>OZ023187.1:19113941-20350191 GCA_963995505.1 Hypericum androsaemum | reverse complement strand
ATGAAGGCTTATGACCGGTGGAGTAGGGCTTCCTTGAGAAAATGATGGGTGCATTGGAGTTCAATAACACCTACGTGGCCCTGGTGATGCGATGTGTGAGCACTGTTTGCTATATTGTACAAGTCAACGGGTGTGTGAGAGAGGTGTTTATAACAAGTCGGGGTCTTCGACTATGTGATCCCCTCTCTCCATACCTCTTCCTTTTATGTGCACAGGGATTGGGTGGTCTGCTTATGGATGCTTATAGGAGAGGCTTCATTCATGGTCTTTATATCGCTAGGTCGGCACCCCCCATCACTCACTTCTTCTTTGCTGATGACTCCCTCCCCCTTGTGAGAGCCTCTGAAACTGAATTTAGGAACATACTTTAGCTCCTGGAGATCTACTCAAAAGCTTCGGGCCAGTATGTTAACTTGGATAAAAGTGCGGTTACTTTTAGCCGCAATGTAGTGGATGATGATACAGAATATTTGAGGAATGTGTTGGGAGTTTGACTGTGAGTTGAAGAGAAGACTTACCTGGGTCTTCCTGCTATGATTGGCCAGAGCAAGAAACACATCTTTGCCTATTTGGAGTCCGGAATCAGGGAGAAAATCAGTACCTGGAAGGTCAGAGCGCTATCTAGAGCTGGCAGAAGGTCATGATTAAATCAGTTCTTCAATCGATTCCGACTCACGTGATGAGCTGCTTCGAACTCCCAATTGGTACTTGTGAGAGAATTGAACAACTCTTGTGTAGCTTCTATTGGGGGAGCTGGGGGAGGAGAACAAGATACGCTGGCGAAGCTGGGACAGGATGTGTAAATCAAAAAGGAAAGGTGGCCTAGGCTTCCGAAGACTACAGAACTTCAACAAAGCAATGCTTGCCAAACAAGGGTGGCGCATTATTACCGACACTGACTTCCTGATGGCTTCTACTCTTCGTGCCAAATACTTCCCCCGTATTTTGCTATTGGATGTTACAGCTGGGCATCAAGCTAGCTACACGTGGAGAATTATTCTTAACGAAATTCAGGTTTTAAAGCAGGGACTTGAGTGGAGGGTTGGCAATAGCTCCTGTATTCAGATCTGGAATGATAAGTGGTTACCTGATGTGGCTGATGGACATCCGAGCTACATTTACCCAGGCTCGGACTCGATTATTCATGTGTCTGACTCAATTAACTTTGAGGAGAACAGCTGGGACGATGAGGTTCTTAGGAAAAAAATTTCGGAGGAGGATGATGATAGGATTCATAAAATTAGACTGAGTTCGAGATACCCTAAGGATGTGTTGAGATGGAAACACTCTAAGGATGGTCAATACTCGGTGAAAAGCAGCTACTATATCGATTTTTACAAATGATGGGCTGAATCATCGTTGGGTTCCATCCCGAATGGTGGGAGTGACCTATGGCGGGGAGCTTGGGGTGTTTGACGCCAACCTCGGCTGAAGACTTTCTTGTGGAGAGTGATTGATAACAACCTTCCTGTACGAGCAAATTTGGTTAGGGTAGTTATGGAGGTGGAAGATACTTGTCCCTTCTGCTACGGATCATCTGAGACGATTACCCATCTCTTCTTTGGGTGCCCTTTCTCCCGCACCATTTGGCTGAAGCTTGATGTGACTTTGAATAATTTTGGTACGTTGAATAGGAATATGGCTTGCTCTGAGCTGTTGGCTCCCGAGGATATCCAGGAGAGAAGCCGAAGAGTTGTTGGCCTTTGGTGCATTTGGAAGGTGCACAATCTTTATATCTTTTGACCAGAGCAAAAGGTGGATGTCCCGGGCCTTATTAATGCTAGTCTTCGGTGCTGGAAAAAAACTACACTGAAATGGAGGGTACCCCAACTACTACTCGACCGCCTAAGGCCTCGAATTGGCGCCCTCTGAAATGTGGTTGGTACAAAGTTAATGTTAATGCAGGTATCGGTACGGATGGGACAGGTGGACAGGTGGGAGTGGTAATCCGTGATGAATTTGGGATGTTTGTTGCCGGGAAAGTGAGGAGGTTCCAACACCTTCATCACCATATTCTACTGGAAGGACAAGAAATGGTGGAGGATATGCAACTTGCAAGGAATTTGGGGCTGGGACGTGTGGTGATGGAATCGGATTGCCAGATGGTTACTCTTTGCTATGCAGTTACATCTAACAACAGAAGTGACTTGGCCATTTTGCTTGATGATTGTAGGCAAATTGCTCACGACTTTCAGTCTTTTCGGGTCTGCTTTGCCCCCCGCACAAAAAATATTACTGCTCATCTGTTGGCGAAGTGGATGACCCTATGGTCAATGAGGAACTGATCTTCTTTCAGCCTCCACCCATCATCAAAGATTGTTTGGCGATGGACAAAGCCCATATGTCGAGGAGCGAAGAGGAGGTCAGACACTACATTAGACCCCCTGATGAGGACACGGGGACCGTCTTCCGACCTGTCTCGTAAGCTGGTGCTTGGTCTGTTGCCGTGGTGTGAGGGTTACGAGTGGGTTTGGCTTTGGGTGGGTAGTATAGGTGGGCAGTTAGTTCCGAAGGTTGGGTTGGCTTTGCCAGGGTTTTCTGGATGTATAAGGGGCAATTCGTAGTTCTCAATTTTGCAGGGTTTTCTGGATGTACAATGCGCTCTTTTCCTATTCCGGGTTTATCCCAGTCAGGGTGGATTTACTGGATAAATTTTTACCGAGACCGGCGACTGCAACCTTGTCTTTTGGAAAGGGGAGTTCTACAAATTCAAGGGTAGCTTTTCTCTAGGTGGGTAGGGTCCTTGTGCTATCGTACAGTTTTGGACTCCATGATGGGCAGGTAGACTAGAGCGTTAGCTTAGGAGGTGAGTGACGGATCTAGGTGGGTAGAGTTCCTTCATGCTGGAGTACGTTGAAACTTATAGGCTAGTTGGTAGTTTGCTTGATGTGCCTTGGTTTGTACTCTGTTTCGATCTTTATCAATGAAGTATTGAGTTTTCCCCGCAAAAAAAAAAGTCTAGTCTCTACAAGACTATAACTACTATTCCCCGATATGTTTTACTAGTGAGATCAGCAGCAACTGCTCATCTCATCCTCAACTCAGCAGCTACATATATATAGCTTTGAATGTTAACGCACGACGACGACGATCATTACATCAAAAGGTAATTTGTTCGTCTTCCTTGGGTTCCCTATAGCCCCGTTCTTCCTCCTGCTGTACATTCCCCTCACCTCACATCAACTCAACACCGGAACCTTCTTCTCTGCAGTGATCACAACACAACATGAGCATTCTTCATCACTCCAGTTGGAAGTAATGTGCACCCTACCTAGATCAACATCATAATCACGTTCGAGCATATCATGGCTGAGGCACTCACCCCTTGTTTCGACTGCCTTAACTTTTCGAGCAATTCCTGTATCTCGAGCTGCTTCATTACCGTTGCATGTACCACCTGAAACACAACCAGTCAATATATTCCCCACATCAGAAGAATGACTCCTCTGGTTCTTCTCCAAAAGAAGAAAAATCAGAGGGAATCACATACCCTCTTCGTCTTCTCAAGATCGTACTCTACGCACTTGATCCTCTCCAGAGATTCCATGAGCAGCTTCTCCTTTTCCAACGGGATCCTCCCACGCCTGCTCGCCACTTCCTCCAACACTTTCTCCAGCTTCTCAAGCCGCTCTATGCATGGCCGGATGAGGTCTTCTTCACCTGCACCTCCATCGCCCGAGGCATGGTCTTCAAAATCTCCATCTGCCGAATCAGACGGGTGAATGTGGTCCCACCTTTGCAGAAATTGAAATGGCAGGACTCGCAGGACCGCAAACAATTTAACCACTACGGATGTCACCGTTGCTGCCACCCTTGAGATATTCTTATTCCTAACTTTATCTTTGACAACGCCAAACCAATTGATCAATTGACCACCTAAAAGGAAAATAAAAATGAACAAAGCTTAAGTATTGATACAGGTCATACATAAGGTCATGCGGTTGAAGAAACATATAGCATCGCAAGGTACCTTCCAGAACTGAGGTAGTCTCACTTAGAGCATTGCAGGAAAAGTGTCTTTTCAGTAAACGGTGATCGGAATGGACGACTCGAAAGTTTTTCCCGATTTCTTTGTCAGAGCAGGGAAAATTATCGTCGCAGCTGTAATATGCAACTGCATCTGTTGTCTTCGCCTGAAAGAATCAATATTTTTGCTTAAATAGGACGAACAAATATTAAAGTGACCTTGTTAATTGGGCAGGAGAAATGGCAAATTCAACTAGCGAAAAGACGGCAGATCACTCTCTAAAAACATTACTTCTTCGTGGACGGGGGCCAGGCGAGGAAAGGTAGAGCTCCGTCGACCAGTTGGAGAATATGGATCATCCATGTCAGAACCTGACTCCGCAGTTGATGTGTCACTACTTCTGCCCTGATGAACATAGGTATATCTTATCCTTGTCAACAAGAACTGTGGATGATAAAGCTAACAAAAAGTCATTAGGAAGAGATGTGCCTTAAATGGAGCGAGCTGAATGTACGATTCTGATTTTGCTTGCTCGATAGAAACTCTGGTGATTTGCCGCACAAATCTTGCATCCGCGTTATGTACAACCTTCATTATTGCAGGAACATTCCATGGACCTTTCTTAGACCTCAGGCAACCTCCTTCAGCAGAGCAGGTGCAAGAACCACCCAAGAAGTCTGGCAATTGGCTGAAAAAGCAAACAGGTATGGAAATGTTAATTGGGTTCTGAAAACCACAAAAGAGAAAAGTACCAGCTTATGAACAGTCCGACCTTGGATCAATCACTTCAAGAAGCATATGCAAGGATTTAGGCTCCAAAACCTGAGATGTTGAATGACAAGCAAAATCAGAGAAAGCAGCAAGCACGCCACATCTTGCCAAGCTCTACCAACATTCATTACCTGTATTTTTGCTATAGTTTTTGGATCTAGAAACTTCTGTGCAGCTGGCCAGAGCATTTTCTTGAAACCAGGACCAGCATTGATGACAAACATCCGATGCAGTGTCTACTCACAAAGCGAGTAGCATATTAAAACCTTTTCAACGGAGAAAGCAATTAACTGACACTATCACATCTCGTAGACCAGTACCTCGGGATAGTAATTGTTATCTATCTTACTCATGGCAGCTACAAGATTCGCAGCAGTTCGTGTAAAATTCTTGATGCCCTATTTTCCATAAACAAGAGTGTCAGCCAAATTAACAGGCCAATATTTTTCCAACAAACTCACAATATAACAAGCAATCGGCAACAGTAACAACTCATTGGAGCATCGATCACATTGTTATTCTGCATACCAAGCCTTGGACATCCAATATCGTTGTCGAAGAACATATCTGTCTTTTACTTGCAATGGAACATGCAGGGAATTTCTCCAGCAGAGCCCTCTCAAACTCTTGGACGTGGTACTTCAAGTAACGATCTATGGAGGTGATCTGCATCAGCTTACTTGGGTGAGCTTTCCCCAGTCTCTCGATGTAGACCGGTCGTCCATACCTATCAACCCCGTGATAACACTGTGGGTAGTATTGCAAGACTTCATCCAATTCCTCAAAGTTGAAGTCCTACATGGTAGATATCCGTTGGGTATTAGTTAAAAACTAGACATCAGTGACACAACGAGTACTGGTCTAAGGCCACACAAAGTACATAGATTTGTTGAGTTTTGACAATTGAAAGATTTGTAGTAACAATCTAACTGGCAGATTCAAGCTTCAGATACACAGCGACTTGAACCTGCTACCTATGTTCTTCATGACAAAAAGATGAGCAGACTGCGTCTCAGTTGAACAATGTACTAGTGCGGAGGCTCAGTGGATCAATCAATTTCATTACCTTCAGGATTGTGTCTGTTCCATACTCGCTCCTCCATTTAAGCATTTCCTCCCACATGTGGATTGTTTTGTCAAAGTTAAAGTCTCTGGCCTTCAAAAATCTACAAGATTAAGACAAGGATACTAATAAGTGCACATACTCTGGTGCAAGGGAATCAGCAAACCTTAGCTGCTTAGTCGCAACCATAAATAGGATGGGGGGTTTAGTTTTGAAGAAAAGTTGTCGGAACCTCAGTAATGTATGATAGTCGTCGTGCCTATGAGGCAACAAATCCCTTTCAATAAGCTTTTGGCGCAACTCGTGGACAGCCATTTCCTCTTTCACGTCCCTTATGTCTTCAATAGAAACCGAAGAGACCCTGTAGTCAATTTTCCGTTTCCCTCTTTTCTTAAGTGTGTGTGTCAACTTGTTCGAAGCACTGATGGCCTTCTTTTTAAGATTCCCAATCTTTGACCGACGTCTCTCATCCTCAGAAAACTCGAAATCAGATCTTCTTTCTCTAATCTCACCATTGGCTTCAATTCCTTCCAAGCCTTCGACAGAGACAGGATAGTTCAGAAATTGTGCCGTGGCATGCATACTAATCACACCTTTCACACTGTAAAAAAGAATCCATTCAGTGGGGAGAAAAGATGTTCTGATATACCTGACATCGTAGACAAAAAGGCCAAAGGAAAATCTTTAAATTTTGGAGGAACACAACGGCCAAGGCGAGAACCTCATTGAAATAATTGCCGGTTTACGTTGGTATAGACTACTGGAGGATCATGTCATCACTCTGCACACTTGAAATCAAGGAAGGCAGCAATCAGAGCAAATATTAACAAAGGACATGAACAAAAGGGCAACCAAAAATGCAACAATATATAGCAATTTCTTATGTTAAAAGACAAGCATCGAGGAGTTTCAAAGCAGACTAAAATCAAACGGTAGCAATCAACTAACATTATCAGTTCTACGCTTTCCACCATCTACAACACTAGAAAAACTTCAATTCAATTCCAAATAAGCATGACCGAATCACCAGCATTTGGCAGAAGGTGCGTTGGGACAAAATCTTACATGACTAGATGAAGAAGCTGGATTGATTTGTAAAGAAAGGAAGAAGCTCAAAATGTGATGATATATAATGCAAGTTTGGGAGAAGAAGTATTGTTCTTTCTAGTAGATGTTTGGCATTCCAAAAGAGAAAATGGTTTTTTTTTTTTTAAATGGTGGCATCCAAAACAATTGATAACCTGACAAAGACGGTAAGGGCCCTCAGAAATTGTAACGAAAAGGGTCAATCGGATATTCCTCAAATGCAGCAATAAATACAAGGAGCAGCAGCAGTAACTCCAAACGGTAAAGGTAAAACAATAGACACAGGAGCAGCAGAGTCCGGCATCCCCACTTCACTTGCGGGTGGGCATTTATTACCCTTGAAAGTGAACACACAGCTTATTAACAATACAACACACAAAATCCAAAAAGAAAAACCAAAAAGAAAGAAAGAAAGAAAAAAGATGTGGAATTTAATAATGTAATGAGTAAAGGGAGAGACTTTCCAGCTTCTTCCTCCAAATCACCACCGCCCAGAAACTCATTTCGACAAGGCAATGACTCCCTAAACACAGCTTCAAACACACACAAAACCCCCCAAAAAATTAATTAAAAAAAAGAGAGACAGAAGATGAGGAATTTAATCAGGTAATAATGTGCACAGCCCAGAAATCCATTTCGAGAAAAGAAATACGCGCAATGAGGCCTAACCACAGATCCCTCGTGACCCACCAACCAACCTTTGATCTAGCGTAGCGTTGATATAATATGATTTTAAAAAAAGAAGCAACAATCTAATCTTTGCCAAGTAAGTAATAACTAATAAAGGGAGCATAGAGAGAGAGAGAGAACGGACCTTGTTTCTATTAGCTCCTTCAATGTCTGAGACGCCAAACGAGAGTTAAAGAGACAAGTCGAAATTAAAATAACATGGATGGTTGATCTGAGGACGAAACAAAGTAAAAAAAAAGTAGCAAGTAAAGTGTGTTTCAAAACAAAAATAAACACTTTAGTGTGAGCCTCTCTGTCTGTGCCCTTTAGGATGAGGATAGGAGATGGGACTCTTTGTTTGCATCCTCTTCTTTTTTTTTTTACCCACCTCAATTTATCATATACTTTGATCTAAATGCGAGTTTAAATGATAACAAAATTTTCTTTATCCAATTTAACACGGTAATGTGGTTGGTGAGTTGCTTTGGCTTGTAAAAGTAAAAAACGGTGCATGTTTTACATTTCAATTACTGCACGTCACCTTCTATCTATAATCTCTTCAAATCTCAATTCAAAGTTTATCCAAAAGGGTATACTTTCTTCCCTAGATCACCTGCTCAACATTTTGCAAAACGAAGACTTATTATTAGCATATCAGATATATGGAAAAAGGGTAAGTAGTTGGAAGCAACAATAAAAAAAGATTTACTATATGGTCACGTATCTTGTTTTTTTTTAAGTTTAGATTCGAGTCTGGTTTGAGTGGACCACAAATACTAACAAACTTTTCTACATAAAATTTTAACAAGATAAAATTCATAAGATTCAAACCGAAAACCTCACTTTAACCTTAAACTAATTATCATCAACCGATCTACGTTAGCTAGTAATTAATCACACCAATTCCTTTTATTAAAAACAATGTTAATCACAACAATAACAATAGTATGCTTAATTTGTTTTTTCTAGATTAATTAGGTAGGGTGGGTGTGGGATTGGGTTTAGATTTGGAGAGCAGGTACGAGTATCTGACTAGGACCCTTGCCATATATTTGTATACATATATATTATATAGGGAAAAGTCCACTTTAGTACCATGTGGTATCGCCCAAAATCACTTTAGTACCCTGTGGTAAAAAATTGACCAATTGAGTCATACTTATTCCAATTAACATCAAAAAGATCCTCGGGCAGCTACCCGGACCCGCCCGAACGCTACCCGAACTACGTGGCCAGCCACGTCACCAAAACTTGATGACGTGGCGCCACGTGGACAATCATCTTCTTCCCTCTCTTCCTCTCCTCCTCCTCTTCGTCCTCCTCCTCCTCTGCCTCCTCCTCCACTTCGTCCTCCTCCTCCTCCGCCTCCTCCTCCACTTCGTCCTCCTCCTCCTCCTCCTCTTCTCCTCCTCCTCCTCCTCCTCCTCCTCCTCCTCGTCCACGTGGCGCACGTAGTCCGGGCAGTATTCGGGCGGGTCCGGGCAGCTCCGGGCAACTGCCCGAGGACTTTTTTGATGTTAATTAGAATAAGTATGACTCGATTGGTCGGTTTTTTATCACATGGTACTAAAGTGATTTTGGGCGATACTACAGGGTACTAAAGTGGACTTTTCCCTATTTTATATATATATAGGTCTGTATGTCCACATGCTGTACCTGTCACGTCTAAATGTCTGAAATGATTTTCTAATCATCATTTTTTATTCATTTTAGAAATCTAACTCCCAATTAATAAATGTTCCTCTTTATTAGTACTATGATGATGATGTGGTTGATTTCAATGCAATTAATTTTATTTTGTTAGATTCAGTAAAACTGGTAAGAAAGAAGTGCAATTGAAGGTGCTAGGTCGTTCGTGGACCCAAAAAAAGCCTATATTCTGCGACTGCAACAACATTTAATTGACCTGCCTCCATCTGTTTTATGCAGGCCACCTACCTATATATTTCCATATCTCATTACTTAAATTAAAGTTGACTTTCTTTTCCTTTGCTCATCTCTTTTCTTTTCTTTTTCCGAAAAAAAAACACAATTGTTGGCTGTTTTGTTGTTTTGTCCTCTCATATCAATTGGGTCATTTCATGAGTAGTCGTGGTCTAGACAACATATGTAGTATCTTATTCATTGTCTATATTTCTCACCCAAATCTCTCGACATGGAAAACGCTTCCAACACACTATTATTATAGATAGTAGGAGTGACTATTATTTGTGTAAATAAATAAATACTTCTGATAATTTTCATTGTACATGCATTAACAATAATTTTCACATTTACATAGAAAAAAGTTATAATTTTCACATTTATTAGCAAAAAGAGTATGCTACATATGGAGATAAAATGGTTGGGTCAACGAGATTGTGGTCATTTCTTCAGTTTGTGGTCTGCCCGTGGTTTTACGTACACTGTCCAACAATGCTTTGGACTCAGAAACCAATAAAACACACACAAAAAGCTGCTTCAGTTATTAGTCTCTTTCACTCGCATGCATGCGTTTTGATCCATCCACCTTTTTATTAATAAATGTATTTTTTGTATATAATATGGCCCAATTATATATATATATATATATAGATGTAATATATGGCTAGGCTATAACATCAGAGTAGGAGTAGCTATATACATATATAAATATCTAGATCCTAACATAGCCGAGACAAAAAAAGGGCTACAGTTTTCCTCGGGAGGGGAAATACATTCCAATCCATCAACTAGAGGTTTTTCACCCTTAAAAAAATCATTCAAATAGAGGGCTTTCTTTTTCAGAAGCTTCATCAGCCAAAAATCAGTGTAACGCTAGAATATGCTACACCAGCTATATGTTTTATTTGATGCTACAATTCTGATTAGTCATGTAAGTATTGCTAATATTTCAACTCATTACATAATTCAATTTGTGTAATTTGTATATTTTAGTATAAATTTTTAATAATTATAAAGTAATAGATTTAGCTTCATATAAACTGCTATTTTTATGTCCATACAATATCTTGTTTATGGCTACTTCAATACAATTTGATTGCATAGGCTGGATCCACCGACAGAAAGGTGTAAGAAAGAGGTTTCGTTTCTCGTGAATGCAACGAAAAGTTAGACCGTCCAAAATCGATAAGACTTGGACCTTTTAATAAATATTGTGAACAACCTAAGCAATATACGTGGGACACCCACAAAAATTAATTACAGTTATTCATTTCCAGGGAACCCATGAGTGTGTGTACCAACATTCATATCCACTGCATCATCGACCACATTCTACCCTCCCAATATAAGCAAAATAGTTTAGTTGAGCCCCTACTATAAGTATGACCAATAAAATATTCTCGGAAGTGACATAATCATCACAGTGATTGAGCAAAAATTCCTAAATTTAATGTGACCCAACAAATTTTATTTTTTTATTTTAAATTTTATTAAATTTTTACTACTCTAAAATAATCTTATCAACTATTCAGTTTATCAATTAGAGGAATTTGTTGGAGCGGAGGGTTAAAACGTTCAATTCTTTTTATCAAATTGGATGGGGTTAGTTTGAGAAAGCGTGATTGAGAAGGTGTATTTGTAATTTATGTGTCGATAATGTGGGAACTTTGGCTCTTCTAAAATCGGACGATCTTCCGGGGAAAAATTGCAACATAGAATTTTTCATTTATATTATTCTCTATTAGGTTTGTACATCAATTCCTGCTACGTCTTGTTTTATTACACAAAATATTCTTTTACTAGTTTATTACACTTCTAATGTAAATAGTAATAGTCTAATTAGTTCGCGACAAAAGAAGCCCATCAACAAAGCAGCGGCCTTAAAGTTGGTCCCGGTGTGCAATGTCAAAGTTAAAGCCTCCAGCTAGGCCAGTTCCAGTGCCGGTTCATCCGCCGTCGGTGGTCGGATCGGAGGCCTGAGATGACGCACGTGATGATGAACATACTACCAGAGCGTGGAACTTAGCCTTACAGATGGATTGTACTTGGGAGGAAGACATATCAACAATTATTCACTGGATCAAGGCATCGGCTTGTGATAACCATCAACCGAAATGGTTTGACCCTCCTTGAAGCTTTATTACAGTTCTTTGTTGTATTGGGGTTAAATTTCGGGGGTAACTATTTGTGGCAATTTTTGGAATGTGTACTAGATAGCGGTTATCATTATTATACTCTCATACCCGGGTATCTAGTATTTTTGGTACGATCTTTTGGTGTAAATAACTCTTGGGCGAATTTTTTGATGGTCATGTATTTTACTTATAAAAAAATAGTAATAGTCTAACCTAATTGGGTGATCTATTGAATATGAAAACTATCTATTTATAAAAAAAATAACTTGGGCAAAGGACTTGTAGTCGAACGACACAAGACGTTATAAATATTTATGAGGTTCAGAATTCATGACATGTGTTATGGTGTATAAAATTTACCTTTCCAAAAAACACAACTTGGAAGAGAAAGTAATAATGTCATATTTTATAATATGAGTCCGCAATTTTTTGATAGTACTTACTCCACGTATTACCATGCGCCATAGCTACTTTTTCTACGACAATATAATATAAAGGCAACAATCAATTACTTTAAATTTACAAATTGTTATTTTTCTCTCTATCCGATACCCTTGCTTGCGAATGGATAAAGTGTAAATATAATATACTTGTTGTTCCGAAAAAAGTTTAACGAGCAAGCACGCGCAGACGCACTATAATAGAGGACACGGCGCCGCTGGCCTAAGACATAACAATAATAATATTAAAAATAATGTAATATAGTTGTTACCTCAAATATTAAAATATATCATATATGCATGCTCTTATCTAGCAAGGAATGCATTTCGATAATGCAAGTGATTCACACTAAACCACTTCCATTTATTAGTTAAATTTGCACGAATTTGTCGAGCTCCGACGAATGGGTCTACATCTAGTAATTGAGAGTGAAAAATTAAGATCTCTCCGTCAAGTCGTATTTTAAATCAATAATATATTATGAAAGTTCGAATTCGACATCACTATCTATAATTAAAGTAAACAAAGTACGCACTGCCCTTCAAAAAAAAAGTACGCACTGTCAGTTTGATTGTGGTTGATTCGGACGAGATGTTTGAAGGTGCATTTTATATGGCCAACAATAACAACGTTGAGGATTGCGGAGGCCTTTGGAATCACCGACACCGATACATACTGCTCTAGCTGCACATCCATACGTACAAGCAACATTTAATCTTCCTCGGAAGGTATAATAATAATAATAATAATAATAATAATAATAATAATAAAAGTTGTTTAGACGGGTGAAGAGATTTTGTTTTTTCCGGGATATATATGTGTGTGTGATTGAACTTCAATAAGTATGTAAAGTTGTCTCCCTTCAAAAAGATTCACAAGGACAAAAATTGTAAGAGGAGATGATGTTGTTGCATGAACAGAAAGACGAGCAAAGAAACAATCCATAAGAAAAAACCGGAGAAAGAGCCATTAGAGGGTACAGTACAGGCTGGTCGTCGTATGCGCAATGGAGACATGTCATTATAAGTCCATTCTGCCCCTCTTCTTCTTCTTTTATATATATATATATATATATATATATATATATATATATTTTAAAGGATCAAGGAAACCGCTTGTGGTTTGGACCAATTTTGGTCCTATGACCCGCCTTAATTTGCTTTTGCGTGGTTGTTTAGGCTTTGTGTGATTGTCTGCTCTTGTGGTGACCTATTGGATTTGTCTCGCTTTGGTTGTTCTAGATAGCGTTTATCAATGTTGCGTATTGATAAATGTTATCTGGCTGACACCTGAGTTGTATTTTGGTGATTGAATTTGGTGAATACAACGATTTACTTATAAAAAAATATATACATACATATAATTGATCTTTTTGGCGGCAGCGAAATTTGTCCCTTCCATTCCACGACGCACGAGAGGATGCATCTTCAATGATGAAGACATGATACTGCTGCTGCTTCCCTCGCTGGTCCCCTCCTTGCAATAAATTTGGTCCCTCTGTTCTAACAACACCACATCTCGGATACTATACTCTATAATGAATTCTTTTCAACAACAAAAACAAAACACTAAAAAATGAATTTGCATGACTGCCATCTGGTATCTGAAAATTCGTTAGGTTGCTTTGTCTTAGTTTCGACCGAGGCAAAGTACAAAGGACACAAAATTCCTCCTTTCTATATAAGGTTTGAACTCGAAATCTGTTCAATAGTAATATTTATGTTAACCTGAAAATACAGATGAAGCACGCTCACTATGTAGGAGATGATAGGTAGGATATAGTGAACTGGGTCCTATGGTTGATGCGGGCTCGTTAATGCATGCATGCCCCTTACCAAACCAGTTTCCTTCATTGATTGCTTTTGACCAACTACACACTGTCCTCGCCACCCGCCAGTCCAAGGATTAGTGTTGTATTTTTTTTCAAATAAAAAAGAGTTGTGTGTTTTGAAAAGTACTAGTTAGGTTAATTCAAATTTTGCCCAAATAGAGTGCTACCATAAGTGAAAAAAACTCACAAATTCCTAAACTTTAATATAATGTACCGAAAGTCCAGTCCTTAGTAAATTAGTTATTGAATTTTAAGAAATTAACTAGCTGGTTCTTCAGACCAATTTATTTCAAATTTAATTCAATTACAATATAAAATTATCAAAATACCCTTACTTTACATTAAATTCTAATATCATAATTACCCCACACATGTTAAAAAATCTCAAGACATAAAAATCAAACAAGAAAAACCTAACCACTATAGAAAAACCTGAACTTAAAATAGAACATCATTCTCTTTAAGAAACTGGCATGTTTCGCTGAAGATGTCATGTTTCGGTGTCCGAGAACCTAAATCTCACCTCATGGGATTGCTTCTAGTCACAATTTGGACAAGATCAAAACCAGAAGCTAGTCATAAACTTGGACAATAAAAAAAAAAATCAACACCACAGAAGCGAACTTGGTTTTATATACATGACAAGTCTAATTGGAATTCAATCATTTACGCCGACGCAATATACTAAAATTCTGTATACTTTTTGCACAAAACTATATAATAAACGAACTGCTAACCCAGGCGTTTGAAAAGGGAATTCTCCTTTGAAGGAAAATGTGTCTTCTTCAAAGACTAGAAAATTGGGCATTTTCTGATGAATGCATGCCATGTTTGATCCATTGCTCAAACAAGCAACAGATGATAGAATGTCACCGTTCCAGTTATAGGTTGGGCCCAAAACTGGATTGGACTCTAGTCTGTCTTTTCGCGACAGCTCACATCCAAAGGCCTGTACCCTTGCCCTAAATATCTCTCTATCTTAGTTGTTCAAAAGACCCCGAATTAATTTATAATAAAATCCACCAGAAGTTCTACTTCTACGTTTATACATATATTTTTTTGGTTTAACCAATCCGTATTCGATCCATTAGGCCGACTAATCCAATTTCGAGCTAGGTAGGACCTTTAAGAGGTGACAAAGCTCTCCAACACGTATTTAACACTGCGGACTCCAATCCGAGACCTGGTTAAACTATAACAACTCCCTAACCAATTGATCTAAGTGCATGTTGGTACATGTACGTTTTATATACAAGAAAATTGAAAAAAGCAAAAGAAAATTAGCCACACAAATGGAAAGGAAGATGAGCAATCATCTCCGCAAGTCTTTTATGATATAGGTGTCTCAAAGAGGAAACCACGATATTTCAAAACAGGACAAGTTGTATTTATTTACTACTAATGGAAAATAGCTGAAAATATGGAGAACATTATATCTATATTCGGGGGAGCTTCTGCTCTAGCCTAACCCATCGCATATTTCTGGGTCCAGGATCTGGCAGTTGTCTCATATTTGGCCCTGTCCATCTTGTACATATGGGCGATCTCAGGCACCAATGGATCATCCGGGTTTGGATCGGTCAGCAGCGAGCAGATTGACAAAAGTACCTACAGAAGCAAAACCGAATGTCATGGATGGATGGATGGCACAAGCATAAGTGAACAATCAATAAATGAGAGAGCACCTTGGAGACAGTGAGAGCGGGACTCCACTGCTCTTTGAGTATGTCAAGGCAGATGCTGCCGTTGCTATTGATATTGGGATGGAACACCTTGGTTTTGAAGGATACCTAATGAACACACATGATCACTCGAATCGAACTCAGATCACAACGGATGTTCAACAAAAAGAAACAAGCTCGGAGGGGGTTACCTTAGGGGGCTTGAAAGGGTAATCGGGAGGAAAGTGGATGGTGACGAGAAAGACACCGCCGGCAAAAGGGCTCTCAGATGGGCCCATGATGGTTGCTTGCCAGTGGAACATATCATCACCAACCGGACCTGTAAAAATTTATGATCAGTAACTATTAACACGAAACACCAACACCAACACCAAGCAATGCAATGGTAGAGCCACCACAACCACGTACGGGCCCCACGCAAATTCATGTAAATTAACACAGAATTATCGGTTCGACTCAACACACACAAAGTTGAAATTGCAACCACAAAAACTGAAGATACAGATTTGAAACAACTATGTACCACAGGAAGGATGATTGGGACCAACCCCAAGTCCAAGTCAAACTACATAAGGTGACAACTTTCGAAACAAAATTTTATCAACAAGAAAAGAAAAAAAAAGAAACAAACCGGCGCTGCAAGAAACGGGCGGGTCTCGCTGGAGGTCCTTCAACTCCTTGTTGATGCGCTTCGATGCCATATCTCCACCCGATCAATCTATCAAATTCAAAATTACTCTCAAAATTAAAACCTTATCAATTCAATTCAATTTTAACCCTAAATAAAATCAAGGAAGGGACATCGGGAGTGGGGAGAAGCGAACCTGTTGCTTTGGTTGTCGGGTCTAGGGATTGCTTTGTTGCGGTTTTTCGGTCTAAATAGTCCTTTCCTTTTCTTTTTTTTTTGTAGCGATTGGGAAATCTCTCCGTTTTTCATTTAGTCGGTTACCTTAGTTACAGGTTCTGAGTCGGCGCCTCCTCTCACTTGGGCCCCCGGCCCACTTCCGACAACCTCGTTTTAACTGAGGAGGATACGGTTACGCTCGGTTAGAAATTTCAAATTTTAGGATAATCAATCAATTTCGTTGGAACAAATCCATGATAGATTATGAAAAGAATAATCTCATATGTATGAGGGCTTGCTGGGAACAATCTCATGATAGATTATGAAAAGAATAATCTCATATTGGGAACAAAATCCATGTTCCCAATATTCATTCGTCTATGGCTCCAAACGACAGCGCTTCAACATCATCATTCATGAACTCGACAGCTGTTAATATAACCTGGAGATGGAGTACCTTGGTGAATCGAAATGATATACCTTGGATACCCTAAAAAAAATGATACACCTTGGAAAATAAAAAGTTAAGAAAATTAATTAATCAATTAAGAGAATTAATCAAAATGGTATGCCTGGGTGAATCTATTAATTAAGAAAATTAATCGCAATAGTATACCTTGATTAAGAGAAATGATACATCATGGTGAATCGATTTCAATTTCGGAGCAATTTCAATCAAATTAACAAGTACAAAATAAATCCTTAACCGACATGCAAAGACAACAAACTAAATCCCTAATTTTCACGAATTCCTTCTCTTCTAACGGAGGAGGACCAAATGGAATCGGGAGGGAGGTCGGCGGCGGGGAGGTTATGAAGGTGGATCTGGCGTATAACAGTATTGATGGATCCATCCACCTGCGTCTCCAAACAACAGTTGCTTACCGTCTCAAGTTAATGTTGGTTTCCACTAATTAACTTCAAGAGAAACAAAAACCACCAACCTTCTCGTAGAAGTTAGACAAAGGTCCATTACTTAATTGCATAACCAACGAAGACGCCGAGTTAATAATGGCTTCCTGCAATTCAACGAACGAGAATTACTGTAAACACAAAGTACCTTACTGAAAATAAAACCCTGCACCACTGTGTAGCGAAGAAATTGGCATAAACAAAAAATGGTCAACAACTCTATCCGAGAAGGGAATTTGTCTAGTACATTTTGAGAATGACGACATGCAAGAAGTTAGCAGACCAAATGAAGAAGCAAATACGCACCATCCATCATATATGCTCAACCATTCGCTTCTTTAAAGTCGCATCCACCTGCTCAAACACGGCTTTGCAAGACTTGTCAAATGCAGGGATCACTGAAGCTACTAAACTAGACTTCAAAGCGTCCTGCACGACATAGGTTATTATGTTGGAAACAGGGTTGGTCATGTCATAAAGTTAATTGTAAGGTCTCGAATACAACTCATTCATACCATGAGAGCCTGCTTCCCAGAAGTTTGAAACTAGGCTTGAATTTGCCTCGAGACCGTAGCCTCGAGTTTGGAATCAATTGATTTTTCGAGTTGAGCCCATAGTGCATCAATATTAGCCTTAATAGCCTTCTTCACAGGCGCGGAGACAGAAAATTTGGAGAATGAGAGTAATATAATTTTTTTAAAAGTTCAAAGTATATAATTACAATATTTATAATTTTTTAGTTAATTATTTTATTATTTATGGTAGTATAATTAGACTAATTAAGATCTTATAATATATATTAAAAAATTAAGGAATGCCTACATTTTTTTAAGATTTAGTTTCAATTTTTATGTTGATTAATTTTTTAGTGGGGGCAATTTGTCCCTCCGCCCCTGCTTCTCCATATATGACATCTGCTTTTGCATTTTTTTCTGCGAGCTCAATATCTTAACACTCGGGAGGAGAGAAAGAGGGGGGAAGGGATGTCCACGTCATTACGAACTATGATGTGGCTGGTCCAGATGGCCGGGCAAGGTCCGGGTAGGACGAGTAAGGTCCAGTCAGCTGGCCGTGGACCTAATTGATTTTTGGGAAAATTACTATGTAGCCCCTCAGATTTGCTTAAATATACTCAAAAGTCCCCCATGTTTGCAAAATACACGTCGACGTCCCTCGTGTTTGATTTTATTATACTTTCGGGTCCCTGGCGCACATTAGCAGCTCTTTTTTTCATTTTTGACAATGAAATGACCAAAATACCCTTAGAACAAAAAATAAAAAATTGCTGACATCATCTCTTCTTCTTCCTCCTAAAAACCCTCCACCGACGCATTTAATTTCCCATTAAACAACCAATTAGGCCACCCATCTAGGCGACCTCCAACCCAAAGGTCATCGTCACCAGAGAACGAGGGAAGAACGCTCAGCCCGGACGGACTCAGGACGAGGCAGACGACGTCGTCGCTGCGGGTTTCTGGAAGAAGTGGGAGTTGGGGCGGGGCGGGGGAGGAGATTTCAGTGGAGAAGATGTCATCCTCGTCGGGTTCTACCTAAGATGGAGGAAGACGGCGGGCTCGAGCAGAGAGATGGCGGGCTCAATTCATCCCCATGGCCGTCGTCGGTCCGACGACATTGGTTCTTCCCGGCGATGGAGCAGCGGACCCCCTGGAGGCGGTCGAACGCGTCGATTTCCTTCGTCGCTAGGTCGATCCTCCCCGTGCGGCGCCGTCTCCTCTAAATTTTGATCTAAATTTCTGTTTTTAGTTTGGTGGAGTCCCGCACGCCGACCGTCCGTCGTGGTGAACCATTTCTGAGCTGCCACCGTCTACACCCGACCCTGGGCTTGTAGAAGACGAAGAGCCCCGACGTTCCCGTCCTCTTACCGCCGACTAGCCTAGGAGATGTGGGGAATTGATTTTAATTGATTTTAGATGTGAGAAATCTGTAATTGAATTGATGAAGAAGATGATAGAGATGATTTCTTGATTTTTCATGAAGAATGAGAGATGATGTCACCATTTTTTGTTTTAAGGATATTTTTATTATTTCAATGATAAAAAAAATTGATTGAGGTACCATCATTTCAACACAGTTAATTATATAAAAATAAAAATGATGATGATGCAGATGATAATAAGATAATATTGGAAGGAAGGAAAAGTCAGAAAGAAGGGCGTGCAAAGTGGAAGCAGCACCACGATTCCCTGCTGCTGCTTCTTCTTCAGGTATTATTTAATTAAGGAGGTACCATCAACATCAACATCAACGAAGTTGTTTGTCTTTTTTTTTTTCTGTTTGGGTCATGTTGTTTTTGGCTTCCTAAATAAATAAATAAATAAATTTGGCTTCTTGACTTCTCTCTCTTTCTCCATCCTCCTCGCAGCGCATACATTATTACCGTTCCATTTATCCATCAAGTGGCTGCTCTTCCTCACTCTGCGGTAATGGAGGAATTGACCCACTTTCAAAAGTTTCATCTTTTTCTTCACTCCATCTTTCCATTTATGAAGTGTGTGTGTGTGTGTGTCTCTCTCTCTCTCTCTCTCTCTCTCTCTCTCTATTGTATCTAGCCCAGATGTTGGTAATCAGCTCGTTTGCATTTAATCTTCCAGCTTGCATCATTATCATCATATATAAGGCTCCAGCATTTTAGGGTTTGAACCCGAATTCACCATTTGTCATCAGTTGATTCCTATTTGATCACTGTGAAGGAGGAGTAGCCTATAAGGTCTTCTCAGGGTAGGTCATGTCTTAGTATTATTAGCCCACAACGATCAGCCCCGGCGGCCATGTCTTAAATATTAGCAACATCATATGTCTTTGTATTATTCCTCAGGCATGAATGAGGCTTCCCCATTTTGCATCACCGGATATTTTTATTTTTTTCCTGATTTAGCCCACTATGTTGCTGGAATAACCGGTTAGATCCTGAGACGGACAACAAATCTAGGGACTTCGCTTGGTATTGTCTTAACATAGTACCCTTTTTGTCACTAAACATGGCCAGGGCTCGGGAAATAGAGGATGTGAAATGACTCCGTTGGCTACTGCTTGCGTTTTCACTATTTGCTTGTGCATTCATGTAGTGCAGAGCTCATTGTGATATTGTGTGCTGCACTTCCTTGTGTTCATTTTGTGTTAGCAGTTGACGATGGGAGGCATAGTTGCAAGGCCCGAGTCGTCTAAGAAAGCATCGTTGCCAGAATCAAAGCTAGAGGCTAAAATGGTCGAAGCTCTGCAGCACAGGGAAGCTGCTGCTGATCCTGCAATAAGATCATTCAACAGTATATTACTCAAGTTCCCAAAAATCGATGAGAACCTGAGAAAGTGCAGAGCGATATTCCAACAATTCGGTACATCGTCAATCACTCTTTAGTTACTTGGTCTGCAATGTTCATTTGGCAACCAGAAAATATGAAATGCACCGTTTGTGTAGCAGGAACAGACAACCATGTGCAAGCTGCCTGAGTTTGCTTGTTCAATTTCATCTGCTAGATAACCGCTTGACCTTTTTCTTGGCAGATGAGGATTCTAATGGTTCAATCGACCACGAAGAGATGCGGAAGTGTTTCCACAAGCTAGAAATTTCCTTCACGGAGGAGGAGATCAATGATCTCTTTGACGCGTGCGATCTTAATGAAGATAGAGGAATATGCTTCAATGAGTTTATCGTGCTTCTGTGCCTTGTCTATCTTCTCAAGGATGATCCTTCCGAGCAGTGGAGCGTATCCTTTTTTCTTAAATTGATCACTTCATTGTTAAGTTGTCCTTCACAGCATTGTCTTTAGCTTAATATCATCTGCTTCTAAGGTAGAGGCAGCATCCATAGTCTCGATTCTCATTGCCGTCTGTTGTCATATTTGAACGCCATGACCATTTGCTAGAAACTAAGGATGGGGATGCCGGATTTGGAGGCGACATTTGAGACATTGGTTAACGCTTTTGTGTTCTTGGATAAGAACAAAGACGGGTACGTAAGCAAGACCGAGATGATTCAGGCCATTGATGATTCAGGGGAGCGGGCATCTGGACAAATCGTCATGAAAAGATTTGGTCAGTCTCTCTGAACCTTAGCTAGTGTACAGTCTCATCAAGTTTCGCTTGTTTCTATATTGACAACTTGCTTTTGATGTTCAAACCACCACCGCAGAGGAGATGGACTGGGACAGAAATGGAATGGTGAACTTCAAGGAGTTTCTGTTCGCATTCACTCACTGGGTCGGAATAGAAGACGACGACGACGACGTTGTCGTCGTCGAGGGATAAGCAGGAAAGGAAAGGTCCACATGAAGCTTTCTTAACAGACATGCCATTTGACAAACCATGTTCAAATAATGCTCGAGCTGTATGAACCATGTTGGAGTCATTTCCTTCCCTTTGTTGTTTTTTCCATGTAAATAGTTTGTCCAGGATGCAATTTCAATTATATACCACAATATTTGGCTAAAATCTCAAAGCTATAATTAATTATTGAATCTACTTGCTGTAACGCCACACACAGATTTGGAGGAATGGGGAATCTTACCGATAGGACATAGCTAATAGATATGACAAAGAATGTCTTTGGAACAATGCAAACAACGTCTACATTACAATCAAACAATATAAATGCAGTTCAGCAGCCTAAACGACATCTATAATGTAGTAGGTCATCCCCGACTCGGAATCTGTATCGTACAAACCAATACCCATCCCTGCCAAAACTGTTGATACAGGGCTTACAATGAAGCTCTGTTTTAGGTACAAGGGGCGTCTTCTCTCGACCGCCTAGGCAACATACACACGACACGACGCATAACCTTTACAAATACCCATACTGATTAAATCTCCCCAAAACATTAGATACACACACTTCATATAGAGACAGGTCATAACTGGCACAAGACTGCCAGTGCCCCGACGGCTTTGGCTCGGACAGCAACACCTTTCCGTGGGAATTGCTGGTTATAGACCCTATTGGCAAGTTCCTGGAGTCCAATCTGAACATGGATTCATCACCCCCTGGTCTTTGCCCTTTTCATGCCAAGGCTGTTGTGGAACGGAGAGACAGAACCAGACATTGGCGACCCTTCTTCACGAAGTGTACCATTCAGCATAGCTAGCTCCCTTAGCTGCTGTTTCTTGTAGAAATCATGTGATTCATCCTACACGTGCAGACAGCCAACTGAAAAATCTGAGAAGACCTAACTATAAACAAATAGAGTTGTTGAAGAGGGTGATGGGAAATAGTCGAGTTACCACTGGCTTCAGCAAGTCTTCCAGAATCTCTCTTGCTTGCATCAGTCGAGCATCAACGATTTCAACAGGTAGTTCTGCTTCAACGAGGATATGAAGAGGTTCATTTAGATGCTCATATCCAGGTTTTCCTCTCATTATTTCTTCCTGTTAAAAAGACAACAGGGTTTGTGTCATATGGAGGAAAGGAATTACAAGGATGCAGACAGCCAAGTGCAAACAGCAAAAATAAACAATACAAATAGAGTACGAATTCCATCAAAGTTTCTTAGACCAATACAAATTAAGAAGTCATCTTCATTTAGATATAAAGACATCGGAAAAACCCGATATTATCCACTGCCCCGATATTCCACTTAGCATTGGCCTTTCATTCCCTTATTCAAACAGCAAGACGAATGAAATTATTGAAAGTGGAAAATATTTACTTTTACATTGACTCTGTTCATGATGCACTGTGAAGATTATATGCATGACATAGACCATAGGAGGAAGTTTCCGGATGTTACCCTTGTTGGATCTTTAATGCTACCACGCCCCCTGATCAGGACACGACATTCTGTAGTTGCCTCCACTCGTTTAAGAGAATGCCCTCTGGGACCAAGCAATCGCCCAACAAAGTTGAACTGTTAAGAAGAACTCTGTCAGTGGAAGATGAACATAAATTCAGAATTTTGGACTAAAAAGGTGGCGTAGATATGATTCCTACATTTGGATACTTGTCAACTGGGATATCCACTCGGATGGTTCTCTTAACAATTAGACCAGAGGAACTTCCCTGCGAACCTAACCAGTTCTGTGCTGTTGATTGCTGTAGTAAACTTGACATCTGCACGTCATCACTGGAAAGGTCAGAAATGCAATTATAAAAAATGTATATTACCTGCTTTATGGAGAGGTACTATACCATGCAAAAGAAGCCACAACAAATTGCAAAAGGTTATCTCAAACAACACAAAGACATAAGAAAATGGATGGTCAAGAGATCTCGCTATCAAGACAAATTGCTATCGACTTCAACAGAATCGGCAAGCACAGTCTTGTTAGATCACATGTCTGACATCTTTCACTTTGTGTAAAATGTATTTACATTAAATGCACAAGTCACAAATAGTTTACAAGTTCCTATATATCCGCTGACTTGAGCAAGATAGATCTACCGACAGGCATTCCCTTCCGAGATGAGGAATGCAGGTCTGCAAATAAGACCAACAAGTTTCATCCATCAGATCGTTCTTTTTCATGCTTGTACACAGACAAATTGTTAGGCCCCTAATTGGTAACAGGATGCAAAAGCACCACAGTAAATGCACCCTCCATGTAGTAATGTTAGATCCAAGGCAAGCAGCTTGCGGGTCAACAACATCTGTAGTTCAAACCAGTTGCTCCAGATCTCAAGCAACATGCTCACGAGTCACGATGATGAAGAAATTCTTGACAGTGTGCTAAGTTAAGGTCTGGCAGCTCAAAAACTTAAGATTTGAACTTAGTACTGTGAAGATAGCAATTTCCATTCACACGCTCAAACAGAAAGCAATGGAGAGTCAGCGAAGAATGCAAAGAATCAAGTTAGAAATGCTTCTACAAGACAGTAAAATTAGATGTAAAAGTAAGGTTATGTTAATGGTTAGTATCCATACTTCTGATTGAAATCGTGACGCCCATCCATTTGCATCGCTGCCTCCATTTGAAAATAATCCTCCAGAAGCCAGAGGGCTAGCATGTTCAAGCCCAGTTAGACCTAAAACTGACGCGTTGCCCAACAGTGTGGTTACACGCGAAATTTCTGCTCCAAATGTCAATTTTCAAGAACAACATGTACCAGTTAGCATGTTCACAGATTGGTTAGCAGTCACCACAAAATCCACAGACAAGATCTACTGACAACGGAGTTAGTAAAAAAAAAATAGCGAGCCCTAGTAGACGAAGATATTAGAACTGAATCCGAGATGGAAGGTAAGTAATACGTAGTTAGTTGTATCCCTGATATCTGTCTTAGGGAAATAGATGGCAAAGCAACATCTCAATTAAGTACCGATACCCACATCATGAATCATTATTACAAATACACAAGTTCATAGCACACAGACAAAAATAAGACCCACTTCCCATCAAGGAGACCATACTTATGCATGAGAAAGTACTGTCCATCAAAACCAATCCATTCCTCAACTTTTCGAGGCACACGCAACAGTTAGTCAATTATCAAAGCTTAAAATTTTAGGAAGTAAAAGTATACTAGCTTTCCAGATGGAAAAGGCAGTCAGATACCTATGTACTTAGCTTAGCTTAATGCATGCCCAACATGAATGACATAAAGATGAAGCAAAAAATAATGAGGAGTTGGAGCTTATTCTCAATCCATCATCTAATTGAAGCTAAAACACTTCAGACCTAACCGCAATGGGATGCAAAACAGAGAGGAAAATATAATCAATCTACTTGCGTTGTATTTTCCATGCAAACATGGAAAAAAAGTTACATAGGCACAAAAGGTGTGGAAAACTCGAAACAGAATAATTTGTGTAACAAAAAAGAGACGCACCCTGGGTCAGCAACCTATAGGTATTAGGAAGAACAGGTATGAACGGGGTGATCTTAAGGCGCTCAGCGTATAACTCATCCAGATACCTGTTAAAAGAGCAGAGCAGAGCAGAGCAGAATCACTTAAAGCCATATTCAGAGGTAAACCACACACAGCAATAATCTCGGAGCAGATTCCTTGTACACCGAGAAACCCACGCGTACGAAATCCTCCGACCATACAAAAAGCAAAGCCAAGAGCGGGCTGCACCCATACTCAGTTGGCCTTACAAACAAACAAACAAAAGACAAACAACGAACTATTCAAATCACGGCACACGAACCACTAGAAAACAGTGAACTAGAAGCTGATAAAATAGCACAAGAGCCAAGTCAACACACAATCAGACAGACATATAGAGAATCACCTAATCGCTTCATTTCTACTCGTCACCGCCTACTCTTAGATCGATCAGGCGGTTATTTATTCAGATCTACGACGGTTAAACAGTAACAGACAGAATATATATATATAGAGAGAGAGAGAGAGAGGGGATACTTGTGCTGCTCGGCGAGGGCGGAGGAGGCGGCGGAGCGGAGGCCAGCGGTGAGGTGCGGTGAGTGAGGGGCGGAGGGGGAGGGCGAGTAGGCCATGAATCCCCCGGCCGACGCCATCGTGTCGGTACTCCAGTCCACGATTTCCCCGTATGACGCCGTCTTATCGTCTTTATCTATCCGCAACGGAACGGAACGTTCTCACGGAAACCCCGTTTGTTGGAATTATAAGTGCGACTCAGGGTGGGTGTGTTGTACTGTTTGTTTATAGACCAGAGACTCTTTTATCTCCCTCTCTACTCCTCTCTATCTATATATATAATAGCTGGCGTCGGTGGAATTCCTTTTTATATGTACCTGCCTAATTTTTAATTTTTTTAGTACCAATTATTTCTTAACCCGATTAATTATATTCATATTATTATAACTTTTGGCATCAAATTTTAATTAAAAGTCATAGTATAGATTCGAATTCTAAACATCTGATCTAATTAATCAGAGAACCCGTCGCCATGATACTCTAAAACTTAATTAGATAGAGGTTCCTGTGTTGTTTGATAATTTGCGAGCCACGCCAATTAATTAATATTATGGCTGCTTAGCTTAGCCCGTGGTTCTGTTCCCCGAGCCTCGGTGGGGTATTTTGGCGGGGGAATGTTAGTTACTGTTTTACCCTCCCCGCAGCTACCCAACCAACGTCTACGGCATCGGTTGGGACCCTTTTAGCTTGCATCATTAGAGCCAGCTAAGAGTGTTTAAAACAAAAATCCTGGTCAAACTTCACTTGTTTAATCATTTTATATTGGCTGTGACGTAGCTCAAGAATTATATTAGTGTGGGGAAACGTTTCAAACAATTATTATGCACTCATTCAGGATAATATAATCAACCAATAATAATGAAAATTTGGGATTTCAGAAAATATCAAATCTCAACAAATATTGTTTAGAATGAGTATTTTCGGACTTGTTTTAAATATTACGTTTTGAAGTTCATAAATCAACGAATAAACTGAAAAGTTGGGGAAATATAAAAGGCTGGTCAAATTTCACTTGTTTATGGGCTCGGCCCCACTTTGCACCGATCGCATTGAATATGCGTCCAGCAACCAATAATTTTCACATGTTAATGGACTGGGTCCCGCTTTCCGGTGGTATGATTTTTTTCGTTGTAATTAGCGTGATTTTAGGGGAAAATAACATGATTGATTGTTCTTCGTCGACTATTAAAAGTTGCGAAAAGTTCATTTTAGTATTCTGTAGTATTGTCGAAAATTATTTTAGTACTCTGTGGTAAAAAATTAATCAATCGAGTCAAACCTCTGCCAATTATCATCACTTAGGTTCACGGGCAGCTGCCCAGAACTTGCTCGTCCAAACGACGTCGTTTTATCTACGACGTGGCATGACATGTCGAATTTTATTGATACATGTACACATGAGGTGGCAAGATGGCAAAATACCAAAACGATCTCAAATTTAATTCTCCCCGCCTACTCCATCTTGCCTTAATAGATGAACACAATTTGGTAGGAGACTAGCGATCACATGATACCCTAGTGGAAAGGAAAAAGCGTAGTTCGATAATCAATCTGCTATCTTATTGCCCTCCTTATAACAGTGTGCTACCTCAACTTGTCATTTACGGTGGATGATGTTTCTGCATCTATTCACGAGGCACCATAGCGGATGTGTGCGTGTTATGCCCTCGGTTAGATAGTTCGCCGCCATTAGCAAGTCTGTCTCCACCACCACCACCTTCATGTAGCCTCTCTCCCACACCAAGTTCAAACCCTGCCAGAGTGTCCAAAGTTATGATGTCAAGGAGTTACACACCCCCGTTCGGTTAACGAACCCTACTCACTAAGCGCCTCTCGAATCCCGGATCAGGCCTCTGCCTCCTGCCGGTCACGGGTTCCCTTTCGCAGCCCCATCTGTGTTTAGCTTGACCCACATTTTCGGAAGAGCTTTCCATGCAATAAGGAGCTCTCTGGTCACGTGCATGGGCGGCGGATCAGCAAATTGTTGCCATGTCATCGTGAAATCTCTCGCCTGATTGCGGGCGAACTCAACCCGATTCTCATGATGAGCCACCGCCAAGAAAACTCGCTTGTTCCTCCACCTCCACAGCCACCAACATACTGTGGCGAACAACGTGTTCCATGCAACTCCATCTTATAGGCTCACCCAGCTACTGATATTCAACCGCAACCAGTCCTCTACCCTCTAACCGAAGAAATCTTGGTGCAATGAGGATGGCACCAGCTCCCTCCAGACTCGTCTACTTCCGGAACAGTCCCTTAACAAGTGGAGTAGACTCTCCTGAACATTCCTGCAGATAGGACAGTAGGAATTCTGGAAAAAATGTTGCCTTACTATCTCCATATTGGTCATGACTTTCCCCTTTAAGCACGTCCACATAAAGAAAGCCTCGACACAAGCAGTCTAGATTGTCACATAGGCCCCTAGGTAGGCACACCACTTGCACCGTGTATGTCGGGATGGATGTTAACACCGAGCGAACTAGTGTAAGGCGTCTTGCTCGTGTTAATTGTTAAGCTTTCTAGCCTGCCAACCTTGTTTGAGCTTTCTCGAGGATGTGATTGAGCGCGTCGTTCGTCACCCTTCCATGCAGCGCCGGAATGCCAGGTAGCGCCCCAGGTCGTTGGAGACTTGGATGCCAAGCTCGTTGCTCAACCGGACAGCCTCATCTCTTGGTATGTTGTCAGAGAAATATACCCGGGATTTTGCTAGGTTTACTTTCTGACCAGATTCTCCACAAAATAAATGTAGGCCGCGCGATATGAACCTCACCTGGGATGGGGTCAGATTCAGTGTGGACAAGTCTTATCCCCATCGATGGGGACTAATGCAAACCAATATTATTACACACACAAACTAATATCACTTCACATGCAAACTAATATCACTTCACATGCAAACCAGTCTCATTTAAACCAATATCAATTCACATACAAACCAATATCACTTCACATGCAAACCAATATCACCTGATAGGTTATTGACTATCAAATTTAAAGACTATCAAATTTAAAGACAATCAAATCTGACGGCCCAAATTTAGTCCCTTCCGTATAGACATATTTTATGTAGTCCCCACTGAATCTGAAACCTTGGTTGGGATAAGTCCGCCTCTGCAAACAACACAACATCGTCAAGGTGAGTCAACTCCGGTCCACGCCGTGTAATTTTTAACGAGCTGATGTATGTAGCGACGGCATGGTTTTATAGCATGGTAAGTAGGTTGTCAATATCTTGTTGAATAAAATTATACTTTTCAAAAGAAAATTTACAATAAAAATTATTTGTGTCACCGTAAACGACAGCGTGTTGTGAGTGGTCATCAGTGTGACAGTTCTACGCCGTGCCCTAAACGACGGCGTTTAGTCGGGAATAGAGAGAGAGAGAGAGAGAGAGAGAGAGATGGGGGCGGAGGAGTGGAAGAAGGTGCACAGCAGAGAGTACCAAGGGCATAAGAAGAAGGTGCACTCCGTGGCCTGGAACTGCTCCGGCACCAAGCTCGCCTCCGGCTCCGTCGACCAGACCGCTCGCATCTGGCACGTCGAGCCCCTCGCCCACCAGGTAAACTTGATCTAGGGTTCCGCGTGAGTGTTTCGATTTGGAGACGGTGCAATATTAAATCCCTAATAACCGCTGCAGGAGAAGAAGAGCAAGGACGTGGAGTTGAAGGGCCACTCCGACAGCGTTGACCAGCTCTGCTGGGACCCCAAGCACCCTGACCTCATCGCCACCGCCTCCGGCGACAAGACCGTCCGCCTCTGGGACGCCCGCAGTACGCTCCCCCTCCCCTTCTTATCTTCTTTTTCCCGTTCCTGCTAGAATTTGAGAGTTTCAGTTCGGTTTGCGAAATGGTAGAAATTTTGCAGGGACTTGGTTTCTAATGAAACAGATATTACTCGCTTTTATTATCGCGGCCGGATTAGTAATTGTGAGAGTTGTTGCTGGTGCGATGAGCAGGTGCCAAGTGCTCTCAGCTGGCCGAGCTCAGCGGTGAGAACATCAACATCACGTACCGGCCAGATGCCACCCACATTGCTGTTGGTAATCGGGTACTCGGCCTTGTTTGAACTCTTCTTCCATTTCCTGTCTTTCCTGTGCTTGCTTGCTTCGGATAATTGTTCCTTCGTTTCCCCTCCTCTGTTGCGTGCCTCTTCATCTTTTCTTTTCTTTGTGTTTTTAGGACGATGAACTTACTATTCTCGATGTTCGCAAATTTAAGCCGCTCAACAAGCGCAAGTTCAATTACGAGGTACTCTCTTGTCTCCACAGCTTCCCTGAAACATCTTCTTTGTGTTGTTTCATTGTATATCTTCTGGTGTTGAAAACTTCTTTTCCTTTACAGGTGAATGAGATCTCTTGGGACATGACTGGAGACATGTTCCTCCTTACGACTGGAAATGGTAACTGAACGCATTTCTTGCCTTTCACTGTGTTAACCACCTGTTTGCCCTCCCTTATTTATTCTCTGCACACAGGTACTGTTGAAGTTCGGGCATACCCATCTCTCCGCTTACTCGACACTGTCGTGGCTCATACCGCTGGTTGCTATTGTATTGCCATCGATCCTAAAGGAAGGTTAGCATTTCAATCTCTAATTGTATCTGTCCTGTTTAACCTGTCAATGACAAGAATTAAACCTTCCTTGAATCTGTTAGATACTTTGGTGTTGGAAGTGCCGACTCCTTGGTCAGTCTTTGGGATATCAAAGAGATGCTTTGCGTCCGGACATTTGTAAAGCTCGAGTAAGTTTGGCTCTTGATGTTTGTTGCCTAATTGTATTTCCTTTCTTTTCACGTGAGAGTCCTGGAACTGATGGACATCCCCTTTTTTGATTTCGCTTAGATGGCCTGTCAGAACGATAAGCTTCAACCACACAGGAGAATACATTGCTTCTGCCAGTGAGGACTTGTTCATAGACATTGTATGGTCTTCTGATTCCTCGGTTATGAATACTCTTGTTGGCTTATAGTTGTTTAAATATACTAACAGCACAAAATGCTGGATGGTACAGTCGAATGTTCATACAGGAAGAACGGTACACCAGATCCCATGTCGAGCTGCCATGAACAGTGTGGAATGGAATCCCAAATATAATTTGCTGGCTTATGCCGGGGATGACAAGAACAAATATCAGGCTGATGAAGGTGCAAGACAAGACAATCCGACAATTTTGTGTGTCAGATTCTGTTGTGGAGAGGTTCGTTCACTTATGTTCTTTGTGTTTTGAATATGTTGCAGGTGTTTTCCGGATCTTCGGCTTTGAGAACCCCTGAAAACTTGCTATGCTGAAGAATTGAGAATTGCTTTCGCGGATCTTCGGCTTGGAGAACCCCTGAAAATTTGCTACGCTGAAGAATTGAGAGTTGCGGTTGCCTCGGCCCTGTACTAGGCATTGGTTGTAAACTTGACTATTATTAGAACACTTTTGCTCGAGGTTTTGCTTCTGTAGTCATATAACTCGGCCCCGTACACTAGGCATTGGTTACGTAACCCGACTTTTATTAGAAGACTTTGCGCGACTAGTCATTTTCATCGGGTACCCCCAAACTAACTAATTTGACCGTTGTAATGAAAGAAAGAAGGCGGGACCAGGAACAAAACATATTATGTGAATGTTTGAACAGAGATTATTTTATTTCAAGTTGTGGCGAGAAGGAGCGCTACACAAGAAGTGTTTGCTTATTCAGGATTCAAAAATGACGAAGATCCTCTCTTGTTGTTGGAGTATACAATCCAGCTGAGTTCTTTGTGGATTGGAATCGGGCAACATCGGCCATTGTTGGCGATGCTTCTTTTTTCCGTAGTGGGCAAAATTCTTTGTAGCCTCTGCTGCTGCCCTGGGTTAAAGGTGTTATGATGTGAACTTGCGGATAATCGGACCAGATGCTTCATCCCCTTTGAGGACATGTAAACCCCGTAGGTTTCATCACTTGCACCAGACTTATCGGGCTACAATCCAATGGATCTGTGAAGGACCCAGTTAGCATCATAAAGAAACAGAGAAGAGAATTGACAGGGATTCAGGGAGTAGAATGAACCGAACCGAAAGAACCTGTGTGCGCTCTCGCTCTTGCTCCCGGCCGAAGTCTGCAGAGGTCTGTCTTCCTATCGGCATCACACCGTGCAAAGGAGCAGCTTGGAAACTGGGAAGGCCAAACCTGAGAAAGAAACAAGAAGAATGGTAATGAGATAGCGAGAGCACCAAGTGAGAGGCTTCCACTTGACCTCAACACTGGAGCTCTTGAGCTTTTTCCCGCTCTGAAGAGGCTCCTTTGAAAGGTCGAAGCTGGAGCCTTTCATCCTCAGCTCCTGGATACACCGCGTGATCGCCCGGCCGTCCGCCCTCTCCCTGCTCAACTGGCTCCACACCTTCCAGTACCTACAGACATTGCCATGGACCAACAACACAAACACAAGCGAAGTAGACAAGGAAACCAATGAGGGTATCCACCATTTGCCACAGGTGGGAGCCTCGCTAACAGAGGAAGTAAACACGAGAACGGTGAAGAGGGCATGGAAGAGGAGGAAGAAGCAGCAGAGGTGGAAGATGTCCTGCTTTATGGAGTCCAATCTGGACTCCTTACGAGCAATACGGCGGGAGCAAAGGTCCTCCTCTCTTTGCCAGAGCTTAAGGAGAAGGAGGTGGCCGGGGCTGCGGGATATCTCCGCTAACGGATGGTGTTGCATCCCTGTGATCAGCTGTTTCTGCTGATGCTCCTCGTCAACGGGGATTTCCACTATATGGGCATCCTTCATTTCAGCCATTCCTTAAAACTTGAAGTACGAAGAAGGAAGAAACGAGAGCAAGCAACAGAAGGCGGGGAAGCAATAAGCAAGAGAAGGAAGAAGAAGAAGAGTGAGATTGGATGCTGGTAGAGAAAGTAGTGGAGGAGAAATGGGTATATATAAATAAATGGTGGGAGAGGAGAGACCTGGATCAGGTTGATGTTGTTGTCGCAACGGATATATTTGCCTCTCCAACGGTCAGATCTGGTGCTAGGCAGCTTTTATTGGTTTAGGACACGGTGGAAGTCAATGGGCTTGTCTCTTATGGGCTCTATATTTGGGCCAATAAGAGAGAGATTAATGATAGGAAATGCAAGTTTCAGATCGTACTAGCTCAATAACTTGCAGCCAGAAATTATGTATACCACGTCACGTTTATTGTTTGTACAAATTGGATATATTCCCACAGTTCTACTAGTCCATCTAGTTCGGTTTCTACCGATCAGTGTGTATTTGGTAAAGTTTGTTCTAGTTAGAGTTCGCGAATTTGAGTTATGATGATATGTTCGTGTCAAAATTAAAATTTGGTTGATAAAATTTTGCCCGTCAATAAACCCAAATAAATCCACTTTGTTTGTATGTATGTATATATATGTATATATATTCGAGTCCTATCCAATAGATTCGCACTAATCAATCCTGTTACTCTAATTTCGCCATTATCAATCCCTCGATGGACCCTACTAGTCCCAATATCGCTATAATCAAACAAATGAAACTAAAAGTTCTAAGAAGAATCCGTTCCATAGACCAAGCTCCTACATTCTTCTGCACACAGTACATTTCCACCGGAAAGTAGATGGCCAGCGGCCAAAAGTTCAATGCACCTAGCAACCCAAGAACCTGGTTGAAGTAAGGGAACACGATTGCGATTGCGGTGGTTGAAGCAACGTACGAGGTTCTAAACACGAGCCTGAAGAGATTGATTCTCAGTGGCCTCAGGACAGGGAGCTTCAACGAGTACCAGTTGTTCACGAACCCGCTGCTTGGCGACTTCTTGCTCGTCCATCCTTCTACGAAGGCGAACACCGGCTGACTAAATATCTGGTATCCACCAACCAGGTGAAGAACGATGCAGGCGTTGGCGAAATCGACAAGCCAGTAAGGCTCGTAGAAGCCGAAGCCTGTCAACAGATTCCCAGGCGTGTCGTCCCCGAATGCTGCATATCCAGCGCATCCACAGCACAGGTAGAAGAATGTCGTCACTATTATCGCAAGCATTGACGCCTTCTTCATCGTCCTGTTCTCTGGTGGAGGGGACTTGAGCGTATCCTTGATTTGAACAAATTATCAACCAGATTGCTAATTGACAGTTGAGGAAAGTGAAGTATTAGGAGATGGAGAGGGAACCTGTATCTCGAACACAATGATGGCGTACGGATAGGCAAAAGCAATGTCTCCAAGTGCTTCGAAGGCCAACCACAACTTATCAGCTGCATTTGCACCCGGGACTCCGCTTATGCTACCCTTTACACTCCCATTTTCTGCACACATTTCCACTCTACGGTCATTATGGGATCAACTAAAAGAATGAATCAATGGCTAGTTAATCAAATACTCAACCGCGGAAATGTAAATGGAAATGTACCTATGACTTTGGCCAATCCAAGACCAAATCCTATGGAAGAGTAGGTGAAGGACATGGCAGCTGCAACGACGGAAAGCCACGCCATGTTGTGGAAATCTGGTATCTGTGACATTACAACCTGAACTGCCCCGAACAACACCATGTACTCTGTTTCTCCATACGAGCATGATGCATCGTGCCCTTCTCTGTGATAACAGTTTGATCTCCGGATCGCTCTTTCGATATATACCAGAGCAAAAACAATAAATTAGCAGAAGACAAATAGAATCAACGAAATGATCATTAAGAGAACATATTCAAACTCCGAACGATGTTTGATATTTCGGAAATTCCTTGGGTCAGTTTGGCTTAGGGAGATTGGTTGAAGTACCTAATGCTGCTAGCAGATGTAATAACATAAGCAATTGCTGTACCGTACAAGCTCTCCATAGCAAAGATTCCACACACCTTTTGGCTTCTCTTTCCTGATCATCAACTATTCATGTTATTATAAGAATAAACAAGAAAATCAATGCATAGAGAAGGAAGATAGAGAGACCTAAGTAGAGACGAACGGCTTGCGTGTAGGATCGGGTACGGTGGGGTCCAAATTGAGGGTCCGGATATCTGTAGCAATCACAGAGCAAGAATGTGGACACCATCGTCACCGCCGCGAAGGCGATCATCGAGAGCGGTCCGGCAACCCAACCCAGCTGGGCCACGCTCCACGCCAGCGACAGCACCCCGGCCCCTATCACCCCGGTTATCACGTGCGCCGCCGCCGTCCACATTGTCCCTGACCCACCAAACTCCTACCATTATATTATATTCTTGTAAAATAAAACCGAGTTCTGCTTAATTATCAGAAGAAAGAAGTGATAATAAGACGCCAGATAGCCGCAATTCGGTTCTGCCAATCTATGGACAAAATTGAGGAGGATCCGATACGTACAAGTTTCAACTAACAGTCACACCTACCAAAAGTTGACGCAGGCACATAACAAGAGATTCTACTAAAATATCATCTTTAAACCATTCCCCAATTTAACAAAGACCTTCATTATCATTAGTTTGTGTCTGCAACTCTCAAAGTGGTGTCTCTATAAGTGGCCCTATAACTAACTATTACTACAATAACACAGCAGCTGCTGCATGTCTTAGCAACCAACTAGTTGAACATGATACAAAAGTAAATGACTGGTACTAGTTCAAGACCAAATTAAAGATGACATACCAGTCCTAGTGACGAGGTCGTGCTGTTGTCGAAGATCGAACCCGTCGGTATCGTCATCACCAAGCAACGGCTGCTGCTGTTCATCAGCTACACCCTCCCCCATCTCTCCTTCTTTCCCCTCCCTTTGCCTAGTTGGTGGTTGCCTCTCTCTATCTCTCTCTCTCTCTGCTTCCAACATGTACAAGATCTCAAGAGTCCAAATTATATACTCATCGTATCGTAACTAGCCTACCACATGTTTAAAGCTTTTCTGACCTTTCTCCTACCAAATTTTCTAGTTAGCCAAGTAGGGACGGTATCATATTGAAAATATAATACGCGACAAATATAATCAGGTGCAGATTCTGACTTTTCATTCAACCAACTATATTCTCTCTCTCTTGTATCCTTGAACAGAGAGAAAACTAAGAGAATCTTCCATTGGTGGATCTTGTAACACATCATCAACAAACTTTCAACCCCACCTATCCAGTTACATTTGTAGTTGGATTAGGCCATGATGTTAATGGAAGAAAGGAGAGCCCTCTGCTTTCATTTTCTACAATATTGACATTTTCATTACTTGTCGTGGTCTACACGTAACATGATACAAAGGGACAAAAATTTCCAGCATCATCATGATACTTGTCCAATTACACCATTTTAACTGAACAAGCAACTACACAATAATGCTCGAATGATACTTTTTTTGGATGTATAACATATATATACAGACCAACATTTTTGCACCCCCAACGCCCGCTTTCTAGGATTAACGCATCAATTCACAATCGCTGCTATCATCGTGTTATGGTTGCAACTTCTTGTCCTCTGCGTAAAACACGTTTAAGTTCAACATCATTATTCAGTCGTTCAATCAACGGTAGCGCACAAGTTTGATTCCACAACTATAAAGCATCAGAGGGACTATATTAACCTGCTGAACTGGGATCTTCGTGTACAAAGAAACTTGCTGCGACAATGACATAGCAAAGGATCAGCATCAGTCCTTTGAAGTAATTTGACGTTCCTTCCTGGAAGAAGCATGATTACTTTAGCATAAATATCATCGCAATTAACCACATGAAATAACGTTGAATCGAATATTATACAATAATTAGGCAGCCAGACCTGCAGAAAGAAGGCCACTACTATCACAGTGATGAAAAGGGTTGCAGTCTCGAATAGTTGAAAGTTCAAATCCATATGTTCTCCCATCATCCATCCAACAACAACGCAGAAGGGAATCTGCAGGGACAGCAATAAAGCAAACTATTTTAAGAATGCAGCACAGTTAATCAACAATGGAAATAGGGTAGAAGCATTACAACATCAGCCAACACGTAACAGGATGGAACAGAAGCTATCATGAATTAGATTGCAAGTAAAATAAACAGATGATTTGCGAGAATCGAAAAGTGAAAGCTACTCTTAAACAAAATCAGACAAACTTCACTTTGCGAGGCTTCGTGGGTACGTCTCTCATTCAAGAATTAATGACAAAGTAAATCCATACTATTACTAGGGAAACAAGCAAATCAAACATATCCTATTACCAAGAAAAGGAGAGCACAACAGCATCTAAGGTACCTACCCCAAACATAGATATCTGAGTTGATGACCCTATCGCGACACCAAGTGATATATCCTGTGAAAGAAGTTTGATTATGGTCATTGCCAACGAGAAAATCCTCAGCAAAGTAAGCCAGTAAGGGGGCAAGGAAAGATGTGGAATGAAAGACTTCCATACAAGTTTGTCTTTCATCGCAAAAATTATAGCACTTGCATGCTCTGCAGCATTCCCAACAATTGGCAGCAGAATAACGCTAATAAATGCAATCGGCACATTCCAAGCTTTCGATGTTCCCTACAAACAGAAAAGGGTTATTACCAAGAACAATTTATTTGATTGCACAACAAAACCATTCTACGGTCTGAGATTTATTTACTGGGAAGAAGCATGCCAGTTTTAAAGGAAATCTTGTTTACCACTCGGTGACTATTTTAAAAACAGAACAAAAATAGTTTATTCTTTCAATGGAAACATGAGAAAGGAATCATATAGCCAAATCAATGACACTCCAAAACGCACAGTTTTGATACACAAATCATATTATTCCAAATTCTAACAGATGACCTAATGCAACTCTCTAACTCAGGTTGCCATAAAGAAAGCTAAAGTTTCTAGCTTTACAAATGTTGGAGGGGCATATGATGATCAATGGGCATCGGAAAGAGAAATAATTGGGCCCTTTGGAGAGCGTAATAGTTACCAACCACAGTTTAAGAAAAATTCCAAGATACTAGCAGAGATGGTGTACCTCTATGGCATCAACCAAATATTCTGATAAGATGGATATCCAGACAGTCATTATTGAGAGCCAAATCACTGATTCCCATTTGGAGATCTCAGGTGCTTCATCATCGTCAGCAACTAAGCCCTCTCCGTCCTGATTTTCTTCCTAGGCTTAGAGAAAGCAATCACCCTATTAGTTATCCATGCCAAATGTGAAATGTAGTACATATCTCACACAAATAACTAACCTCTTCAAGTGGGACATATAAATCCTTTTGACTTTTCAACTGGAAGAATAGATAAGCGCCATATACCAAAAGCATGACACAGCTGGTAAATCTTGAGAGAGCCAATTCTGATTTTCCGTAATGTATCTCAGTGTGAGTATAATGCAAAACAGCAGGAAAGAGAAGTCCCATCACCGCCATCAACAGCAAACCGGAGTTCACTACGGCAGATGCCTGGAATCACATTTAGCTCAGACAAGGATAGCAAAAAGAAAAGATAAATGATCTGGAAAAGGATAAAGGATGAAACTAGAAAGACAGAATTATATGTGTCAATACCTTATTAAACACTTGTTCCTTTTTATAAAAGACAAGCCCGCCACAAAAGAATGCACATCCGAGCACCAGCAACATATTTGACAAAATTGAACCTAATAAAGACAGCTGAACAACACGTATCATTGAACGTTTCAGAGCATAAACAGCTATGATCAGTTCTGTTGCATTTCCAAATGTCGCATTCAAGAGACCGCCCACTACAAATGGCAAAAACGGATGTTAGGATTCAAATTCCGGCTGCAAAGATGAGGGAAAAGAAAGAGCAATGCATTCAGACAAAGAAGGAACCCAAATGAACTTCAGTGACTTGCTTGAAATAATTAATGAAATTTTAGCAACTTTGATATACCAGTTGGTCCTGTGAAGAAGGCCAGTTGCCTACATTAAGCAATTAAAAGAGTCGCGTCAGCCACCACAAAGAAAGAACTAGTTTAAAGTAGAGCAAGACGGATGGGGGAACATGTCTACTTACTCTGTAGCATAACCTAAACGCTCTGCTAAAGGTATTATACCTAGCAAGCTCAGAAAGAAAACCCATCCCTGTCATCAATATCAAACAAATGAATTGAAAACTCGGCAGCATCATGTGATGACGGAAGAAAATTCAACAACAAAACTTACTTTATGTCCAGTCAACAAGTGGATGAGGATTGCAAGGGGCCCAAAAGGCATAAGCAGATTTAATTTAGTGGATAAAACTACAGTCCTTATGCTTTTGCACACAATGATCCTCCAGTTCTCTCCGGGGGAAGCACCAGAAACAGAGCCATATTCGGCAATATGGCTTGACTGCATCTTCTGGGTTCCTGCCTCGGGGGTGAAAAGGCTCTCCTCCTCAAACTCATGCTTAGACTCATTTCCAATCATTGTCCCCATCTGTTGAAGAGATGAGATGATTAGGGTCTAACAGTCTTCTCCTCGAATGGTTTCCAAAACTTTAGCTTCCAAAAGAGGAGCAGCTCAAGCAGCTTTAATGAAACCGTGCGGCGAAAAATGGAAAACATAAACATGCATCTATCCCTACCTCCTACATTGAGAATAATATTGATCGAAACTTACTTCAATCCATTTCCTGTGGGGTTATAAGCAAGGCTCCTCTCCTGCACCTATGAACCACATCAACACAGCTGCGCTTTGTGTTGACCGGGGATGATTCTCCGAACCTCGAAGGAAGAGGATCCTGGAACCACAATCCAAGTCAGTGCAACAACACAAGAAAACGACCAGATGAACCAACAAGACACCCCTCTTATCCCATGCCAAAATATCTCAACTTAAACTACAATGGCATCAATCTACTATTGAATGAAACCAAGAAAAATGACATCTTTAAGGCAAAGGTTTCCTTCTTCCTCACTGAAACTATTGATTTTACATGTAACCTCAACCACAGCCACAGCCACAGCCACAGCCACAGCCACAACCACAACCACTTGCTATGTCCAAACCACATGATATATGTACAGCCGAATAATTCAAGTCCGAGTCGGGAGTCTCCTACCAAATTTAATCAAACAGCTAACCCTCAATAGCTAAATCAATCAAAAAAGAAAACCCATCTGTCATTACCATGGGATATATATACATATAGATCACAAAGCCCAACCTTTAAAGAACCAATCATTAAACAATAAAACCCCACAAGAGAAACACACAGATCTAAGAGAAGAAACAGCCACCAGAAAAGGGTGGGGAAAAAAAAACACCGACCGACCTTTGAAGAGTTGCAGGAATAATAATAAATTGGGAGCTGGAACGAGGAGTAGTGAATCCGAGGGATTAGAATTAGGATTAGGAAGGGGAAAACACAACCCCACCCAACAAGAATAGATATTCAAACAAAGGATTAATAATACTTTTTTACCTTTTTACCACCACCAAAAATGAAATAAAAGTAATTGTTTTTTGTTTAAATTGAGAACCGACAAAAGTAATTTAAGGCAGGACACCACGTTGACCCTACAATATTTTAGGGTAATAATAAAGTTTCCACCTTTATCCCTTTTTACAAAAAAAAAATTCAAGCTTTATGAAATTTGGATGTCGACTCGGCCGAGTACCAATATCCAAATTATTTTTTTCTATAACAAAAATTTGTTGCATTGTCAAATTATTCCATAGATAGAATTGTTAGAATTTTTATATTATACCCAAGGTGTAATAGGAATAATGAATGGTTTGAGGTTCTGGTGGATCCACTTCACTAATACTAATAATTAAGTGATATATCTTCAGGTCAGGTGGTACTCTCGACCAAAGTCACAAGGACATTTTTCCTTGAACAATCTCTATTATCCTTGATACAATTATAATTGAATTAGAGTTGGCAAATTTCAAAATAATCACAACTTTGTTAATATTTTTTTCAAGAAGACCCTCTCCTTCTCACCTCCACCAACCAAACCAAGTTGGAATCCACCAAGCTCCACTTCAAATAATCACAAACCCAAAAATGGAAAAGGACAAAAAAGGATCTTTATTTTCAGACCCCTAGTGTTTGGCATATTCGCCTCTCACCCCCTGTCTTTCGACAATTGATTAAATTTTTTCATAGTTTAGTTTTATTATACTCTCGGGTCCTCGCTGACATCATCAATCAATTTATTATTATTTTAATTTTAAAAAGACTATTTTACCCTTAGATTTCATCTTCAACCTCAATTCAATTTCGAATCTTCAAACCTCATTTCACCCTCCAATTCGAGATGCAGCAGCGCCTTGTCCAGCTCCATAGCCCCTTGGACCACGACCTCCTTCAACAGCCCCATGTAGACCCTCCTCCTCACCCCGCCACCAGGCCAGATCCCTGCCTCTACCACCATCTCCCTCACCACCCTAAGGGCATCTGACACCATCCCGACCTCCAAGAGCCGCTGACCAGCATCCGTAAACCCCTCTCCCCATCGAGTACACCTGGACAGCCACTTGTACACCTTGAGGGCCTCCAAAGGCCGCGCCTTTCTGAGGTAGGACGCCACGAGGAGTGCGCCCACGCCTGACATGTGGGGTCGGGATGGTTATGAGTGGGAGAGGGCGATGAGGAGGGACATGGGCTAGGCCATGTCCAGGTGGGAGGTGAGGAAGTGGGCTAGGACGAAAAAGGATAGGGTTTGGTAGGGTCCAGAGGCGGATTGGTGTTGGGGAGGAGAGGGAGGGATGAGGCGGCCAGGTGGAAGGCGGTAGGGGTTTGGTCGAAGGACGATGGAGTTCGACGAAGTTGGTGTTGTCGGAGATGATCGGGGAGGGAGAGAGAAAATTAATTAGTTTTTAAATTTTTTTGCAATGGCACAAAGTCATGTTACTTAAAAAAAATTGATTGATGCCGTAAACGAGGGACCCAGAGTATAATTTTGTCAAACTATGAAGAGTTTTTAATCAATTTTCGAAAGACAAGAGGTGAGAGGCGAATATGCCAAACACCAGAGATCTTAGAGTAATTATCCCAAAAAAATAAAGAATGACATGAAACCAAAGACAATATGCCAACACCAAACCCCATGAAAGAAACCCACAAAACTACTTTCCTTTCTAGCTAAACCCAAACGAGAAACACCCATAACAGGGAACAAAGAAAGTAGAATTCTATTTAGTCTTTGTCGCGGGAATAAGTGAACAAATAATCCAAGATGGATCTGGAGTGGTTGTCCCAATGTCGGTCTATACTATGCTAAAGTTAGAGCTAGGCTACGGACTACGCTAGGCTACGGAAAGGAAAAGCAACAAGATAAGTAAAGTAGTTGTGTGTTGTGTTATTGATGTCCTTCTCCGGTACCCGAGCTCCCTTTATATAGCACGTCCTGACCTAGCTCCATTCTTTCCGTGCGAGAAATCCTGTCAGAGTGAATATTTTGTTTCCAAATCAACCCGGCTTAGAATAGAAAAATATAAACCATCTTCCTCAAATGAACATATCTCGTCTTCGATTAGGAATATGCCGGTCGTGCCGACCAAGTAACCGTATCCCAAAATCTTATTCGAATCTCGAAAATTCCGGCTCTACATAGAAAAATATAAGCCGACCCGATCCTCTCGAACCTTCTATGCAAAAGTTCGTCCTAAGCCCGTCAACGCTGAAACATCTTACCGCCTTTAGGCCCAAAGCGAACTCAAAAAAGCCCAAACCTTCCGCATATACAAACTAAATAGTCTTCCATTCACCAACCACATGAGCTCTCTAAGTAGGCTTCACCTTACTGCCCGAACTCCTAAACGGGCCTCTTTCTTTCGCCTGCAAGTCCTAGGCAATCCGTGCCTACCGCCCTAGGCCTTAGGCGGCCCGTACTTACCGCCCATGAGTTCTAGGCGGCTCATGCTTACCGCCCATGAGCCCTAGGTGGCCCGTGCTTACTGCCCACGAGCCCGAATGGCCTTCCTACCACCCGGGTGCCTTCTGCTATTGACTCACAGACCGAAGTGCCCAACCCGGACACCCCACTTCAAAGGACAAAACACACTCCGGGCTCCCGCCTCGAAGATCAAAGTGACCATCTGGGCTTCCGCCTTGTAGGTCAAAGCAGCCATCTGACCTCCCGCCTTATAGGTCAAAGCACCTTTCGGCCTCCTGCCTTAAAGGCCAAAGCGACATCCGGGCTCCCGCCTCGAAGGCCAAAGCGTCCTCTTGCTTCCCGCCATGAGGACCAAAGTGTCCTTCCGCTTTGACCTGCATTTTTGACCTGCTTCCGCTCCGAATCTGAAGACATGATAACTATAATGTAGATTTATGTCTTGGCTTCGCATAGCAATTTGAATCGTCTCAATCCAAGCTCCGGATAGAAAGTTATGAGCATTTTACCGAGGAGCGTCACCCAGGCGGGCGGGAAGCGGACCGAACCGTGCTTCTGCCTTGGTCTTGCAAGCGGGAAGCAGACCGAACTGGTTCAAAGTATGCTCATCTTGAAGTAGATTTCTGACCACATTCTGCTTCGAATTAAAAAATGTGGTAAACTACAAACTTGTAGATATTTGTCTTACCTTTTCTTAACCGAAAGAATCAGCTTAATCCGATGTCCGAGTCAAAATCTACCGCTGATCTGCCAAAGTCCATCAGAACTCAAAGAGTAAGCTAATACCCGGACTTGGCACTTCATTTAGTCCGGCTACTGATCCGAATTAGGCAAGGTTCTTGAAAACAAAGTTGTAGATACATGTCTCGCCTTTCCATAGCCGCAAGAATCTCCTCATTCCAACCTACAAGTCTAAAGTAACGGCCAATTTACCACGGAAGGACATTGTCATCCAAAGACAAGCAGAAGTTAACCAAGGACAATACAACAAAGCGGTATATCGTCACCGGTTTTGATCAAGTAAGACCGGCATCAGACTCAATGGAGGGAAGATCGTCGACAATCTCTTTCCAACTCAAAACCAAAAGTGATCGCTTTGAGACAACACCGCTTACCGGTCACTTTGAGACCACATCGGTCACCGGTCACCTGGTCACTTTGAGATCACACCGGGTACCTCAAAATATGTTGACAATGCCGAGATTATTTTTGTACTTCAACAGTCTTCCGTTTTTAGTTATCGTTTTAGAGTGAAGCATTTTAGGACCCTATTTAGCATTGATTTTTTCAATAGTATATTTTATGTTCGTAAGAATTAATCCAAAATTTCTTTAAATAAATTCAAGCATCATATTGTTTAGATCAATTTCCATTGATTTACACGTGGCAACATTAAATATATCAATGTTGGTGCCCAATTTGGTCTCTACCATACGTATATGCTTGGCGAAAAGTAAAATGCTGACTGCGTTGTCAAATTGTAACAAAAGGACTAGCTATTACAAAAACATAAAATCTCTAGATCCTTCCTATTCGCTTTTTGTTTCTTTTGTCTATGTCGCATCCATCAACCCTAGAATCTTCAAAGCTATTACTATTGTGATTTTTTCTTTGAATATGTAATATCGAATGCAGAAGATTGTCCAATTCTATTTTAGTGCATAAATTTTTCAATATTATTTTTACATTCATAAAATTTAAACTAAAATATTCCTAAAATGAATTCAAATTTTTTATCTCGTTTGAAATCAAATCAATTAATTAGCTTACTATTTCCAAACATAACACTGGTTTTACTTGTTTCCATCTATCAATACGCCTTTGTCCTCATATTTTGTATAGTTGTAAAAATTCTATGTTAATTAATATAATAGATAGATTGGTTATTCATGGAGAGAAATAATTAGGACAAGATACAATTATGATGGTTAGTTAGTCTGATGATCGAAAAAAGGAAGTAGATAAAGGTGTCTAGAACTTTTAGCTACAACTCTGATAACGAAGACACACACAGCCACACAATTTTTTTTGAAGGTTAACACATCTTTTGTATTATCAAGTTAGATAGGAAAATTTGTGAACAAAAATACATCCAGCTCCGCCGAAAGGACAATAAACCAGTCCCCATGAAGAACTCCTAGCCTACGTTGCTTACGGAACCAATCAGTCATATGGTTCTGTAATTTAGAGAATAAACATAGATTGCAATTTGGCAAATCAAACAACAATTGCCTTAATCTAAGAACAAGTGGTTCCACCTGCTAAAAGACTAAAGAAATTGGATCATTTACCAAATTATAAGCTAGTAGACAATCGGTGTTCACCAAAGTCTACAACCCTTCACATCTTTATCTTATCAAGTTTAGTACAAGTTCCGGAGCTTGAAGCTCAGGTTCAAGTGGTGATTTAGTCACACAATTGGTGTAGAAGTTTCTTCCCTTCTTTTTTTTATAACTAATTGATTTTATATCTCCAAATTTATATACAACCATTTACAAGTGCATGAAAGAGAGAGATTCGTCTAACCAAATTCCCCTTACATCACAATTGCTATTCTAGCCCTAGAGAATCCAAATACAAATAACAGGTCTTAGCCACCTAATTCATCAACTGATATCGATCAAATTACTCATTTCTTAGCGCGCAAGATAATAGCATGCAAACAAAATTTTGTCTTAAATTGCATTCTCAGATATCATGTGATTTCTTTGAGTCCATATGCCTTGCATGATTATGCCATAGAATGCAAATGAGACATTATTTTGCATACCACCATTTACCAAGTCCGACCCTATAAGAGTTAATGCCCTTGCCTATGCACCATTTAACTCCAACCTTGCGAACCAACCGGTTCCAAATAGGCCAGGTATATGAACAATGAAGTAGGAGACGTTCATCCGTTTCTTCTTTCGGCCCACACAAAGAACAATATGCATCCCATGCATTGTTTCTCCTCATCGGTATGAAATTGTCCCTTGTATGTAGCCATCTTTGGAGAGTAATCCACAATGAAGTAGGAGGTGTTAATCCCTTGTAAGTTTCTTCCTTTTTTTTTGAAATTTTTTTTATACCAGATAACTATACCTAATTGAATCTTGGATCTGTCAAATTTTTTAAAAGTTTCTTCCCTTCTAGAAATTGGTGAAATTTTTTTATGTTGTATATAGTAAACTTTTCGATATCCGAATTGGATATAGTAAACTTTGCCTATCAAAATTGTTGGACCTGTTACGTCCAATTAGGCAATTGTTATTGTCCCTGATTGGGTCCAGGCCCATCAGACCTAATTGTTGGACGGAACGGGCCGGTCAACCCGTGTTGACCGGCCCGGGGCCACGTCAACCGCCACGCGGGCTGCGTGGCCCAACCAGACGGCACCACGTCGGCGTGATGTGGCACTGATGCAGTTGCTACCAGAGTTGGCTGCCCACATGGCACGTTGTCGTGCTGCCGTGTGGCAGACATGCAGTCCAGAAATGCCACGTGGCAGCCATGCGCGCCACGTGGTGTGCCACATGGCGCATTGTGATTGGCCAGATTTCCCCTTTTTAAAGGGAAATCTGGCTGAACTAAAAGGTGATTCTCCCGACAACTGCTCAAAAGAAAGGCAAAACTTTGGAATAGTCCCTGAGTTTTGATCAAATTCTACCTCAAGTACTTTTGATAAACTAGGACCGAGAGGTAGAAAAAGTATCTTTATAAGATACCCAGAGGTATCTAAAGGGTACGTGTTCATGGGTGAACTGGACGATGGACATGTAATGGAATTTGAATCACGCGATGTCACATTTTTTGAGAATAAATTTCCAAGGTTGAGGGAGGTTAGTAATGACCTTACCCTTTATGAGACAGATGAACCAGAATCATCTGGATCACTTTTTTAAAAGTGGAAGAATTGAGGAGGAAAATAGAGATTTTCTAACTCAAAATAATCTGGAAGGTCGTGATCTGAGTCCTGAAAGGGAGGTAATTCTTTATTCCAGTGGGAGTACGGTAATTCTACCCAGTGAGAGTACGATTCCTGGATATGATGAATATATGAAAGATGTTTATCAAAATCGAAAATACCGTAGGTCTAGCAGAACTAGCATACCACACCGACGATTTGACATCGAAGGCGAGGCTAATGCGTTCTTGGTATCACTAAAAAAATTTGGTGGTCCAAGTGAAATTCTTCTGGCCATCCTGCAGGATGAAGATGAGCCAAAGAATGTATCTGGAGCTTTGTCATCTCCAAAATGAACTGAATGGATAAATGCAATGGAGGAAGAAATGTCTTCCATGATCAAAAACCAAGTTTGGAATCTGGTCGACCTACCTAGGGAACGTAGAGCAATTGGGAATAAGTGAATTCTCAAAATCAAGCGCAATGCAGATGGCAGTATCGAAAGATACAAAGCACGTTTGGTTGCCCAATGGTTCAAACAACAGGATGTGATAGACTATCCGTAGAACTCTCTTCTTCCTTCTATCTCGGCTCCGTCGTCGCTTCCTTTCTGTCGCTGCTTCCGGGCAGCTTCACCTCACCTTCGCCCGCGTCTTAGCTCGCTTCGCCTCTCCGCTCGTCGTCCCAGCTCGTCCTCGACCTCGCCTCTACGACTTCGCACTCCATCCGTCGTCGTCCCGCTCGTCGTCCCAGCTCGCCCTCGACCTTGCCTCATCTGCTCGCCACTTTGCCCATCTCGACTCATCGTTCTGCCGCCTCGCTCGCTCTTTTGCTTTCTCCTTTGCCTTGCCGGCCGCCTCTGGTCTCTCTGCTAGCTTGTTCTCTGCCTGCCTTTCCAACCTCTCTGTCCTCTCCGTTTCAAGCCGCTCCTTTCTCGTCGCTGTCGCTTTCCGCCCATCCTCCGTTGTTCTCCATGGCTCGGCCCTTTGTAGTCGTTGGTGGTCCCCGGGGAGGATGGTCGCCTCCGATCTCCTCCCTACTCAACTTTGTGCTGATCTGCCTTTTTTGCTTTTCGATCAGTTTTGCTTGTGTTTTTGCAGCTAATTCTTGTTTTCGCTTGTATTTTGTTGTTGTTTGTGCTCCCGAGCTGCAGCTGTTTAGTGATTGCGTCGGGTTCTTGCGTCTATTGTTCTGTTTTTGCTTTTGCTTAGACATGGTTTCCTTTCTGTTCTCGTTGCTGATTCGATGGTTGCGGGTGGAGAACCTTATCTCCGTCGATTTACGTCGACCTTGGCTCTCATCTGAGTATATCTTGTATGCATTCAGTTGCCCTCTTGACGCCCTTCGATTCCCCCTTTGTGTCACCCTGCTGCCATCGGATCGACTTCCGTTTTCTACTTAGGTTTCTTATCTTTTGTCTGTACTTATCTTTATTATTCTACAACTGGTATTTAATATAGGTTTTGCTCCATTTTATCCACACACAAAAAAGCAAGTGAGTTGGCAGATTAGAGAAAATGATCACCACTCATAAGAATTGAAGTGATTGAGATCGTAAGTGTACCTTTGTCTTGTACATTACATATTTATAATTATCAAAGGACTCTCATGTATTTTGATAGGCAAAGTTTTCAAATAAGAAATCAGATCTAATTCAGATATCATAAGTGTATCTTTGTTCTCATTGTCGACCCTCTTGAAATAGAGTTTGTTGCATCCGGAGCCAAATAGTTGTCTATAATTTTGGAGATATAAAATTAATTACTTATCAAAAAAATGGAAGAAATTTTTACACCAATTGTGTGGCTGAGCTCGTAGTTGAAGTTGAGACTGACTTAAGAGTGGCTAAATCATCACATGAAGTTGATCTTCAAGCTCTGGAACTTGTACTAAACTTGATAAGACAAAGATATCAAGGGTTGCAGACTTTGGTGGACACGGATTATCTACTGGCTAGTAATTTGGTAAATGATCTAACTTCTTTAGTCTTTTGATAGGTGGAACTACTTGTTCATATATTAATACGAGCAGGTGCTCCACATGCTGCGGCATCTGAGGAACACCACCTCGCTGTCGGGTCCCGAGAACTCATCCATCCGCGTGCTGATGCATGTCATCACCTCCGTCCTCACGGCCTGTAAATGACAGGAGCCCGTCATGTCCGGGCTGTAGGTTTTCGGTTGTACAAAATGTCTAGTGGGATTGTTACTACGACGACTACAACAAAATATTTTGCTTCTTTTCCCCCCGTGATTTGAACTGCGGTCGAAGCTGGTAGAGAGAGAGTGAGTGATTTGATCAGGATGCAAGGGAGAGGAAGACACGTGATTACCAATTTACCGCCACCACCACAACCATGTGAATTGAATATAGTACATTGCTCGCTCGCTCTCTCTTTCTTTATAATCTCTGTTCTATAACACCGACTGTTCCTCCTCTTTGAGACAGAAGCAAAACAGCCTCGTGTACAAGTGGTACGGAACGAAAATCCTTTAAAAAAAATTTCGAACATTTAACTTATTTTCTTGCGTAGGTACAAGTTAGTCGTTCTAATTCGTCTCCGTAGTGGAACAGGTGTTGACTGACAAACCAAGACATCTCCTTAGCCGTCATAATATTAGACTGATAACGAGTTAATAATCTCTGTTAACAAGTGATTGGTGGTAATTGTTTGATTGAAGCTGTCTTTTGGAGCAGCCAACAAGACATGATCCAATTTTTTGTCGAGTAAAATTTAGGCACAACGTCTAAACCCCGGGTTCTAGTCTAGAAGCTGTCGCTTTAGGCTTGTTCTCTTCCCAAGAGAAGTTTTACCATTTTTGCAAACCTTTTGGTGGTAAAAGGGAAGAGTAAGCCTTCGATTACGCGATTCAGAATTGAAAACGAAGGAGAGAATGTACACTGTTAAATCCCTTTCGCTTCTACTACTAATCTACCTATTAATTAGTTTTTAGTTTTTACCCGCCAACTACGAACATCCTAAATCCCTAATAAGCGCCTCTCGCTATCTACCAGCACTGGTCCGTCTCCCACCGGCGGTTACCGTACGGACTGGACTTAATTGCGTAGCCGCTCCTCCGCCGCCCCCCAAGCAGTGACAGATCGTACACCGCCCTCGCCGAGGGATCGGAAAGCGTCTCGTAGGCGTCGTGGATGTCGATGAAATCGAGGCCGCAGTCGAGGTCTCCGCCGGCGCAGTCCGGGTGGTACTGCTTGGCGAGTGTCCGGTAGGCCTTCTTGATCTCGGTGGGCGTCGCCGTCCTCTGCACCCTCAGCACATCGTACAGGCTGCTGCTGGTGCTCCGTCTCTCCGCCGTCCTCGGCTCGGCCACGGCGGCCGCCGCCCTGACGGACACAGGAGTGGTTCTTCGGGAAGGGGAGAAAGCGGCGGGGAAGGCCAAGGAAGGGGAAGCAGTTGCGATTCCGTACATAACTGCAACGTTAATTAATTAATTTGGAAGAGAGAATTGGGAAAGGTGCGTTTGGCTTTGGGATGGTGGGAATGGGCAAGCACTATTGTGTGGGAGTGGGTATCCAATATATAAGGGAGAAGGGGGAAGCTTCTCCTCTTTATTATTATTATATTCAAGAAATTTAATTACCACCAAAAAAATATATATTCCAGAAATAATAATTATAATTCCATGGGGGGTTAAACGGTGTGCGCCGTGTCTCTGTGTTTTCATTTCCGGGGGTGGTGGGACCCTGTCTCACTCTTTTCTTTTTTATTTTTACAAAGAAATCTTATTCTGTAATTGATAATTAGTTAATTACTCCTTGGTGGGCCCCATCCGACTTGGATTTTTCTTGTTTCATTTACCGTGAATTCAACGCTTTTTGTCTTCTTGCCAAATATAACGCTTAATTCAATTGTCAAATTTGTCTTTAATTTCAAGTACGAAATAAAAACTGCATGTTGTTGTATTAATTTTTTTTGTAAAATTTACACGTGATTTTTTTTGAGATATTTGGGTAAATTGGATCATAATTAAAGTTATTTGGTTATATATATATATATATTTTTTTTTGAGATAGATATTTCGTTATTCTAGTAGACGAGGACGGGTGCAAAATGAGATGCAAGATTGGACGGGGATCCGACGTGGCAGGCGTGGTTTCTAGAAGCCAATGGGCCCACGTGACCTCTCGTCCACAGGATCACGCTTCGACTGGGTCCCACCTCATTCGCAAATCAGGGAAAGTGACGCTCTCCGTGGGCTCTTTTCTTTCGATGCGTGGGGGAGTGGGCCCAACACGTGCTAGGACTTCTAGAACAGGGTCCACACCCCAAAAAACATCTTTGCGTATAATCCAAACGTTGGTTGCCCTCTCGGAACACGACAGAAAGCTTCTTCTAGAACACATCCCCTTCAACTTCAATTTAATTTAAATACACAAGCTGTCCACCTATTTTGATTAATTTATACACTAATTCGTGTTGTAATCAAGTAAAATTTTTAAAAAAACAATAGAGCTATGTAATTAATACTGTTGCATGACTAAAGCCATCTCTTTAACAGTTGATTGTGTTTACTACACTTCAAAAATAATTATATATTTTTTCACCTAGTGTGTACATATATACAGTTTCTGTTGTTGGAGGTCATTTTTGAACTCCAACAGTTTCATATGATAAATTCAACGGATTGTTAGTTAATAATCTAATTAGAGGCGTCTAATCTGGTTGTATATATACATAACAACACTTTTTCAGTATCATATAATATATATATATAGGAATTGCGAAGACCGGCAGGGGTATTAATTAACCGTCCATGAAAGTAACTTTTAAACCATATTATTTAAAAAAGGTCCTACATGCACACATATAGATATATCAAGGGTGTCTATAGAACCATAGAAAAATCTTCGACAAAAAGAAAGGCATAGAAAAGTATCGAGCCATAGAAAAGTAAACAAGATTGATGTGGAGGTCTCGCTGACCATTCGCAACTGCAAATTTCTAGATGAGATGAGGTGATGTTACTGTTTTTAGAAAGAAAGTCTACATACGACTCTGTCTAGTAGTAAGTGAGTTGGCTTAGAGAAAATGATCATCACTCATACGAATTAAATTGATTGAGATCGTAAGTGTACCTTTGTCTTGTATATTACATATTTATAATCTATGAAAGGACTTTCATGTATTTTTGTTAGTTTTAACGTATAATTAACGAATAATTACATATTAAATTCGATTAATTAATAAATTAATTTGTTAATAATAAATTATTTACTTGTTGAAGTAAGAGGTCCCCAGGTTCGGGTCGACTATGTCTTCGTGCCAGTCGAATTACGATCACGTTATAACAGATTCGTAATTGATTTTCACGAGATTTCCTCTATTGAAAATCTGATCAAAACTCAGGGACTATTCCAAAATTTTGCCTTTCTTTTGAGTAGTTGTTGGGAGAATTGCCTTTTAGTTCAGTCGGATTTCTCTTTTTATAGAAAAATCTGGCCAATCAGAACTTGCCACGTGGCGGCACGACAGCGTGTCACGTGGGCCGCCAACTCTGGCGGCAACTGCGTCAGCGCCACGTCACGCCGATGTGGCATCATCTGGTTGGGCCACGCAGCCCGCGTGGCAGCTGACGTGTCGTTGACCGGCCCGTTCTGCCTAACAATTGGGCCTAACAGGTCCAACATCTCCCACTCAATTATTATTGACCTTGATCAACAGCTATCCGATTTCTTTAAAAGATTTCGTGCGACCAGCACACGTCGAGTGTGTTAAGCCAAATTCAAGAACACGGACACTTATGCTACTTGAATAGTAGCAGCTCGACAACCTTCTTGTATAATGCATGCTATTACCCCAGGACTCATGTCACATTCTATTGTTCACATTAGTGATTTCAAATAATGATATTCGGGTTCACTATTGTACTTTTCAATACAATTGGTGCACCTGAACCACGAAACTCAGAATGTGATGAACATAGTTCCTTCTCCCTTAACTATATTCTTTTCATAATGATACATCATACTTTTCTGGTCAGCCCTGTCAGGTCGAATCGCTATGCCATAACCTTTTCATGAAATTTCCAAGCTAGCAGCACTGGACCATACTTTCAGAATACGTTTAGGATCTTAAGGGTAGGTTTCGGGAATCACAGTTCTCGAAAATTGGTCTCACACCAGCGATTGTGAAATCACTCAATATTTTCATACCATCCAGTGGTCGATTAGCACACATGATACTGATCACGTGTTACGGTGTATATTCTTTTTTAAAAGAACACATGTCATTTAACACCATACTAGAGTATCAGCCTTAGCTTAACTCTGGGCTAATAGGACAGACGGTATGATAAGTTCTACTTATATCTTATCATATGGATTGTAGAAAATCTAAATGCAGTAACTTATTCCTGCATCCCGTAAGGAAACTTGCTCTTGAGCAAGATGGCATTTCGTCATAGAACATGCACTTATGAATGTCCAATAACTGCCTCATCTCATCTAGGAATAAACTTCTTGACTCCCACTGAGGTAAACACCAGTGTGAGTGGGCTACTTCTCTGTCCGACATGTTTCATAAATAACTCATATTGCCAAAAAAACTTATATTCCAACTAATTGGATTACAAATAAAATCGTCGTAAATCGAGTGACTTAACATATTTTTCGAACACTTCTCGAGGTAATGCTTTAGTCATCGGATCTGTGACCATATCTTGTGTAGATATATGTTTCATGCACAGGTCTTTATATTTTACTAAATTTCTAACAAAGTAAAATTTAATATCTATATGCTTAGCCCTGCTATGGAATCTAGGATCCTTAGCATAGGCTATAGCTGCATGGTTATCGCAGAATAGACTCATGAGCTCCGTTGAGTTGATCAGGGAGAGATGGCTTAAGAATCTCTTCAATCATACCACTTTTTGTGCAGCATGAGCTGAAGCTACATATTCTGCTTCCATTGTTGACAGGGATACACAGGTTTGCTTCTTACTGCTCCATGAGATAGCACCCCCGCCCAACAAGAAAATGAATCCAGATGTAGACTTTTTCTTGTCCACGTCGCCTCCCCAATTAGCATCAGTGCAGCGAACAATTGTCAATATAGAACTATCTCTTACTAGGCTTTGGCAGATCCAGCAAGTTAACAACTTGTTCAATCCGTTAAAAAAATAACTTGTTCAATCATCCAACAGAAAATCCGGTTATTTGCTTGACCAACTGTGCTACTTAAGCACTTGCTCCTCAACTAACTCTTCAATATGCACTCGACCAATTTGGGCATTTACTTAGTCATACGGACAGCTTGGACAATTACACGAAAGCACAAAAGAATAAATTGCAGGCTACATTAAGTTAGAAATTACGACATTAGACATATTAAACTCAGTATCAGGTCACGTCCTTGATAGTATAAGGAGTATTCTGCAGTAGTGTTCAAATATTTCAAAATTCCTTTAACAGTCTTCCAGTGAGCACTGCGTGGATCAGACTGATATCTGCTTGCTATCCCAACAGCATAGTAAATATCAGGTCTGGTACACAATATTGCGTACATCAGGCATCCAACTACATTGGCGTAAGGAATCTTCTCCATATCCCCACGTTGTTTAGCTATTTTTAGACACATGTCCTTACACAAATTATGACATTTAACCAATGGGACATACTTTGGGTTACTGTGATCACATTTAAAACGTTCTACTACTTTGCGAATATATGTCTCTTGTAAAAAAGACACTATCCTTTTTGAACTATTCCTCGAAATCTTAACTCCGAGTATGTAACTCGCTTCACCCATGTCTTTCATTTCAAAGTTGGAAGATAACCAATCTTTGATTTCGACAAGAAATCTCATGTCATTTTCAGCTAAAAGTATGTCATCAACATACAAAGTGATAATGACAAACTTCTTTTCTGATCGCTTAACATACACTGCTTTCAATGCGCTCAAGTTATTTTCTAATAGTACTAAGATGGGTGTTACAGAAGTTATTCTGAGCAATGATACGCCGAGAATTCTGTAAGACGTCATTAGTAGCAGTTTTATAAGGTGCAGCTTCAATGGGGTTATTGGCGATATTCAGATTGATTTGTCTCAAAGGAGGATGGGGGGAGGATATAGTATCACCATTGGTGGTTTTCCATTGACTTTGATGGCTTTTAGAATGAGTGATGGGATTGGTCATTTTGGTAAAGGAATTATAAGAGTCAATCATCTCTTGGATACAAGTAGGCATGAGAAATTGTTTGAACCAGTCAAAAAATAAGATATGGGTTCGATATTCCTCAAGAAACTTATAATAAGAGGTTTGAGTCTGATCGGGTTCAGGTTTACAGAAGTTTCTAAAAAATCATTTGACTTTGGCTTTGTTGTAATGAGCATTGAAGTCAGATCGGAGGAAATCCTTATCAATGTGGAAAGGAATTTCCAGAACATTGAGTTCATTATGAAATTGTTGGTTCTCAGTGATTTGAGAAGGCGTTGGGGAAGAAAGAGGGGATTCTTCGTTGTCAGGGGCTTTATTTTGGGTATAAATAGGATGGAGAATTTGGGAACGATAGTTGACATGTTGTAAAGTAGGGTTAGGAAGATCGGAAGTTGAAAATCTGGACTTATCAGGGAGGTGTATGACAGGTGGGAGATGGAAAGCTCCTAACTGTGATACTCTGCCCTGATTTTGGATTGATGAGGTCATACTTTCGCTACGAGAAAGGGAGGGATTCCTTGTGGATCTCGAGCTTGAAGGTCGATTGAAAGTGATACCAACAGTATCACCAGTATAGCGATTGATGCGTGAAACATCATTGCTAGGTTGGGGTTCAATAGGTTTGGTCTCAGAGTGATCCATGTCCTCTAAGACCTATCGTCAGGAAGGGTAACATCCTTCCAAAGGATGGCTTTAAGCGTGACGGTATTGGCGCGTGTGAAATCAGTTTGCAAGAAAACAGTTTGGCCTTTGGTGGATTGAAACCGATGCTTTGTTGCAAATGCAGAAATCAGGGCTTTATAATGGACTTTAAAACTTAAGGAAATATTCACACTACCATGCATGAGAGCGTAATTAGAAGTTTTCAATTGGAGAGTTAGAGCATGAAGAATGTTAGGATCACGTAAAGATAAAGTGAGATTGGGACGTCAATCAAAAGATAAAGGGCCACCGACGAGACTGGACTCGACGGAGCTCATAAGGGAGTCTTTAAAACGGAGATGTCTTGCATCCCTTAAGATAGCAAGGATAGAAGCGTCAAGATCGGCAATAGTCAGGGATATAATACCAACCTGGACTAGACCGATATGAATGAAATTGAAACCTTTTTTGATATGACTTTGAAGAGAATCTTTGGACAATAGTTGAAAAGTTTCATTGGTTTTAGAAACCGACATAGAATGCTCTTCTTGTTTGATAACATAATCATGCTTTAAAAATGGATTTTTTGAAACGTGATAAATGTCATGCTTTGAAATCTTTGGTAGTTTCCAGTTATCAATGTAACCTTTAAAATCTTCAATGATCAGTTCGTTACTATTTATACGGCTTTGTGGGTTACTGGGCTCAGCATGTTCATGAGCAGATGAGATGCATGATGCATTATTGCAAGAAAACGGATCCATGGATGACATAAGATGCAGAAGCAGATGCAAAAAGAATCTACCAGCACAAAGCCAATGGACTAACTGCCACACACCGGGACTTACTGCCTGCTACCATGCATGGTCTAACCAAACTCTTAATAGATGCAGATGCAACCATAGCCAGCCATGAAGGCGGTTCTACAATAAATGCAATATGTAACTCACTATTCATATATATAGTAAGTTGATGAACCAATGAAGGCAAGAAAGATGCACAGACCGGAGTTTTACCTTGATAGATACTTTTGTTTGCGAAGCACCAAGGAGTTCTAACCCTGGAGAGCCCAAATGGAGGCATTTCTAAAAAGTTCTATCGAAGGTACGTTCGAACGATATGATATGCAGATGCTCTGATACCAGAGGGTGTGGCGGAACAGGATAATATATATATATATATATATATATATATATATATATATATATATATAGTTATTTATTTATTTATATATGTTCAAGGTTCTGACAGGTATAATCATAGTATAATTGTTTTTCACATTTCAATTTTAATGATCTCGTTTGAAAGTTAATTACAGAGATTCTAAAATTTATTAACATCAAAATCACGCCATCCACATACGGCATGGGGACAACATGCTTATTCGAATAACATAAAATTGAAGAAATATTACGAAACTAGTAACCACGACCAGGGAAGAAAAGTTTTGTATTTAGTTACATCAGAAACCGTCAGTATAGATGAAGATCCCTGCTTGGGGTTACAAGGTCTAATCTGAGTGTTATAATTAAATTATTGGAGGGAGTTACTACAGGTCAAACCATTTGTTGCCGGCAAAGGAAACCAAACTAGTCCTTGTCTAAATTTGTACATGTAGCACCTTTTTTTAAATTATATGGTTTAAGAGTTACTTTCATGGACTGTTAATTAATACCCCTTCCGGTCTTGGCAGTTCCTATATATATTATATGATACTTGAAAAGTGTTGTTATGTATATATACAACCAGATTAGACGCCTCTAATTAGATTATTAACTAACAATCCGTTGAATTTATTATATGAAACAGTATATATGTACACACTCGGTGAAAAAATATATAATTATTTTTGAAGTGTAGTAAACACAATCAAATGTTAAAGAGATAGCTTCGAGTCGTACAACACTATTAATTACTTATTAGAATAGATCTGTTATTTTTTTAAAAATTTACTTGGCTGTAACATGAATTAATGTACAGATTAATTTGAATAATTGGTGGACAGCTTGTGTATTAAAATTAAATTGAGGCGGATGTGTTCTAGAAGAAGCATTCGTCTTGACTCGAGAGGACAGGATGTGTATTAAAATTAATCCCTACTTAGAAATAACTTTTCTTTAGTTCTAACTCAATCCAATCTCCAGTTGCGAGTGAAGTAGGACCCAGTTGACGATGATCCTGTGGATGAGGGTTTTTTTCCTGGGAGGTGTTTAATTTTCCGACAAATCCCGAAAGGGGGTTGTCAGAAAAAGTTTTCCCTGTCTGGGGTTTTGTCTGAAACCGCACAAATTCGTGCGGTTTCATTTGCACAAAACCGCACAAAATCATGCGGTTTTTGTCAAAAAACGCACAGAATCTTGCGGTTTTGTGCAATTTTTTTTTTGCTTCTAGTTGGAGCCGAGCCGGGGGAAAAATCCAAGAAAAATAAAGTATTTTTGGTGAGATTCGAACTCTACACCTCCACTTAGTAAAGTGATACTCTAACCAACTAAGCTACGAGAACTTATTGGCTACCCCTTTAAAATAAATTATATAATATATCAATACGGACTAATGCCTTTATACTTTTACAAAATGACATCAACAAAACTAACCAACCATTAAAAAAAACTAATTAACCAAATATAAATTTATGTAATTCTCTACTTAGCTATGGAATCCGAACATCATTATTATTACAATGAGTGGTATATTCTATATCAAGTTAATATAATTTAATAGATGAGAACAATGCTCTATTAAATTTGTTCTACATTGTAATAAACCACTCATTGTATAAAATTAGATTAACTTATGTATTAAATTTAAGAGCATAAATAATATACCAAAAATTTGAGAGCATTATTCTCATCTATTAAATTATATATTACATTAATATAGAATTCACTCATTGTAATAAGTATAAACGCATTAGTCCGTATTTATATATCAAATAAGAACGTGCTTGCTTTTTCAATAATTAAATTGTCCATGGTATGATAAAAAATTATTACCTTTTAATTCAGGATGGAACGTCAATTATTTGCTCCCATATTTTTTTTAAATCTCCGGTATTCGTGCTCCTTCTCGACAAAAAAAAAGCATTAGTCCGTATTTATATATCATATAATTTATTTTAAAGGTGCAATCAATAAGGTCTCGTAGTTTAGTTGGTTAGAGTATCACTTTACTAAATGGAGGTGTGGAGTTCGAATCTCACCAAAAGTACTATGTTTTTCTTAGATTTTTTCCCTGATTTCACTTTCACGGCTCGGCTCCAACTAGAAGCAAAAATTGTTTTTTTGCACAAAACCACAAGATTTTGTGCGTTTTTTGACAAAAACCGCATGATTTTGTGCGGTTTTGTGCAAATGAAACCGCACGAATTTGTGCGGTTTCAGACAAAACCCCAGACAGGGAAAACTTTTTCTGACAACCCCCTTTCGGGATTTGTCGGAAAATTAAACACCCCCAAGGAAAAAAATCCGTGGATGAGAGGTCACGTGGGTCCATTGGCTTCTAGAAACCACGCCTGCCACGTCGGATCCCCGTCCAATCTTGCATCTCGTTTTGCACCCGTCCCCGTCAACTAGAATAACGAAATAAATATCATCTAAACAAAAAAAGTAAATCAAATAACATTTATTATGATCAAATTTACACAAATATCAGTGGGGAGAGGCACATGAAAATTAGCAAATTCAAAATCGCCTGTGAATTTCAATGAAAAATTTAGTTTGACAACAATGCCCTTTTCATTTCTTACTTAGAATTAAAGACAAATTCGACAATTGAATTAAGCGTTATATTTGGCAAGGAGACAAAAAGTGTTGAATTCACCATAAATGAAACAAGAAAAATCTACGTCAGATGGGGGACCACCGAGGCGTAATTAGTAATTACCAATTACAGAATAAGATTTCTTTATAAAATTAAAAAAGAAAAGAGTGAGAGGGGGTCCCACCACCCTCGGAAATGGAGACACACAGACACGGCGCACACCGTTTAATCCCCTATAATTATTATTTCTTGAATATAATAATAATAAAGAGGAGAAGCTTCCCCCTTCTCCCTTATATATTGTATACCCACTCCCACACAATAGTCCTTGCCCATTCCCACCATCCCAAAGCCAAACGCACCTTTTTGCAATTCTCTCTTCCAAATTAATTAACTAACTAACGTTGCAGTTATGTACGGAATAGCAACTGCTTCCCCTTCCTTGGCCTTCCCCGCCGCTTTCTCCCCTTCCCGTAGAGCCACTTTCCTGACCGTCAGGGCGGCGGCGGCCGTGGCCGAGCCGAGGACGGCGGAAAGACGGAGCACCACAGCCAGCAGCCTGTACGATGTGCTGAGGGTGCAGAGGACGGCGACGCCCACCGAGATCAAGAAGGCCTACCGGACACTCGCCAAGCAGTACCACCCGGACTGCGCCGGCGGAGACCTCGACTGCGGCCTCGATTTCATCGACATCCACAACGCCTACGAGACGCTTTCCGATCCCTCGGCGAGGGCGGTGTACGATCTCTCCCTGTTTGGGGGGCGCCGTGGGAGCGGCTACGCAATTAAGTCCACCAGTCCGTACGGTAACCGCCGGTGGGAGACGGACCAGTGCTGGTAGATAGCGAGAGGCGCTTATTAGGATGTTTTTAGTCGGCGGGTAAAAACTAAAAACTAATTAATAGGTAGATTAGTAGTAGAAACGAAAGGGATTTAACAGTGTACATTCTCTCCTTCGTTTTCAATTCTGAATCGCGTAATCGAAGGCTTACTTTTACCACCAAAATCGAACCATGTCTACTAACCTTGGGATGGCAACGGATACGAGGTCTGTGGGTAAAATTACCAGGCAAATTTTTGCTCGGGAGGAATAGAAAATCCAATACTATCTCTAACTTGGATTTAGACTAGCCTGTCTAAATTTTACTTGAAAAAGAAATCGGACCATGTCTTGTTGGCTGCACCAAAAGACAGCTTCAATCAAACAATTACAACCAACCACTTGTTGACAGAGATTAACTCGTCATAAGTCTATTATTGGTAATAACGACTCATGGTTTCTCAGTCAACACCTTTTCCACTACGGAGACGAATTAGTAAACGACTAATTTGTACCTACGGGAGAAAAGGATTTTCGTTCAGTACCACTTGTACACGAGGCTGTTTTGCTTATCACTCTCAAAGAGGAGGAACAGTCGGTGTTATAGAACAGAGATTATAAAGAAAGAAAGAGCGAGCGAGCGAGCAATGTACTATATTCAATTCACATGGTGGTGGTGGTGGTGGTGGTGGTAAATTGGTAATCACGTGTCTTTCTCTCCCTTGCATCCTGATCAAATCACTCACTCTCTACCAGCTTCGACCGCAGTTCAAATCACAGGGGGAAAAGAAGCAAAATATTTTGTTGTAGTCGTCGTAGTAACAATCCCACTAGACACTTTGTACAACCGAAAACCTACAACCCGGACATGACGGGCTCCTGTCATTTACAGGCCGTGAGGACGGAGGTGATGACATGCATCAGCACGCGGATGGATGAGTTCTCGGGACCCGACAGCGAGGTGGTGTTCCTCAGATGCTGCAGCACGTGCAACACCTGCTCTAGGATGGGGCGTATGTGCAATGCGATCATTGGGTCGTTGGGGTTGATTGCGCTCGCTACGTCCGTCATCCATGACAGCTTCCGTCCTGTGTCCCTCCCTATGTCGCACCCCAGCTGCTGCAGCAGGGACAGCAGCACTCCTTGGCTTAGAGGGAGCGGGTTTAGGGACAATATCACTTGCAGGTCCACCTATTCAAACGCCAGCACCAAACAAACACCAGTGTCACCATCCGAGTACAACTAGACAACACAATACATTTACACCACCATTCCCCATTTCTTTGTTAAAACTTCTCGTAACCAGAAGAGCATATTACCTGAGAGCATAACCAGGACACAACCGCGACATCACTTCTTTGTAATGCAAAGGTGAAAGCCTCATCAAACTTGCGTTCCGATATCAACCTATTTAGCTCTTTTGATGGATCCATCTGCGTCTCCACCTGCAAATCATCTTGATGTTAATGTTGGGTTTTCACTATTTAACTTAAAAAAACACAAAAACCACCCACCTTTTCTTGGAAGTTAGCCAAAGGTCCATTACTCAATTGCATAACCAACGGATTTGCAGCACCTGCAGAGTTCGCCCCAGCAACTGCAAGAGCTAACAGCTTCCGTTGATTATCAACCAGTTCTCCACTTAATGTTTGAGTCAACGATGTAGCCGAGTTAATGGCTTCCTGCATTTAACAAACAAAATACTGTTAACACTACAAATACCTTACTGGAAAAAAAACCTCGCCAGTGTGTAAAGGAATGTCTATGTCTTGCAAGAGTTAGCAGACCAAATAGAAATACACACCCTTAACGTCAGTGCCAATGGTGAATGTGCAGATTCGAAGTGCTGTTGTGCTGCACTTGTATGCTCAGCCACTCCCTTCTGGAAAGTCGCATCCACCTGCTCAAACATGGCTTTGCAAGACTTGTCGAATGCAGGGATTACCCAAGCTTCTAAACCAGACTTCAAAGAGTCCTGCACATGGAAGTAAATGGGAAAAATTATCAGGCTAAGCACTACAACTTGCAAGAGCAGATGCCATGATCTCCACACCACACAACATGAACAGCTCAAGAGAATGCACAGCACAGTCATTATGTTGGAAACATGGTTGGTCATGGCATAAAAGGAGAACGTCTTTCCACTTCTTGGACAGTTAATTGTATGATCTCGAATGCAACTTATTCAAACCTTTTTTTTTGAAAGGAACTTATTCAAACCTGGAGAGCCTGCTTCCCAGAAGTTTGAAACTGGGCTTGAATTTGCCTCACGACTGTAGCCTCGAGTTTGGAATTAATTGATTTATCAAGTTGAGACACTGCCTTATCACCAACTCCTCTCTACAGAATGGAAAAAGAGAATGAGATGATGAGATATCTCAGAAACAAAGCACATACTCTTCAGATATCGAACCTGGAATGACTCTGAAATTGCTGAAGGAATTGATTTCTCAATAACTGGAGATAAGCTGCGAACAACAGTTGGAGCAATTGAAGCCATTTCCTTCTTTATAGCCTTTTCCAGCGAGGCTGTCAAGTCTTTGTTGACAAAATTAGTTAGCAAAGTAGAAATTTGTTGTGTGCGTTCTCGCAACAGCTTCTCATTTTTAGCACTCTCTTCCTGAAGGCGAGCCCACAGTGCGTCACTATTAGCCTTGATAGCCTTCTCCATGTTCCGCCCCAAAGCTGCCTCTAATCTTCTACACTCCTTTGAAACTGGAACAGCAATCATATTTGACATCTGCTTCTGCATTTCTTTCTGCGAGCTCAATATCTGCAAAAAGAGGGCGAATGCTGTTATGTGGGAACCAAATGAGATTCTATCCAGACATTGCCTATGGCGTACAAAGCAAACAAGTCCTCCATCCCCAAACAAGAGTTGAACATTTAACAAAATCTTGCAAAAACATCAACCAATTACCTGATTCAGCATCATATCTTGCATGACCAAGAACTGAGGCATGGTAGCTTCCTCGGATAGGGGAGTTGTTGTGGCACCAGTCTCATTGGACGAATCTGTTGAATTAAAAGCACTTGCAGATGGAGAAGATAAGCCAGAAACCTGAGCATTTTTTCCTTTCTGTTTCTTCCCCTTGGACGATGGGGTAGCCGACTGAGGAAGTACTGAAGGCATGGCTGACTCAGATACCCTTCCAGATATATCCATCATATAGTCATGGGCTTCTTCCTCGCTCACCCGAGAAGGTTGAGCATGAGAATCGGTTGAAGCAACGTCATCTATATGCCTTATCTCATCCATGACATAAGTTTCCGTTGATATTGTACTGCACTCTCTGGCCATCTCAATTCCAAGTTCAGATGCCTGGGAACAAAAGAATTTTTCCTTTTTTTCAGAAATATGGTCTCTTGAATCTCTCCGAAGGCCAAATTCCTCCTGTTGAGAAGACCTTGTTTCACCAACTACTTTAACTTCTAGCTCACCGTTGCCAACATCGCTGTTGATAACCACCTCCGCAATATTTGTTTCAGTCTCACTCTTATTCTCATTAACATTGATAGTTTCAGAGGATGATGCACCCATCAATATCTCGGATGGAGTTATCAAATGAGTTGGATGTTTAAAAGCAATCTGATTACTGTTCTTGCTAGAACTATCCTCTTGTGCAACTTGTTTTTCCTTATCCCGCAAGTCACCATCCAGGGAAGGCACATCAGAAATGTTTGTGCTGATGGGATTGGTAGGATGGTCAATAGAATATTCATTTATTGGCTGATCTAAAGCTTTGTCGGCGAGTGGAGGACCCGAATCTAAGCCAGCTACACTTGTAATATCAGACAGAGGTCTTCTGGGATGAGGAGATTGTGGACCATAAGCAACATCTGATTCACTACGCAATGGTGTCAAAGCAGTGGGTTTGGACTCCGTGTTTGAAGGAGAACGTTGCAACGTAACCACATCAACTGACGAAGTGTCCTTTGAAGATTCAGAATCAGACTTCTCTAAAGTGAAGTTCTCCACCGCTGGAGGAAGGCACTGGCACAAATCCAAGGTATACTGCTGAATCGCCTGTGTTTGTACACAATAAATCTGGGCAACAGATTGTCCATGCAGTGTGTCACTTGTACCAGTTAAACTTAAGATAGGCATGGCAACTGTAAACTCTGATATGTAATCCATTCGTGTAGCTGCTGGATAAGGACCATAATCAATGTGAACCGCATATATAGCATTCCTCCTGGCATTTGCAAAAAGAAGTAGGCCAACTTGAGACAAAGCCACCACTTGATTGAAGAATGCCTCGTCGGGACGTGGTTCAGCTGAACTCTTTAGCTCTAATGTCTGGGTGCAACTTAACGAGTCAGCATCACCGGAAAGCAGCCAGCCTTCTTCGCTCATGGAAACCCAAATTTTCACCTCTCTATTCTGAGGGCCCTGTTTCACAGGTTTCGAAATTCAAATGAGAAACAGGAAAGCTTGAGTTAGTCCCTTGATCAACAATATTATAACTGCATTGTAATCTTGTAAATTGTTAATTGTAAATCCAACAGACGAAACAAAAACCAAGATAATTTAACGATGCTTAGAAGCATGATGAGCAAGAAGTTGAATTAATCATCAGGATAGGCAAAAGTTTACCGCTGTGATCAGTAAGATATGATCAGGCTTGTTTGGAGCAGTTAAGAAGGTAGCTGCAAAAACAGGTTGGCCATCATATGGCCTCAAAACCACAAGTGGTGATGCCTTGTGGTCCAACCAGATCTTTATCTGTTACGCAACAAAAGCCAGTTAGGGCATGGAATGACAGGACTGTCTCTATGATGCAGATATACTACTACCGGTCAAAGACAACAACATACCGTTCCATCCACAGAAGCAGAAACCAGACGGGTGGTCATCCATTGGCACATTGACAAATCAGTTACTTCTCCCTCGTGTTTACCGACTAGTTGAATGCCATCAACAAGATTGTCAATTGAACACTGAAGAGGATTCTCTGCGGTGTAGGTGTCAACTTTGCCAACCTTGTTAGTATCGATTCTTAAGACAGATTTGCCAACTCCAACAACCAAAATCTCCTGCTTGGAAAAGATGGCACGAAACAAAAGCCGTGATGTATCCGACGATATGCATACAAATTCATCAGTAAATCACAACTAAGCTTAAGCTGTACTGTTTAAAAGACAAAAAGAAGTAGACGAGGACAACATACTTGCTTGTAACAATGCCAACAAACACGAGGGTTCTTAATTTCATCTTCTCCAACAATCTGAACTGCAATGACTGTCTTCCCAGTGATTTGGGGCTTATCTTCTTCATCTGGACCCTCGGAAATCTTCCAGACCATAATCCTCCCATCTATGCCAGCACTGCACTGAAGCAAGTCAGCCACAGGATCCAAAAGACTACCAAAGGACAAAAGGAATAAAAGAAAGAAAAGGAATGGGCTAGGGAGAAAAAGAAAAACCTTGCTAGAAGATGAACATCTTCTGCGAAGAAAGCCATGTCATTGACTCTCTGAAACAACAAGCACAACACTTGAAAGAGTTGAGAAAACACGCAGACAGGGTAAAACACACACAAAAGGTCAAAAAGGACTTTTTGAAGCCAAAATGGGCAACACATACACAACTCCAACCAGTTAAGAAAATAAGAAGAAGCACCCATAACAGTTTAAGACGGAAGTCCTCAATCCCTCTCAAATCCTTGTCAAATAAAAAACCGTGCACGTTTTCTAATACAAAAGATTCAGCCTTTAGAAGCTGAAATGGGCAATACTTGAAAGCGAAAACAAGTGGGTGGACCGGACCTGGGAGTGGGTGCGAAAGAGGGAGCGGAGGGCGGTGTTGATGTTGAGGATGCGGATGTTGCCCTGCTTCAGACCGTAACATATGTAGCTCTTGTTGACGGCTATCTGCCTCCCCAGGCACAGCTGCGGGTCCGACACGTACTTGGTGATGGGCGTCACCTCCAGCTGCGGCTGCACCTCCCCGGAAACCCTCACGTCCACGTCGTACCCAGCCGCCCGCTCCCCAGCATGGATCCGCCTCCCACGTGGCTGCTTGGCGCCCGCCGAGCTTGGCATCCGAATGATCGGGGGCGCGGAGGAGGACGGGGACGGGGCCGGGCTGGACGAGGTGGGCCGGAGCAGGGCCATGATCTCGGCCCCGGTGCGGTCAAAGGGGCCGGATAGGGTGGGGGGCTGGAGGGGCGGGGTGTGGAAGGAGAGGGAGCGCTGAGGAGGGGCGGAGGTGGGGTCCATGGGTGGGTCCCAGTGGAACTGGGAGGAGGGTTGGTTGTAGGGGGGGAAGGCCGGGTGGTTGTTTTGGTGGGGTCCACTGGTGGGGGGAGGGTAGGAGGAGGAGGGGAGGAGCTGGGGAGGGGATGGGGAGGAGGTTGTGGTGGGGCCCGCAGACGACGGGAGGAATAGCTTGTGCATATCGAATTGCTGTTGGTGGTTACTATTGGTGTTGGCTGCCATTGCCTCTACTTAGAGAGAGAGAGAGAGGAAGAGTTCAGATCTAATCTTAGAGAGAGAGAGAGAGAGAGAGAGGTCTCTCTGTCTTCTTCCCTTTTCTTCTTGGGTTTTTGTTTTTGTTTTTTTTTTTGGGGAATTGCAATTGGGAGAGGAGTGGAGTGGAAGAGGAGGTGGACTCTACTCCTTCCTTCCTTCCTTCTGATTGTATGGGCTCGTAGGGCGGTTTATCTAATCCAGACTCAGCCTTTTTCTATTATGGGCTTGGTATTGAGCCAACCAAGCTGGCGTCGCCTACTAAAATAAAATATACTATAGAAATGAAATATATATACAATTTTGCCAAAATCCCATCTATTAGTCGGTGTACAACATTGTTAGATAGGCTGGTAAAAGATACTCATAGTATTCATCTTTCTATACTTCTTGTCCATTTCTTCTCTCTTCGGTACGAAATCGCGTTGACAACACCACCCATCAAATATCTGGGAAGGTGCAATAGTCTTCCGTAGTATATATCTCCCAAGTAAGAGTTGAGTTGGTCCTATGATATGTCATTTTATAGTTTTGACCAGGGTTTTTTAACGTGTGGTCCGACCGGTCGGACTGCAATTTAGTTCAAGGAGCGTACAAAATTGGCCCAAAAAATGTCAACCTTACGAACCGCCCAAAATCTGGTCGCTCGTCCAAAATTTTGAGTCCGTATTTTCCGGTTGGTAAGGTTGGACCAAAAATCATGAATTTTTTTTTGAAAAAAACCAAAAAATATGAGTTGGCCACTTGGTTTGGTCAGAAATTTCGCACAAATAAAAAAGGAAAGAGACCAAAAAATTAAAATCGAGAAAACTTTATCAATTTCTGTAGTTTCATCATGTATTTGATGATTTTTTGAGGTGTACATGTGATTACATATACAATTATACATATATATTATTTAAAAATGGTGTTAAAAAAATCGGGTCCGACTGGCGGTTCAACAGGTCGACCTCCGGGTCGTACTTGAAAATCTTAGTTTTGACCGTTGATATATATAGAAAAGAACCATGTATATGTATATATACATATACATATACCCCGTGATCCGACCGACTATCTTCACAAACCAACATGGTTCTTTTCTAGTGTATTTTTTCCTCACTCGTACTCATCCCGAAAATTTCTTAGGAGGTCATCCATCCTGATTCTATTCTCGGCCAAATGCGTTTAACTTGGAGTTCTCTCAAGATGTGTGCCAGAAAAGAATGTTCACTTTTTAGGTATCAATAGTACCAATCAAATTACTTAATTATTTCAGATAGAACAGATCATTTACGGGATATATAGTTGCATGTACCACAAGAAAAAAGTTGACTAAATTAAGATATGTAGGTACATCAGTTGGTACAACCAATACGTATGGGATGACAATTACCGGGATCTGAATTGAATATCTTTCTATGGATCCATAATCTTATCTAGGTTCATGGGGTCCCAAAATTTCGGATTTGGATTCGATCCTCAAAATTTGGGCCCTATCCAAAAATTCGTCAAATCTAAATTTACGAATACTAACAAAATAAAAACATTCCTTTAAAAACAAACAAATATTTCAATATTTAATGAAAAACGAAACCATACATAGTAGCCAAACGTTTTATTGGCACAGACACACATAATATAATATATATGACTAGTGTTTCGCGAATTTTTTTAAAGTAAATTTTTACATCATGACTTATGCTATTGGCTACAAAATACTAGTGTTTTGGGAATTCAAGATCAACTAGATAGAAGATGGTCGATTTTGAGGATGTCATGTGCTTGTTTGAGGTAGCCTATGGGGAAATTTTGGCTAAATTCAATGATAAATTTTTCGTTGGAAAAACTCAATGATAATTGACAGCATTGCTTATGTGCGGAAGAGTTTCAAAATTAATATTAGAACAGAACAGCCATTCAGAATATTTATTAAAATGTGAGTCTACTCTACGATGGGCTCGTGTTAGGAAATCGAAAAGCCCAAACTCAAATATGTATCTTCGGGTCCGGCCCGCCAAATCTGAATTCGGTTAGCCACATCAGCAGGAACCATGAGGTGGGCCCCGTTCCAATCCTTCTTTATTCCCGGGGATAGATGATGATTATTAACATTTTTGTTTGATAATATCTGGTTGTTGGCTAATTCATAGGTTTTCGATTACGAACACGTTAGAGAGCAATAAATAGAAAGGGACGCATTACAACAATTAGGAGGAGGAGGACATCGTAATTACTTCCTTCCATAACGCACTTTACAAAATTCAATACGAATTGAAAGGAAAGAATACTGAAAAGGGGAAGAATAAAAGGAAGAAGGGAATCCTAAAAGAAGAAGGCGAATCCAAACTTGGGAAAAGTTACAGCACACGTCTCTCTCTCTTATCCCATTCCTATTGTAGTATTGTTCTCTATTGGCCGTGTAATGTAATTATCATAAATAATAACGGACCAACAATTATCTTAAGTTTAAGCAAAGTCATTGAAAATTAACAAATTTTGTTGTATTTTCATCCCGCTCAAATCTAGATTAATAAGTGTGAATTAATTAGTCAATGAATTTATGAAAATAATGGTGGGTGGGGGTTAGTGGCCCTAATGGGTGATTATTAGAAGCGAAAAATACGGGAGGAACGGAATTACAACAAAACCATAACGTCCACGTAATAATAACTACCTAAATAATAAGCAAAGAAGCGAAGAGAGAGATAAAAGAGAGAGGAGGAGTAGCTTAGCTGCTTCTCTATCCATCAGATCAGATCAGATCAGAGAGAGTCCCTTACTTTCAAAGCAAACAGAATTTGTTTCACCCCAAAACACACACACTCTCTCTCTCTCTCTCTATAAACCTAAACTGAAAAGAACCCCTCACTGCCCGACTCCAACAGAATTGATTTCTTCTTCTCCTTCTCCTTCTTCAATATATATACTCGAACCCACCCGCGATCTAACTATATATATTTTGATAAAAGAGAGGGAGATCTTAGAGAGAGAGAGAGAGAGATGTGTTGCGGAGGGAGAATGTGCATGATGTGCGTGTGCGTAGTGGCGGTGGTGGTGCTGATAGGCCTGCTCTTCGGCTTCGGGGTCTTCAAGGACGTCTTCCACAAGGCCAAGGACTCCATCCACTACTCTTCCTCCTCCTCCTCCAGGCCTTTCCTCGGCTTCCCCCCTCCTCCCCCTGGCCCCTTTTAGTTCTTTTCATAATTGTTTTCTTCTTTGTTATTAACTGGTGAATTAATTAATTACCTTCTTCACGAATCATTATCATCATTATTATTATTTTGTTTTTTTTTTGTTTCCTCTATGTTGAGTGAGAGAGAGAGAGAGTATGTATATCGCAACCCTCTGATCTGGTATCCCATATTTTCCGTAACAAAATCGAATCTTATTAATTTTGCGATAACTAATTTCTGAATGTTCTTCGTTGTCATATTTATATCATTAGGAGTTGCTTATGAATATTCCGCTGCCCTAAAGTTTAATTTAAGTAATAGAAAAGAAAAATCCACTCCCACACAAGAAAAGAAAAATGCATTGTATGCCTACCTATTAATAGTTAAAAGATATTATTGGAAGTGTCATCTCCAACCCGATAATATTCGACTCAATTTTTTTTACTCACACCAATCCAATCCAATCCGCTTGTAATAGATTATAGTATTTATTAAGCTGCTGCGAGAGGCAACGCAACGCAACGGCTATTTTCAACACCCAATCAAATGATTGTCATTTATTTATTTATTCACCTGCCCCCTCATAAACATAAACGTTGATGCACTGCCTGCCATCATACAATACGACGGTGGATAAGACGTTGCATCACCAGTCCCTCTTTTTTTTTGGGTCAAAGGACCAATTCCTGTACCAGCAGACAAAAATTGTTGAACAAAACCCCACCCACCCCTCCATCCGATCTAACTGAATACGCTCTTCGACTTAGCCGGGATCCGACGCCCACGACTCGACCATTTGTTCAAACATATCCGTTCGACTTGTCCGTGCTCTTGCCCGACCTCCTCCTCTGCAGGTCCGTGTCGTAGTGCTGCATTGCTGCTTCTAGTGTCTGCACCGAGGTCCCCGCACTAACTCCCGTGTAGAGCTCGAAATAGCAATGCAAGCAGAGACGAGAGAGAGATATATAGATAGATACAAATCACCTGTTGCATCGGGCGAATGAGGAGCGTAACATGATGACGGAGGTCTGCCTGCACCGACTCCTTCTCCTACATATATTAACATGACATCCTGTTGTTTAGAACCAACTCTGCCCACTCTTAATGTACTTATCCAATCCATAGAACATCCGACAAGGAACGACGAAGCAATTCATACCTGTAGCTGTGAATCAATCTTCAACATTGCGTCCTTCAACCTGCTCACCTGCAAGGTCACACACCAGCAAACAAAGGAACCAACCCCTCAAAGAGATTCCTGACCGAAAGAGCCTTTCTGTAGCCTAAGCTTTGTTAGTTATGGCGTGGTGATTCAATCTTTCATCAAAACACAGTATAACCGTTTTCTGTAATTACCTTATTGTGAAGATATGCGGTGGTGATAGGATACGACGACCAGTATTGTCTCAGCAACTCTTGTATCGTAACCCATTGCTGTAACGAAGTTTAGTCACACATTAGGCAACCGGAAGCTAAGCCGATAGGAGAGGAAAACATTCGACAAAATGAACAGCAGCTAGTATTCGTCGTTTATGAAACTGTCAAGCTAAGCAAAACAGTTGTCGATACAAGCGAAGAGTACCAAGCAAGGATCAGAGGCCAACTCACATGCATCAGGTCTGCCTTAATTGTATTTGGTAACATGTCCAAGAGACTTTCTTTAGGATTTTTCTAGGCGTTGTACTTTGCACTTGAGATAATATTGTGGGTCAACACAGGAAACACCTACAGAAGGAGCACGTAAGCAGCATAGAACTCGGGGAGTACAGCATATACAATTCCAATACCTTGAGAGCGGTATCTGGTGCAACTATGGGATCGATCAACCCTGAAGCTTTGATCTGAGAAATGGAGTCTCTCAAAGAGCCATAAGCTTCCTTCGCACTTGTACTGCATTTTGTTGGTTCGTCTCTTGAAGCCTCAACTGTACTAGCTTGTTGAGAATTGAAATAGTCCCGTGGATCCTAGATTAAGATACATTAGCCTATAACATTTAAGAAGGTGAGCATTTAAAGAGGCTAGTGAAAAACCTTGATGCAAAGTGGTGCTAATGGGGGGTCATTTGGTGCTTGAAGATCCTCAATTTCAATTGATTGGGAGATCCGACTCGATCTCTCCTGGTTTCCGCTCTCACCAGCTTCTTTTCTAGCCGCGTTAATGACACAAGAACTTCATTTAGAGGGACAACTACCAGAAAGGCAAGGAAACCAAATTTAACCATCCTAACCTCGCCTTAACTGAGCAATTGCATCTGCGACAGTTCGATTGTCTCTTAACTGTTCCTCATCTGTGAAAAAGTGAGAACTTCATAATCTCAGTGGGAACAGAAACAAGCAAACAAAGGAAATAATCGCCTCTAAACAGCTTCCTTGATCTGGCATGCCTTACCAATTGATGAACCTTCAAGAACAACAGCAGAATGTCGGTTAAGTTCCTGCAACAAAGTCCTTCTCGGTTGCTCTGCCGATTCTTTCATCTCTTTACTTCCATGACGGAAAATGCCATGGTCCTACAATGTTAGGTCGCAACCAAAATTTGCAAACCGAGAATAAAATATATAAGCCGGATCAGATAATAAACACATTAGTCATAGCGGTTTCCAGTACAATGGAAAGACTTGAAGATAACCAAAAATATCAAATTTTGATCAAGGGCTTACTTTTTAAGTATCTCAAACTTACAGGAAGATGTGTGTAATCGTCCCCTTCGTCAGCTTCCAGGTCAAGAGTTGGATCAACATTTCTCATCTGGACAACATCAAAACTTTGTTCAATTTTTGAGCTCAGTTAACAAACGAGACATAAATAGTAAATAAGAAAATCACCCCACTGCTCATGCTCTAAAAGATATTCGGAAGTGTGACCTTCTGTCGTATTTCTTCAGCCAAAATGTCATCTGGCTTGAGAAGAAGGTCAAGCACGTCATCTTCCGCAGCCTCCGCCAGTGCAGCCTGCCTATTCTCCCTGCGCTGGAGATATTCTGCTCTAACATATTTGGTCCAAAATTCCATGTCTGTCATCTGGGAGGAAAAGATAAAAAAAGTACAAGTCAAGGCTTAGAAGAGTAGGCTGGACATTGCTGCCTAAACTGCATACCATCTCCCATTAGAAACGATAAAAACCGAGGATACGGCATTCAATCATTAGATCTTATCCAAATTCTCATACCTTATTAGGTACCAAGCTCAAGTATGCTCGGTGAACAGATGGTTTCTCTGCAAAAATCTGAAGAAAAATTAAACGATAAATAGTTGAGAAAACATGACTTGAACACGATGGCATACCTCACGAACAATCTCTGGCGTCAAACTGAAAGTTATCTTGTTTGTCTGGAACCACAAGACAACAAAAAAGGCTCTCAGTGCATGAAAGAGGCCATGAGGCCAAGGAAAAAGTAAGAAGCTCATGGAAAATCTCATTCGCCAGCTAAAAACCCAGACTGTGAGAGACAAGAGAGAGCGTTGACCCGACTGTCGAATGTCATCTTGTTGTCCAGAAGCGAAATGCTCTTAAGACCTGTCCTTTGTTTTGACTTTCTGCTTGAATTGCCATTGAGCAGCTTCTGTAACTAGAATTAAGCAAAGAGAAACATCATCACATCTTTCAACAAAGTATTTCCAAAATGGACCCTCTAAAGCAGACAACTTCAAAAGGAACCAAAAGAGGGCCAAAACCAATGGCTAAGTTTATGAACAATGCAAGATACTCGAGTGGCAAAAATTCAGCTTCTGTCAAGACACCACCGCCAACCAATTCTTTGTGAAGTTTCTGCTCCTCACTGTGCACAAACAAGAAGCTCTAGTGTATGTCAAACGAAATGGCAGCATAAAACACCAATCAATCAATAAATAAATAATCAAAATACACATCTCACATCCTTGTTGTAAGGTGGAGTTTCCAGAGAGAAAAACACGGTTTAGTTTGTGACACTAAATCTTGTAAATCCTTTCTTTCCTAACCAAGAGAGTTTGTGAAGGAAAGACAACTAGAGGCAGAGCAGAGCATTGCTGGTTTCTTATCCAGGGGAAGCAACATGAAAGAGTGTCGACGTAATGGAATGCATAAAACCTCCAGATATTACAAACGGGAAACTTCATTCGATACAGGTTAATCATTAGAAGAAGCAATTCTTGCAGGAACATGAGAGATCGATATAGGCTAATCATTTACCTGTTTTCTTGCAGGAACTTCATTCGAAGAAGCAATTCTTCAGAGTTGAGCTGGTCCAAATGATTATCTGTGTTGCCTGCAGGCTTTAGAGTATCCAAAGAACCAGAAAGGGCTTTGCCTAAAAACACCAAACATTGCATTTTCAATAAGCCAAGCCTTCTCTAATAAATCACCGGTAGGCTGATTCTGAATTTGAACAGTTACAGAAGTGGTTGATCATCTCAAAAGCTCCATATTCTCCATCCCATGCCCGTATTCAACTCAGGGGTTAAGACGTTGACACGAGCATAGAAATGGGACTAGTTGCAGACATGCAGAACTAAATATGGTCCCAGAAAATTCTCAGATGTCTTTTACTGTACCACAATCTTATATTTTGAAATATGAGAAGCAAAATTAAGAGAGTAGCACAAGAATAGCTATTGCAATTTGCATGTGATAGTTCACCACTACAGAAGGAGGTCCCAGGACTAGAGGTCCACTAGACCTAGCAAGATGGACCTTTGAGTAAGAATGCTATAGCCTGAGGCTTACCAAGAAAATCCCTGCAGCTATTGAGATCATTGTAATTCTCGAACTCGAATACGTAGCTCACACCCTGAAAGTAGGAAGAACATACATACCCAGAAGGAAGCCACTTAGTATAATCATAAACATCAAAAAAGCCTAAAAGGTTCCATGAAAACGAATCGACATAAACCTGCTCTGAGGTGAGATTCAGCATTGGTGCTTTCTTGGACTCCTTCTTTGTATACTTGTGACCTGCACATTCAAGAAGACGCAATATGGCATTCAACAAGTTTACTGGCAGATTACATAAACTCGTAGACGCAAATACAACAGGGAGGAAGAAGATGGAGAAATTATTACTTTTGACGTATTTGAAGTCCATGCCAAGCTTAGACGCAGCGTTTGGATTGCTCGGCCTGAAAACCAACTTGTCCATAGTCTGCACGTAAGCCAGGCATCGGGCATTAGCATAACCAGTAGGAGAATTTTGGAAAAACCGAAATGAAGCTAGAAGAACCAAAGCACAGCCATTTCGTAGTCCAAACATGTCTTCTTCTAAGCACAAGACAGAACTCGAGACAGACTAACTCGCTAGCCCTTTTTGAAATACAAGTAGAAGACCAGAGGCTCAATTCTCCACCTCACCATTAACCACACTTGAACTAGGAGGCCTCAAGAGCACTAGCTCGCTAGATTTATCACATTACACCCAAGGCAAAGCCTGCTCAAAGCTCTCCAAGTGTCCCGATTGTCCTAATGCATAGGAAAAGCAAAGTCCAGCACTTTATACACGAACAAGAGGAGGTTCAAGGAGAGAAATAGTACGAATAAAAGGCTTCCAGGAGTGCCAGGCTCCTTAACAGAAGAAGTCTTGTACTTGACCCTCTTGCTAATTTGCACCATCTCTCCCTTGGATCCCTTCCCTTGCTCCTTCTCCAATGCCACCAAGACTCCTCCTTTCCAGCAGATGGAAAAACCCAAATCAAATCTAACCCAAAGACAAGTTCTTTAGCCTTTCTTGACGAGCTTCGCAGTGTAAAGTCGGTCATTCTATGCCTTGTCTCGTCACCCTCTCCTCTCTCTGTTTCGGCTCATTTTACCTCTCTCTCTCTCACATATATATAGAAGTTGGGAGGATTGGTACGTAATTTTTGCTTTCCCGATTTGGTACCTTCAGAAATTTTGTTCAGTTTGGAACGGGGATAATATTATCTTTTTTATCAGATCGGTACTAAAAGAAATCTAAATAAAGAACTAAAAAATAAACTCTAATTATTTGATGAAAAGTAATAGAGTATCTAAACAATAATCTTACCAGTTATTTGATGAAAACTTCAATCAAACCTGAGGAAATTACAATTATTTGATGAAAAGTTACTTGAGTATCTAAACAATAATCTTATCAGTTATTTCAATGCAAAAATGTCACCCGCATAAACGGTAAATCTGAATCTTATACGTGATTTCTGAGTTACTTTTTTGTAGATCATTCCATTTTTGGACCAATAATGAATTTTGGATAGTCGTCTATTGGTATAATATCGTGTTAGCTACTTTAGATTAAACAAAATATTCCAATAATGAATTTTAATGGTTATCCTTCAGAATGTGACCACCAATAATAGTTTCTTACTGGAGATATTAGGATTTAGGACCAACCATTTGTAGCTCAAAAGTGCAAACTGGTTAAAGATTTTTTTTTAAAAAACCCCTCAAATGGCCTTCATGGATTAGCAATCAAAAGCTGCCTTCCAAGGCCTAGGAAACCGCCAAGCCAAGAAGCTAATGGATGGCATCAGAGGGAGGGGTCCTATTCTCCATAGTGATCAAAGCTTTGGATCAAATACGAGGGAGATTCTTCAACAAGTTAATCAAGCAAAGATTGCAGAACATAGAGGATCTGGTCCTTGTGTCACAAGTAACGCCTTTCCGCGAAATTTCTTTGATTGCATTGCACAAGGGAGGGAGAACAACCGATCTCAGACATTAACAGATCAACAAGCAGCTTGTAATGTAGGCTATGTGACCAAAAATGGCAACCACTAATGTACAGACGTAGACACGAATAGACCGAGAGCAAGATGGTAAAGCAGGCACCAAAAGAGAGAAACATGCAGAACACAAGGTCACCTACTGCAACAATCCAGTGGTACTGCAGGAGGAATGTTTTATGGGGCAGCAATAACCCTGTATCACCTATAACCCTGATCCTGAGATATAAACAAACAAGAATGTCTGAAACCTCTCGGATGGTATTCGACTAATAGGGATTATCCTCGTCAAAAGAATACCCCGGCAAATGAGAATCCCTGGCAATCTTAATACTCCCAGAAGCTCCCAGCAAGCCAATCTTGTATAGGGCCCTTGTCATTGAAGTGATCTCGATGAAAAACATTGGCTTCAAAACTTTACCAGGAAAGCCTCATCACAGACTTTTCTTTTCAAGCTGTTTAGTTAGAGGAAATCATGGATTCAGCAAGAGCAAATTTATTTCAGAAACCAGTAAACTTCCCATACCTTGTTTTTTCGAACGAGCATGCTTTTCCCTTCTCCGAGTAAGATAATGCTGCCCCACAATTTTAATGATGGACATCTAACTTGCAAGCCTAAGTAAGTCACCCAATATAAGATTAAAACTAACAAAGCTGGAGCCGGTTTCCAGGTGCAAGAGATGTGCATTATGTCGTCGAAATATACAGTAGAGCCACTCTATGGTTTCAGTAACATCCTTCTGTTGATGTAACACTGACTGTCATAGGAAAGTTCACACTAAAAAAGCATCTCTCACACTCTCTCTCGCAAAACCACATTGGCCTACCATGAACAATCTTTGATATGCTGTGATCTAAATTGATGGGTAAAAAGAATAAACCTATATGCCGCTTTCACCACTGCAAGTCATCTGGCTTAAACTTCAGCAGGAGTCTTAGCTACGATGGATAAAGCGTGCAACCCAGTCTGCAACTCCTCCTCCAGCAAACCGTATATCAACCGATGCCTCTTAACCAAGCTCTTCCCTTCGAACTCCCCCGACACAACCTTGACATTGAAATGAGTCTCCCCATCGCCACTCCCTCTAACACCAGCATGCCCGGCATGCTGATAAGACACATCCTCAACTTCCAACTCAACCGGCCTCAACTCACCCTCTAACACCTCCTTGATCCTCGTCCCTCTCCTGCCTAACCCACCATTCTCCACCCTTTCTCCGCTCTCCCTCGCCTCCAAACTTCCACCTTTACCAATCACTTCAACCTCACCCTCCCCTAAGCCACCATTCTCCACCCCATTCCCGCTCTCCCTTGCTTCCAAGCCTCCACCTTCACCATCCCCAACCCCTTCAACCTCATCCACCTCCCTCACTTCCCCACCTCCTCTTTCCTCCATCGCCAAACCCGAACCCGACCCATTTCCCCTCTCAGCCTCCACCACCAACTCAACCGCCTTCCTCTGCATCAACCTCAACATATTCAAGAACCCATTATTCCTCGAAGGCGTCAGACTCTGCTGCAACCCCAAGAGCACCACAAAATCAGGGGACACCCTCACAATCTCCTCCACGGGCCTACCCGAAAGCCCCTGGACAAGCAATGCAGCCAACCCTTTAGTCAACACAGAGTCCGAATCCGCCTCAAAGACTACATTTTTACCATCATCCTCCTCCTCCAAGTATGCCCTCACCCAAACCTGGGAGACACAACCCTCTACCTTGTTCTCCCTTGTCTTGAACTGGGCACCCAAGGGTCTCAGGTTCTTACCATAGAAGAGGAGCTGCTCGTACTTGGCCTTGGGGTCGGACACCGACTGGAACAGCCTCACGATGTCCTGGAGCTTGGGGGGAAGCTCCTCTAATGGCTGAAGGGAGGAAGGAGGAGGAGAGGAGGAGGCTAAAGTTGGAGTCTTTATGGGCGTTATTGGTGGGACTCTAGAGAAGGAGATTGGTCTGCAGAAGGACGAAGAGGGAGGGAAGAGGGTAGTTGGGATTGCGAATTTTGGGTTGGCGATGGGGAGGCGAAGGAGGCGGAGGGGAGTGGCAGCGGAGACCGCCATTGTTGGCTAAACGAGAGAGAGAGATTAGAATCAGCTATGGTTTTCGTAAAAGTGGAAACACACCGTTTTGTCTTCCTTTGGTATTAACTATTAACAAGAAAATCTTCCGGAAATTTCCAATAGAATTTTCTAGATCCTTATTAGTTGTATTGTAGTTGGGTTGGATAAGATGACTTCTGTATGTAGAAGAACTCTTTCATTCCAATGGTAATTGAACAGTTTTATTCATTACTAACTGATAAAATTTCAATATAGGAACATCATCGGAGAAAAGAAAAAGATGGAATATAAAGAGAGGAAACGTAAAAGACGAAAGCACGGTAAAAAACTTGATTTAATTTCGGGGAATGACGTCGCTGTATTGTACTTTCCTTCCCCTTATTCTTCCTCCCACTGCATCTTCTTCCTCCCACCTTCAACCAAAATCAAAACTAAAAATCAAATCTAAATATTTTTAATGAGAATCAAAACTAAATAAGAGAGAAACAAAATTTTAAGAACCCTAATTTTAAAAATTTTAATTTCGAATCAGAAATCTTATTCGAAGCCTGATTTAAGACAATCTTTAACGTCCGAACAAACTTTGTCATCGATGGCCTCCGTTCACGAATGGAGGAAGGCCTAATATCGGTGGACAAACGGAGAGCGGGAAGCCATGCCTACTTCCTAACTAACCTCCACACGGACCGTTGAGAATCCCACATTGGTTAAAACACGAGTGGGGGGCAAGTTTATAAATGGAAAAAATCTACCATCTCATAGCCTTAAGGCTTTGGGTTGGATATGGAGATTCTAACATGGTATTGAGCAGGTTCATCTCGTGCCCATTGTTGAGCTCGCACGACCCCCATTTTTCGCACTTTGGTGAAGTCAAAACTCGTGCAATCTTCGACCTGGTGGTGGGTCTTGTTTGAGGGGGCGTGTTGAGAATCTCACATCGATTAAAACACGATTGTGGGGCAAGTTTATAAGTCTTCAAAATCCACCAACCCATTGTCTTAAGGTTTTGGGTTGGATATGGAAATTCTAACATGGTATCAGAGCGGGTTGATCTCGTGTCCATTATTGTGTTGCACGACCCCCATTTTTTGCACGTTGGTGAAGTCAAAACTTGTGCAATCTTCGACCCGATGGTGGGTCTCGTTTGAAGAGACGTGTTGAGAATCTCACATCGATTAAAACACGATTAGGTAGCAAGTTTATAAGTCTTGAAAATCCACCAACCCATTGTCTTAAGGTTTTGGGTTAGATATGAAAATTCTAACTAGAGCTAGAACAATTACTGTAGTAGGCCGGCACAATGCTACGTGGAAAGGGGCATAATAGATTGAACTGAACAAGAGCATTTGTCCCATAATAAAACCTGTTTGTGCTACTTGCCTCTTCTCATTCTCCATTTGTTCTTCGACGTCTTCGATAACCTAAGCTCGGAGAAAGAATAGATAAGATGGCCCAACCATGGCAAATGTAGTTCGCAATCCATAAAAAACCCAGGCTACAAGAACCAAATTTGAGAATCAGATAATGACCAATAATAAATTCCCGACGAGCCAACTGATAAGGGATGTATTCTCGAGAAGAGAGGAGTGTGGTGGTCTCCCCCCCCCCCCCCCCCCCCCCCCCCGGGACCACCCGAATTCCACGAATGAATAAAAAGTTGGACTATATTTACATTAGATCTCACCTGAATCGCCCCATCTATTCTCCTGAGGAGAAGTTTGATTTCAAACCTCGGTCGAACAGGAAAAGTATGCCATGCTAATGTGCCTTGGATGATCCACATCTCAGGGTCAGGCGCTGATGAGCATATTGAACTATCCATGTGGCTAAGAGCCCTCACAGCCCAGGCACAACGACGCAATTATCAGGGGCGCACTCTACCACTGAGCTAATAGCTTATCGTGCGGCTGCCGGCTTATATCCCTTTATCGCATGTGGCAACCCAAGAAAAATGCAAGGTCATGCTCGTGGTTCAAATTTAGTTTTGCTCGGAGTAGTATTGGTTGCATAACACAAACAACCGAACACACGTAAGTGACAAAAATTCAGTTTTGAAAGAAATAACTTATTGTCTGGAGTTTGATAATGTAAAACCTTTGATGGTGTACGATTGATAAGGTAAGTAGCATATAAAATTGCATCGCTCCAAAAAACTAAAGGCATATGTGAATGAATTAAAAGGGCACGTGCGACGTTTAATAAATGTTGATGTTTTTGCTCGACACGACCGTTTTGTTGAGGCATATAAGCACAAGATGAGAAGGTGCTTGACGAGTGCGGCATCAATTCATCGCTCCTCCGAAACCCCTCCACCGTTGACCTAGGAGCGTCTTCGTCGAACAAGACCGTCACTCTCGAACCCAGTTCCACGGTTTACTTAGTTAATTATCAACCTAGAACATGAGGAATAAAGCCCAGAAATATGTTAAAGATGTGAACTGTGGAAGATGGGTCGCAAAGGATGGTGATTTTGCTTCTAATTTGGTATTTGTTGGTTGATTGATTACAGATGAATTTTTGAGTTGGGAAGAATTCCTGGGTTCGAGTGTTCTTGGGATGAATTTCTAATTACGGAAGAATTTTGCTTAAGTTTTCACCAGAAGGGTATTTTCGTCTTTTCAGATGGCTCTCTGCCGGAGAAAATTTCTGATCCGGTGACCAGGGACCTCATACCAATATTTCTTAAAAAGGAGGGACCTCATACACTATTTTTGAAATACAGGGACCTGTGAGTGATAAAACTATAATCCTGGGACTTGAGGATAATTTGCCCAATTAAATAATCATGGTTCTTTCTCCGATTCTAGACTTGGGATTTCAGTGGAATAATTACAAATCAATTTCAAAATTAGGAATCTTAAAATTTTGATTCTGTTTATTTTGTTTTGATTCTTTCTAATTAATTTTGATTTTTATTAAAAATATTTAGATTTGAGTTTGAGTATTGATTTTAGTTGAATGTGAGAGAAATAAAATAAAGTGGGAGGAAAGAAGAAGGAGAAGAAAAGAGGAATTTTTTTATTGAGAGGAGATTTTGGTCTTTTCAAATGAGCCTTCGCCGGAGAAAAGTGCATATTCCGACGACAGTAATCCAAAAGTGTAATAAAATCAAACAAGAAAAACGATAAAATCATTTTTCATATACATAAAATTTTACCGTATATTTAAGCTAACACAGCAAACTTGAGAATAATTTTCCCCATTTTATATCCAATCGAACGGGGAGCGGATTGAGTGGGGACTACAGAATTATACTCCATAGGTGGGGACTACGTTCTCAACCGTTAGATTTGTTTTTGTGGCCAGATTTGAAGATCTGATGGTTTAAAATTGACAGGGGCATTTTTGACAATTTCAGACAACAAAATACACTTTTTTCGTAATGAAAATGGTGACTCTTCCTCTCCCATATCAAAAATCAAAATTTTGGGTCAAACCCTTTCCCTCCCGCGTCCATTTGTTTCCTATTTCTCTCTGTTTCTTCTTCCTACCGCCGCCGAGCCTTGGTCCCTTTCCTCCACGCTCTTCTTCCTGTTTTTGAACGCAACTCCTCCGCGGCGCCCGCCTTTCAGTGACCGGGTCTTCTCCGTTCTCGCTTCCCACAAATTTCCTATTTCTCTACTGTCCAATCCGTGCGGTCCTTCTTTCTCCGTGACCGCCTTCCCCTCCGTGACCTCCACCCCTTCGTGCGCCGCTATTTCGTGCTCACTCTCCAGTGCTCTATTAGTCTTCTCTTCCTCTCCGTTAGGAGAAGCGTCCCTATTCAAGGTATAATTTTTTTCTCTCCAATTTGTGTTTTTTCGATAACCGAGATATTGGGTTCTTTGTGGGTGTCTGATTAGGGTTTAGGAGCGTCGATCTGTGTCCTCGTCTGCGCTTATCTTGGAACATGTTTTTTATGTGGCACTATACCGACATGTTAGTCGTGTTTATGGATCTGTAATAATTTATTGTTTTTTGCCCGTCGATGTCGATTGTAGTTCATTGTAGAAGAATTTGAAGATGAAGCCGAAGGTTGAACCTCAGAAAGAGAAGGTACTATTTTTTGATTTGTTTGTAGGTTAAATGTTGTACATTGGATGTAAAAGATTTGGTTCGATGAATATTTAAGGTAGCCTGATTCCGACAACAAGAGACGATATGCGTTTCCCGTTGTTGTTGATATACGTTTCAACCTGGCTGTGTTCATCCCTGTTTAGAGGTTGTGATGATATTGGTTTTGTAGCTTATTTGATATTGGTTTTCAGATGTTCAGATATTGGCTTTGAAGATCATTACTTTCAATGATATAATTATCATATTGGTTCTTGACAAATGCTGTTTTTTTGTTGTTGTTAGAGTTGTGTGCTATTTTGCAAGCCGAGCAAGATAATAAACGTGAATGAGTATTTGCATAAGCAAACCTCACAAGCTTCCATGGATCAAAGAAGTGGGTATATTAGAAAGGCTGGCTTTGGGTTTCTTTTGGAATTGACTGTCCAGGATCCTGATCCGATTGACATGATGAAAGCGGTCAAATTTTGTAAAGTCAAGCAGAAGGTTGTTTTATCTCCTGAGCATGTCAGAAGAATTTACGGTCTGGAATTTGGGAATGAGAAAATCTATTTTGCAAAGAAGCTGACTCCGGTTGAAAAGGTTAAGTTTCAGACAGGTGCTACAAGATTGCATTTGGAGCCAACCGACAAAAATTTTCTGAAGGTGAAGAAGTTAGAGGAGGCATTATATAGGAAAGGAAAGAATGAGTTGAATGCTTATGACTGGGCTACAGTTTACCTTCTATATGCTGTAGCCGTTTTTCTCATGCCACCAACTTCGTCGGTCATATCAGGAAGATATTGGTTTTATTTCGAACAACTCTCTCAGGTTTCGAGACATGATTGGCCTAATTTCGTGGCTCGTAGTATGAATGTAGAGTTTGAGAGATGTTTGGAGTGTTTTAAGACCAGCACACTCGTCAAAATGGGCTGCAACGCTCATGCTTTCTTAGACTATTTCAAGAAATACAAAATTGAAAAGATTTATCGTGCTTCTTCGAGTTCCGCCGCTGGCACTGATTATCGCAATATGTCTTTGAACCAGGTACTTAATAATTTGCTTTTCTACTTGAACTGTTTTATTGTTAACGAAGTCTGATTTTTTGTGTCCTTTTATTCTTTGTAGTTATATGCAAGTCATTTCGGCCTCCTTCGGGAACGAGATGCTTTAGATGAAAAGAGAAAAGCTTTAGACGATTCGATTAATTTGGTCAAACTACTTGTCGAGGATAGACTGAGAATGAAGAAAGATAGCATCCTGGAGACTGATGATGAAGACAGCAATGAGGAGGGGAATGATGACGAAAGAGATGGAAGGGTGAACCACTTCGTGATTTTACACCTCATTTCCCTTTATTATTAGCTTGATATTATATAGAATTTTGCGTGATTGTTAATGGAGGAAGAAAGTATTGTTATTGGTTTAGATTTGTTTTGTTATTGGTTTAGTTTGTAGTGATATTTGGTTTGGACATGTATAGATATCGATTTCATTACGTGCTATTATTGGTTTGAGCCTGTGCTGATAATGGTTTACATCTTTATTGATCTTGGTTTGTATTTGTTCTGATATTGGTTTGAGTTTGTAATGATATTGGTTTAACTCTATATTCGATACTGATATTGTATGCATTTCATATTGTTATTGGTTTAGATCTGTTTTGTTATTGGTTTAGTTCTGTCGTGATCTTGGTTTGAGGGCGTACTGTTTCTGTCGTGATCTTGGTTTGAGGATGAAGTAAGTACGATTTTTAGTTTGTTTAAAGTGTCATTGGTTTAGATCTGTTTTGTTATTGGTTTAGATCTGTTTTGATAATGGTTTAGTTTTGTAGTGATATTGGTTTAACTCTATATTCGATACTGATATTGTATGCATTTCATATGATGCTTTAATCACTCCTTTTTTGTTGCATGATAGGATGGGCTGAATGACTTTCCAGATGACGAGGAGAAGGTAATTGAGGAGGATGATAAGGACGTAGAGGATGAAAATGAGGCTAAAACCGAGCCTGTGAATAAAAAGTCAAAGAAGAGCTTTGTTCCTGAAAATAAGGATGAGGATATTGTAGAAGAGAACATTGAACCGCATGGATGGGTGAACGACTTTTTGAGTTTAAACCTCATTTTCCTTTATTGTTAGCTTTATCTTAAATTGTTTTTTGTTTGGTTTAGTCTATACAGATATTGGTTATCTTATGTGTTCTCATTGGTTTAGCTTTGTATTACTGTTGGTTTACGTCTGTACTCATATTGGTTTAATTCTGTATTGATATTGGTTTGCTTTTTTTCTGTTATTGGTTTCAGTCTATTGTGTCATTGGTTTTAGCCTACACTGATATAGTTTAACGTCTGTATTGTCATTGGTTTATCTCTGCATTGTGATTAGTTTAGGTCTTTAGAGATATCGGTTGACATGTATATGTGTTAACTAATGTACGGTTATTGGTTGTAGTCATTTTTGTTATTGGTTTCAGACCCCACTGCTATTGTTTAGTTTATGTATTGTCATTGGTTTAAGTCATTTATGTATTGTTTACTGGTTTGAGCCTGTAGTTATATTCGTTTAAATCTGTATTGATACTGATATTGTATGCAGTTCATCTGATCTTTTTATCGTTCCTTCTTTGTTGTACGATAGGATGGGCAGAATGATTGTTCAGACAACGAGGAAAAGATTATCGAGGAGGATGATAAGGCTCTTGAGGTTGAAAATGAGGCCGTGAATAAAAAGGCAAAGGACATTGATCCTGTCGATGAGGAGGAGGTTATTGGAGCAGAGGACATTGAACCTCATGAAAAGTGGTCTCTCGTTCCGTTTGGGACAACAGATTTATTGGAGTTGGCCAACACATCTAGCCTTTTGATAAATCAAAGTGGTGATACGAGTTTCTTTGCTGAAGTTGCTGCATTTGCAGATAAGATTGCGGGCACTAGTACTGATGGCTCGAAGAATTTGCCTGTGGTAGAGGCTGAGAACAAAGTGGTTGATCCTAAGAGGCGGACGAGAGTGAGCCACGTTTTAAGGACTCCATTTACTGATCCTAATCCAAAGAAGAGGAAGCAACTTCGTTTGCCGAAAGGGGTTCAGCGGGCAGACATTGCAGATGATGATGATGATTTTCAGATTATGGATCATATCAATTTTGTCAGTGCACCAGCCACGCAGTTCACTCGTGACTTTGGCATAACACCTGATAAGGTGGAGGCTGCCAAGGCTTGTTATCAATCTTTGATGGTCGCACAAAAGAACATTCTGTCCAACTATGCAAATGATAGATCAAAAGCTAAAGAATTACCGTAAGTCATTTCTTATTTAGTAGTTATATCAATGACTCTAATGATAATATTTGGGAGTTACCTTTTTCATACCACAAGAGTTCTTATACTGTAGTGTCATTTTTTAACTTTTCAGTGGGGAGCTAATGATTTTTGACCAGACATCATATGTGATCCGGAAAGACGTTGCAACCCTTCATGGGAGGAAATGGCTTTCTTCGGTGGTTGTTGATGCGTATTCACGCTGGCTTGCAAGACGGGTTCATAATATGAACCAACATATTGATCGCATTGTGTTCCCTATCGAAACAATTGTTAGTATTTTCTTATTGCTTCATAAGTTACACTAAACTAACTTTTTAATATGCTTTATTTTGTTCATATAGGTTGCATTTGGTATCGAATTTGGTATCGAATTTTGTTCATATAGGTTGCATTTGGTATCGAATTTTGTTCATATAGGTTGCATTTGGTATCGAATTTTGTTCATATAGGTTGCATTTGGTATCGAGTTATATTTATATCGGGTTTGAGTTGTATTTAGATTGGTGCACGCCCGAGTTGATTATTGGTTCGCGCTAACTTGATATTGGTTTACAGCTTCACCGATAATGGTAGGTAGTTTAACTGTTATTGGTTTTTGACTGTAAAGTTGTTGGTTTCGATCAGTTTTAATATCGGTTCGTACATTTACTGACAGTGGTTTAAACCTTTAGTGATATTGGTTTAAGCTTTAGAAATATAGATTTTCCGCTTATACAGTCTATGTTTCAGTGATTTTGATTTCGAGCAGTCTTGTTTTGTAGTTCCTGTTTAGTTCGTTTATACCCTTATTGAATTATTTTAAATTTAAAAGTGATATTTGTTTAAATCTTATCCAGAACGAAGCAATTTCAATCTCTTTGACATGCATCACCTCGTTGTTCTACTGTAGGGGACGATTTTAAGGTTCGTATTTCCTGATGTGGGAACTCAACCAGCCGAGGAAATAAGGAAAGTGATCTGCGACGAATTACTACGTACTGTTGAATTGTCATATCCGTATGCCGTGAGCTACGTCTCAGAAATTCCATATGTAAGTCGGTGATACTTGGTTTTACATTTTGGCTGTATTTTGAACATCAGTATCCTTCTAACGTGAAATTATGTCCGTGAATGTATTTTTGTGGCTTTTTGGTTGCAGTGGATCTTTCCATATTGTGATAATCGACACTTCAGTGTCTTTGTCATTGACACATTGTCAAAAGGGTGTTACATTTTGGACAGTATGGATGTTCGAGACGATAAGGCTGCTATCTTGTCAAGTATTGGGTTAAGGATACAAGATTACATTGCTCCTTTCATGGCAAGAATCAAGGGTTATGATGGTATGGATTTTGAATGGAAAATTCTACATAATTGTCCGAAACAACCGGACGGCTTTAGTTGTGGAATTTTCGCATGCAAATTTGTGGAGCACTACACACATTTTTGGGGAGATAATGATTTCTCCGAAATGGATTGGTCTGATTCCAACGTGTTGGCAGCGTCCAAAAAAAATATTTGTGTTGAACTTATAGCACAGCCGGATAATTTACTGCTGCCTACTGTTTTGGCTCAAGCTTTGCGGTGGGATGAAGGAAGAAGTAAAAGGGTTTATACAAGATCAAGGAAGTCGTCTAAGGGATAGCGTTCTTGCCATGTATTTTAACTTTTAATGTAGCAACTTTTCGTTTTGAAATCGGGTTCGCTTCAGACTTGTTTAGGTTCTTTTGATGGAGGCGCTGTTTTGTGTGAGGACGAGAAGTGTTATTTCTGACTTTTTTTAAACTTTATTTAGGTTCTATCTGAACTATTTCAAACTCTAAATGGATCGCCCGATTATCATGCTCGTTGACACTTGATTTTAACCGGTTTTTCCAACGCAACGAGTATGTGCTTGAATATTTGATTTGATTCATTATGAACGGTTATTACGTTTAAGACTATATTGTTATTGGTTTGAGCTCTGTATTGATATTGGTTCGAGCCTCCTTTGATTTTGGTTTCATCATTTTCCGATATTGTTTTCAGTCTCGTTGTATTTTTTTTGTGGTTGTTTCAAGTCTGTCAAACAAATAAGTTTGTGATTGCATCTATTTTGATTTTGTGTACATTCTGATTTTGGTTTGAATATGTATAGAGAGTGGTTTACTTAATGTCAGATTAAGCATGACGTATGGAGATATAGGTTATCCGCTGTACCAAGATTAATAATAACATTAGGTTCAAATTTATATAAATGACCATGTTTACTTGTTCATAATCTTTTCTTCTTAACAATAATCCAAGTTTAAAAACAGTTTAGTGGTCGATTCAAATCAATATCCATGCCGTTTTTATCTTGTATTGTCTGCTGGTTCGAGGCATCAGTGTCAATGCTTTGTTTCTTCTGTTTCGCCTTCTGATGCTTTGCCATTGCTTTTTGCCGACCAACCTCGTTGCTGCTTTTCAATCTCTTTCTTGACTTGTTTGGATTTTCGCGTTTCTTTATACATTTGCCCCATGCTTTCAATGCTAGCTCGACAGAATCATCTTGGTTTGCTTGAGGCATTGGTGTACCTTGCAAGGGAAATGTAAAAATATTTATTAAAAAGATGACAACAAATAAAGTAATGATGCACTTATCAAGTTATAGATGTTTACCTCGTATAGTACAGCGTGAGAACTGACTAATCATAATGTTAACGTTGCCGTCAACTATTTTGACAGCTTCTGGATCCATAGAAACGAGAGCTGCCAAATGATTCAACTTCCTTGTTAAATACTGGTAGTTTTGGGAAAATGTATTTTCCGGCTTAGGCTTTTCCATAGTTATCTCCATTCCTTCTTTTGCCTTTATTGTCCACCGCTTCATCACATATTTCTCAGGCAATATTTTGAAATCATCGCAATCAATGAAGCTGCTGAGAGTTGTCATGACCTTTAGGATATGTTTGCATAAAATTCCCAGTGTTTCATACAATCTACACGAACACTCAAGCTGCATTTTGGTCTTCTGAATTAACACCAATCTTGAATCCATTCTGTTGGAATTATTTTCACGCTTGAAAACAGCGTATTTTGAAACGCCGCCTACAGTATAATATTCCAATTGTTAAAAAACAGTTTCATACTCATACAAGTCGCATACCTATTACTAATGTCAAGTTAACCAATATCAATTCACTTTTAAAAACCAAAATGTATAAAGACGACAAATAAATATAAGTTATGACTGAAACCAATATCTACGCAGCAGCAAACCAATATGATCACATAGTCAAACCAACAACAGCACACTTCACAACCAATATCGACAAATAGTCATTCCAATATAAAAACATACCCAAACCAACATCATCACATACTAAAAACCAATATCTACGTAGCATCAAACCAATATGAACACATAGGAAAACCAACAACAGCGCAGGATAAAACTAATATCGACAAATAGTCAAACCAATATGAACACATAGGCAAACCAACCACAGCGCATTTTTAAACCAATATCGACAAATAGTCAAACCAATATAAACACATGCGCAAACCAACAACGGCTCAGTATAAAACCAATACCGAAAAATAGTCAAACCAATATGAACACGTAGGCAAACCAACAACAGCACAGTTTAAAACCAATATCGACAAATAGTCAAACCAATATAAACACATGCGCAAACCAACAACGGCTCAGTATAAAACCAATATCGACAAATAGTCAAACCAATATAAACACATAGGCAAACCAACAACGGCTCAGTATAAAACCAATATCGACAAATAGTCAAACCAATATTAACACATAGGCAAACCAACAACGGCTCAGTATAAAACCAATATCGACAAATAGTCAAACCAATATAAACAAATACGCAAACCAACAACGGCTCAGCATAAAATCAATATCGACAAATAGTTAAACCAATATTAACACATACGCAAACCAACAACAGCACAGATTTAAACCAATATCGACAAATAGTCAAACCAATATAAACACATGCGCAAACCAACAACGGCTAAGTATAAAACCAATATCGACAAATAGTCAAACCAATATAAACACATACGCAAACCAACAACAGCACAGGATAAAACCAAAATCGATAAATAGGTAAACCAATATCGACACATACGCAAACCAACAACGGCTCAGTATAAAACCAATATCCACAAATAGTCAAACCAATATGAACACATAGGCAAACCAACAACAGCACATACTAAAAACCAATATCGGTACATACGCAAACCTACATGATAACACACTGAAACCAATATCTACGCAGCATCAAACCAATATGAACAAATAGGCAAACCAACAACAGCACAAGATAAAACCAATATCCACAAATATGAACACTATAAGCCAAAATCATAACAATAAAGGCAACTGTAAAAATAACAATAACAATAAAAAATCAACTCAGAAACAAATAGCGCCGCATCTCACTGATTTCGGTTTATAATCAATATCTTTTCAGATGAAACCAATTTTATATTAAAACCCCCATCCGTTGAGATCCAAAGTGTATGAAAATTTAATTTTACCTGACAAAGGATCTTCGTTCAAGACTTGTTCAATTTGGTAACGAAGAGATTCTTCATATTCATGTTGGAACTTCTGAAACATTCTGTGTGTGTACACCTCAGCTGACGTGACCAACGAGCTGGTACTGTGTCTGTTGTTTGGCAACTTATTCATGGCATCGAAATCTGCCTCCCTCTCTGCATGCCTTCTACCATTGACAAAGCTGTTAAAATGGGTGAAGAACTCAATGAGGTTGTAGTCGGATTGCAAGTACCCCCGTACATTACTGTTGCAAGACTCGACAAGTTGTGTCGTTACCAGGCCAGCAGTAAAATGTTTCTTAACCCATGCTGATGACCATTGTGTTCGGTAATCATATATATATTTCAACCATATGTGCCCTCCTGGTGGGAAACAATCTTCTATCATCTTATTCCAGTAAAACTCAAATTCCTCTTCATCGTCAACATTATATATCAGATGTCTGAATGCTTGGGACACCTCATTCGTGAATAGCTGACTAAGTCTTTTCTTTGCATTTTCTAGTATGTGCCAGGTACACAAAGCATGGTATGTACCTTTAAGTTCCAATCCTAGCGCCTTGCTGATTGCGTTGGCTTGGTCTGTGAATATGGTCATTGGTGCCTTGTTATCCATGCAATCAAGGAACGTACGGAATAGCCATTGAAATGATTCAGCTGTCTCATCGTACATGAGAGCCGCCCCAAAAACGCAAATCATGCGATGGTGATTGAAACCTACAAATAGTGCTGCAGAACCAAATTAACAATATAAGTCCATATACCAAAACACTGTCAAACCAAAAGTAAGAATTAGATTCGAAGTATACCTAAAGGGCGGTAATCCTTATTTGTTCTGTAAGTTGTGTCAAATGCAATTACATCACCGAATACCTTGTAGTCCATCCGCATCTTATTGTCGGCCCAGAATATATTTGATATCTGTTCGTCACTGTCAACTTCAATCTCATAAAAAAAGGATGGATTCTTATATGCCTCAGATCTGAAATATTTTTGCAATGCTGTCGCTTCACCCAATTTCATCGTCCGTTGTCGTTGAGTGCCCAAATGGTTCTTTAAATCTATTGGGAGGAAACCAAGATTTTCCACACCTCCAGCAGCCATTGCCATTGCTTCGTATGAAAATCTGTTCTTAATGCCAACTTCATTATGCATTTTTGCAATTTGTTCTTGAAATGGATTCATCTTTCGGTTTGATCTTAACATATAAGTGAACTGACTTGGGATTAGAGGATGGTTATGATGTACATTCCATTCCTTTATGCAATAAACTGACCTATTCGGAGAATAGTGGATGATGATCATAGCTTCACAATCTGTTCTTTCCTCAAGTCGTTTATACGGCCGGCCATTTTTCTGTTTAGGATCATCTGACTGCTTACGAAGCCCCTCCTTGTTGCAAAGTAATCTGATGTAGTATATCTCCTTAGTCTTTTCACCATTCACTTTCCCATTTTTATGGTAATCTTTCCGCACACTGAATCCTTTTCTGTGTGCATAACTATAGTAAAAATCATGCACCTCTTCCACGGATTGAAATTCTATTTTTTCCCACCGTTCCTTTTCCTCCATATCCTCAACTGTCTCCATTTCCTCAGCGACGTCCGTTGTAGTTCGTTGTATAACATCCGCAACTTGACAGTCAAATTTAAAAGGAGATTAGTTCTTGCTAACAAATTTAAATTAATGAAAACCAACATCTATTCAAAACCAAAAAGATCAAACGCTACTGTCCCAATTACAATGAGGCGGAAAACCAGGATCAATTTAAATACTATACCTCCAGTTTGTTGATTACAATCGCCCTTCTGAAAATCTTGGCTATCGATTGTTTCATCCATGCTTCGTTCGGAAAAAGATTTAAACAAATATCAGTTTTTAATTTACAAAAATTAAAAAAGGCTACAAACAAACATCGCAGGAGCTAAACGCCATTTTTGTTAAAGTGGGAAAACTATGTTTGAAAAGCTCTAACCAATATAACAATAGCTACAATTCAATATTAATAATGGCCAAAACCGTCATCTGTGCAGATTAGAAATAATTTTAAGATAAGCTACAGAGCTTTATTGACCAATATCAATTCAATTGAAAACAACAATCAATTCAGGTATAAACCAATCTCAAGCCAAATAAAATTCAATATTAATATACCTCAAGACCGAAAAAGGATAGTGATAAAAACCGGGATCAATAAAACATAAACCGGTATACACCAAAATCGATACATACCCAAACCTACATGATAACAGATGAAACCAATATCTGCACAGCATCAAACCAATATGAAATAATACGCAAACCAACTACATATGCACGACAAAACCAATATCGACAAATAGTCAAACCAATATAAACACATAGGCAAACCAACATCATCAGATATAATCGAAAACTAATAACAATAAACCAACTGTAACCCAGAAACCTGCATCACCCTCTCCTTCAAGTCTCCTAACAACAACCTCAACCAAGAACACCCAATTAATTAATTAATTAATTCTAGTCAAGAACACCAAAGACCACTACGACATAACATAGCCGTGAGAATGTTGTCACCCATTAATTCATTCCATCCTCTCTCCCAATTCTCGATCCTCCTCGTATCTATGATTTTTCGCCCAAAAGAAAATCAATCGTGTATTAGAAGAGGAGACGAAGAAGGTCATGTTTTACAGGAATAAAATACACGTAGAATTCTAAAAATAATAGAATAATATGCAAACCTTTTTTTCAAGTAACCTTCTAAGAGCTCCAATGGATTCTTTGTTTTAGGGGATTTAGTTTGCTGATAAAGTGGCTGGTAGGGTTTTTCATATTGGTTACAGGAAGTTGAAGAGTCCTCCACGTTTATTGGTAATTATTTTTTCCCTTTTTTAAAATTCCTTTAATTTTTAATCCAGTTTTTGGTGAAGAGTCGTTTTCCTAAATTACCCTTAAGAAACTTATTAATACCTAGACTGCCACCGCATCTCCTTTAGTCCCCAAACTTGGGGACTAGCTTTGTCCCCATCTAATCCTCTCCCAATCGAAGGCAGTCAAATTTTATTTTCACATAATATAATAGGAAGTGACGTGAACTAAAGGGTTAATGCACGGGGCCGGGTAATAATACTAAATAAGAGCGGAATCCTCCAAGAGCCCGTTTCTGATTCCAAGTCCCCATTTAGTAGACGAGGAGGTCAACATCAACGGAAAACCCAAAGTCTGAAACCAACCCCAAAAGACCAAAAAGCGAAAGCACAATTAACCCTCCCCCTCCCCCTCCCCCTAGCTTGTTCACTAAGAAAGAAACCAATCCTCCCTCCCTCCTCCTCCTCCTCCCCTTTTATATATTCACGCACCCAACCCACTACTCCGATTAGACAAAGATAGAGAGAGAGACCAACCCAATCCAATCCAATCCAGTCCTAACCCATTACAGACAGCCATGAGAATCACTGTCATGACCCCTAATGAGCAGATCATCTCCCTCGAGGTCGACCCTCATGAGCTTGTAAGCCTCAAATTCTCTCTCTTTTTCGTTTAATTCGGTTGTTGTTCAATGCAAAGGAGGAATCTTTTGTTGGTGGAAAGTAAAAGTTTGTGTCTTTTCTCTTTGTGGGTATATCTCTTGTTAGGCTACAGAAGAACCCAAATTGCTTCTTTAGTCTACCTGCACCCTTTACCATTGTTGGTTGAATGAATGTTAAAAAGAGTGTTAGATTTGCCCATTGCCCTTTTAGTCACGTGTGTGTGTCGATTTTAGATTGCACCTTTTTCTAAATGCATCTGTTTCTCCTGACCGCAGGTTGAGAATGTGAAGGCACTGCTCGAAGTGGAGGTCAGCCCCCCTCTTCTCCTGTCTTTCCTATTTGGTTTAATCTCTTCTTTTCGTCTTCTTGATTTTGAGCCGGGCACCAAGTATAGAAGCAAAGAATGTGTTAACGAGCTTATTTGTTTGCTTTAACTGACCCTAGCTTCAGCCAGGAATAACAATTTGACTTTGAAATTGATGTTGTGAACTTGTGAACTTCTTTACATGCTTAGCATTCTTTCTTCAGATTCTTGATTCAAATTCTTCTTTTGCACGAGCAGGCACAAATACCCCTTAACCAGCAGCAGCTGCTATATAATGGAAGAGAGATGAAAAACAATGAGAAATTGAGTGCCTTGGGAGTAAAGGACGAGGATCTGGTCATGATGGTCTCTGGTGCAGCAACAAGGTGGGCACATAGTTCTTAGCATTACCTTTTTGTAAGGTTTAATCAGGTCACCACTTATCGTGCTCTGCTTCAGAAGTCATTAGTGAAGTACTGATATCCATGATTTTTCTGCTGATAAATTAATTGGCAATTCGGACTCTCTTAAATTAATGTTTGTAACCTGTTATGTGTTTGTGTATATGCATTGTTCTCTCTGTCCATACTTTTCTTAAACAAGCTCGACTTCCATATTTTTTCTGTGGTGATCTCTTTTTATCTAGTTCACGTCAGTGTTTGTGCATGAAATTTTCATTAGATTTGTGTGGTCATGCTGGATCTTTTGAGTTTACGAAAAACATGTGCTCACAAAATGAGTACAACCCTGTAAACGTTTTTATTAACACCTGAATCCATTAATCACTCTGGAAATTTTCTCAGTGCACCCACCAATGATCTAGCCGTCAATCCTGATGGATCTGCTGTAAACCCTTTGGCATTTCAACAACAGATTCGACGTGATTCTAATACAATGGCACGGCTGTTTCAGGTGAATCTTAGTTGTCAGTTTCCATTTTCCTTTCTGAATCACAAGTATCTAGTAATTGTGAAGTCAAATACTCAAGACTTTGCATCCCATCATTTGGAAGCGAAGTCTTCCATCTAAATATATTACCTGACGCTTTTCCTTCACATCTCTTGGTTCAACCAAATGAGAAGTCTACCTTATATGTTTTTATAACTCTTGAAGTGTTTTGTTTTGCTACTTTGAGTTTCAACTGGAAGCAAGATTTGCAATTGGTCGGTTTTTCATGGCGGTCCCCTTGTTTTTTTTTAAAGTTTCTGAGCTGTTGATTTTTCAAGCTAGTTTGTAATGACAAGTTGGTGACAGGGCGACCCAGAACTTGCACAAGCTCTTCTTGGGAATGATCTAAACCGACTTCAGGAACTTTTAAGGCAACGACATAGCCACAGATCCGAGTTACGGCGACAGCAGGAGGAGGAACTTGTGAGTAGCCAGTTACTTTGTTTGTCTCATGCTCCTGAAGTCGCTGCATCTGTTCTGCAGTTTAGGGTTTGACATACTTAACAAACTGTCTTTCATCTTGTTGCAAGTGTGTCCCATGAGAAATACTGTTGATCTGAACGAAATTGTCGATATGGTTTCCTAATCTATTGGCCAACACCTTTTTTGGAATTTAGTAGCACTAGAAAACATCTGATTAGTATCTAAAGGGTTGTGTGGATGCTGGGATAAAAGCATGTTCACATGCGTTCCTTTTGTTTGTTACAGGCACTTCTTGATGCAGATCCTTTTGATGTTGAGGCACAAAGGAAAATTGAAGCAGCCATTCGTCAGGTGAGCTTTTACGTACTTTGCCATCAGTAAGGATTGACATGCAATAAGTACCAAGTCTCCATGAATTTGTCTGATCATCATTCTGACAAATATAGAAAATTGATTAACTTTAATGCAGAAAGGAATTGATGAAAATTGGGCCGCTGCCTTGGAGCACAATCCTGAAGCTTTTGCCAGGGTGGTAAGTTCAAGACGCATCTTCTATACCTTCTATCCTGTGATTGAGGTTTCTTGCTATGCTGAACTTGTCACTTCCATGTTTAACTCATCAGGTTATGTTGTATGTCGACATGGAGGTCAATGGTGTTCCTTTGAAGGTAATGACATTACAACTGTTCAGTATCCCACACTTTGCATATATCCGCTGTTTCTCCTGCTTATACATGTGGATGTTTGCCAAAGGACATTAACGATGTGGTTTCATTAGATATTTAAATCATTATCGGTGGACATGGGGTGAAATGGGCATTCTTTTGTTTTTATTTCAGGCATTTGTGGATAGTGGTGCCCAGTCTACCATAATATCGAAAAGCTGTGCTGAGCGATTGGGGTATGTGCTGTTTTTTGTTGTTTCCTCTTCTGCATTGGCTGAATTCTATTCTGTGGATTTCTAACTTAATTTGGATGACATCTTATTGCATCTTAGAACAATACTATGGGTTAAGGCTGACTTTTCTTTTGATTTCTCAGACTGCTTAGACTTTTAGATCAGCGTTACAAAGGCATCGCTCATGGAGTTGGTCAATCTGAGATATTGGGTCGCATACATGTAGCTCCCATAAAGGTATACTACTGCATTTTCTTATATCTTTTTCTTTGGCCTATTAGAACCAATAGCCACGACTCATTGATTTCATGCTCTGACTAAGCAATGTTGATGAATTTAGTATGCATGTTCCACAATGTGTTTAATTTTGCGAACAACAAAATAAGAATTTTTCCTTGTCGGTTTATGCACACCGGGTTGCCATCATGTTATTTCTGCCATATCTCTTGAAGCTGCAGATTGTTGAGTTTGCCTAAAAAACTCCCTTTTACTTTGCCTCAGCTCACCGTGTGCCTTTGAACATGAATATATTGTTGTCCATTCAAACCGCTGCCGATATTTAAAGCTGTATTGACATCTCCACATTCTTTTCCTACAGATTGGGAGCATATTCTATCCTTGTTCCTTCCTAGTATTGGATTCTCCCAATATGGAATTTCTCTTTGGGCTTGATATGCTACGCAAACACCAAGTAACATTCTTGCTTTGCTTTGCTTTTCATGTTGGGATTGATATGATACACTTCTTGAAATGTATCTGACATTGGACACATTTTGTAGTGCATTATTGACTTGAAGGAAAATGTCCTCAGAGTTGGTGGCGGAGAAGTTTCTGTACCTTTCTTGCAAGGTTCATCGTAAAAATCTTGCAATTGCTTCTTAACCTGTAGATCTCTGAGCGAATCTGTGTGATCACATTACTTGAAGCTGCATTACTTGTGTAGCTTTGTAATGTAAATCGAGTTGAAACTAAAAGAATTATCTGCTTGGTGCAGAGAAAGACATTCCATCCCGCTTTCTTGATGAGGAGAGATACCCCAAAGAAGCATCCAGTTCCGACAATGCAGTAAGCATTTTCTATTATTATTCATTTCAATGCTAACTAGATTCATCTAGTAAGTATTCTGAGAAGCGAATCATAGTTTCTTTCACATATCGGGTATTGAACTTCCTCTCCATGACAAGTCTCGTTTGTTTCTTGTACTGATTTTAACTTGATTGGTTGTACAGGCCCCATCAGGAACTGCAGACAAGAGTAGTAACGCTCCTGCAGGTGGTCAATCTTCGGGTTAGTCTCTTTCTTCGGACTTCTTCAGGCCCCTTTCGGTCCCAACCATTTAAGCCATCCTCTTTCCTATTTTATGTTTACAGGAGGCGCACACAGCAATGCTACACAGGTAATTCCTACGTTCCATTAATATTCGATTATGTCGGTGTACCAACAGCTCACTCAGGGCCTAGTAGCGACTTCAGTAATCATCCTTGTTAATTGTTCTCAATAACCTGACACTGCAGGGATCTGCTGAATTCGAGGCGAAAGTTGCAAAGCTCATCGAACTGGGATTCGAGAGAAACGCAGTGGTGCAGGCCCTTCAATTGTTCAGCGGGAATGAAGATCAAGCTGCCGGGTTCCTTTTCGGCGGCTGATGTAACAAGCTCACAATGCCCCTTCGGACAAATGCCGGAGGCGCAGTTGCTACTGATTATGGTGATTTAATGCTCATAAGAACAAATTTTCCATTAGCCAAAATTTTCCATTGGACACAGATGAAACAATCTCCCGGTTGTGAAAAATTGTTCAAGAGCTGGTGTCAGCCAAATTTGATTGGAAAACTGGTGAACTTGAATGGATACCGATCTAATGGCCAGTGAGAAATACCAAAAACTTGTTAAATTGCATTTATTTTCGCTGAAAAGAATAATGTATGGTATAAGTTGGTAAGCCTAAGCCTTCCTACATATGCTTCACCACTAATGGACTCCTAACATAATGTTTCCCATCTGTCCAAGTCAACCCTCCAAATACATAATCTACTGGCTCATTCTTCTTTGTTGCCTTGATGGTTACCTTGAATGTCTTAGCTTCACCTGTCTTTTTGAACTCCAAGCTACTAGGCTCCACTGTAACCGACACTCCGGCAGGCTGCTTCACTTGAACACGGTAGGTAGCGGGCCGGCCGACGTTCTTCACTGTTCTAGTGAGAGTCACCAAGGTGTTGAGGTTAGGGACTGCGATCGAAGGGTAGTTGAAGTCTCCCAGGCTGAAGGACTTTGGGCACAAGTACGGTTTCGGATAGAATGAGAGGAGTTGAGTCTGGTTGTATCCCCTTGCACATAAGAAGTTCAGGTAGTCGTTGAGACCAAGATCATAGATTAGGCCTGGATTCACAGCTCGGCTGGGGCGAACGTGGCCTGAGCCGTACACGAAAGGGGTCGCACGCTGGTAGAATGAATCAAGCAACGGCTGCTGCTTGTTGTCTCTTGTCCTTGCTGCAAGTAGAACATGCGATATGCGAGTTAGAACGAATGTGGTTGATCAGGACATAAGAGTTTGAATGGTTTGTTAGTACCGGAAGTCATAATTGCTGATCTAATTGCTGCAGGGCTCCAATTTGGGTGAACAGCTTTGATGAGCCCGACAATTCCTGAAACATGAGGACAAGACATTGAAGTTCCGGAATCCGAATTGTAAGGAATTCGACGCTTGTCAAAATCTTCGCCAGTTGGTGATGCTGCTAAACTGTAAGCCGCGATCACGCTGACACCAGGTGCAGTGACATCAGGCTGCAGCAATCAACAATAATTGGGAAGAGAACTCTTTTAGAATACTGTAAGCTAGAGAACCAATGAGTAATTGCAGAACCAACCTTGAGGATAGATTTCTCAATAAGATTAGGTCCTCTAGATGAGAAGGAGGCCATAAAAGGAGATGGCTTTACGCCGATGTATGTCCTCACGTCGGTCATAATCGCCATGGGGTTCCTGTTACATCGACAAACATATAAGACTTGACGTACTAAACAGACGGTACCGATGAACGAAATGGGATAGGATTGATTCTACTTTGTGGAGTTGGCGTATGAGAACACAGCTTGACCATCGGCATAAGTTACATGTGCAGCTGGAAGGACATGAGCATCAGCAATGACTTCATTGCCATCCCTCTTGTCGTTCGCTAGGATCATGGCGACAGCACCAGCGCGAAGGGCCTCCTCTTCCTTGTCTGCTCTTCCGGTGTCACCCCGAAGGCAGACCACAATCTTCCCCTTCGCCTTCTTAGGATCAAGTGTTCCTTCTTTACAAAGCAATCTGCCAAGGTCCAACCAGGTTCAGGACATGAATATTGACTTTACTATACTGTTCGTGAATTCAAGATCGTATAGAGTTGCGATTGGATAGCCAACTCACGCGAAAACGGCAGACTGATCAGCAAGCTTTGCATCTGACCCGAGAATCAGAGGATAGAACTTCGGTTTAAGTAAGCCTCCCTTAGACAAGCTGGCCCCCTAGCAATCGAACAATGCCATCATAGTTAATGTTAGAATATCCGCATCCAATCGAACAAAGCCATCAGATAGAGATCACTGTAAGTCAAAGTACCTTGATATGCTTCCTGTTACCGAGTCCAATCCAGCTCGTGAATTCGCGATCCATAGTGCTAGCACCAACTGTCAGGATCCATGGGGCAACATTTGACACAGAACCGGGATCAGGCCCTGAATTCCCTGCAGAGGCAACCACCACAATGCCCTTCTGGGCTGCGTGGAAGGCACCGATCGCTATTGCATCCATCGCGAACTCCTGAGGCTCAGCACCGAGCGACACCGAAAGGACATCAACTCCATCACTTATAGCAGCATCGTAGCCGGCCAGGATGTCCGCATCGAAACACTCTCCACCGTTGACAGGGGGCCAGCAGACCTTGTAAGCCGCCACACGAGCGTTCGGGGACCCTCCCTTCGCGGTGCCATTGCCATTCCCGAAGACATTGACGGATGGCACGAACCGGCCTGCTGCAGTGGACAAGGTGTGTGATCCGTGTCCTTCGTTATCCCGTGCTGTCTGGAAGGTGGAGTTGAGCCTTGTTCCGACAAATGCAGCGTACCCTTTGTTGAAATACCTTGCTCCTATCAACTTCCTGAGGATCAAAATTAATTACATGGTTAATATTAATTTATGATCATGGATCAGTAGGAACTGTTTAATTACACTTTAATAAAAAGGACTCTGTCATGAAAAAAACAACTTATAATCAAGCTCTTAAATTGAGTAGCTCAAGTACCACTGAGCACATATATCGATTAGAGATAGATTATTCTAGATTAATTAGAAATATCGAATTCGATCCACGAGATCACAACTTTGCGAGAGCTTTGCCGCATAGTTTAAACTTAGATTAGTGGACATGATGAGTATCCAGATACTAAATAGTTTCGAAAAAAATAGTAGCAACAGGTAAGTAGTACTATAATCTCTATGCTCAATTCCAAAAATTAAAACGATAAATAGGCGGAGTTAAAATGCCATAGGATGATGATGTCAAAAGTCATCAAGTCAAAAAGGTGATGCACCATTTCATCATTCCTCCGATTTGGATGAATATTTTATATTCTGAAAGTATGTTATCTATTAACAGATATTGACCAGCGCATTTTCTAGTCCAGGGACATGAGATGCCCATTATCACAATAACCAACCAATAAACAATGTAACAGAAGAAGCAATATGAAAAAAAAAATATTACAAAGATCAATTCTGTATAAAATTCTGAGATTTAGACTAGCGTACATAAAATTTAAAATCTCTATCGATAAAAACAGAAGCAGCAATATGGATCTCAGACAACAAACACATGACATGGTCGTGTGTGGAGGTCGGAACCCAACACGGCAACACATGACCGCCCACTAATAATCAATTCCGCCTCATTTCTATGTGTTTCAGCCTACGGAAGATATAAACAAGGACCTATGTACTTGATTATAAAACCTCATAACTATCATATGTACTTGATAGCTTGGTATAATGTTCTTCTTATTTAATTAAATATATCAAGTTCGAGTATAAATACTGTAGCTACATTATACTTTTTTATAATGTAGTTATATTAAATTTCGATAAAGAAGATTCTGCAGTCTGCATAGTTTTATCGGACTCGAACATGAGCGAGATATTGGGTGGCCTCACCAATACAAAACATGACAACTGTCGAAAACCCAACTTACGTCAAGTGGAACCCATTAATTTTTGGACATCTTGATGCTTGTTTGTGGGCGCAAAAACAGGACAAGACTAAGAAATACTATGTACATATGAAGACATTCAAGCATTTAAAATGCAAAAAAAAGTAATTTAACCCATTAAATGAGAATATATCTTCATTAGCAGATTCGATCTAGGAACCAGACGTTAATAAGAGCAGGAACCATAAAGTCAAAGTGTAATTATTTAATTTGAGGGGAGGTGAATTATTAATGATGGGAGCGTATCACTCACATGGAATATTTTGGTATGCACCAATTTTAACAAAACATTAATTTCCACGACAAAAAAAGACACTCTTGTGCACAGAATTGCACCTTTTATAGTTATTCACGTAAGAACAAAAAATAGAAAGCCAAAATAAGGATTTTATTTAGCTTAGTAAGAAAATCTTATTACCTGTTACAGCGGAACCTATTTTTGGGTTCACCGCTTTTACAAGCTCCACGCCACTTGGTCGGGATTGGACCCATCCCTTCCTCACTAAAACTCTTGGATTCTGGCCAGACACCTACATTAAGATGGATAATATGATATATGACATTTCACTGCGATTATTGTCGAGTCATTTTAATTTATAAAGTTTAAAATTTTAAAGTGAATTTCAGTACTTATCGCTCGGACAAATTTCATTAGTTAATTGGTCATTATCTTAAAGATGGGAATATTGGAGAAATGAATAATCAGGCAGAGAGTAGCATGCATATGGTTTCACCATCCCCAAAAAAGAAAAGGCAGCCCCATGAGAAAAGTTCGTACGCCTTTGTCGAGTTGGATGGATATTCTCATGGGGCGTTGACCCTACCACTATTATGCAAAATTATTAATTATACCCAAAAGAAACAGAGACGATTACAGTTAAGTACCTTTCAAAAATAAATTACACTCGAATAATTTAGATTCTAGAATGGCTAGATAATAAAAAATGTGCAAATTTTTCCCTCTCAATTTTTGTATTTCTCGAAATTTAAACTCGATCTCTCTAATTAATTTAGACTAATATTTAATCAGTTAATTGACAATTGGGGAAATGTAGAAAAGTGTTGCAATCCTTTAGTAGGCTAATCAATGATTCTGCATTAGTAATATAAAGAAAGAATATATTACAAATTTTTTGGTTGTTAAATGTGAACAACGAGGTCATGATCACATTTCATTTTATGACTAGTCAAAATTTTATTTTTGTGTTTTATCACCGAGAACATAAATTAAATGGTGAAGAACACAGTTACATTATCAGACGGCCTTTGTAAGTTCGACCATATTCAAACTCAAATTAGTTAGTATTTTTAGTGTCTTTTAATAACAAGTAATTTTGGAAGAAAAAAACTCATTTTTATCACATCTTCTTTTGTAGTAATTGAATTGTCAAACTAAAGTTGATGTAAGTGACAAGAAATTTAAATTTTCTTTAAAAAATTGATCTCAATTTTGGCGGATGAAAAAATTACTCAGTTTTGGCCATGCTATTATTATACTTACCGGTGTCGAGGTTTCCAATAATAACATCCTGGCCATAATTAGCCCGTCTCCAAAGAGAGGAGCTGGGCACCTCTCCATCCTTTTCCAATCCAAGAAATTCCCATGACCTCGTCGTGTGCAAATTCCTTGCTTTATTTAAGAACACCGAAACAACACCTGGCTGCTCTGTAGATGAAACCAAAAAAAAAAGTGAATATTTTTCTCTGTTTTTAGTTCAACTGAATATTAATCCTCACTTACTTCTGAGTGCTTCTGCTTCTTCCTCATCAAGCACCGCAGCGAAGCCATTGATGTGGTTAGTATACGAGTAGAAGATTTTGTCCTTGGCCTTCTCTTTACTGTGAAACCAACATGACAAAATGAATCAGTGGAATCATTAAAGATCAACATGACATGCGTTCCGTAGAGAGACCTTTGCAACCCGGTCACACTCAAACCAAATTTATATTAGTCGGTCCGTGAGTGACAAAACAAAATAACTGGCTGGATTACCTTTGGGTGACTGATCCAAGCAAGTCATAATGCGAATTCGTGGCGGCTTCAATATCAGACAGGGTGGCCTCTCCTTGGTGAGAATGTGACCCCAAGTATACTACATAAGACTACACAACAAGCAAGCAATAAGTTAAGATTCAACTACCAAAAGAGGCCACTCGTGGGTGTATAATCTCGACGAAGATTTACGTGGAAAACCCAATTCGGGAAGAGGCTCCAAGATCACGAGGAGAAAGCTAGAGAAAAAGAAAAACAGGGGAAAAACAGAAGAGTGCCTTTTCTCTTTTACCTTTTGGGTGGCAAAAGTTGGTGGGAGGAAAAGAGAGATTGAAACAAGTAAAGGAAAAATAATTGAATGGCTCCTCATTTGATTATCCCTTCCTCCTCCTCCTTTCTCTACTTCACATCTCTTATGAAATGAAATGGAATGGATTATCTAAATAAAGAATTGACTCAGCCTGTGAGGTGCTTTTCCCCTGTTTTTATACTCTGTTTTTGGGAAGTAAGATTGCTTCCTTGTTCCAATAAATGACGAGGAGCTAGTGTAGAGGGTGTCGTTTCCTTCCATTTTATTCCTCTCTTGGCTTTACATGGGAATTCGCTGAATAATTGGCTGACTAGGAGGCTCCCGAAATTAAGGGAGATACGATTTTGGACAATCTTTTGAGTTATGTAAGGATAAATAATTAAAGAAAATAAAATATCTTTTTTGTGTGCTTTTTTCCCATAATTTTCAGATATCCTCTAAAGACTGAAGTCTAAACCCAACTACCCATTAAACCAACTTAAGTGAGAATACAATTGTTATATTTTAATCAAGAGATTCCGAATTCAAATTTAGATCTTTAGAAAAACAAAAATGATAAATTTTTGTTGAGAAAACGTTAACACAATTTAAATAGCTCAAATCTTTCCTTTTTTGAAAAATTAGAAATAGCCCATTGGACCAGAGATATTTCGAGCCCATTAAATCAGGACTTTTGTAACGGGCTGCATGTATTCAGTAGGCCCAATAAATTGATCCTTGTAAATTGTAATATTCCCCGTCATATTCTGCTGATTCCTTGCGACGGACATTTCTTATATTTAATCGTTCAGTTCTATTTCAACCTTTTCAAATCTAGTTAAAATAAAACCAGAGAAAAGAATAACCCTCCAGAGATACTCATCCCCCCCCTATTTTAAAGAGACCAGCCAGAAAACTTTTCTTCTCAGTTATATATATTTTGCTTCTATTCGGTATCATCGAGTGCATAGATTAACTGCTGTAAATTGACGGTGGGTGTCTGGATGCTGAGTTATTGCATGAAATGCTTTCCGAGGTGAGTTTGTTTATGTTCTGATTCTTTTGACTTGCAACTACAAAAACAGACAACTTTTTTTTATATTTATTTTTTAGATTCTCACTTTTTCGTTTAGTAAACGAGAGGGTTCATCGTCCAATAGTCTGAGTACACCGGTGTATTCTTAAAGTCGAAACTTAGCCTATTATGAAGCTGATTTATGGTCAGTGATATGATGTTTCCTTATCAAACTGAATCCAATTGGATGTGTCCATTTTTTCAATAGGCTAAATTTCAAGGAGAAAGATGTTGGCCTAGCTGAGCAACAATTATCTAATCTAGATAGGTGACAGTCTCCAAGACAAAAGAAAGGTGATCATTGTAGAGTTGAAAATGTCTTGACTTTTGATTTGTGGGTTGCTGAGTCTCGCCAATAGAAAAGGGAAGACAACCGTTGCAAGCAAGCCAAGCATTAGAATAGCAACCGATAAGTCAATTTATGAGAATTGACTTATTGGTCGATAAGTGATAAGTGATTTAAATTCCCTTGATGAAGTTGGGATTTCTGAAAAATTAAGTATATTCACTGCACCAGGAAAATCATAGATTGGCAGAAGAAGAACAAGGAGAGACTTCATATTCCAAATGGACTTGAGTTCATTCATACTTAAAGATCATCCAATCAATTCACATTTCATTAAATCCAATCAAGTCCTGTTCTTCGGACAGAAGGTCGCCCTATGTTACACGGAGAGTGATGAAATAATGTTCTATGTCATAAATCCAAGCCATATATGTACGTCAACACATGAACAAATTCCTTGTCTTGGTTGCAATCGTCCATGCTACATCTCCTAGGCAGGCACATTTTTGCACATCTGCTTAGAACCCTTTCCAGGTATTGAGAACCTCGTGGAACACTTCAGCTATCAGATCCCTGTCTGCACCTTGCATGAACGAGTTGAACTCGTCTCGGATATCGATTATCTTGCCGAACTTCACGAGGTACCTCATGCAGCTGGTCTTCAGTCTCGGCAGCTGGTACATTGATGCGCTCTGTAGCCGTTCGAGCACATTCGTCGTATCTATGTCCTCCAGAAGACTATCATGGCATGCCTCTTTCAGGTCTGCTATGTCATACTTGTCTGCTGCTCCGAGCAGGGCCAACCTATGGGCCAGAAACTCTTCGTATTGGATGTTTCCGTAGATGTAGTGGAGGAAGGTCTGACATACATCGATTGACATGTCCGAGATGTTGATAGTCGACAATTCTTTCTCTTTCAGGTCATGGGCAAACATGCTGCAGAAAACAGGTGATCTTGAAGCCAATATTGCTCGGTGTGCGGTGATACTTCCGTCAGAAGCATTGATTGTGATGTCCGTGTGGATACTTTCCGTCAACATCCTACCTAGACACGAAAGAGCTGTCGCCTTCGATCGCTTTTCAGTCAATTCCTCGCCCCAGATAGAGCAAGCTTCCCCGCTCTGCATGTCAGTACAAACTTATCACATAATAGTTATCATCTAAAACGCTATAAAGATACAATTATCATTTACAACCGTTAGTAATCGGACATTCGATCCATGTCAAGTATGAAATAGCTTGGGAAATAAGCTGGAATTCAAACTAGAAGATCGGAGCAATACCTTTGGAGAGGCAGTCTTCAAGTTAAGGAATTCAACGTCAATTATGAATTTCCCGGTAAATGGAATCTCAATTTGCCAAACGAAATCGTCGTTGTTCTTAAGCTGCTTGTCACTGACCTCTGCAGACATATCAAATTAGAGAACAACTTATACCACTGCATTATAGTCGAGTGGTGAAAATGCATTCGAAGTTTCAAAGGCGTCAAACTTACTAACAACCGACTAGTGGACGAAAGGTTTAGGAGAGAAACACATAGGAGAAGAAGTGAAGATGTGGATGAAATCCAGACAACTTTAAGCAGAGCTCAACTAGAAACAAAAAGAGTCAATCTTTGTTAAGACCCAACAACCATTCTTTGTTGCCAGAAGCAAGGGCAAATTAATCAGGCATCTTCCTGCCTCGTCATGGTACCAACAAACAAAACATAAGATACAGTATCAGGTGACCCAGTAGCCTCACCTGGATGAGTCAAGATCTTGCGACCCGCCGCAGAGGAAACAACTCGGATTACGAAAGATGCAATTGGAGGATTCTCTCTGGTCAGATTAGACACCTCCGGGTACAACTTCACAAACAACGCCCTGTTCTTCTCCACCGACAAGTACCTGCAATTGCAAAAGTTCTCACAAGAACATTTTTTTTATATAAAAAAAAAGACAAGTTTATAATAAGCATGACTTAGCCAGACGGCTCGAACTTAGATTAGTCGTGAAACGACAATAAAAGAAAAAAGGAAGATGCGCCAATCTTGGTACATACCAGTTCCAGTAGCCAATCTTGAAAGGGTCGGACCTGCGGTAGGTGCAGGAGGCGAGGTTGTCGATGCGCCATTGCGCGAGGCGCGGGGTTGTATCGACCTTGTAGGCGGAGGAGTCGCCGGTGGTCATCCTCCTCACCAAGGCCAGAGCCGCCGTGATCTCATGGATGCAGTCAAATATCCTATACTCCCCTACCTTTCCCAGCTTTCCCTATATCTCTCTCTCTCTCTACCTCTCTCTTTCGCATCCAATTCCCTCTACTCTCTTTCTCTCTCTATCCTTCTTCTTCTATGATACTAATTCTACACTTTCACCAATCCTAGGATTGTCCTTTCTTCTTTGCCTTTTCCTTGGACAGAATTATGTTTATTGCGAGGGTATTAGTAGAAATTGGAGTGAAGCGGGGTCATTAAAGAAGGATCCTTTTTTCCATTTTTCTGGTTTGCTTTCGATTGTTTGGGACACGCAAGGATGATATGGGTTGGTGTTGCTTTACGCCATTGATGCTGAAAGCCTCAAGCTTTATTTTCCTTCCCTTTTCCTGTTATTTATTATTCAATACCATATTAAATACTTTGAGAATACAGAAGGTGGTCGTTTTTATTGGCTAGTTTTCTCGTTTTCCTAGTATATTTTGTCTGCTTGTTCCCTTGATTGTATTAAGTATTAACCCTCTCCGGTGGGTCTAATTATTTTGGTCGTCTCTCCATTATACATGATTTGCCTCCTCGTCCGACAAATAGCTCCAAGTTTGACGAGGGTTATGTTAAGAATCACCCATCGTCTAAAGATTAATATTTTTCAAAATTTTTTCATATTTGGATACTTATTAATTGCGCGGTTTGAGAATAGCGTCCGTTCTATTTCACAAGAATTGAATCTTATTTATTTCATTTTTTTGTCTGTAAATATTTATTTATTTCATTGGTTGTTTTCTGAAGGCATAGAAGAATTTTGTTCCATTCAGCAACTTTGGCAAAACATCTCTCTTTCTTTTACTTGAATCGTAAACTAGTTTGTGCCTTGTCTCAAGTCAAGTACCCTGAATCGCTTTATTTGGGGTTTGACCTTAAACCTGACCACCAAGATTGTGTGGTCCTTTCTTTAAGAGAGAAATATATTGGGAAAATTAGGTATCCTAGTTTTTAAGGGTGGTCCAAGGTCTATATTAATATAAAAAGATTATAATACGAGAAATATAAATATATAGACAAATAATGATAACGTCGAAAAGAAAAAGAAAACCAAACTGCAGTTAACAAGGTGGCACAAGTGGAAGCGATGGGCGATCGAGAAGCTACGAGAGCTAACGACCAACGCGAAATTCTGCCGAGACAAGCAACAGCTAAAAACCACAAGATTATGTCATAAACGCAACCTCGTGGGTATTTGAATGTATACAAGATGCACACAAGTCCTAATTTTTAAGCGATCGCAAAAATTTATAACCACCATTGACGAACCACAACGCCAAAATCGAGCTAGAAATGCATCTGTAATAAAATTTAGTAGATATATTTATCAATTTTATAATCTAATCAAATTTGAATATAGATTTTTACTCTATAAATATTCAGATATTGTTTTTTTTTTGCAAAATAAAATGTGTAACAGCATGCCCATGTGAGAATACACATTACCAATGAGACGGTATTTATTGAACAAAACGTTTTCTAATTTCCGATGCTTAATCTGTGGCGGACACCGGGAATACAATACCAAATCCAAATGTCTTGTTTGGTGTGACAAATTAAAGGGGGCTATACAATACAACAATATTATCTTATTTTCCACCCCCCTCAAAAAACAAACATTATCTGATTTTTGTTCTCCCAGACATTAATGGCATTAGGATCCCTAGTTACGTCCTGGCATTACCGGCGCAATTGCCAGTCAACTGCTCCGACGACGGTTGAATGGTTGTTGGAGGTTAGACAGGAATACGTTGGGACATTTTTTAAAATTTTTTTTGTCAGATGATGACATAGGGAACTTGGGTTTTAGCTATTATATACAGTTGTTTTATCTTCATAAATGGCAGGACACGTCCTACCTGAATTTTTCTGTCTCCTACACTTTTAAATACTGATTAATTAAAAAATTGTGATAATTTTTTAATCCGTGGTTTCGAGTTTTGGCATTAAATGATACAGACATAGTTAAAAAAGTCGTCTCAAATTGTAATGTCCAATCTGAGCATGGTGATTTATACCATAACAAAGCTAATAATATCTTATCTGGGTCTCCGCCAAGCATCCTCACAATGGATTCTAGCTAGTCTCAATTACATCAGCACGTATTAGCATACAAAATGGATTCAAAAACGATTCCAATTCCAATCCCAATTCTTTTTAGTTATAAATAATAATTAAACAATACTATAGAAGGCAACTTGGTGTTGGGGTATTGATGGCGGAAGGTTGGAATCTTGGGGATATTTTCATCGCCTTTTGGGAAGTAACAATTTTTTTATAATCGGTGACTATAATAAGATATTTCTATATTTATGGTCGAATATTATCAAGTTTATTTAAGAATAATTCTTTTAATCATATTTTTTATGTTCGTAAAACTTAAACTCAATATCAAATCGAATGAATTAAAATCGCTTAGTACATGTACTAACTTGTATTATAGTTAAAATAACATTTTTTTTCTGGTGAAATAGTTAAAATAACATTAACGGGAAGGTGGTGGGAGAAAGGAAGGTAGGTCTTCCCGTGGATTGGAGGGTTGTGAAGCAGCCAAGAAAGGTATCTCTATTAAGTGGGACATGGCCAATCAGAATCCATCCACATTGCAAATCCCGATGCTGCAAGAAACCTTTAATACAACGACGTCCTAATTCATCTCAGCCCTACACGCAACCACCCATATTGGACTATATGAAAATTGATTAGCCGGGAGCGAGATGTTGATTTGATTTACGACGGATCAAATAATCATGCTGCCCTAAATTTATCCTTGACATCCGAGAAATACTAAGCATTATGGTTTTACGCTCTCAATCAGAACACAATACTTTTGAAACTCTGTGAGCGTAGGATCACTTATGCTAAAAGACCTATGTGATGTCTCTTTTCCGAAACCGATTGTAATTTTGGGTTAAGTTATTCAATAAAACATAGGGGTGTCACAGCCCCTCCTTCTCACCCAAAAAAAAAAAAACTCATTTCACATAGAATTGTTGAAGTTTAATTATAGTCATCGGGTTTGAGTTCGAGTATGAAAAAAAAAGTTTCCTCAAAATCAAGATTTGGACTCCGTTGTTGGATTTCGAAATTTGTAGATTTGAAATGTTAAAATCATTATTTTAAAATACGAGTTTTGCTACGGGTCGAATTTTGTCCATTTTCTGGTTCGTGTGGTCCGACTGGTCAGACTAGATAGTATTTATTTATTTTTTTACTATTATTCGTATAATATGTAGACTAAATAGACTAAATATATCTTTCAAAAGTCACATTTTAGAAATATCAACCAATTTATAACATAAAAAATCTATTTTTCTTTGTTAATTTAGAGAAATTGAGTATATGATACGACTTTTTTGTTTTAATTTTTTCTGATTTGGATAAAATTCGGTTAGATAGGGTGGTTCGAGTCAAAACCCAGTGCAAACTGCCTGGTCCGACCAGATTTTGGGCAGTCAGACCGGAGGCTTTTTTACCCCCTAAAAATGGACCACTTTTATGAACAATTTGCGGTTCGACCGGTCAGACTGCATTTTTTTAAACTATGGTTAAAATAGAAAGAATGTTATAGGATCGGGTAGGACATTGTAGATACTAGTAAAAAAATTTTTTTGTTAAGTGAATTTATTTATTGATATATATAGGTATATAGAGTATTGTTATTACATCCTCAGATAGTTCACTCCAAAAGAATGACAAACATAATAGGCAGATCTCTCATTCTCCACTTGATCCTCAACTGAGCATAATCTCTTAAGTTTCTGTTTTTGTTTTCTCTATTAATGCATTTTACTCGCCCAAAAAAACGTGGACTCGGGTCTGATGTGGGCTTTTGGTCCATATTTTTAGCTGATGGTAGTTCGTTATGGGCTCAAAAAGGCCATCTGGCTGGTACAACTTCTACGCTTCTAAACTACAACAGAAAAAGCCTATCTCGGCCGAGTATTACTATCCTTAGATCGTTGTGTTGTATGGGCTCAGAGATAGGTTAGATTATTTACGTTTTGAACCCTAATTTTATATTTCATTCCCAATTCTTCATTCCATCTTTTACGACTTTCAAAGATTGGTTGTTTCATAATTATATGAAAAAGGGTAACCGAAAAGTTTAGCATAAGTAAATCTTTATACTGATTACCAACTACACTACACAAATTGAACCTTGCACTTCTGTCAAGTCAAATATCTTTCTGTCAAAAGACATTTATCCTAACGACACAAGACGTTAATAAATTCAGGATTCAAGCCCTAACAGTTATAATCACGGTGTAAAATTTACATTTTTAAAAGTTAAATATCCTTCTAGCATTTTCCCTAAGACTTAGGCCTAGAATTCGGAGGTCCGTCTTAGAAATTAAAGGAGTTAGCTGGAAATTAGGCCTCCTTGAAATTCCTTGTTAACTTTCTTGCAATAAAACTTAGTGAATATGTGAATAATTGTTGGTTTTAAGGGACAAATGATCGAATCTTTTAATAAAAATTGAGTCTCCAAGGGATAACTATATTCATAGATCGACGTGCATGGATAAGCGAATATGTTTGAACTGCGGGGTGACAAATCTCTCGTTTCTATATAACAGCATTGTTAGAGCTCGAAATCTTTAATTAAACTATAACACATGCATAATAGTTGTAATGAAAGTTTTGATGTTATTTTTTTGGGGAATCAACACCAATGTATAAATGCATAAACTCAAGAAACTAATCAAATTAACATCTGAAATTACAGAAGCAAATTGAGTATAGACAATTCATCTATTGAGGAATTAGCATACCGGGTTACACATGTATACATGCATACGGACATAAAATTTGTATAGGAATGGGTCAATACTTGTACCCTTTAACATAGAGGCTCTCGGAAGCTAAATCACTCCCACTTCCTCCACCACCAATGTACTTGCCAACGGTGGCCTCGGAGTTGGCCTTGCACCTGGCCAAGAAGGCCTCTTGGGCCTTCCCCACGTTCTCACTCTTCCCAGCCCACGTCTTGAGCGTGCTGGACTGGAGGGCCCTCCCGAATGAGAACGACAGGGTCCATGGTTTCACTACGTCCAGCCTGTTCATGGCGTTGAGGTTCTGTGTTGCCTCCTCCTCGCTCTGCCCGCCCGAGAGGAACACGATGCCCGGCATCGCGGGCGAAACGGTCCGTCGAAGCGCGGTCACCGTGGCCTCCGCGATCACCTCTGCTGCTACCTATGTACAAATATATTCATGATGTTGCAACATGCAAGACATAGCCTCAACAAATATATTTTGAATAATCCGAGCCCGAAAATAAAATTATCAGATTCGTACTTAAGTACCTTGGGGCTGTCAGAGCCAGGAGTGACCATGTTGGGCTTAAGGAGGGTGCCTTCAAGCAACACATGCTGCTCATTGAGCGCCTTGTAGACGGCGGCCAGCACGGTCTCCGTCACGGCCGCGCACTTTCCGATGTCGTGGGGCCCGTCGGTGAGCACCTCCGGCTCCACAATGGGGACCAGCCCGTTCTCCTGGCAAATGATGGCGTACCGGGCCAGCCCCTGCGCGTTCTGCTGGATCGACAGCTCCGAGCCCAATCTTCAGGACGGCGCGCCATTTAGCGAATCGCTCGCCGGCCTTGTAGTACTGGGCGCACCGGGCCCCAAGAGAGTCGAGCCCCTGGGTGGTGGTCTCCCCGTTGGTCCCGGCCAGGTCGACAGTGCCCTTGTCGACCTTGATCCCGGGGACGACGCCGTTCTCCTGGAGGACGTCCACGAAGGGCTTCCCGTCGGTGGTCTTCTGGTAGAGGGTCTCCTCGAAGAGGATGACGCCGGAGAGGTAGGGCAGGGCCCCCGGCGAAGTGAAGAGGAGCTCCCGGAGGCACTGGCGGTTGGACTCGACGTTGATGCTGGCGAGGCGCTTCCCTATGGTTCCGGTGCTCTCGTCTGCTGCTAGGATTCCTTTGCCTGGTGTTGCTATGTACTTGGCATTCTTGATCAGCTCCTCTGTTGTTGTATTGCTTTGTTAGTTGACGTTTATAAAATTTGAACCAAACACATGGGGGTCGAATTTCGGGTTTGACTCCGACCCCAAGTTACCCTTTGACCTAGAGGGCTTTTTTATAATAATGCAATATAAGATAAATGAGTGAATTTTCCAAAATTATAAATAATTCCGCCACGTTTGAAATTAGCAATATGATAATCATAATACACCTATTCCAATGAAACATATTGACTTGAAGTTTATACGGATTTAATTTCTCTAACGTGTAATATAAAATAAGAATCGAATAATGGCAACAATGAATACTGATTATTGCATGCGTGCAAGCATTGGCAATACAAATCCAAGAAACAAGTTGGAAGCTTGGAGTCAAAACAAGTGCAATTGCTCTGCTAGTTTGTTGGAGCAAAAAATTAATTCGCATTGATTGTCGGCCTTTGTTGAAATTTTTTATCCACAACATAGCCATAAGAAGGGGGGAGAGAGAGTTGCAACTTCATCACAATACCTGCATACTTTCCAACAAAGGCCGACATGGCTAAACACATAATTCTCCTTCCGCCACTGATAGGGAGGAGAAGCTGCAAGTAATAGAGAGAGAGAGGAGGTGACGAAAACGCAAAATGGCAAGCCACCACTCTATATAGATTAGAATATACCGTTTTCATGGTATCCCAACCCTTGGAAACTGACCTATCAGACACGTGTCAAAAAGCTAGCCCACCAAAGTTTATCATAGTCCAGATAATGGGATGAGTGATCACCCTTATACTCAACTTCTATTCTTAATTTCGCCATCCTTCAACAAAAAAAAAAAATCTATTCTTAATCTCTTTTTTTTTCTCTCTGCAATTTATCTGTATTTCCGTGAACACCCTTGAGGAGCCAATTTTCTGTGGAAAAGCTCCCTCCTTTGGGTGTCTACAATATTAATAACTAACCAACAAGCAAACACTTGGGACAATGTATCGATGGAGTCCGGTCCGGATGGTATTTTCTTTTTTTGAGGACATTCTGAATGATAAGAGCACATGTTCATGAAAAAAACGAGAAGGTACATGCGGAAAGAAACACTCATCAGTACTATATATTATTTTCCTGATGAGTCTGATACCTCCGGAGATTGTCAACTGGTTACGTACAATACAAGTAATTCTGTAACTCCTTGTTTCCTTTGTGCCCTTGTGGTCCCAACCAAGTAACCCTTTCTCCCATTTCCTGGCCGCCGCCTCTGTATACTCTTCATGTTGACTCAAATAGTACAATACAATGGAGGAAGAGAAATTCCAAGTCTGTCAAAATTTTTGTAAACAAATTGTTGCTGTTTCACGGTACAGTAATACATTGCAGGTGTTTGGCAACTCCTCAATTCGCAGGGGCTTGCACAGGCTCGTCATCGTCGTCCGTACCAAAGTACCTGTCCCCGAACTCGCCCATTCCCGGGATGACACGGAAATCCGAGTTCAAACCGATTTCGATCTCGGATGTTACGATCTTGATTCTCGGGAAACGCTTGCATACCACGTGGACTCCCTGGGGTGCCTGTTAAAGCCGCGCATCAATGTCAGTGGAATCCTGACAGGAATCTGTGGGAAGTTGAAGTTACAATTCTGGTTCGGTACTTACAGATATGAGATTAAGGAATATAATGTTGGGCTCAGGAACGCCCTTGCTGATGAGCAAGGAGATGGCTTGGACCGCAGAGTTTCCTGGCGGACAAACCCGTTAGATAGAGAAGCAACTTAACCATGTTATTTCCAAGGAACAAGGTCTTATCTTGCACGTACCTGTCCCCAGAATGGGATCCAACAGTAGTACATGTCTATCTGCGATGTCTTGAGGCAGCTTTTCGTAAATGAGCTGCAAGTTTGTCCAAGATCAGCGGGAAAGTTCGCAGCTAAGCAATCAAGAACGATCAACAAGAGTGAGCTCGTGTGTGCATGAGGAGAAATCGGAGAACACGACGTACCTGTTGGCCATTGTCACCTTCTCTATGAATCAAGATTTTGCCAATCTTGATCCCTTTACAACATGCTCGCAAAGCGTTCTCCATGCTCTCGCCGCTGGGATTGGTTAAAATGGATTAGTTAAAGCACGACTAACTTGTCACGAAATAGCCATAAGACCGAAAATATGCGAGATGCGCAGACTAGGGTTTTTAGTCTTTCTAAGTAGAGCAGTACAACCAAGTTTGCAAGTAGGCTGCCTATTCTGATTATACACGGAACAACCAAACATGAGTACCAGATCCGAGTGAGCAACAACCGAGGCGGTGAGTTAGCATCAACAAAAAAACCAAGGAGATTTTGCCAAGTTTTGGAATAACGTTACTTGATTTTGAAAGTTATATCATCATGGAACGGAAGCTGCTGAGAGTAACATCATAGACCGGATGAGTACCTCCTAATAATCGAGACTCCACATAACCTCTTGCAGAAATCCACACCGGTATACACAGACCCTGCATTTGAAGAAAAAGCATACACTAATCTATAAGCATTACATTTGTAAACAGCAAATGCCAACGCAAAGCCTAGGGGGAGACAAGTTATAAGACGATAGTTTATGGTTTCCCCAGTGATGGAGCGTGAAGATTTTGACCCATTCTTAGCAGGAAAAAAAGGGTTAAATAGTATACTATCTGATAATTCTTGTCATCAGAACTTAGCAAGTTTCTTCTGAAAAACATAGCTAATATCTGTTAAGATCTGAAACAACCGGTTCAAGTATGTCTTGCATAAAGAATAGAGCAACTATAGACACAACATAAGAAGTTAATAAAGTGTAACGGTTGGGTCGCATGATAGACAAGGGAAAACATCATCAGTCTATGGAACTTAAGGACAAACGAAAATGCGGCCTAAAGTATCTGATGTGAAAATTCGCATTGACTTACCGGTAGGAGTTGTCACCTGCATTTCTGTAAAAGGTAGATGTCCAAGACCATGTTCCACAACCTGGCAATGTGAACAACATTCAACATCTGAAATTAGTTGATGCGAAGGAGATGTCACACAAGGTGAAGAAACATCATGTAAAGCTGATTAAATGAGAAAACACCCACCAGACGTATTAAACGGTCTGCATAAAAAACAAAGTCATGTTTGGTTGTCTGGGCATCACGTATTAGAGTATGCATACCTCTTATCTGCATAATACATGCAACAATTGTCAGGCTGAAGAAAGAATGACAAATCAATAGCCGGTTTAGGAAAAAGGACTGATAGATTGGATGACTTCCTGCTGGGAAAAAAGCGTTCTCGAATTACATCTTTAACAGATTGGGAGATGCATAGTTAGAAAGAAAGTTGTACCTGGAAAGTTGACTGAATAACGTATAAATTGGGATATATTTTGCACAAATCATGCTGGCCAAGTTTTGTACGAATATGCTGTACAATCAAATCAATGGCCACATGATTATCTCCTCCACGGGGAATAATAATATCTGCGTACTTTTTGGTTGGAAGAATGAAGTCATCAAAAGCAGGCTTCACAAACTTCGAGTACTGCATCATGATAAGCATGTGTTAGTTCCAATAAAAGAAAAAATCATTGTATCTTAACTCAATGATAAGCATCCTTCCCACAAGAAAAGCATCCAGAAATGATTTTACTGATGCCCTCAACTCAATGATAAGCACATGCAAAGTTGCTGACCTGGTCAAGTACTGCACCGATGTCTCTACCTTTTTCGGCTGTATCACGCCTTATTCTTCTTGCCAGACGTACATCAGCATCTACAGTACCCATCAAACAAGGTTAGGTAGCATACTAATCTGATGCACAATGAACTGAGAAACTGGATGGCTACCACCAATAGCACTAGCTCATAAGAAACTATATGCATCAAATCAGCATACCCCAAAAATGACTAAAACAGAGGAATAACGAGGAATGCTTGATATCAACCAGACTTGTTGAATAATAATTTTCTTCTTTTGCAAGAAGACAACCTCATAACAGGAAACCTAAAAGACACGGTCATCCCCAAATCCATAGATGAAAAATAACCTGTAAAGTCCGCATGCTCTTTTCCTCTATGCACACTCAAAACAGAAATATTAGCATGACTTTAGATTGAATGAAAAAGTTTAATGACCTGTATCGACAAATATCTTCATGTTCATCAGTTCTCGAACACGGGGATCATGGAAAATAAGTATGCCTTCCAAAATTATAACATCGGAAGGATTGACCTGTAAGTGGCAATAAGACTTAACAAGCAACAATACAGGTAAACAGAAAAGGTAACCTTAAAACCAAAACCTTCCGCTTGTGTTTCAGAGACCAAATCTATGAATCACACAAAATAAGAACATTAAGAACTAGAGGTTAAAGATGCACACGTGTATGATTACCAAGAAGACAACGGCAAGGCATCCGTTGCATGCTGAACCCATCGAGATGCAGATAATGTGGACAGGTTCATTTATTGACGAAAGAAAGGTATCGTTTTATGAAAGCAGAAGAGTAGGCAATTACAACATCAAGAAACTACGAAAAGGAGAAAACCATTGTTCAGACCGTAACTGTTTATATAACTGAACTAAAACTGCAAACCATTTATCATATATACTACGCATTTTAGTCAATTTCATGTGAGCCACAAGAGTGATTTTACCCGTCTTGTAGGGAAAACATTGTTTTTGTAACTCTTGAAATCATATTTTGGAATATCTACAGCTTGCCCATGCCTCAAGTTCTCCATGGCCGATAATATTTGCTCAGTGTCAAATGCATCTGAAACGAGACAAAAACATGATAGAAAAAAATCAGAGCACCTCACACTTCCACAAATATATACAGCATTATCATTTATTGGAAATATGGGAACACTCCACAATTTTTAGAGATGGCAAGCGAACCATAGATCAAAGAAAGATAGGTTATAAGTGTATTTTATTTTTTGTTAAAATACTATGGAAAGATAATGGGGCAGTTACTTCCTCTGAAAATTTCTGCAGATGAACAAAGCTATACAGAGCAGAAATTCACTCACCTGGATGGTCAAAGTTGTATTCATAAACTCTTGAAAGTTCCTCCTCTGTCAGATTGTGATAAAAGGAATCCTGCAAGTGTTAACGACGGAAGTGGTTAGGTTGAGAAGAGAATGTGTGCCAATATTGCAAACCACAAACATTAATCCGATAGGAGAAAGTGCTAAACATCAGAAAACATGGGGAAGGAAACGAAGTGATTAAGCATTTCCTCCCAAAACTTAATAATCCATAAACAGTTGAATGACAGCTCCCAACAAACATTCTTCCACCACCCCCTTCTTTCCAGGGAAGATAAAGATGGACTGTAAGACACTGGAGTGAAAAGAGTTACCTGATTGACTAGAACAACACGCTGATCATGAAGCTGCTGAATTATCATATCACAGACGGTAGTTTTCCCAGAAGCTGCACCTCCAGCAACCCCTGCAACACGAGATAGCATAGCCACATCATTGAAAATAAATCCAGACACGTATCCGGTCATTCAATAGATGATATACACAGATTTCACCTCAGCCCTCATGCTAATGATTCCAAAGAGAAGTCGAACACATATAAAGCAAACTCACCAATGACAAAAGGCTGCTTAAGCATCTTTTCGGCGGGAGAAGTCGCCGCTTGCTCAATCCCGTTGATCCTAGGCTCCAAACCATCCATGTGAAAACCAGAAAAGTGCACTCCTGATGAAGCCTCTATCATATCTACAACTGATTTGCAATCCATAAAAAGAGACCTACAAAAATCCAAAAGGACAACAAACTCCGAATAAATCCATTGCACCACCTAACTTACCCACTTGCCAACTCTCTCCACATCCCAAACGGCAACAAATAGCAACAGAAGACATATAAGTTAAGCAATCCACCACCAGAAAGGCAATCTTCACCTTCCTTCATTCCCAAAAACAAAGAAGCAAAACAAGCCAAAAGAGTTCCAATTCCAATAATTGCCGCCCATGATCCCATAAAAATAAAAACTTTCTGAAAAATTACAAATCCGAGGATCAGAATCCAACCAATACTACTACCACCACCATCAGCCGTGCTCCTTGTACAAACAAAACAAGCACTCCCTTCCATTTAGGACACGACACCAAAATGGCACTCCTTCACAACAAACAGCAAAAACGACACCGCATACTAATTACAGTACCGTGCCTATAAAATCTTTCCAGAATCAGATAAAAAAGGAAACTTTATAAAGGGAAAAGCAAGAATGTGATCAGTCTTAAACTAACACACAGCAACCAACTTTAAAGCACCCCTTTTCCCACACAAATCAATAAATAAGGCAACTTCTTAAAGAGAGAACCCAATAAGCCCTCGAACCCAGAATGTGATCGATCAGTCTTAAACTAACCCACCAGCTACTTTCAAGAGTACCCTTTAGCTAGCCATCCAAACCAAACCAAACCAAACCAAACCAAACCAAACCATTGATGAGCAGATCAGCTAAAGATGACCAAAGGAAGAGAAAAATCTCACTAAAAAAGTTAAAGATCGTAACTTTAGAAGTGGTGGTTGATAGCTGGAGGTGAAAGATGGATGGTCCCTTTATTCCACTCCCACCCACTAGAACCTCAGCCTCTCTTTAATTAGCCGTTCTTCCCTTTTAGTTCTGTGATTGGTAGAATGCAGATTCTTGAATATGGGAAGGTGAAGGTTGAGGAATCTGGAGGGATCAAGACCGGGTTAGAGAGAGAAGGTGATAGTGGTGGTATAAGGAGGAGGAGGAGGTAACCAACCCCAGTGGTGGATTTTGCTAAAATTAAGACAAGGACAGAGAAAAGGGGGGGAAATTGCAAATACCGGTGAAAAAGAGGGAGACTTCTGTAATTTCAAGGTGGGCTCAATAACATTGGAGAAATATTAAGACTTTTTTTTATATCGGTTTTGTGACAATTTGAATAAGAATTAATGTGATATCTAAATAAATACCACGTAATTTCGACTGGAACAGAGAACCCATCAGGAAATTGCAAATATTTGTGATGAAAAAGGAAGAATTATGTAATTTGGAGGTGGGATAAATAAGTAATTTTAGAGAAAGAGGTTGCTACTTCCAGAGTAATTGTAGTGACTAGTGAGGGAGACTCTCCACCGAAATCTGGTGCAACTGCATTTATTTTTTAAAAAAAAAAAGAAAAAAGAAAAAGGACCTAAAATTGCCCGACTAACTAAAATTGATTACTGATTGCTTATTAGCCTACAATTTCGTGAATGATCCTTCGTCCCTAATCTTTTGGCATGTAGAACCTCTTGTGCTGAGGATTAGGTCCCTTCTGGTTGATTTACCAAATTGTAGATTACTTCTCATCTCTAGATTCCAGAACTTGGTTTCTGATTGGATTAGCAAAGCTTGTAGGTTGGGTATGTTACCGGGAGACTGGCTTGTAGTTCTCCCGGCTGAGCTCGACGTTCTCATCTTCACTAACTTTCCTACTTAAGTTTTTTAAATATATTTGGTCTGTTTCCCCTAAAAAAAAAAACCTAAAATGTTGGTCCTGCTGCTTCCCCTCCTCCTATCGTAGTTATTGGGATTGCTGTGAAATCCTGTAATTGAAATGAATAAAATATTTAAAATTCGGTAAAAGTCTTCCCATTTTTTTTAATTTGCTTTTTTTAAGTGCTTGTTGATTGTTAATTGGCTGAGCAAGCATTGAAAGGATGACGACGATACCGTACATAAACCTGATTGGATTCGCATGTGCTTGGTGGGCTTAGAGTTAGATTAGATTGAATTTCCGCGTCATGGCAAGATCAGATGTGGGGTCCACGAGAGAAGAGATGATAGATGCCTCGAAAATTCAGTATAGGTGGGCGGTCTATTGGGATTTTAATATGGTTCTAACCAAGGTATGTGCGTTTTAATACAACTTATTAGTGAGATTGAAATGTATCTTAAACTTGCAGTAGTTTTATGGGGTATGATTAAAGTTTTGTTTATCTAAATTATGTTTCAACGATCAAAGTGCTAGGTCAATTAGAGTAATAATTTAGACATTTTCAGATACATAAATCAAAGTGGTGAACAGTTATTCGAATTTAATTTGATATTGTTATGTGTAGGGACTTACTTGTAAATAAAGGGAACTATAAGTACTAATGTGGATATGTCTAAGGGTACAAATAGAATAGGAAGAGAGCGATAAGGGCTTTCTTGAACAATTGTAATCTCAACTCTAAAGAAATTACACGTTTCTCTCTTCTATCTTTCTTCTTCTATTCTAATCCCTTTCTCTGTCTCTTTCTAATTCTTGATTTCTACCAAAAACCCCCCAATTTCTAGGGTTTGTATGTTACAGATATCTAGAATTCGATACAGGAAAATATGGTTTTGTTATAAAATACATAAAAAATATTATTGTTCTAGACTATATACTTAACTCAAATTGGGCCTGCATTGATGGGTCAGATTTGTTTTTCAACTGTAGGCCTATGGCTTGTAGCCCGTTTTATTACTTGGCCTGTCCGGCCCAATTCTGGTTCAGTTTTTGGACAACAAGACCCTTATTTTTTCTGATACTCCTTTCAATCGGTTCACGCATTTCGGACAAAGAGTCAAAGATTAGTGGACTGAATTATATTCCGAGATATCATTTGATTTGGAAAATAAATAAATAACAACAACTCTGCTATAAAGCAAATAAGTGAATATTGTTTGAAGCTACTAATTTTTCACTTTTTTCCAGCATTCCATGTTCCAAGTGGGCCGAAGAAGAATAGAAGGAGGAGAAAAAGGGTAAAACTCCTTAATCATTTTGGGATTGTTGTAGGGAAATTAATTAGGTGGGAGATCCAACGTTCATAAATGGAGGGCATTGGTCTCTGCCTCCTTTTCCATTCAAAAAAGAGACTAACGGCTGACTTTTGCTTTTCCCTCCTTCGCTGTTTAATTTATTTCAATTTCGATGGGGTCGGGCCCATCTCTACCTTTATTATTTGGGTAAATTATGTTTGGATCTGATGATGTTAGTCAGAGACGCGAGAATATAATAAAATCAAATAAAAATGATCGCTAAATGTATTTTCGAAATGAAAGATCGTATCATCTATTTGACCATGTATAAGTAACTCAAGCGTAATTTATCGGAATTATTTTAGTCCTATGATATCTATCCCATACAGTAACAAGTTCAAACAATTAAATGGACTGGAAAATCTGATCATAAATGAATTATTTTCCCTGCCAGGATCTCCTGCCATTTTAACCTATTCACGTACGTTTGTCTAGCTTTCAAAAACTCGGAGAAGGGTGGACAAATAAGTTGAACACATCTGAAATCTAGAATACCAGTGCTCTTGAAACGTTCGATCATACTAGATTCTAAAGTAACTCGTAATTATAAATCGTAATATAATTCTTTGATTTTGAGAGAGGCATTATAGCACAAGTGTTGCAACTCACACTGAATTTTTTTTTCACGTTTAATTATGGCCATTCTCAGATAAGACCCTTTACTGATCTATTTTATAACCTTGCGTAACTGTTGTTATTACTTACTGATTCAGGCATCTACATTTTTTTTCAAATAAATGAGGTTTTACTAAGTCTCTAATGATTCCATCCAACTAACTAACTTTGTGGTAACTACAAAGGAAGAAAGGAAATTGACACATCATACAGAGAAACTTGGTACGATTTTGTAATCCGGTCTAATTCAACTTGGATTAATCGATTTGTGTCTAAATAGTTTTGAAGAATAAACCAATGCCAGCACATCAAACATAAAAGTTAAGTGACTAAAGCGCAAGAGAGAAATTGTAATGTAACACATTTCCTGTCTGTTTTTTTTAAATATACTTTATGGTCCAAGAATCTCGGCCTAGTAAGGGGCATCAAAATCCCACCAAACCCAACGTCTCAATATCTTGTAATTCTCCCTCCTCACAAATTTAGAACTTTACTCTCTCTTCCTTCATAAAGAAGAAGTCCTTCTTGTAGTTGCTCCCGAGAATCTCCAACCGTCATAAAGAGGAAGATTTTTATTAGAAGAGCATTGAATGAGGAGGGTTCATGATCGTCACTAGTCACACGGGAACCTCGCTCTCTCCCTCCCTCCCTTCAACATTTCTCTTCCAAATTATCTCTTGCTGCTCCAATTACTATTGGCCCACCTCCCAAGAACTTCTCAAAGGTACTTACTTACTATAATTCGTAATTATCTACCGAGCCGACTAATCCTGAATTACGCATGCACGTGGTTGTGGTGTATGTTAGAGATCAGGTGGGAGGGGGATAACATCAATTATCAATTATAAGGATGCCCCAGGAGATCAACATCGATGGCTCCTCCTCCTCGTCGGTGTTCTTCAACTCTCCAGGCAAGAACTTGCGAGGATTGAAGGCCTTACTTTCCAGCCACAACGAAGATCACCCTTTCACCGGAAATTCTCCGGCGGACGACATCATCAACGACCGTCAGCTAGCCCACAGGAAAGCTGAAGAAGCAGGTACTAATTCGCTACACTATATCATGACCCGTTTATCTTTTGTACTTACTAATTATTCGTGTAGAGACAGTAATCCAGTTGTGGATCTGTTTTTTATTGTCTAATTTCCTAATAATAACAACAAACAGTGCTCTTTCCCGAGGTCCCATCATTTTTCAGAGATCCTGCCCTTTTTCCATAGAAAAACACAAAGATCCTGCAATTTTTAAATTATTTATTTGAAAACTTGAACGTTATGCATTGATCCTGCACATTTATTGGGTAAGTACTTTGTGGTCTCTCCTAACATTTTAGATCGTAATATTATTTTCTACTCTTGGTCTTTAATTCCTCATTCTTATAAAAATGCATTTTGTTTTGTCATAAAAAATTTTAAAGATCAAGATTATTGCAAATACCCATGTCAATTTTGCCGAATTTGAAATTCGACCAAACTCAAGATTCAATTTGCACCAATCTTTTGAATTTCTTGTACTGGAAATTTTAATTTCGGCTCTGCCAAATAACATTTATATCTCTGATCATATAATTTAATTTATATAGTAATACTGAGAATTTGATTGATGGGCTGGCCAATAATTAAAGGTGGACATGCTAATTGCATCAAGTAGTGCACTAAATTAAGACTAAGAGTCGCACTATAAGTCATTATGAAAGCTAATAATTAAAGCGAAAGGGGGAATCCTATTTAGCGTGGAAAATAAAATTTGGACAACCTTGCCTTAGTTTACGGGCTCGCTCGCTTTACGACACCCTAAAAGGGAAAGACATAACATAAGTACTGGGCTTACCTTGGTCTGTGGGCCCATCCTTGATGGGCTTCACTTATATAACACCGCAGCAGCCGAAAGTGAAGTGCGTGCTATGATTATGCTGTCCCATTATTTAGTCAAAACACTTGAAACCAATGAGATCTTTGGATGCATGCCTCCGAGTAGTTGAAGATTAACAATTAAGGTTCGAACTAATTATGATTATAAAGAATGACAAAGTTATTTCTACGTAATCATCATTTAAATTTAATGTATCTATGTCAAATCGAATTTTTAATGTGTCACCATATAACGGTGGACAAGTGATTCCTTGTACTCTAATTATGTATATGTTATAAAGAAGACGGTGAATGTTGATATTTGTTCAAGTCACCTTAATTTTGAGTGTAAAATTTACAAATCTAATTTTAAAATTTTAGTAAGATATTACAACGTTGTATCAGATCGAGCTAATTTCATGTCGTGTTGTTCGTACATTGATTGTTAGTGTGAGTGAAAGAAAGTTAAGGGGATATAAACTGATGAGTGAATAATTTTGATTGATGATGGTGAGTAAAGCTTCAAGGAGATATCAAGCAGCAGAATGGCTGAGGAAGATGGACCAGGGAGCCTCAGGGAGCTTGCCCAAAGAGCCATCAGAGGAACAATTCTGCCTTTCTTTGAGAAACGGCCTCATCCTCTGCAATGTCCTCAACAAAGTCAACCCTGGTGCTGTACTCAAGGTACACTGATGATCCCTGGGGCGGGTTCGGATTGGATAACGAAGATTCTAACACGACATTCGTGTGTGTGCAGGTGGTGGAGAACCCGGCAGTCGCAGTTCAGGCAACAGAAGGAGCAGCACAATCTGCAATCCAGTACTTCGAGAACATGAGAAACTTCCTAGTAGCTGTCAAGGAAATGAAGCTCCTGACCTTCGAGGCATCTGATCTAGAGAAGGGAGGCTCATCGAGCAAAGTAGTCGACTGCATTCTCTGCCTGAAAGGGTACTACGAATGGAAGCAGGCAGGCGGAGTCGGGGTGTGGCGGTATGGCGGGCTTGTGAAGATCGTGTCGTTCCCTAAAGGGTCACCACCTTCCTTGATTGGCAGTGAAAGTGCCGATGACTCGGTTGACGACTCCGAATCATCATCGCAGTATGAACAGCTCTTGGAGTTTCTCCATATTTCCGACGAGGTCTCAGTTGAAGAATCGAGAACTGCGAGTGCATTGGCCTTTTTGTTCGATCATTTCGGTCTTGGACTCTTGCAAGCTTACCTCAGGGAGGCTGATGGCTTGGAAGATCTTCCTTTGAATCCAATGGTAGGTAAGGCTCATTTTATGATATTTCTTTCGGTCGTTCCACGAATCGAGATTGAGAAATCTGTCCTAACGAATAGTTGACATTGATTGTGTGGTACAGGTCGTCGATACTCTGCTCAGCAAGGTGGTTAAGGATTTCTCTGCATTGTTGGTTTCACAAGGCACACAGCTCGGACAATTCCTGAAGAAAATACTGAAGGGAGACATGGGTCCAATATCAAAATCCGAATTCCTAGAAGTCATTTCCGAGTATCTTAGACAGAGAAGTAGTTCAGCCTCCAGGGACATCTCCATGTTCTGTGTCTGCGGTGGGAAACAACAAGCAATTAGGAGCCAAGTCGGTCAAACTTCCGATCAAACGGACTTGACCGATATTCATCAGAAAGAGCTCCAGGTTTGGGATCAGCAACCAGATATCAGCTAATAGTTTGAGCTACAATTTGTTTTGTGAATTTCAAATTGATGCCATACATAATTTTCAGGAGCTAAGACTGTTTCAAAGAGATATAAAACGGCAAGTAATCCGAATTCAAGATGAATGGGAGAAAGAAACCAACAGGCTTGGTGAGTATCTTGGCTGTCTTGTCAATGAGTGTGAGTTTCGTGTTCCGACAGTCTAATGTGCGAGTTTCGTGTTCCATTACCTCAGAGAACCACATCAAGAGTCTGGAAGTTGCATCCTCATCTTATCACAAAGTACTGGAGGAAAATCGCCAACTTTACAATCAAGTTCAAGACCTCAAAGGTGCTTTCAGGGTATTCTTGCTTTATTGGATCCGTAATTCGAACTTTTTTTGCCTGTTCGAGGAGATAGTAACCGTTGATATGAGCAGGAACGATAAGGGTCTATTGCAGAGTGAGGCCATTCCTATCAGGACAATCAAATCCTCAGTCGACAGTGGATTACATTGGAGAGAATGGAAACATCATGATTGTGAATCCTCTTAAGAATGGTAAAGATGCAAGGAAGGTGTTTTCCTTCAACAAGGTGTTCGGAACGAATGTCACGCAAGGTTTGATTCCTTTCTTATTGTTGAATCGACCAGAACTTGCGGATTAGTTGTTCCTCCATCATTCTATAATTGCCCTCTAGATCCTAAGTTTGCATGATTTCGTTTTTCTCCACAGGGCAAATTTATGCAGATACTCAACCACTGATAAGGTCTGTTCTAGATGGTTATAACGTTTGCATCTTCGCGTATGGACAAACAGGATCCGGGAAGACCTTTACAATGGTACAAAAATCCCTGATAACGTTTTAATTAAACAAGCTCTTGCAGATCAAACTAAATTGTAGAAAATATTTTGGTATGATGGGTTTAGATTCTTGGTTTTTATTTTGCCAGAGCGGTCCTGATCTTAATACTGAAGAAACGTGGGGTGTAAACTATCGAGCTCTAGGCGATTTGTTCCAAATTTCAAAGGCTAGGATGGATTTCATTAGGTACGAGGTTGGAGTTCAGATGATTGAAATATACAATGAACAAGTGAGGGATCTGCTGGTTACTGATGGCTCTAACAAAAGATATCCTTTGAGAACTTGACAAGCTTTATTGCTTTACATTTAGCAACTTATTGACCACTTAGTTTGTGCGTCGATTAGTCAATTGTCCTTAACCCGTATGACACATTAGATATACGAAACAACTCGCAATTGAACGGGCTTAATGTGCCTGATGCCAGTTGGATCCCGGTTTCTAGTACTCAAGATGTTCTTGACCTCATGAGAATTGGCCACAAAAATCGTGTCGTTGGTGCAACCGCCCTGAATGAGCGAAGCAGCCGTTCTCACAGGCAAGTACCTGACATAGGCCTAATCGCGCTGGTGTCCTGTATTCTAATCCAAGTGCAGTCTCTAATCCAACAATTGCGCTGGTTTGTTGCAGTATTTTGACGGTTCATGTTTATGGAAAAGAGCTAGTCTCTGGCTCAGTACTAAAAGGCTGCCTTCACCTGGTTGATTTGGCCGGTAGCGAAAGAGTTGACAAATCCGAAGCGGTTGGCGAAAGATTGAAGGAGGCTCAACACATAAACCGATCGCTTTCTGCATTAGGTGATGTGATATCCGCTCTTGCACAAAAGAGCCAGCATGTTCCTTACAGAAATAGCAAGCTTACTCAAGTCTTACAAGATTCTTTGGGTAAGTATGTATGTGGTTAGTAGTTGTGACGACTTGGTTTTCGCTTTCTGTTTCGTTATAAGAACAAGCTAAGATCATTAGCTTCTTTATGTGTCTAGGTGGGCAAGCCAAGACTTTGATGTTTGTTCACATAAATCCTGAAGTCAATTCGATTGGAGAGACCATAAGTACACTCAAATTTGCTGAGAGAGTCGCGTCCATTGAGCTCGGAGCTGCTCGGTCCAACAAAGAAACCGGTGAAATAAGAGAACTTAAAGAAGAGGTGACGCTCTATTCCGTAGGGGTACTGCCATTTCAGCAGCTTTTTTGGTTGAGTGAAACAGGAAGTACTAATCTATTTTTTTGCAGATATCAAGTCTCAAACAGGTAATAGAAAGAAAGGAAGCTGAGATAGAACAAATGAAGTCTACTACAAACATTAGAAGCAATGGCGAATCACAAAGAACACGCGCGGTTTCTCCCTTCCGATTGCCTAAATACGGTGCTAATGGAAAATCCGGCGCGAGTCAAGCACTGAATGATGACACTAAACTATCAGAGGTAAACTAAAATGTGTGATTCCGTTGGTTTCTTCTCATTGCATTCCCCTTAGCTCATGTTAATCTGAATTTCAGTCTAGAAGTTCTTCTTCTGGGAAGCAAAGGAGGTCAAGATTCCCTTCCGCGTTCACAGAAAAAGAGATATTACACAAGATTCCCTTCCAAGTTGAAGAAAAAACATCTAGCTCCAGTAAGCCAAGATCACCTTCCCCTCCCGTTCGGAGATCAATCTCCACGGACAGAGGAGCTTCTATTAGAAGCAAGACCAGGGTTGACACAGTTGAGCATCAACCAGTTGCAAGACTGCCAATTCCAGCTCGGGTGCCCGTCAACAGATTCATTGCTACCATGCCAGTATTCCCATCAGCAGATGACTACACGAAAGTACCGTTCGCGGGTATGGTGGATGTGAAGCGGGATACCACCTCTGATATCGCATTCTGTAACCTCAGCAAGATAGGATCCCGGAAAGTGCTTCCGGACCACGACGAGGAGTACTTCAGGCAGGCCTTAAATGTAAGACAGGGTGGCATAAGAAAGAGCAAAAATGAGAGTAAGATCAGCAAGTTGAAAAATGAACTACCCGACAGATTGCAAAAACCTTCTAATGATTGTGGAAAGATTGAGGAACCTCGAAAGAGCGACTACTCAGAGCCGGAAAACCAGCAGTTTCTTCCGGTCTCTCCCATGCTTGATGTTTCCAAGTTGAAAAAGCTGCAGAAGAACTTGTCAAGGAACTCCCAAAATCTGGAACCAAGGTATGAACCGTACTGTATCAGCAACAGCTTAATCACCTCTTGAAGTGTTTCCAATTCTCTTCTTTAAACAATTGATGTGCAGGGGAAGTATGCAAGTTGCAGAGCCTCAATGGAACCGAAACAATGTACCTCGAAACACCAACGAAGTTGCCAAGACTACTACTTCTATGGCTGAGTTCAGGAGGAGCCGATCGACTCCCCGTGGAAAGTTTTTCAATTTGGCTTGACAAGTGATCTTATATACGTAGCTACTGAGCCTATTATGTAAACAGAAAATGAGGAAGAAACCAATACTGCAACTCTTGGCTTGTGGCTTTTGCTGCTCAATTAATCTTCGCAAAAGGTTTGTGATTTTCACAATGTGATCCTGTAAAACTATTGGACTAATACCTTCTGAACGGGCTATATCTCCAGAAAGCTAAGTTTTCCTCAGGATTTAACATACTCGTCTTAGTAATAAGTTTAGTAGAAAAACATGGGTATAACCCGGAAGTATGTCAAGGAATCGAATAATCCAGGTTCACCCGGCCAAAATTATAGAGACATCAAAATTCTACCAACCAAATTTTAATGCAATTGTGATTTATGAGTTCAAATTCGAAACATCATATAACAACATGGATCTAATCGAACACAAAAGCTACGGATTTGGGACATAACAACGATAGAGAGAATCTCCATTATTCAACAAATAAAATATATAAAAAAACGAAATCTGAATCGTTTCTTCTGAGATCAGACGTGTGAAACGATATGAAGCATGGAGGGATCTGGCTTGTACAGAGCACGAAGTGGGTGCAACTTAGGCATGGAGAATCAATCCATTTCCTTCAGCCATGTCAATGGGCTCATCGCTGACCCTCTCCCACTCAAAGCACTGGATGAGTGTGGCCAGGCACAGCCCAACAACCCTATTCGCGAGCCCAATCCCGAGACAGGCCCGTCTTCCTATCCCGAACGGGAGGAACTTGTACTTGAAACCTCCCGTGCCTTCGAGTTGTCCAATGCTTTTGTGATGTACCTGCTCATTTTAAAAACAACGAGTAATTGTATTTAACAACAGGTTTTAAAAATATAAGTGTTACATACTTATTAGAAAAGTTTTACCATATTATAAAGATTTTACAATGTTCGAATATTGATTAGTCGGGCTTCCATGTTTGGATGTTAAGAGTCGATCATTATCGCATGAATAATATCTTTTACATTAAAGCTTGAACTCAATACTTTATTAAGCGAATCTAAATCATTTATCACTTGAACTTGACATAAGACATGTACCAAAACAAATCTATATATTACTTTTTATTTGGTAGATGCAATTGCAGATTATCGTCAAAACATATATCAGTGCAAAAACATACATCAGACTTTGTTGGTATTTGAATTCATGTCTGACTTAAACCAGATTAGTAGTTATACCATAATGCAGAATATATAGTATAGTATAGCGACCTCCGAATTGCTAGTTGTATAGAAGCACAAGCATCAGGTTCAAGCTTGTAACGTTAATTTTTTTTAATACAAGCTCAGAAATATGATAATCGGATTCAGAAGATGTGCCCCTCCTCTTGCGCATCTTCAACCTTCCGACCCAAGAAAGGTATTTCATCCGGGTCCCGTCTCCGTTGGATACTCAATGAAGCCTCCTCCTCCGTATCGGCCGGTGCTGCAGGGGGCAACTGCGCGTGCCAATTCAGGACACAGTACTCATCAGGATCATGGGAGGAGCAAGTTCTCAGAGGTGTACGGCACGTTAAAGTCGGAGCTACTTCATGACCCGGCCTTTGACTTCACAAACGGATCCCGCAGATGGATCCACGAAGTATCTCTCCAGGATGACTTAGATGATGGTGATCAGCTTCCATCATTCTAGATCGTGTAAGACATCCGTACTTGTTTCCCTTCGAGCTGCTCTTGGTTGATCCTTTTTTGTAATAAGCACGTAAATTTGCAGGACGACTATCTAGATTGCTTCGTAGACCATTGAACTTGTTGGAATTTCACAGGCTGGAACAGATACTGAAGATGGCAAGTGCTCTTGGCTGATTCTCAAAGCACTAGAACATGCTAACGAGGACCAAAAGATGATCCTCATATCATAAACGTACATGTTCACTGAAGTTCTTTGCTCTCCAGGAGAATTACGGGAAAGATGATCCGGCGTACGTGGCAAAAGTGAAAGAAATTTATGTTGGAAAATATTCAAATAGGAGGATGAATGATGGTAGGAGCAGCACCGATTTCAAAAATATTTCGATTCTTTAAGACGAATAATTCGACCCTCCGAATAAATTTCGCGAGTACACCAAGTCAGTAAACTATCGCCCTCAGGATTCAATGAAGCCCTAACTCTGTTGTCAAATTCAAGGTCTGTACTACCTTAACCCGACCAAGAACACACTAGAAGAAATTTTGATGATGCTTAGAGAAGAAAGTGAGTTGGAGTGCTTGGAAATGAGATAATGATTCTTTTTTTTATTGTATGCTTTCAGATGTTATGCACCACTACTTATAAGGAGTTTGGCACCATCATTTTATGCTTCTTCATCACATATCAGCAACAATCATCAATGGGGTTAATGGGAGATTCATATCTTTTGAATTCAACTTCAAGAGTCACGAAAGAAACTTTCCTGTGCAGGCTGACTAACGGCCGCTGTGTCCAAAGCATTTCAACATTATGTTTCTCCAGGTTGAGAGGGCTAATTACCTAGCGGCTGCTGGATTACCTAGCGGACGCTGATCCCATCACCCCCTGTCGCAGCGGCCATATAATGCAAATGCAACATGTTTGAAAATATCCAACATTCTTCCCCTATTGTCAAAACTTTAAAATAGTAACGTAAAACCTTAAAGTTGGAATGAAAAAAGTTGCAAAGTGGAGTGACTGCATCACTTAAGTGACTGCCTACGTACCCGGGTGGGATCAAGCCAACGTAGTTCAAACTAGGACGAGAATAAGCATCATCGTAAAAATTAATACATAGATGATATGTATCTTTTGGATTTGAACCTTCACTTATGATAGGTATCTTTTGGATTTGAACCTTCACTTAGTGTAAGAGATTCAAAGTCTTATCGAGGTTCCATGGTGAATGAGTCTTGAACCAAGTGCCCCTTATGATAAAACTGAAATCTCCACGCATATTGACTTCAGAAGCTAGTGTATTATGTAGCTCGCACGTTAATGGCTATGTGCTTATATCCTGAATTCATGAGTTTTTTTTAGAAAGCGGTCTTACTCTATTAGGAAATGGCCTGATTTTTGTACTCATATAGGTAAGTCTCTTAAGGTATTTCTTGGATACATTTGTAAACCAACGTAGACTTATTAAGAATTTGTATTCATCCTCATTCATGCAGAACCGCTGCACTAATTCAGAAATGGGAAGTTTTGACTTACTCTAATGACTTGTTGGTACCTATTGAATCTTGTTTGTTCAATTCAAAACATAGGTTGGCTTTCCGTTATTGGTGGTCAACCTTTTTTCACAGACTTTAGTCTCATTTTCTTACACTTTATTGAAAATATTGCCTTTGGTATACTCTTCACAAACAGATCTGCCAAGTTCTTCTTCGTTTCAATATAATCAACTGCAACTACTCCTCTTTTGAGCAATTGTCTTACCATTTGATGTCTAAGACTTGCATGTCTAAACTTTCCATTATAAATCTTGTTGGAGACATTATAGATCGTAGCTTGATTGTCACAATTAATCAAGACTGTTGGAGATGGCTTCTTCCAAAGTGGGATCTCTACAAGTAAATTCCTAAGCCATTCCACCTCCTTACTGCATTGGCTAACACAATCAATTCTGACAACATTGTTGCATCAGAAATACAGGTCTGCTTCTTGGAACCCCAAGATACCGCAACACCTCATAATGTAAATATCCATACAGTATAGTTAACTTGGAGTTAGATTCTATATTGCTCCAGTTAGCATCACTGTATCCTTCCAATATGGGATAGCCTTGATAATGCAAACCATAATTTATGGTTCCTTTCAAGTAATTCAATACTCTTACAAGTGCTCCACAATGTTCAACTCCTGGGTTACTTGAGAAACGACATAGCACTCCTACCGCTTGAGCTATATCTGGTCTCGTGCAATGCATAACATACATAAGACTTGCAATGATACTGGAATACTCAAGTTGTGTATGAGTGCATCTGATATTGTTCATTAACTTGATACTAGGATCTAAAGGAGTGGGGGCTGGTTTGTCATCAAAGTGACCATACTTCTTGAGAAATTTCTCAATGTAATGATATTGGGTTAGCGCCAATTCATCTCCCTTTCTTAGGATTTTGATTCCCAATATCACATCGCCCTCTCCAAGATCTTTCATATCAAAGTTAGAGCTTAGAAACTTCTTTGTTTCTTCTACACAAGATATGTGAGTCCAAAAAATAAGCATATCATCAACGTATAAACATAGAATTACACATCCAGAGTCATCATACTTACTATAGATACATTTATCAGCATCATTAATAACAAAATCATATAATAAAACTACTTTATCAAACTTCTCATGCCATTGCATGGGAGTTTATTTCAAGCCATAGAGAGATTTCACAAACTTGCAAACTTTCTTCTCTTAGCCTGGTGGTATAAAATCCTCAGGTTATTTCATATATATTTTTTCTTCTAAATCACCATTTAAGAAAGTAGTTTTGACATCTATTTGATGAATAATTAACTCATGAATAAATGCAAGTGCAATTAAGCAACAAATAGATGTGATGCGAGCAACATGAGCATATGTATCAAAGTAATCAATACCATGTCTTTGTTTATAACCCTGAGCAACCAATCAAGCTTTAAACTTACCAATGGAACCATCGGCATTCAATTTTCTTTTGAATACCCATTTATATCTTTTAGGCTTAACACCAGGAGGTAAATCACATAATATCCAAGTATTGTTAGACAAAATTAAATTAGTCTCATCATTGATAGCCTGTTTCTAGAAAAAGATATCTCTAGAACTCATAGCTTCAGAAGTTTTAGGATCATTATCAACATGCATAACATACTTAACAGTATCAAAAATTTCATTCTTATTACCCTCTACAAGATATGTTATGAATTCTGGACTATAGTCTTTCTCTATTCTTGTTCTCTTACTTCTTCTAGGCTCAATATTTTCCATAGGAACTAAAGTATCTTTATTGTTATGAGCATGTTGATCATTGTCGTTAGTCTCATCAGGTTCTAGACTAGGTAATAATGAACTTCCAGTGGGTTCATTTTGAGAGCTATTCCTAGTTAAGTTCTCAAAATTCTACATTTACAGATTCTATAATCTCAAAGGTATCAAAGATTAAAAATCTGTAAGTTATACTATTAATTGAATAGCCTACAAATGCACATTTATAAGCTTTATTTTCTAACTTTCGTCTTTTAGGATGTGGCTTCCTTACATATGCTAGGCAAACCCACACATTTATTCTTTTCAAATTTGAATTTCTTTTAAACAACAATTCATAACGAGAAATAGTCTTCTTTTTCAAAGGAACTCTATTCAAGATATAACATGCCAATAATATAGCTTCACCCCACAAAGAATTAGTCAGACTAGAACTTATGAGCATGTCATTAACCATTTCTATCAAAGTGCTATTTTTCTTTTCAGCAATATCATTTTTTTGGGGTATGTATCGTGCAGTAACTTGATGAACTAAGCCATGTTCTTGACAAAATAAAGAGAATTCAGTAGAAAAATATTCACCACCATGATCAAAACGTATGATCTTAGGTTTCTCTCCTAATTGTGTCTATACTTTAGCCTTGTAAATTTTAAGTTTGTTAAAGACTTCAGCCGTAGATTTCATCAAGTAAACATAAGCATATCTAATGCAATTATCAATGAATGTGACATAGTATTTATTTTTACCACAAGTCATATGACTTTCAAATCACTAACATCACTATGCACTAATTCAAGCAAAGTAGAATTTCTAACAATGGATTTAAACGATGTTCTATTTATTTTTGCTTATGCACATATTTCACATTTAGAAATATTCTCAAAATTGAAATCAGAAATCAATTCTAATCTTTTCATGTTTTTAAGAGAACCATAATTCACATGTCCTAATCTACCATGCCAAATATCAACAGAGTCAATGGTATAAGCATAATTATTCTTTATTATATTGAGTTTAATCATCCTATTACAAGAGTATCCTTCTCTAACGAACATTCAGTTCTTGGACAGTGCAAATTTATCAGGCTCAAAAGTAACCTTGAATCTAGCCTTGTTAATAAGGACTCCTGAAATAAGTTCGTTATAATGTCAGGGACATGTAGTACATCTTAAGTGTAAGAGTCTTTCCCGAAGTAAAAGGGAGTTCTACAATACCTTTGCCAACAACTTTGCTGCTTTGGTTATTTACTGAAGTGACTTCGTTTCCTTTTCCGATAACCGGCTCGTATGTCTTGTAAAGATTTTTGTCTTTATAGATGTGGATGGTTGCACCAATGTCGTACCACCATCCACCACTATTGTCAAGAACAACATTGGTACTTTGCACTATGGAGACAAGTTTGCCCTTTTCATTTTCCATGTTCGCCTCATTTTTTAATTATTTCTTTTGTTGACAACAGTCACGAGCATAATGGCTGAGTTTTTTACACCAGAAGCAATCGCCTTTTTTCTTATACTTTTTGTTTGAATTTTTTTTCTTAAACTGAGAATCATTCTTAGGCTTTAGAGAATTCTGAAATTCAACACTTTTAGCCTTAGAAAAATTCACAGTTTGCTGATTACTCTTCATTTCTCATTTACGAGTGTCCTCTTCAATACGAAGATGCTGCTGCAAACTTTCAAGGTCATAGTCAGTTTCAGGATGCTTGAGTTTCTTCTTATAATCATTCCATGAAGGAGGAACTCGGGAGATTATGACTCCAACAATGAATGAAGACACAAGATCAATACGAGCATCCTTGAGATGATTGACGATGAGTAATAGTTCGCTAACCTGGGCAATAATTGACTTACTGTCAACCATCTTGAAATCCATGAAATTTCATATCAGGAACTTCTTGGTACTTACTTCAGAGATCTTGTACTTGTTGTCCAGAGCAGTGCACAATTTCTTTGTAGACGGGATGCTTTCATGGCCGTTGTAGACATTAGTATTCAGAGCATTCAGGATATAACCACGGAACATGAAATCTTCAAGAATGTACCATAACTTGATGGTGATGAGGAAGAACTTCACCGTCTCTTGCCAACGGGTAAAATTTTCACCATCAAAGCGTTGCAGGCAGTTCAGAATTTGGTTCATGACTTATAGAGATTGTGCAGCAATGATTAAAGTTTCACCCTCCATTGTCACAGAATTATTCATCTTAAAATTATTGGAAAATATTCGAATAGGAGGATGGATGATGGTAGGAGCAGCACCGAATTCGAGGATCTTTCGATTCTTTAAGACAAATAATTCGACCCTCCGAATAAACTTCGCAAGTACTACAGATCAGTTAACTATCTTCCTTAAGATTCAATGAAGCCCTAAATTTGTTGGCATGTTCAAGGTCTGTACTACCTTGACCCGACCAAGAACACACTAGAAAGAATTCTGATGATTCTTTGAGAAGAAAGTGAGTTGGAGTGCTTGTAAATGAGATAATGATTCCTTTTTTTTAATTGTATATTTTTGGATGTTATGCACCACTACTTATAAGGAGTTTGGCACCATCATTTTATGCCTCTTTCATCACCAAAAATGTCTCTGCAGCAATCATCAATGGGGCTAATGGGAGATTCATATATTTTGAATTCAACTTCAAGAGTCATGAAAGAAACTTTCCTGTGTATGCTAACTAGCGGCCGTTGGATCTCCGGTATTTCAACATTCTATTTCTCCAGGTTGCGAGGGCTAATCACCTAGTGGCCGCTAGATAACCTAGCGGACGTTGATCCCCTAGTGGCCGCTAGCTTGGCGGGATAGAAACTCGAACTTGATTTCAAAAAGACAAGTACCGTTTGGGGCCATATAATGCAAATGCAACATGTTTGAAAATATCCAACAATTTATGCATCTCTTGATTTTCAGGTTTGAGTTTATTCTATCATTTTCCATGTTAGATTAGTGGATCATATTATTTTAAATTTTCTAGTGATTCATTGATGTAATTTGTGAGCAGAATATATGTAAACAATGCCAGAGAAAGAGCTGAACAAATCTGTTGAGGTTCATCCAAGCAAAGTTGTCCAAGTTATTTGGGAAACATTGGATGAGAGCTTCCCCAGAATTTGACAGTCAATGTTTTAATATTTGTTCGGCAATACAAAAAGTTATTAGGCCGAACTCATTTGAAATATGGACGATGCAATAGTGAAGAAATGGTAATATGGTTGAGCGATTTTTATTTCTAGTGATCTTGGCTCAATTCGTAGTATGATCCCTTACCAGGATACTCATTGAAACATGTGGGCTGCTTTGTTTGTCCGAAGTTTTTTTGGATAAGTTGAACTTTATTAATAATAATACTAATACTATTTATTTACGGTCTCTAGTGGAGAAAACATCTCCAGGGAAAAGTTACACCCCCAGTGGAGAAACATGGAATCTTCAAGTTGTGGCCATCAGTCTTACCAAAACTTTAACGAGGTAAAACCCAGTGAAAAAAAGATATCATCACGTTATACGATTCCATTCTGCGAAAGAGATCCCACCCTCCTAAGATGCAAGCTGTGGCCAAATTAAACCAAATAAGCGAAAGCAAGTAAAGGATAAGATTTTGATTACATAACTCCTTAATCGAATTGGACCAAATAAGGCACTCCCGTGAATGATAAGATAATCGATTGATTACCATCCTCGTGTCTGGCCATTCTTAAAAAATAACTCCGATGTTACCTTAAGCTCCATTTAATGGCCCTGTCGAGTGCAAACAAAATTTTCTTCAGTATTACACTACATACTAGCCCATACCAGCTCTCTAAAGCCCCCGCTATGGACTCGAGAATGCACCAAGCCACACCAATCAGGTTTGCAAAATAAGACCATATACGGTTGGCAAAGGGGCCGAGGTCGACGAGGTGGAGACGAATGTCGACTAACTAGGGTCGACAATTTAAAAGGCAATCATCGAGAGTCGACCAATTGGAGGCATCTACAATTTTTTATAGCCCACTATCTATAAAAGAGCAGTGACCGTCTACTATCGACTGGGTTAAGGTGGCATTGACTGCCTACGGTTGACCAGGTTGGTAAGACATCGGCAATTAAAGGTTGGAGCGTTGATCGATCGATGGGTAAGGACAAGGCATCAGCTGGTTCTAGTCGACAGGTAAGGTGAAGCCGTCGACCACTAACCAAGGTAAGCTAGAGGCGTCGACCATGGGAAACAACAAAGTCGATCATAACAAGGGTCGACTATGACAAGCGTCGGCTATATCGATCGACTAATAAAGGGTGTCATTTAAAATGGGCACGAATAGACCGGACAAAGATGGAACCAAGAGAAATCAGATATGCTCAAAGAGACCAGATAGAGTTGGACTATTAGAGTTTTAGATGGACACGGATTCAAGAAGACTAGATAGACGTTAAAGATGGATAGACTTCTGGAAATTGAAGAGATCCAAGTTGGTTTGCGATAGAGATTAGATAAAGATAGATTTTGAGGTATCGTGTTCCAACTAAAACAAGGCTTAGCATAGAAGATTGTGTTGGCTTTTTTCCATATAAGCACGACTTGGAGCATTAGGACGACACTGCATTAGACGACTTGGAGCATTAGGACGACACATCCCCTTCTCAATCAAGTCCTTTGGGTTACGCTACAGACAATTGGTAAGAACCTATAGCTAAAAATGTGCTATCCACAATCAGTCCTACCACAAGATCATCGTTGAACCAATGCGTTATGCATCCCTACCCGCTAAACGCCTAATCATTTTAGCTTATTCAAAACCAAACCATTCGTGATGCCTTTAGGACACCCAACCTAAAAGCTAACTACTCACACATAATTATTTAATAACAATCATGCATAAGTATGAAAACAATGTCACTATAGCAAATGTAAAGAGAAGGAAAGAGAATGCTCAAGATAGTAGAGCTGCTCAACCCGCTCCTCGCATCCGCTCCTTGCCTCCGGTAAATTTTCTCTCTCTAATAACCCTAGCTTTAGTCTTTGGTGTTCAAGCTTACAAGATGAGAGGTTTGGGGGGCTATTTATAGAGAGTCCACCCCCAAACCCTAGCTGCCTATAAAATGACCAAAAATATCCTTAAAATATCTAGTTTTTGGGGGCAAAATTGGGCGAGTACGCCATTCGGTGGACGATGGCATCTATTGGTGGTTTAAGGATCTTACCGTTCGGTGGGCGGGCGCGGTGCTCGGCGGCAATTTTGCCATTCGCCAATTGATTTTATCGTGCGGCAGATATCTCAGGCACAGGATTCCTCATTCTTCGACGTACATAAATAGAGTAACCGCTGAGGGACTGGCTCTTCCGCCGATCGGCAGTCTTCGCAGGAATTTTGCAGATCGCTACCGTGTTTTACCGTTCGGCAGCTGCAGTTTCTTCATGGCTTTCCTCTTCTTGACTCGACTCCTTGCGAGCTCCGCATCTTCAGTTGCTCCTCACTTCTTAGCCTGCCTCCACAAACAACAAACACAAGTAAAACCATTCGAGGCAACAAACCAAGAAATGGCGTAAAAAGACTCAAGACTCGATCTAAAAAGACTCAAAACTTAGTCTAAATGACCCTAAAAGGAGGCAACAAAATGAGCATCTTTCACGCTCATCAATTATGCTTGTTATTGTTATCATTTTTTCCTCATTCTCAATAAAGTTATTTTCTACCCATTCTCTTTCGCCTTTTTTCCTCATTCCATTAGATCGATGTTAGGACGATCACTCTGTACTTGTCTTAAGTCAGTTTGACGTTCTTCCAACTTTTTTTTGCAACATAGTTTTTAGCATGCCTGGTGGGACTCAAGAGGGTGTATGATAAGACAGTCTAACATATTTACCCGACCAATCATGACCAAGAACTCTGATATTGCGGCTTTCTCCGAGGAGTCAACATCCTACTTTTTCCAACAGAACATGGGAGGAAACCCTTGTGCCATGACTCCCACTATGACCAACTCAAACTTGATCAAGGTGAGTAATAAGATATCGGTAATGCTGGTCTACCTCATTGACCAACTCGATCAGATGATTGCCAAGACTAAAGCCTAAAATGAGGAGTTATGAAAAGTAATCATCATATTAGAGAGGTCATTGGCGATGTGCCGGTTGGGCTAATCACCACTCCAACTAACATACTAGAGCTCAATACGGGGCCACCACCCGTTACTCAGTCTACACCAAAGCACCTGAATGTAGAGCATTTACCTTACCATAATACTCAGACCCTAGACTTTACATACTTACTCGGCTGATCCCCATCAGTTGAGGCCCCTAGTAATTTGGTCTTTTACAAGAAAGGGGACCCAAGAAGATTCCTTTGGGCAATATGAGACAATGACAGCTAACAACTACCTAACAGTTCATGACATTGCTCTTTTTCCTGCCCAACGCTCGTGATGTTAAGGCAAGAGGAGCTAGACCCAATTTTTCCTACTCTTGTCCCGATCCTTCAATTCGTGATGTTGAGGCAATGAGAGCTCTAACAATGTCAATCATCACCTAATGTTTAGTTCTTCCCAACAACCAAGGAGAGAAGGGCAACATCAATTCTCTCATTCCAAAGGATCTATCCTACATCAATTCCAAGGTAACTGAGGAATGACCTCCATTTTAGTATTTCCATTAGCGATGGTTGGCCTCCAAAGGTGTCGCAAGGTATAAGGCCCTAAACAAGCGAACGCCGACCCTAAGATGCGGGGGCCAAGACTTAGGTGTAAGGAAGGCCACCAATAACAGCTTTCCAAGGACTTAGAAGTTCTTCCGTTTGAAGGAAGCCGGTGATATCGGTCTATCACCCTTAGACCAAGATAGACCTTCGTGACAGGAGTAGCACATGTGAAGATGTCTTTAGCCATCTTGGTAAGAATGAGTCTACCCGGGTTGTTGGGGGGGGGGGGGGGGGGGGAGGTCTTAACTAAGATCCAATGGTGTCATTTGGAAAAGAAGGTCCAGAAGCAAAGGCATATCACATGGGACCTCGAGCGATAACTTACAAAACCAAGGGTGATCCTAGCATGCTCGTGGGTATAATAGTATTTAGCTCTTGGTTAAGGTCGACCAAAAAAGATCAAAACCTCAAAGCTGTCTGGTCAAGAGACCTTAGAGAAGCAAAGGAGGACCGTGGTGAGGCGCCCGCTGACTTGCTTGAGAAGTTTGTTTGAATGTGGGTACCTAAGCTCCGAAGTAAGGTTTATGTCAAGGAAGACTACCTCAAAAAAGCAAGGCTGACCAAAAAAGGAAAGAGGTCTCGTCGACCTAGATATCGAGTACGTCATGTTTGGAGATTTCTCAAACAAGGTGGTGATCGACATGATGTTCACTTTATCGGCCATATTTGGATCGAAGCCTAACCGGCTGAGCCATATTGAACGAGATGTGATTGAAGAAGATCCTAGTAAGGGTGAGATAAAAGAGAGGTCTTCAACGATACTCCTAGTAGAAGATTTTAGCAATAGTGTCACAATCGCTAGGCCTACCTAGAGGATGTGCGAGCACCTCAAGCTATTGAACATCATGTCTTATGTATTTGGAAAGCTGGTGGGAAGGATCCTTGTAGACTACAAGGTGGATATAAATATCCTACTAGAGTCACTCTTTAAGAAGCTAAACAAGGAGAATTGAGAGCTCGGCTAGACAAACACGATCATGACAGACTTTGCCAAAAAAATACTCATCTCTTGGAGTAATTGTGGCTGAAGTAAATGTTAGAAGTATCAACCAAAAGGTGGCATTCTTTGTCGTTAATGCTAAGACTTTCTACAATGGTTTGCTAAGGCAAGACTGGATCCACTCTAGTCAGGTAATCCCATCTTTCGTACATCAATTTCTGATTCTGTGGAAGCCAAACTAGAAGGTGGAGATCGTGATGACCGATGCACATCCATTCTTATCAGTCATGGACTGGATTGAGGCACTCTTCTACGATGAGTCCATAATGACAACAAGTGTGGCATGAAGCAACATGGACGATCATTATGTCAGCTCGATCGAGTGAGAGGTTCCTTCAGCCCAACAACTGATTAGTGTTACACCCAGTGGGCAGGCACTTAGGCTTACTTATGAGAAGTAAGGCCATACGATAGGTGACAAGATGATTAGAGGTCTGTACCTTATCACCATATGAGTCAGCCAAGTACGTCTTTGAAGACGACGACCAAGACCCCGTAGAGCTGCATAAGCTGAGTAGCCTTTACTTTGCTTCAAGTAAGCCAGATTATGCAAAATCTAAAGTGAGTGACCTTTTGAAGGAGGTATTGCTACACTCAAATAAGGGATGCTGACTTGATTATGTTAACTAATGGCTTCCCAAAGGGTTGGAAAATGACTTCCAGATGAGATGTTCGGGTTTGATAGATCCATTTTGAACATTAACTAATTTTTATTTCACGTGATCTACAAATTTTGCCCCTCACTCCATGACATCAGAGGAAGCACTACTTGGACTAGTTGGTGCATTTACTTCTTTCCACGAAGGAAGAGAAAGGGACGGAAGGGAAATGGATTGGAGAGGGAAGCTTTGACGGTTTCAAAAAAAAGACGGAGGGGACAACCAGTGAGTCAAAGCTTGGACAGTTTCAGAAAAGAGGGAACCAATTGGCCGTCGAGTCGAAGCCTGGATTGTTAGTGCCTTTACTTCTTTCCATGAAAGAAGGGAAAGGGATCAGAGAGGGAAGCTTGGATGGTTTCAGAAAAAATACAGAGGGAATAAATAACTGACGAGTCAAAGCTTAGACAATTTTGGAAAAGAGACGAAGGGAATCCATTGGCAAGCGAGTCGAAACCTTTGAAGCTCCGGATTTTGTTTTGAAACAACCGGCATAGACGATTATCATTGGGTTCTTCTGCATTCAAAAAAACCGAAATGAATATTTGTATGTTTGACTTTGAAAATTGATGTGCTCTTGTATTTTTTTTCTTTGGAAACTAATGTGCTTTTGAAAACTGATGTGCATTTATATTTTGCCTTTGTATTTTTCAAAGATGTATATTTATGTTTTTAACTTTGAAAAATAATGTGCCTCTGTATTTTTGCCTTTAAAAAATGATGTAACAATGTATTTTTTTTCTTTTGAAAACTGATGTGTCGTTGATTTTGCATGATGTATCGTTAAAATTTCCTAATGCGTTGTTACAATTTGTCTAATGTGAACATCGGCTAAAAACAACGATACATCAGACAAAAACAATAGCACATCATGCACAAACCAAGACTGCAAGTGAGCTCCACGAACATAACTTATATAGAACTAGTTTCACCAAATTAGATGCATGACAATTAAATCCAGCCATCATTACAAGTTAATACTTAACTAGCTTGCTTGGCTCCAATTGGAGTGTGGAAGCTTTCTCTAAGGTTATCAATTACTTGGCTCAGCTTGGGTGTGAAACTGTATAGAAACTGTTATTTTGTTTATGGCAGTGAAACAGACAATGCTAAATGTAGTTGACTTGGAGCGTTATTGGGTTTTTGCCCAAAATGGTGTTACTATTTAAAAAATTTCCAAAATAGTGTTCCTTTCTTAAGTCAAAAATTTTTTTTGACATGGGGAGCTGAGATCGAAAAAAAATTTCGACCTGAGACCAAATCGAAAAAAAATTTCCACTTATGTGGTCGAAAGAATCTTTTTGATTTGGGTCCTAGGTCAAAATTTTTTTTCGACCTAGTGAAAGAAGACCCAGGTCAAAAAAAAGTCGAAATAAAATTTCGACCTGAAGAAAGAGAAAACCACATAGGAGAGAGAAATCAAAAATTGGGTACGCTGTATTTTTTTTAAGAAGGGTACCGTGTATTTGATGAGGGAAATCGAAAATGGGGTACAGTGATACTAGCAACTGACAGGCCCTATTGTCTCAGTATTAATTATAAGGGAAAATTAAATTTTCTGAATATTCTATTGGTTTCCTCTCTCTTGATTTGGGATATTATATTGCTTATTATTTGTTCTCGACGAACATGATAACTAAAATTAATGCTGATTTAAATAAACCGTTGAACTTCTATTTCCATGGAAAATTACAAAAATCTATTCATAGTTTTTTGTGGGTGGAAACTATTGATAGTTTTAAATTGCTTCCTTAATTTGATATATTTAATTTTCTCCAAAATTTATAACTTAGTCCAAGACGATGATAAAAATCTGTCACGCCATACGGGTAGCAGAAAAATACATGAAATCGAATTAAATAAATTAGAGTTGAAACAATGTGACTCGATCCTCCGTAAAGCAATGGGTGGCACATGAGCATGATGTAGATAGAACCAGCAACTTATTACACCATCTAGTAATTACATAGACCTTGTCAGGAAAAAATTGAGAATAAAATTATCCAAACAATTGCGTAAATCAATTAGTAAAGAATTATCATTTAATTCTATGGTTTGAGTTCGAGTCGTAATAACGTAGTCATATTAATTTCTTCGTATAATGATACATAAACTCTTATAATACAACTTCACCAGAATATCATTAACTAAAAATTGTTTGTCACCATTTTGAATCATTATATATCTGTACTTTTTTGTGCGGTGAATCTATATATCTGTATTTTTCATGGACTCGTGTGTCACTTCTTTCTACTTGTGGTATAGAGGAGAGAGAAATCTATATATATCGGGTTATTTGTTTGTTTGGTGTTACTGTTGGTGATTTTTTGTGAAAAAAGTGTTCGAATATAAAGTATTGCGGATGTGGTGTCCACGTGGCACGGACGAAAAAAAAAGTCGGATCTTGGACCAAGATCCGACTTTTTTAGTCGGATAACCAAGATCCGACAAAAAAAGTCGGATGACCAAGATCCGACATAAAATGTTGGATCTTGGTAAAAGAGACATGACGTGTGCTTGGTCTTGGTGGTAGAAGGTGCCACTTTTTACTTGATGGTCATAGGTTCGATTCCAACTTCTTGCAATCTTGCTTTTAATTTTTACTATCCAACAGAAATATTATATTAAATAAATTAAATTGTAATAATTAGATAAGTTATTCTTGATAGCCAAATTGGTTTACATTGTGGTCTTTGGACCTAAGGTCACATGTTCAATATTTGATTTTGACAATTTTTTTATCACTTCGTTTTACTAAATCATTCACCATAATTTTTTGTCACTTCGTATTCAGTAATATTTCAACACCGATCATTCACGAAGTGATTTAATATTCACCATAATTTTTAATATTCATCAATTTCGTTTTAATATTAGTGAATGATTTAATATTCACCATATTTAATTTTAAAAAATTATTTTAATATTAGTGAATGATTAGTAAAATAAAGTGATAAAAAAATTCTCAAAGTCAAGTATTGAACTTTAATATTCACCATAATTTTTAATATTCATCAATTTTATTTTAATATTAGTGAATGATTTAATATTCACCATATTTAATTTTAAAAAATTATTTTAATATTAGTGAATGATTTAGTAAAATAAAGTGATAAAAAAATTCTCAAAGTCAAGTATTGAACTTGTGATCTTAAGTCCAAAGACCACAACTTAAACCAATTTACCTATCAAGAATTACTTACCTAATTATTACAATTTAATTTATTTAATATAATATTTATGTTGGATAATAAAAATTAAAAGCAAGATTGCAAAAAATTGGAATCGAACTTATGACTATCAAGTAAAAAGTAGCACCTTCTACCACCAAGACCAAACGCACGTCATGTCTCTTTTACCAAGATCCGACGTTTTATGTAGAATCTTGGTCATCCAACTTTTTTTGTCGGATCTTGGTTATCCGACTAAAAAAGTCGGATCTTGGTCATCCAACTAAAAAAGTCGGATCTTGGTCCAAGATCTGACTTTTTTTTTCGTCCGTGCCACGTGGACACCACATCTGCAGTACTTTATATTCGAACACTTTTTTCACAAAAAACTACCAACAGTAACACCAAACATACAAAAAACCCTATATATCTGACACGTAAAACCTGTCACAAAAAAAAGGTACTCTTCTTTCTTTTTTTGAGGGGCTTACTCTTCTTTCCCTCACCAAATACACGGTACCCTTCTTTAAAAAAAAGGAAAAAGTCCACTACACGGTACCCTTCTTTAAAAAAAAGGAAAAAGTCCACTTTAGTACCTTGTGGTATCGCCCAAAATCACTTTAGTACCCTGTGGTAAAAAACTGATCAATCGAGTTATACTTATTCTAATTAACATCAAAAAGGTCCTCGGGCAGCTGCTCGGACCTGTCCGAACCCTGCCCGAACTACGTGGCCAGCCACGTCACCAAATTTTGATGACGTGGCACCACGTGGAGAGGAGGAGGAGAAGGAGGACGTGGGGACGAGGAGGAGGACGCGGAGAGGAGGAGGACGCGGGGAGGAGGAGGAGGACGCGGAGAGGAGGAGGAGGACTCCTCCTCCGCCTCCTCCTCTCTGCGTCCTCCTCCTCCTCCTCCTCCTCCTCCTCTCCGCGTCCTCCTCCTCCGCGTCCTCCTCCTCCTCCGCATCCTCCTCCTCCTCCTCGTCCTCCTCCGCGTCCTCCTCCTCATTTTTTTTTGATTTGGTCCGAGGTCAAAATTTTTTTTCAATCTCAGCTTCCCATGTCGAAAAAAAATTTCGACCTAAGAAAGGAACACTATTTTGGGAATTTTTTAAATAGTAACACCATTTCGATAATAAATTTACACAGTAACACCATTTTGGGTAAAAACCCAGCGTTATTTTGTTTGTTTATAGTGGACTTAGAATATTAGTTTGACGTTTCATGTTTTCACAACAACCAAAGTTTTCCTTACGTAATTGCACCGTTCATATTAAAGTAGTAAGATTTCCATTTCAATGCATTTTAGTTGAAATTAGTAGATTCTGATATATACTGAACTGATTAATCTAAATTCAAAATAGGTATAATATTTGATTGGTGGCTAAATTTTTCCTCGTTATACATTTTCAATGATCGAAATCGAGACCTCTGATAAAATAACTTCATTACAAATTGATCGAAGTATTCGTCAGTTCCAATTGAAGACATTGATAAGAGGATGTATAATTTCACTTGTGTATTTTCTTTTGAAAACAAAAAAGGACTCCACACAATACATTTTTTTGCAATCTAGAGTACCTAACATCTTAACCCAATGCAGAAAAATATATACATAGAATTGGATAAGATTTTGACCCAGAAAAAAAAATCATAACTTGTTGACAGTTTGCAGATAGCTCTCATCAATTTCCTGCTCGATCGTCATCTATTTGCATGCAGAAAAAGCCCTTGATTATAAAACAACCAAGATAAGCTAAAATCAACCAGTACCGTACGTTCTCCTTCTCTTTTTAGCTGCCCTTGATTATCAATCAGTCATGGATAATCTCTCTCTCTCTCCCTTCCATCAAAATATCTTCTGGATTCCTGCTGGGATACGAAACCCTAAAGTTTTCGCCCACCGGACAAAATTGACAGCCAACCCGACCAAATCATCTGATATGTCTTCTAAATGTTCTCAGACGTTTCTTTCAGCTCGATCACTGCACTGTTTGGACATATATCATGACTCCTCTAGGGCCTTTCAGTTTCGGGTATTTAAGTCACATATATTTTTACGTGTTTTTGAAATAAATTATTTCCATGATTTCGATATTCGTTGTCATATTGGCATTAAAAAATTATACTTGTGACATGAAGACATTGGTTTCTGTCTAGGCCAAAGCCAAGCAAGGTGAAGAAACAAATGACTTTGCTCCCGAGAGAAAATTGAACTACAATAATGTGTTGGTGAAATTTTTGAGGCCTTACTCCATGATTGGGATATTTATGTTATGCATGTAAGCAACAATTGATTACTTTTTTAGAAACAACAATTAATTACTTTATGATTGTATATTGTCCGACTTACTATATGCCCTATCAAATTATAATTAACACTTGCTATATTCCTAGATATTGTTCACAAATACTTTTTTTAAGGTTAAATTTTTATACCATTACACATGCGCAGATTTGAACCCTGAACCTCCTACATGTTTACAACACTTTGTGCCGTTGTCTTTGGTGGTTCACAAATACTTATATATTGACTAGTTGGTTTTGCTAATGTTTGGATAGGGGTTACATGGGAAGAACGTGCATGGAGAGCCCAGAATTGCTCAACTGGTCTTTGCTACCAAAGGCAGTGGCGATTTTTGTTGCTGTGTTGAGTACAGTAGCTTATAACAGTGGCCTTAACCAACTCTATGACATCGAAATAGATAGGTATTCGATAGACTTGTTTGACTGGCTTATAAGTGAAAGAACTTCGTCTTTGGGTGAATATGAACCCGAGTTATTGATAATTTTAATTAATTTGCAGGATCAACAAACCCGATTTGGTTCTAGCATCTGGGGTTCTGCCACTAGGACAGGCCTGGTTGCTCGTGACGAGTTATTTTGTCATCGGAATATTGACTTCTGTATTTGTACAGTCCAAAGTCCTAATGGCTTGCATTTGTATCAAATTCTTCGCCGTATACATATACAATGCTCCTCCAATCAGGCTCAAGAGAACTTCTGCTGGAGGAATTTTTTGTGGGTTGGTACGTAGATAATTTTGTATTTATAATTTGTACTAAGCCGGTTACTATAAATCTTACACCGGAGACTTTCTAAGTCGAGTTTACTCTGGTCATTATAATCGTCCATAAAACTCGAAATTGAGACATAATTAATAAGATGTTGTTTCTTATATGTATTGGATTAAGACTTATGAACAATTTTTCTGCGTACGGTGCTGCAAGACATATTATTGGACTTCCTTTCCAATTGAGGTGCTTCGCTATTACTGTATAAACACGTGGTGTTTTGGTGATAATTTAATTTTTTCTAAAGTATACAGATAAAATTTAGCCAATTTTTAAATAGATATTTTTCATATGCATTTAAAAAAAAAATATCTCGTTGCCACTGATTATACTTTTTATCATTGCGGATTTACATGTGAGGCTATTTGTTTTTGCTATGTGTAATTATGTAATTTTTGTTGTATGTTGTTGCTTTTCTCAAGCAACGGAAATGCAACTTTTTTTGTTATCGAGCATCGATTAAAATTTATCAATTGAGTTCAAAATATTTTTGTAAATTTTCCTAAACCACTGAGATTTAGAGACATTAGTATAATTTTCTTTTTTTTAGAGGTAAAAGTGAAACTTGTATTGCTCCGTGAAATATTTACATCCAAATCACAGCTTGCATAAGTCAGTCAAGCTACTGCAATTACGAATACAAAAACCCCCAGAGACATTAGTATAATTTATTTGTTCGTTCAATTTCCATGAATTAAACGCATTTAATTCTTTGTTACGGACACAATTAACCTGATTTGCAGCTTACCGGTGATATTTATCACGACATTCACAACCGTGTTTCATACTACGATTTGTATACTAAAAGATCTTCCCGACGTGGAAGAAGAGCCATTGCTTTTTTGGGTTCTGGTATTCTGATGCATAACTATATATTTGCAATCATAATGGCTATAAAAAATCCTCAGGTAATTAGCCAACTTAAATCAAGATTTGTCGATCACTAGATGTATGGTATTACAAATTGTATGAATGATTAATAATTCTTATTTTATCAGGTTTTTCGACAAGCCGTGATGATACCGGCACATATTGCCATGGCTTGTATCCTAGCTTATCAGGTTTGCAATAAAACTTTGATTTCCTTTCCATTTAAATATTTTTGAAAACAAAATGAAGGTTACCAATTTATGCAATTTAATATTAATAAAGGTCTAATTGTATCTTTAATTTTTTTCATCCCAGGTCTGGAAGCTGGAAAAGGCAAAATATAACAAGGTCTGCACTGCTATTTTTTATACCACATAGTATCCAAACATTAACTTAGACAATTAATTCTTGTTCGAGTTGTGTAAATTTTTTGAAAGGTTTCAAAAATCTTTTAACAAATATTTAACATAGTTTAAGTAATATTCTTATTTTACCCGAGTGATTTTTATTACCCCCAGCGTTAGAACCTGCTTATACTAAATTTTGTCTAAGAAAAGTAATATGTGAATAGTCAATAGTCAAACCCTCCCTTTTCATTTGGGTCCCACTGGTACGGGTTACATTAGTCATTAAGGAAAAGTCATAAGGAGTTATGGCATTCTAATAAACTCAAATGTGCTATTTTATTTTACTAAGTCTCGATTTTGAATGTTAAACCAAAAAGCTGGGTTCACTATGCAGGAAGACAGCCAAGTGTTCTACAAATTTCTGTGGAAGCTCGTTGATGCAGAGTGGGTCATATTTCCTTTTATTTAGTGGAAATAATTACATACGCAGCCCATGCAATTACACACAGAAGAAGATGCAATTTTGGCCGATTTGTAATATACAATAAACAAGGAAAATTCCGATTGTTTTTCCTTTTCTTATGCATTTTCTATCTAGAGACTAGCGATTGTATTGAATTTTAATGTTATCTTAAATTTCGAGTATTACATAATCTCTTGGCTGTATTCTACTTCTCGTGTTTCAAAAATAAGATAATAACATACTTGAAATATATTTTTTACATGATCATTAGTTTAATGCGTAGTATAGTTATGATTAGAAATTTTTTTAATCAAAACTATCTATTATTGTAAGTTTATTAGTCACATTAATTCAAATTCAAATTCGAATTATGTATAATCTACCTACAAAATTTTAACATTGCTTTATTTTCACAACTCGGGAGTTATGTTAGAAGCTGGAAACAAGGACACAAATGATACAGTTCTCAATTCTCACTAGTCATTAGCCTGGCAATTAAACTTTTTGGCATTAGTAATTTTACAGTACCCACCTTTTTTTAATTAAAATTGATTTACCTATAAAAAAATTCCACCGGGTCGCGGAACAACTTAAAATTTAATGTTGATTCAGCAAAGCAATTCAAAAAGTAAGGCCACAAAGGGGGACCACGCATTAGAGAGGGCTTTTTTATAGCCTCCACTTCAATTATTTTTTTAAAATAGTTTTTTTTTTAATTTGAAAATTAGTTTAACCGCGCATGTCATTTTGACATAACATGTTATGTCGTTTTAATTAACAGGTTACACCATTTTGGCATAACAAGTTATACCATTTATAGTATTATTTAATTTTTTTATTATAAATATTATTAAATATTAATTGTGCATGTCATTGTGACATAACAAGTTATGTCATTATGATATAACATGCCATTTAATTAGATATTTAATATTTTATTATTAAGTATTATTTAATATTAATTGTGCATGTCATTTTGACATAAGAGGTTATGTCATTTTGACATAACAGAGCATATGCTATAATTAGAGTATTATTTTCTTGTTCGAGTTAGTGTAAATTTTAGAAAGATTTCAAAAATCTTTTAACAAATATTTAACATAGTTCGAGGACCATTCTTGTTTCACCCGAATAGTTTGAATTAGCCCCATCACATCATTAGAACTGCTTATACTAAATTTTGTCTAAGAAATGGTAATATGCGAAAAGTCAATAGTCAAACTCTCTCTTTTCATTTTTTCCTTTTCTTATGCATTTTCTATCTAGAGACAAGCGATTGTATTAAATTTTAATGTTATCTTAAATTTCGAGTATTACATAATCTCTTGGCTGTATTCTACTTCTCGTGTTTCAAAAATAAGATAATAACATACTTGAAATATTTTTTCTTACATGATCATTAGTTTATTACGGTACAACAAAATTAATGTTCTTTATGACATGATGCTAGTATAGTTATGATTAGAATTTTTTTAATCAAAACTATCTATTATTGTAAATTTATTAGTTACATTAATTCAAATTCGAATTATGTATAATCTTTTTACAAAATTTTAACATTTGCTACACAAAGGATATAGTTCTCAATTCTCATTAGTCATTAGCCTGGCAATTAAACTTTTTGGCACTAGTAATTTTACCGTACCCACCTTTTTATCAATTGATTTACCTATTAAAAAAGTTCCAGCTGGTCACGGAACAACTTAAAATTCAATGCTGAGTCAGAGAAAGAAAGAAAGAAAGAAAAATCTAATGCTTAACAACTTAAAAATTCAATGCTGTCTCACCAAAGCAATTTATTCTAAGGCCGTCCGGAACGGACTTTTCTAATGTGAACAACTTAAAATTAAATGTTGAGTCAGCAAAGCAATTCAAAAATAAGGTCAAAAGGACAAAGTCACGCGCATGTCACAGAGGGAGAGGGAGGAGCACACGTGAGAGAGGGTTTTTTTATAGCCTCCACTTCATTTATTTTTTAAAATTAGTTTTTTTTAAATTTTAAAAATTAGTTTGACCGTGCATGTCATTTTGACATAACTTGTTATGTCATTTTAATTAACAGGTTATACCATTTTTTCATAACAAGTTATGCCATTATTAGAGTATTATTTAATTTTTTTATTATAAGTATTATTAAATATTAAATGTGCATGTAATTGTGACATAATAGGTTATGGACATAACATGACATGTCATAATTAAAATATTATTTAATTTTTTATTATAAGTATTATTAAATATTAACCGTGTATGTCATTCTGACATAACAGGAGTAGCAGATCAAAACACATATTTTGCCGACTGGAAGGCTGTTGAGTGAAAAATTGGGAGAAAGCAAATCGATCTCAAAGACGGCCCAGAGTGCTCGTCCTAAGGTCAGTTTAACTCGAGGGAGAAAAAAGAGTGGGTAGGAACGTCTTTTTATTGGAAAAAATGAAGGGAACCCGTACGAAACCGAAAATGATAACAAGAGTAAAGCAAAGCTTAGGTATGTGTGTATGTGATTTGTGGTCTCTATGCCTATGCCCCATGCCTTGCATATAAAAAAAATTGGAAACCTACTCGGCCTCCTACCCTAAGCCGTGTTCTAGTTGCACACAATGACCAAAAACCCATCCTCCTCTAATGCCTATCCTAGTCCGACTCGGACTCCTTTGGCCTCCAAAAGTTCACCCGCCTTCGACGTCTTCATATCTTCTAAAATTCGAGTACGCGTATGGCTTCACTAACCCAAGTAAATTTGGTCCCTTCGAGCTTATCTCGTTCCTTGTAGACTCCCTATTTGCTTCTAAGTCTTGACAGTCCGTGTGCATCGGGTGTCCTTGAGCTCCTATAACTCTCTTCAAGTTTGCTCTAACACGATCTCTTAAAACCTTATCGACACCTAGTCCGGTGTCATTACAAAATCTCTTTTCTGCCCAAGACTATTTTTCCTCTGTAATGATCCGAGATGAATGAGCCAACACCTGTAGTCGAAATGGCATTCCAAACCTGCGACGATAGACCCACCCCCAACATGGGCGATGATCCAGGGCAAGCAGCATGGGCGACGATCCGAGGCATTCCAAACCCACAACAATCCAAGGCCTGTCAAACCCACGATGATCTAAGGCATGTCAAACCCGCGATGATCCAAGGCCTGTTAGACCCGCGATGATCCAAGGCAATTCTTGACAAAGTCTTCAACAACCAGCCACAATTCTTGACAAAGTCTTCAATCCACAATCTTCGCTTTGACATTTTCGATCCCGGAGATAATCACGGCCACATAACCACGTTCTCCTTTTACACTTTTCTTATTTGTTTCCTTGATTAGTTACTCTCGGTACTATATATATTGTAATCCTTTCATCATTATTCAATACAATCACGGAGACAATTACTCCTATTCATTCCATTTGCATTTCCATTTACTAAATTCACACATATTATAGTAGTAAGTTTTTGATTTCAATGCATTTTTCTCACGCCCCGAAAATAGACATGCCAACTGCCATGGAGTGAAAGCTCTCTGTAAAGCTCAATTACTTTCAAGGTATGTTATAAAAAATATTTTAAAGGTTACATCCTTAGGTTCTACATCAATCGTAAATAGAAAGGTTCATTACAATATTAATGTCGTGCCACACAATGCATGCATCTTCTCCTAATTCTCACTCCCAAGTCGTCTTTTAGTATCTGAGACAAGCAGCGCACATTAATGAGGAAGCACAACTCAGTAAGCCGGTGAAAGCAGTTAATCCATATATCAAGTCATAACATGAATTTCATACCAAACAAACATAATAATGATCCTTCAATCAAAGACGCACTTCGGAATTCAGTTCAAAGTATGACGGGTTTCTCGCGAGTATGATCCAAGTAAAATATCCCCTCCGTTCCCATGATGCGTATACAGTCCAAGACACGCTGCGGGCCCAAAGGACGTAAGGGGTACCAACTCCATGAGCCCAAGTCAACCCCTACACTTCCCATATCGTGTATAAGTCCAAAACATGCTACAGGCCCAATAGGGTGCAGGGGGAACCCGTTCACACGATCGAGACAAATTCAAACTTCATATTGCATGACCGGTTTCCCTCGAGTATGATCCAAGTGAAATACCCCTTCCGTTCCCACGACGCGTATAAACTCTAAGACACGCCGCGAGCTCAAAAGCGTAAGGGGTACCAAATTCGAGGGTCCAAGTTAACCCCTACACTTCCCATAGCGTGTATAAGTCCAAGACACGCTACAGGCCCAAAAGAGTGTAGGGGGACCGGTACACACGACCAAGACAAATTCAAAGTTCACATATGATGAGTGTGTAAATGCTCATATTTTGTTATGTGTTTAGTCGTATTTTTATTCGTTTCTATTGAGTCTTATGTTATTTTTATGTATTTATGTCATGGAGTAGACTTCTACCCTTTATTATGTTTTGTGATAGGAAATAGTGCTCAATGAAGGCCATTGGAGGGGTGATTTCAAGAGACCATATTACAAGAGCCATAAATTTCTGCTCGAATATCCGATTATATCAAATGAGATACTGTTAGAAAGCTTGAAGAGATATCTACATTTTCTCTTTTATATTCAAAGCCAAATTCGAAGTGAAAAAGGGATAAAAATGAAAAATACAAAAATTTGACGAGGCTGACCAAGCCCCCGGTGGGCGCCACCTCCTTGGCGGGTGCCAAGGGAGTTACATAATGCAAGGTTGGCAGGCTCCAACTCATTGGCACCCGCCAGGCACTCTGAGGATATTTTTTTTGGACTTCCTTTTTAGACAGGATTTCGACCCGTTTTGGCTTCCTACGACTTTTGGCTCCTGTTTTGGCCCTAGAATATTATGTTTAAGTTATTTTCTTATATTTGGCCACCTGTTATTGGCCCAAGAACTTCTAGTTTAGGTTAACCTCCTCTAGGTTTTTCTATTCTCTAGTTAGTTTGCTTGGCTATATATAGGTCATTAGCTCTTTGGTTTTAAAGACCTTCTACTTTTACATTGAGACTACTTTTGATCATTAATAAATTCATGATTCGGGGTAGCTACGTGGAGGAGATCAGCGAGGCTTGCTCGAACGACTAAGCTTTCTCTATCTCTATCTTTTATGCTATTCGTTATTAGGAAGAATCTTCATAATTAGATTAGTCTAGTTGTAGGTCTAATTGGTTAGCGAAAGCGTTAATTAGTAACCAAGGTCTTTGCTAGTTTAATTTTGTCACTCTAATGAGCGAAAGTATTAGGGAGATACTTTAGAACCCTCCGGGTGCTAGTTAGAACTTCACAAGAATCATAATCTCGACATAGGTAGTTAATCCATAAGAGTATCGTGCTCGTTTGTCTCCATTGATTTACAACTCGTCTTTTATTTGCGTTTTCGATTTCGTTTATTTACTTGCAACCTTTACAACCTTTAATTCTCTCGCTTAGCATAACTGATTGTTCAGATTTTGTATTCCAATACTCAGTTCGAAACCCTACTTATCCACTATACTATTTAATTGTGCATTTAATTATTCTCAATTTTGCGTACATCATCATACCAAGTCATACCAAATCAATATAAAATACAATCTCATACCGAATCAATACATAATCAATATAGAGTACAAATATTGACTCCATAATACCAGACACATATATAATACCAAGATCAGAATACAAGACCAACCAATACTGACAAACAATACAGAATACTAATACAAATCTGAACTTATCAAGTCAAAGGAATGTCATTCAAAACACAAAAGAACTAGCACGATCGAAACAGAACGAATCAAAGATTGTTCATTCATGCGCAACAATTAAAATATAAATGTATACGAACCAAGCATCCTTTAAATATTAGGCATTATTATATTCAAACTAAATCAATCTTTATATTATTTATTAACTGACGCAGCCTTTGCTTTTACATTTTTTTAAAGGTTCAAGCTTATCGCAATATCATAGTCTCTCTTAATTCTGTGTGTTTCATGAGAATAAAAACCACAATTCACTAAGGCGTCGACAATACCTAACTCGTGCGATTGACTAAGGCATCGACGGTTCATGTAGATTATGATTCATTAAGCATCGACAATTCACTTAGGCATTTATATCATGCAATCTGAGAAACGAATCAAAGCAGGACAATACTATTAACTCGTGGGATTCACTATGGTATCAACAGTTCATTGGATTATGAGTAAGCATCGACAATTAGGAATTCATATCATGCATTCCGAAGAATGAATTAAAGCAGGACAATATCATTAATTCCGAAAACGCAAGATGGAAACCGACTTACCTCTCGACGCGCTAATCCTTCTCAAAAAAAATTCGTCTTCACGCCTCAAGACTAACTCTAAGAATCCAAGACAAGTTTTAGGAGGACTTCTAAACGTTTGTTCCCCTCCGGAATGACGGCCTAGACCCCTATTAAATAGATTATATATAACCCTAGCTCCTAGGTCAAATTTGATGGTAAATTACAGATCACTATCTCATAAATTATCAAAACATGCTCAAAGTTTGCACATATAATCTAGCAGGTTTTATGGTTATCACAATTTTAGTTGAAATTACGTAGATTCATACTGAACTGATTAATTAAATTAAAAATAGGTAAAATATTTGATTGGTGGCTAAATTCTCTCACATTATATGTTTTTAATGGTCGAACTCGAGACCTCTGCTAAAATAATTTTATTATAAATTGATCAAAGTATTCGTGAGTTCCAATGGAAGACATTGATAAGAGGATGTATAATTTCACGTGTGTATTTTCTTTTGAAAACAAAAAAGGACTCCACACAATACGTGTTTTTCCAATCTAGAGTACGTAGCATCTTAACCCAATGCAGAAAAAAATATACATAGATTTGATTAAGATTTTGACCCAAAAATATTTTTTGTTATACCACTTGGTATCCAAACATCAACTTTAAATTTTTAAAATTTTTTAAAATTTTTTAAAAATCTTTTAACAAATATTTAACATAATTCGAGGGCTGTTCTTATTTTACTCGAGTAGTTTGAATTAGCCCCATCATATCATTAGAACCTGCTTATACTAAATTTTTTCTAAGAAAGGTAATATGCGAAAAGTCAATAGTCAAACCCTCTCTTTTCATTTTGGTCCCACTGGTACTGGTTACATTAGTCATTAAGGAAAAGTCATAAGGAGTTATGGCATTCTAATAAACTCGAAAGGGTTATTTTATCTTAGTTAGATGTCTCGATTTTGAATGTTAAACCAAAAAACTGGATTCACTATGGAGGAAGACAGCCAAGTGTTCTACAAATTTCTGTGGAAGCTCGTTGATGAGAGTGGGCCATATTTCCTTTTATTTAGTTGAAATAATTAAATATCCAGCCCATGCAAAGACACACAGAAGAAGATGCAAGTTTGGCCGATTTGTAATATACAACTAACAAGGCAAATTCCGATTGTTTTTCCTTTTCTTATGCATTTTCTATCTAGAGACTAGCGATTGTATTGAATTTTATTGTTATCTTAAATTTCGAGTATTACATAATCTCTTGGCTGCATTCTACTTCTCGTGTTTCAAAAATAAGATAATAACATACTTGAAATATTTTTTTTACATGATCGATCATTAGTTTATTACGGTACAACAAAAATAATGTTCTATATGACATGATGCGAGCGTAGTATAGTTGCGATTATAATTTTTTTAATCAAAACTATCTATTATTGTAAATTCACTAGTCACATATAACCTTCTTACAAAATTTTAATATTGTTTCATTTTCACAGCGCTCCGGGGACACAAGTACACAAAGGATACAGTTCTCAATTCTCATTAGTCATTAGCCTGGCAATTAAACTTTTTGGCATTAGTAATTTTACCGTACCCACCTTTTTATCAATTAAAATTGATTTACCTATATAAAAAAATTCCAGCTGGTCACGGAACAACTTAAAATTCAATGCAGAGTCAGAGTCATACAAAGAAAGAAAAAAAATCTAATGCTTAACAACTTAAAATTCAATGCTGAGTCAGCAAAGTAATTTATACGAGGTCTCGGATTCGGTTTGGAATAGACTTTTCTGAACCGTTTGGATCAAAACGAAGTGTGGTATTTTTGTTATTTATTCAAAAAGTAAGGCCAAAAAAACAAAGTCACACGCGCATCACAGAGGGGGGGACCACGCGTCAGAAAAGGGTTTTTTTTACTGCCTGCACTTCATTAATTTTTTTTAATTAGTTTTTTTAAAAATTTTAAAAATTAGTTTTACCGTACATGTCATTTTGAAATAAGAGGTTATGTCATTTTAATTAATAGGTTATACCATTTTGACATCACACGTTATGCCATTATTAGAGTATTATTTAATTTTTTATTATAAATATTATTAAATATTAACTGTGCATGTCATTCTAACATAATATGGCATGTCATAATTAGAGTATCATTTAATTTTTTATTATTAAATATTAAGTAGGCATGCCATTTTGACATAACAGATACTGCCATTTTAACATAACAGAGCATATGCCACAGTTAGAGTATTATTTAATTTTTTATTATAAGTATTATTAAATATTAACTGTGCATGTCATTCTAACATAACAGGTAGTGCCATTTTGACATAACACGAGCAGCAGATCAAAACACATATTTTGCCGACTGGAAGGCTGTTGAGTGGAAAATTGGGAGAACGCAAATCGATCTCAAAGACGGCCTGGAGTGCTCGTCCCAATGTTGGTTTAACGTGAGTGAGAAAAAAGAGTGGGTAGGAGCGTCTCTTTATTGGAAGAAATGAATGGAACTCGAACGAAATCGAAAATGATAACAAGAGTAAAGCAAAGCTTGGTTATGTGTGTATGTGATTTATGGTCTCTATGTCTATGCCACATGCCTTGCTTATATAGAAAATTAAAAACCTACTCGACCTCTTACCCTAAGCCGTGTTATAGTCGGACACAATGACCAAAAAACCCATCCTTCTCTAATGCTTGTCTTAGTCTGACTTGAACTACTTTAGCCTCCAAAAGTACACCCACCTTCGACGTATTCATATCTTCTAGAATTTGAGTACGTGTATGACTTCACTAACCCGAGCAAATTTGATCCTTTCGAGCTTATCTCATCCCTTGTAGACTTCTTGTTTACTTCTAACTCTTGACAGTCTAAGTACTTCGGGTATCCTTGAGCTCCTCTAACTCTCTTTAAGTCCGCTCTAACATGGTCTGTTTAAGCCTTATCGACACCGAGTCCGGTGTCATTATGAAATATATTTTCTGCCCAAGACCATTTTTCCTCGATAACGATCCGAGATGAACGAGCAAACACCTGGAGTCGAAATGGCTGACAACCGGTCTATAGGTCACATGGGCGACGATCGAGCCACCCTTAATACAGGTGACAATCTGGGGCAAGCAGCATGGGAGACGATCCGAGGCATGTCAAACCTACGACAATCCAAGGCATGTCAAACCTACGACGATCCAAGGCCTATCAAACCCGTCACAATCCAAGGCATGTCAGACCCGCGATGATCCAAGGCATCTAAAACCAGCGATGATCCACAATCTCACTTAAAACATATTTTTGACAGCTTTGTACTGCGTATTAGAAAAAAGCCATAAACTCATGTGTTTTTGCCTTTGGAAACTACTATGCATTTAGAAACTGATGTGCATTTTCATTTTTTCTTTTAAAATTGACGTGCCTTTGTATTTTTCAAAGATGTATCTTTGTATTTTTGACTTTGAAAACTGATCTGTCATTGTATTTTTTTCCTTTGAAAAATAATTTATTATAGATCTCGCAGTATATGCCGTTAATATTTTTTGATGTGTCATTACAATTTTTATAATGTACACATTAGATAAAAAAATGACACATCAGACAAAAACAATGGCACATCATGCACAAACCAAGATTGCAAGTGAGACAAAACTTGTATAGAACCAGTTTCACAAAATTAGATGCATCATAATTAAATCTAGCCATCATTACAAATTAATACTTAACTAGCTTGCTTGGCTCCTATTGGAGTGTGGAAGTTGTTTCTAAGGCTACCAGTTGCTTCGCTCAGCTTAGATGTGAAGCTGTATAGAATTTGTTATACCCTGTAATCCGACTGACTATCTTTACAGACCAACACAAGCCTTTTTTAGCGTATTTTGTTCTCCTACACATGCATCCCAAAAAATTCTTAGGAGGTTACCTATCATAAAAGAGATAATTACTGAGAGGACCCCACGGTATAGTCCAATAGACTCTGAGGACCATGTAGTTTTCCTACTAATTGCTGAACCCCTGTAGTTTGGCTATTATTATACATTCTGGTCCCTATAGCCAGAATCGGTAATTTTTTTGGCGAACTATCTACCTGAAATGTCTAAAATGCCCCTACGCATTGTTCTCCTTCCCTCTCTCGACGACCGCGTTCACGAAGGCTCCACGAAGGCGGTGATCCCCATCTCCCTGTCCTTCTGGCCGTCGAGCCAAGCCAACACGATCGTCGCGGCGAGGAGAATCCAGACGAGCATATCCCCAAACTGGTCGGCGATCAGCTTCAAGATCGAGACCCCCTTATGCTTCTCCTGTTCATTGTATCCACATATCCGGCGGCTCCACCACCTCCGTGGATGACAGGCCATCCTCCTTGGTCACCTTGAAGTGCTCCAGGCACTCGCTCGGGTCCTTGGACCACGAGCGAAATCCATCCCTGCCGTCATTGGGAGCTGCATCGTCGGGATTGTCAGCTCTCTTCCCGAAGTCGGGAGAGGGGAGAAACAGTGGAGTCAGGAGATGGGAGAATATGGGACTGCATCATCGTACAGGAGAAATGGTGAAGTCATCTCCGCCATTGTCGGGGGTCGCGTCATCGTAGGGGAGAAATGGTGAAGCCATCTTTGCCGTCGTCAGGACCGCGTCGTCATAGAGGAGAATCGGGGGCTGCTTCATTGTAGTGAAGAAATGGTGAAGCCATTTCTACCATCGTCGGGGGCCGCGTCGTCGTAGGGGAGAATCAGGAGAGTCGAGAGAGGGGAGAATCGGGGGCTGTGTCGTCGGGGGCCGCATTATCGTGGTGAAGCCATCTCCACCATCATCGGGGGCTGTATCATCGTAGGGGATAAACGGTGGGGAGTCGGGAGAGGGGAGAAACAGCGGGGAGTCGGGAGAGGCCAGGAGAGCAATACCTAGGGATATTTTAGGTAGGGAGTTCGCCAGAAAAATTATCGATTCCGGCTATAGGGACCGGAATGTATAATAATAGCTAAACTACAGGGGCTCAACAATTAGTAGGGAAACTACAGGGTCCTCAGAGTCTATTTGACTATACCCTAGAGTCCTCTCAGTAAGTATCTCATCTTAAAATTGTTCTTTCAAGATGTGTGCTAGAAAAGTAGGTGCAATCAAATCGCCAAGGTTTTCAGGGAGAACATATTATTTACGGGATATCACATTTATTCCTCCTTAAATACCCAACGATCTCGTCGCGCCAGATACAAATAATCCCAAAATCTCTTATTTTCAGGTGTGTTCAATCCCCAAACCACACCGTACTAGCCGATGTCTTACTCTGATACCAACTATAACATTCCGTGATCCGACTGACTATCTCCATGGACCAATAAGAGCCTTTTCTAGCGTATTTTTCCCCCACTCACACACATCCCGGAAACTTCCTAGGATGTCACCCGTCCAAAAATTGCTCCAGCTCAAACACGTTTAACTTTGGAGTTCTTTGAAAATGTGTGTCAAAAAAGAAGATGCAACAATGGTGACAAATTCTAACTAGTCTTGCTTTGTTACAAATAGATTTCATTTGTATATCTATGATGAATTTTTCGAATCTTGATTAAATGTGCAAATTTTCCCATTTTGTGAAATCACAATGGTGAGTCCTAAGATACTTTCTATTTCTTAGATTTCTTGAAAAATTAATGGTCCAAATATTTTCACTACATATGAAATGATCATACTAAAATTAGTCGGGTTACACTTTACACCCCACCTTTGTCACTTCAGCGCGACAACGTCCGACTACGTAAACCAATGTACCTGTATTTATTATGTTATGATGAAATAATGGATGGGTTTATTTGGTCTATGTTAGTCAGACGGACAATGCTAAATGCAGTTGACTTGTAGCGTTATTTTGTTTGTTTGTTTATATGCTTTCACAACAACCAAAGTTTTCCTTACGTAATTGCACCGTTCATAATAAAGTAGCAAGGTTTCCACTTCAATGCATTTTAGTTGAAATTACGTAATTCATATATTTACTAAACTGATTAATCTAAATTTAAAATAGGTATAATATTTGATTGGTGGCAAAATTCTCCCACATTATACGTTTTCAATGATCGAACTCGAGACCTTTGCTAAAACAATTTCATTACAAATTGATCAAAGTATTCGTTACTTCCAATTGAAGACATTGATAAGAGGATGTATATATTCATGTGTATTTTCTTTTGAAAACAAAAAAGGACTCCACAATACGTGTTTTTCCAATCTAGAGTACGTAACATCTTAACCCAATGCAGAAAAAAATACACAGATTTGGATAAGATTTTGACCCAGAAAATATTTTTTGTTATACCACCTGGTATCAAAACATTAACTTTTTTTAGGGATAAAAGTGGCGCGAAGCCTATATTATAAACGAGCTACAGAATAATAAGAGAAATACAGACACAAGACTAGAAACCCATGAAGAAAATGAAAGTTAGTCTGATGACAGCAAGGTGGCACAGGTGGGGGAGCGATGGGCGGTCGATAAAGCAAAAGCTGACGACCGGGGCAGAATTCTGCCGAAGCAAACTTCGGCTAAAAACCTCAAGACACTGTCAAGAGGGCATCTGAATGCATAATTCGGCTAAAAATCTCAAGACACTATCAAGAGGGCATCTGAATGCATAAAAGAAATATTCAGATGAGAGCCAAAGTCGACGTAAATCGACCCAGACAAGGTTCTCCACCTGCAACCATCAAACCGGCAACGAGATACGAAAGGTTCTCAGATTAAGCAAAGTACAATCCAAGCAAAAACATATGCAGAAATCACAAGAGCAAAAGCCCGACGCAATCACTAAACACGTGTGACGCGAGAGTAACATCAAACACACATAGACAGAAACAACCAACAAAAGCAACACAACACAAAAAATTAATAAATAAAAAGTGAAGCATTAAGAACAGAGAACCGACCGGGGAGGAGATCAGAGTTGACCATCCTTTCGGGGATCACCGGCGGCAACAAATTGGCCCAGCAGTAGAGATCAGGCCAAGCGTGCGGTTACCAATGGCCACCAGCTGCGCGTCGAGCTGCTTCGGCAACGGAGAGTTGGGCCTCGAGCAAGGGGCTGAGAGTCAAGCGACGTCATTGACGGTGAGTTGGGCCTCGAGTAGGGAGCTGGGTGTTGAGCAGCATCGGCGATGGAGAGGCGTTGAACAACATCGTGCGACGTTGGTGAGGTGAGTCGAGAAGCAATCTGAGACAAACGACGGTGAGGCGTGTCGATCTGAGACAAGCGACGGAGAGATGAGTGGCAGGAGAGCTTTGGCAAGCGGCGGAAACAGAGACGGACACGGAGGCGATGGAAGCAGTGATGGGGACGGAGATCAGAGGCAAAGGGAGCAACGACGGGGACGGAGATCGGAGGTACTAGGAGCAGCGACGGAGACCTCCCTGAGACGGCGGAGACAAATGACTGAGGCGACGAAAACATCGACGGATGATGGTGGTGGTGGTGGTGGGAGGGTGGGGGCAGAAGGATAATAAGGGTTAAAAAAAACCTTAATTAAATGCTTTCAGTGGAGAGAGAGAAGGACTCCAAACATTAACTTAGACAACTACTTATTGTTCGAGTTGTGACAATTTTTTTAAAAAATTTAAAATTTTTATAACAAATATTTAATAATTCGAGGACTATTCTTATTTTACCCTAATGGTTTGAATTAGCCCCATCATATCATTAGAACCTGCTTATACTAAATTTTGTCTAAGAAAGGTAATATGCGAAAAGTCAATAGTCAAACCCTCTCTTTTCATTTGGGTCCTACTGGTACGGGTTACATTAGTCATTAAGGAAAAGTTATAAGGAGTTATGGCTTTATAATAAACTCAAATGTGTTATTTTATTTTAGTAAGAAGTCTCGATTTTGAATGTTAAACCGAAAAGCTGAGTTCATTATGCAGGAAGACAGTCAAGTGTTCTACAAATTTCTGTGGAAGCTCGTTGATGCAGGGTGGGCCATATTTCTTTTAATTTAGTTGTAATAATCACATATCCAGCCCATGCAAAGACTCACAGAAGAAGATGCAAGTTTGGCCGATTTGTAATATACAATAAACAAGGCAAATTCCGATTTTTTTTCCTTTTCTTGTGCATTTTCTATCTAGAGACTAGCGATTGTATTGAATTTTTATGTTATCTTAAATTTAGAGTATTCCATAATCTCTTGGCTGTATTCTACTACTCGTGTTTCAAAAATAAGATAATAACATACTTGAAATTTTTTTTAGATGATCATTAGTTTATTACGGTACAACAAAATTAATGTTCTATCTGACATGATGTGTAGTGTAGTTATGATTAGAATTTTTTTAAATCAAAACTATCTATTAACTGTAAATTTTAGATAACAAATATTCATGATTTAAAAATTTAGAATACATTTTAAGTTGGCTAAATTTCTTATGTAAATAAAAGAATCGAAATATAGCCTCGATCACCGATCTGAGTTCGGGTTGGACAGACTTGGAACATCACAGAACTAAAGACTCAAAGGCAAAGGACTACAGAGTTCGGCCCTCAATACCGAGTTAAACAACATAACTTCCAAGCCAGTAATCGAAATATAATCTTTATGGACTTGTCTATTTTGGCCCTAATTACTACGGTTCATGCGTAGCTATTGGGATCAATATAGGCTTATTGTAATTATGCAATCGGAAATCAACTCCGTCCTCGTACTGCTATCGTCGGTACTTTTTCTCTGGTCTAATTTTTCAGTTTTACTATATTAAGATTTTGAATAGACCCACGACCACGAGATCGCGAGTTCTTGTTCTGACTTTTATTAATAAAAATTTAACCGTTTCAAAAAAAACTCAACTATAACTGCTTGGATTAGATGAGTGTTAGTAAAATATCAACCAAGAAATCACAATCACTTTTTTATATATGTTTTAGCTACATGATATTGGAGTATAAAAAAAGGTAAGGTTTGGCCAAAAAAACAAGTGCATGATTAGTATAGCAAATTTGTAGCTAGGTTAGCAGGTGTCACTCGAACAAGTTGTTAATAAACAAGCAACATCAACGAAGCCCTACAGCCCGAGAAGACACAAGAGCTCCTAACAACAGATATTTGCACCTACGGCCCAGCAAGAACTACTCCATCCAGGTCACACACAACTAAAACGAGAACATAATAGTTAACTTTATGACCGCTACATACAACTTTAACTCTTATGCAGTTTTAAGAGATTAATTCAACTTTATGAGCTAATGTATTTTTCTTTATTTGGTCGTGTGGCTTAGGCAACTGGCCGTTTCCCTACTAATTCAAGTCTCAATTAATAAATCTTGATAAAATGGAGAATGCTCAGACTAGAGCATGCAGCGGCCAGGGGCCAAAAGTTTGTGAAAAACGACAAAAAATAAAATAAAAAAATAAATCAAAATGAAATGGGCATGGGCATGGGCAGCTCGTCCCCGCGTGTGCAGAGGGTTCTCGGCTGCTGTGACACGCGGCTCGGGGCGAGTGATTATTATATTAATTTTTTTAATTTAATTTAGTAACACTTAGCACAATGTTATTCGATAAAAATATAAAAATTCATATTTTTTTTATTCTCTATAAATTCAGCATAATATTTTCAATTCATATAGAGTTTAATTTTTTAATTATCTATGAAAATTCGTATAAATAATACATGTATGTAGATGAAAGAGAAATTAATTATTTATTTTGTGATCTAGGTTAGACAAGGTCACTGCTAGAGTAAGAAAATATTTTAGTTGAGTTAGATTGTATGTAGATGAGAGAGAAATTAATTGTTTATCCCCTACCCGAGTTGAATTGGGTCACTAGTAGCTAATAGTCCCCACACGAGACCGGATTGAGTGGGGACTAAAGAAAATTTGTCCATAGGTGGGGACTACATTTTGGGCCATCAGATTTGATTATCTTTAAATTTAATGGTCAATAACATACCAGGTGATATTGGTTTGCATGTGAAGTGATATTGGTTTGCATGTAAAATGATATTGGTTTGCAAGAGGCTGATTTACATATGAAGTGATATTGGTTTGTATGTAAAGTGATATTGGTTTGCATGTGTAGTGATATTGGTTTGAGTTAATCCCCATAAATGGAGACTAGCTCAGTCCCCACCAAATCCGCCCACGTCTCACACGGCACCTCAACCGATCCGTTGCTTTATTGCTCCGTGATTATGGCCTCGGACACTAAAAAAAATTGAAAAATTATGGCATTCCCGAGGACAACGATAATCAAATAGCAATAAAACTGGTAGGTGCGACTGCAACATGATCGTCAAAACGTGCAAAACAATACATTAGATTTCTTCGGTATTTGAATTCATGTCTGACTTAAACCGGATAAGTGGTTATATCATAATGCAAAATATATAGTATAGCGACCTCCGAACTGCTAGTTGTACAAAAGCACAAGCAGCAGGTTCAAACTTGTAACGTTACATTTTTTTTAACACAAGCTCAAAAAATATGATGATCGGATTCGGAAGATGTTCCCCTCTTGTGCATCCTCAACCTTCCAACCCAAGAAAGGGATTTCATCCGGGGCCGGTCGTCTCCTCCGTTGGATACACGATGAAGCCTTCTGCTGCTGTTAAGGTCAGAAGTTAATCAATTTCTTTCATTTATTTCTTGCTCTATATTTGCTTTAGTTTCCAAATGCCATAACTCCTCCAAATCTGCCGGTGCTGCAGAGGGCAACTGCGCGTGCTAATTCAGGACAAAGTATTCATCGAGATGGTGGGAGGAGCAAGTTTCTAGAGGTGTACCAGACGTTAAAGTCGGAGCTACTTCATGACCCGGCCTTTGACTTCACCAACGAATCCCGCAGATGGGTCCACGATGTATATCTCTCATTTCTTTCTCTGCTGCTTGTTTCTTGATGACTATACTTGACTTGTGTTTTTGGTCTGGATGATCATCTTATCTCTTTCTTTCATTTTCTTTTCTTTCCTCTCCTCGCAGATGCTGGACTATACCGTGCCCCTAGGTAGGAACAACAACAACAACAATTGCTCTGAAGATTAAGACAAGCCTTTTTTTTTAACCTCAATGTTTACTTTCGTAGGCAGGCTAGGCTTGTCATCTTTAGTCCCCCGAAGCTACCAGCTATTGCAGCAAGGGAAAAATTTATCTGATGAGGATAACTTCCTCGCCTGTGTTCTTGGTTGGTGCGTTCAATGGGTACGAAACAGAGTCTACTAAGTAAGCTAATTTCAACCCGTCGGGGAATAAGCAAGCTAAATTTGCCATCTTCTCTCTCTTTTTCCTTTCATTGTTGCAGTATTTAGCAAGTGTGCTTGTTATTGATGACATCATCGATAACTCTTATACACGCTGGGGTCAACCATGCCGGTTCAGATTATCCGAGGTTAATTATATCACAATCGCAGTATGATTGACTTGTTTATAAGTGTCAAAATTATGTGAGATTAATGCTCCCTTTTTTAAATTTCCTTTTGATTGTAGGTTAGCATGATTGCCACAAATGATGCAGTACTTTTACAGGCTCAGGTCTTTCGGATTCTGAAGAAGCACTTTGGGGAGAAGCCGTATTATGTGCAGTTGCTTGATTTGTTTAACCAGGTGATTTTTCTAAATAATTAAGGCCAGGGATGAAGAGTTTTTATTATGCAGCATTAATAATGGTAATTAGAATTACATAGGTGGCGTTCCAAACATCATCCGGACAAATGATGGATGTCATTACCACACGGGAGAGAGATCTGTCCAAGTACTCCATGGAACTGTAAGTAAAAATATCACCTTGATTCGGTAATCTAATCGAGTGCCGAAGCTGATTAGAGACTATTATCTTCTGATGCAGGTACTCTTGGATGGCCAAATACAAAGGCACATATTTGACGATGTACCTGCCGGTGAGTGTAGTTTTTGTATGCTTTATTACTACTTACAATAGCAAAGTTCAGCTCGATCTAAGTAAGTTTGGTTAATGTTTATGTACAGGTTGCCTGTGCATTGATTTTCGCTGGTGAGCGTCCAGAGGACCATTTTGAATTTGAGGACATACTTGTTGAGATAACGGCCTATATCACAATTGAGGTGATCGTGTTAGACATCCCTACTTGCTACCGTTCTAGCTGCTCTTTGGTCGACCCTTTTTTTTGTAATAAGCATGTAAATTTTGCAGAACGACTATCAAGATTGCTTCGGGGACGAAAAAAAGACCGGGAAGGTCTGTTGAATGCATGCTAATTCTATTTCCAGCTCTCCATCCTTTCACTCTTTTAGTTTAAAAACTACGAAACCATTGAACTTGTTTGAAATTTCACAGGCTGGAACAGATATTTCAGATGGCAAGTGCACTTGGCTGATTCTCAAAGCACTAGAACATGCTAATGAGGACCAAAAGAATATTTTATATGTAAGTGAGGAGCTCTTTCCCAAAATTGGATTGTACCTCATATCATAAACATACATTCTGCTGTTCCCTGAAGTTCTTTGCGCTTCAGGAGAATTACGGGAAAGTTGATCCGGTGTGCGTGGCAAAAGTGAAAGAAACTTATGTGTCCCTTGATCTTCAGGTTTGAGTTTATGCTACCTTTTTCCATATAGAATAGTGGATCATATTATTATAAATTTTGTAGTGATTCACTGAGGTAATTTATGCGCAGAATATATGCAAACAATTCTTGAGAAAGAGCTTCGAAGAGCTGAACAAGTCTGTTGAGTCTCATCCAAGCAAAGTTCTCCAACCTATTTGGGAAACGTTGGATGTAATCTTCCCCAAAGTTCATTAAAGTGCTTAGCTCAACTGGAGATCCCTAGCTGCGGTTCAGCCAATGCACACTTGTTTTTGGTTGCTCCGTGTGCAACCTTGGCTGCTGGTTTATGTATTTTGTAATTGTTCACTTTCAAGGAATAAGATTTACTTTTTGGGAGAAGTACAATTATAATACCTGTGGTTTCAAGATTTTAGTGCTATCTTGAACTTTGTAAACATTGTTTACGATCCTCTGGTTGACACTTTTTTTTGCGAGAGACTCGGGAAGGGGGCTCCTATTGGAGTGTGAAAGCTATCTCTAAGGTTACCAATTGCTTGGCTCAGATTGGGTGTGAAGCTATATAGAAACTGTTATGCCCTGTGATCTCTACAAACCAACACGAGTCTTTTCCAGTGTATTTTGTCCTTCTATACACGCATCCCAGAAACTTCTTATGAGGTTACCTATCTTAAAATTGTTCTTTCAAGACGTGTGCTTGAAAAGTAGGTGCAATCAAATTGCCAAGGCTTTCAGACAGAACAAATCATATACGGGGTATCACATTTATCCCTCCTTAAATACCTGATGTTCTCATCATGCCAGTTACAGACAATCCAAGAATCACTCGTTTTCAGGTGTATTCGATCCTCGAACCACACCGTACTAGCCGATGTCTTACTCTGATACCAACAGTAACGTCTCGTGATTCGGCTGACTATCTCCATAGACTAACACAAGTCTTTTTCAATGTGTTTTACCCTCACTCACACGCATCCCGTAAACTTCTCAGGATGTCACCTGTCCAAAAATTGCTCCTGCTCAAACACGTTTAACTGTAAAGTTCATTCAAAATGTGTGCTAGAAAAGAAGATGCAACAATGGTGACAAATTCTAACTAGTCTTGCTTGGTTACAGATAGATTTTATTTGTATATCTATGACGAATTTTACGAGTCTTGATTAAATTTGCATTTCCCCACTTTGTGAAGTGACAATGGTGAGTCCTAAGATACTTTCTCTTTCTTAGATTTCTTGCAAAATTAATAGTCCAAATATTTTTACTAGGTATGAAATGACCATACTAAAATTTGTCGGGTTACACTTTACACCCTACCTTTGTCACTTCAGCGCGACAACGCTTGACTACGTAAACCAATGTACCTGTATTTATTATGCTATGATGAAATAGTGGATGGGTTTATTTGGTTTATGGCGGTGAAACGGACAATGCTAATTACAGTTGAGTTGGAGCGTTATTTTGTTTGTTTATAGAGGACTTAGGATATTAGTTTAACGTTTTATGTTTTCACAACAACCAAAGTTTTCCTTACGTAATTGCACCGTTCATATTAAAGTAGTAAGATTTCCATTTCAATGCATTTTAGTTGAAATTACGTTGATTCTGATATCTATTGAACTGATTAATCTAAATTTAAAATAGATATAATATTTAATTGGTTGCTAAATTCTCCCTCGTTATACGTTTTCAATGATCTAAATCGAGACCTGTGATAAAACAACTTCATTACAAATTGATCAAAGTATTAGTCAGTTCCAATTGAAGACATTGATAAGAGGATGTATAATTTCACGTGTGTATTTTCTTTTGAAAACAGAAAAGGACTCCACACAATACGTGTTTTTCCAATCCAGAGTACGTAACATCTTAACCCAATGCAGAAAAATATAACGTAGATTTGGATAAGATTTTGACCCAGAAAAAAAAAATCATAACTTGTTGACAGTTTGCAGATAGCTCTCATCAATTTCTTGCTCGATCGTTATCTATTTGCATGCAGAAAAAGCCCTTGATTATAAAACAACCAAGCTCGAATACGAAACCCTGACGTCTTCGCCCGCCGGACAAAATTGACAGCCAACTCGACCAAATCATCTGATATGTCTTCTAAATATTCTCAGACGTTTCTAACATTAGACATATATCATGATTCCTCTAGGGCCTTTCAGTTTCGGGTATTTAAGTCACTTACATATATTTAAGTCACTCCTCTAGATGCTGACACGGCACCTTAACGATAGACGGTAAATAGGCCGAAATGAAAGATGTCGGTTAGGATTTGGCATTTAGATTTGCTTTTTCGGGATGTCGAGCATTCATAAATTGGTTGTCAATATAATATGTGAGAAAAAAATATTGGTTGTGTGACCTTGCTATAAGTGGACTTTTTTATCCTTGTCTCAACAAATTATGGTTTTGTCTGATTCTCCATGGTTCTTTTTAAAAAGATTTGAACCAGATCTAAGAACCATTTCTTGAGCAAACAAAGAACTGACCTGGACCAATTCTTTTTGGATCTCGTTCAAGATCGATTTTTTTGGTTTGGTTCGGTGTAGTTATGTGGTTCTTGGTTTTTTTTACCCCTAGCGATAGCTACCAATTGGGCAAGAGATAATTCCCCAAGACTTTTTGTGGGTGATCTCTACACTATTATTTGAGGAAAAAATAAACTAATAATACTATTCGAAGACAATTCGACTAATAATATTGTTCAGGGTTACAACTCTCTCTCTGTTAGTGACTGAAAAGGAAATTCTATAGCAAAATTTTTGGTGACCGTCGCTGCCGATTGTGTCACAGGCTTGGAAAGGTGAAATGCCTTATAAGAATGAACTTTTTTGTGGATCGCTATGAAAGGTCGCCTTCTCACCAGGGACAATCTTATCCGGAGAAGAATGCTAAGCCCGTGGGAGGCTCTTTGCCCTCTATGTGGTGATGTCGATGAAAGCATAGATCATCTTTTCCTTTCCTGTAGCTTCTCATATCTAGTTTGGGCCTTCTTCGTCGAGCGTATTGAGATTCTTTGGTGCGGGGGTGCGACCTTGAGCTCCCATTTGGATCAATGGATGGGTCTTGTTCAGAGCGGCATGATCAAGAAGATGTGATTTGCATTATTTGGAGCTATACTGTGAGAAATTTGGCTTTCGGAACCAAGTTATATTCCAAGGTGATAGATGCAATCGAGAGTTTCTTATTCATACCACTTTGTGTTGCATCCATGAATAGTTCCGCTGGTCTAACTCCATTACGGAGCTCGGCCATCAAGACCTCATCTTGTACTTCGAGTCTCTTACATTAGAGAATTAGCCTTGTATCTTTGTTCCACTGTAAATTTCGTTACTTATTTATAATACTAATCCATTTACCAAAAAAAAATTACTGGCTTAACTTTTCAAAAACAAAGTCGACTATAAAGAAGCCGAGAAGACCAAAAGCAGTTATAGCCAGGTAATCACAATTCGAAAATGGGAAATCATTGAATGCCCGCTAACAAAACCAAACTCCTAAATGAGTTGAAACTCTCTAGGGCCAAACCATCCCATGGCAGACCGGTTTAGATAAGTAGAGTTTATTAATAGTAGTATTTGCAATTTATACAGTGTGAAATTTTCTTTTAGATTATTACAACTGTTAGCCTCTTTAAAATTCTACCAGGATAAAATTTAATTGAAAAAAATTTAGACCATTTTCTGAATTTTGCGTCTCATTCTGTTAGGACATTGGAAGCACTTTCGATACGCCCTTATTAACAACATAGAGATATAGAAATATTAAACACACACAATATACGTGATTCGATCAACTGACCTACATTTATAGGGGTAGACACCAAGCTGCCATCCTACTATGTATCTTTCCAATTTTATTAGATGCCGCCTAAGGTACGCCGGACCGCTTACCTTCGTGCTCCGTTTTTAGTTGGATGCGGCTTCCTATGACGAATTAATTGTTGTATATCTATTGCACATATTTTACAAAACTGTGTTGGAACAGATTTTATTATAAATTATTATTTGCTATGTTTCGAATAGTTATAAATTCCATAAGTAGACAATTGTTTTGAATAAATACTTGCAACCTCGCACAACCGGATTAATAATAATCCCTTCCGGGATATGATCGACCATGCTCACATGTGGAATAAGTTGTAGTATCTTTTTTCGTTTCCGGATATAATTTTCTAGTTATTTTTCCTTTCCGGGATAAGATCGACCATGCTCACATGTGCATGTGAAGTAAATAACAATAAAAAAAGTTGTATTTCTGTTTAAGGCAGCATGCCCTCCCTTTTTCCATCTACAATTAGATTTAAATTAAACCCTCCTTCAAATTGCTCGTCAATACCACTGAAAATGGAGTTCTCACGTACATCTCTTCCTGGATTTTCAATTTCAAGTGTGAGAATCCTCAAATCCCCATCTTCTCGAACTATTTTCCCCCAAAAAAAAGTTAATTGTGTAACTAGAAGATTTTCTCAATACCATATTTTGCCTCCACCTAAACTTTACAGTGATCACAACAACTCAAACATCTTATATATCAACCCAAAAATAATTTCCCAAATATTGCTCCAAAGATATCTTATGGGCGCAACACCATTCCCTTAACTAAGGTACTTGTATCTTACAGTACTTTTTGTGTGTGCGTCTTATGCGACTTTCAATATAAATCATGTCTGGGTTTTTCGATGGGATGAGTTTTTTTGCAAGTGGTTTTTATTTACGTTTTAAAATATGCAGTAAATTATATTTCACTTATAAAAAATTGTAGCTTCGCAAGCTAATGGAGGATTTAAAAACTTGAGCTTCGCTTCCAGGCTACCGCAGATCAAAATGGAAAAGATAATTCGGATTCACCAATCACAAAAGTATTGGGATTCCCAGGCATTCTACTGCGGTTCATGAAACCACATATCCAACTCGGAATACTTGCAGCATCCACGTAAGCTATCTTTTTACTTTCACGGCTTACCACAGATTGCCTTGGGAAATCTTCCAAACGTACTCTCTTTTTTTTTAATATTTGTATAAGAGTCGAGTATCGTCAAATCCTATTTTGGGATTCCCAAACGTAGTCTTACACAACTGTTAAATTTTTAATATCTTATTAGCTGAGTTCATGTGTTTCACAGCTCTCTGATGGCGAGAGCTTGGATGAAGAACGCTCGTCTAGTAACTCTACCACCGTGGATTTTACTTTTAAGAGTAGTGGCTGCTCTTCTTGCTCATTCGTGTGCAGGTAGCTTCGTGAGTAGTATCAACCAAATTTACGATATCGAAATTGATAAGCACGTATGTGAGACTTTATAATGCTATATCTCCTAATCAAATTAAAGATTTCTTTTTAAGTTGTTAATTTTACAGGATCAATAAACCCCGTACTTATCCACTGGCTTCCGGAGAATTGTCTCTCCCATTGGCGTGGATATTGGTGATATCGTTTGAAGCAATTGGTATTGCAGTTTCTTCAATTCTAGAATCGGGCTCGCTACTTGCATATATTCTCTGCAGCATAGTTCTGGGATCATTATATTCTGTACCTCCATTCTCCTTCAAAAGATCTACAATTGGTGCAGTTCTTACTAATGCTTTGGTACGTATCCCCTCCACACACTATATACATGCATATATTTTTTGAGAAGTTCAAACTTTATATCACCGTGAATAATTACACTTAATGTACAATAGTCCTTGCGCAAAACTTAGTGGTCTAAAATTACCATAGCGAATCTAAATATAAAAGAAAGTTGTGGCTCATAAATCTTTAATCGTTCGGACCAAAGTAGCCATTCGTTAATCGGACCATGTACATGTACATGCATATAAATATGTCTTTATGTAGCTCCCGTTTTACTTAGCACCAAATTAATACCTCACTGAAACCAACTTTCCTCCACCATAACTCCTCGTCTTCCGCACCGTCCTCACCTTTCTCACCACCCTCACCATAATCCTCCTCCTCATTGATTATCAGAGTGCTCAATATGTTGTGGATTGTAGAAATTCAAATTTTGGTTGAGAAGATTAGGCTGGAATCTGGCAGTCTGTCTCCTGGCCATGACATTAAGAAAGAAAGTGTTGGTGAGGGAGTTGGGGACAGGTGCGGTGGGGTAGGCTGAGTCTCCAACGGACGGCGACCCTTCGTCTTCCGATATGCTTATGTCAGCTCAGAGGAATTCAAACCCTACTCATGGGGCTTGTTGACAAGGCGGATTTTTTAGATCCGCTTGCAAGGCGATTTCTTCTTCTGGGCGCCGTTCGGCGAACGCGGACTTCGGACAGTGCAATTCCTGCCATTCGGTGGAAATACCCTCCGGTCGGTGTATTGGCCTGTAAACCTCATCTCTCTCTTTCGGTGTCGCCGTTCAATGGGTGAATATGCCGTTCAATTTGGCTCAGAATGTGGAGAGGATTGGGAGAGTCTCTAGGCGCCGTATGGTGGCTCAGAATGTGGAGAGGATTGTGCTTTCTTAAAACAATTGTTGCTCAGCAGGTTAATACATCGACCAAAATCTCTGAGGAATCAGGGGAATCCGCGAGCACCGTTCGGTGGGCTGATTCGCCGTTTGGTGGCTAGATCAGGGCAATCATCGTTCGATGCTAGACCCGCCGTTCAGCGTCTTTGACATTTCTCCGGACTTGGCCTTCTCACCTCTTGGTCCCTTTCGCTTCTCCGCATCTTCGTATACACCTCCAAAAGACACAAGAATAAACAAGTAAAACTATTCAAGATAACAGACTTAAAAATGGTCAAAAAGACTCAAGATTAGAGGACTTAACATGCAAAAGAGGGTTGAAATGACTCTTAAATGGCATGATGAAATAGGCGCTTTTCACGCTCATCAAAATGCATGAGCAGGAGGAAGATTCTGGAAGGCGTGATTGTCTGGCTTGTGACGTGGGCCCGGTTGCAAGTTTAGCCTTGACACAAGGTGGGCCAAATTTTGAGAGAAGAAGTGAAGACTTGGCCCAAATTAGGGTTGGGCTAGACGAGGCAAGTTTAAATGAGGAATATCAAAGTGAAGGAACAATTATTGGGCTTGGTACATGGACCCTTCAGAGAAGTATCACGCCCAAAAACTAAACATTTAAGGTCAGAGAAAGTTTCATTCGGACCCCGAAAGACATTTGGAAAGATGCCCGAGTTTTTCGGTACAAGGCAAAACAAGAGAAACCAAACAATAGAGAAAAGTATCACGCCGAGGATAGGGGATGTTTGCCAAAGATATTTTTTATCTATGTTATATAGTTAGTTGAATATTTTTTTGCCATTTTTAGGAGAATTAAAGTGCTTAACGTCATAAAAGGTGTAATGCACTTGACGTAGCTTTTTGATGGGTAATAACTATTTAGATATAAAAAAGTCGCTAGCGCATTGAAAAATAAGAAGCACCGCCTAAGGAGAGTTTATTCTAAGAAAAATTCTATTAAGATGAATCTTTTGAAATGTGTGGCAGATCTCTCCTTGCAAAATAAACAAAATTTTGTTCATGTTTCAGCGAGAGTAGCTTACATGGAGTCTGGGGTTTATATTGAGTAATCTGATTACTCTTTTGAAAGGAGATATGTCGGATCGTATTAAGAATGTGGCTAATAAGATGAGAATTGAATGATCGTTGTAGACCGATAGAGTAGTAGGTGTTGGATTCTAGGTATCAAAATTTTAGGCGAACCTTTTATGAATTTGATATTAGTATAGGCGCAGAGTTGTATCTTTCGTACATTTGGAGTAATGTACAATTTTTACCTTTGCGAAAAATTAGCTCTCGTTTCATTTAATCCAGAACTCCAATTTTTCTGACTTATTTGATTGATCCAACTAGCTAGGGTTTTCAACTATTCTATCGTCGGGTGCAGCAAGAGAAGTCATGGGACTTTCTTTTCAATTAAGGTGCTCTCTTGAATCATCTTTCACTAATGGACTATTAATAAATTCATTCACGAAATTTATAATTAATTTCCTCACTCGTAGTTAATTGTGCCTCTCAGTGCACCAGATATATTTATGGCGATAACTTCAACGATGATTGCACTCGTCTTCGGTGTAATGAAAGATATTGAAGACTTGGAAGGAGATAAGATGTAAGTTGTTAGCTTGATCTGTCTCATAATTGATATCGATTATTTTGAATAAAGTTATCGATGATTGCACCGGAACGGACTTTTCTAATGTGAACAACTTAAAATTAAATGTTGAGTCAGCAAAGCAATTCAAAAATAAGGTCAAAAGGACAAAGTCACGCGCATGTCACAGAGGGAGAGGGAGGACCACATGTGAGAGAGGGTTTTTTTATAGCCTCCACTTCATTTATTTTTTAAAATTAGTTTTTTTTTTAAATTTAAAAATTAGTTTGACCATGCATGTCATTTTGACATAACAGGTTATGTCATTTTAATTAACAGGTTATATCATTTTTCCATAACAGGTTATGCCATTATTAGAGTATTATTTAATTTTTTAGTATAAGTATTATTAAATATTAAATGTGCATGTAATTGTGACATAATAGGTTATATCATTGTGACATAACAGGACATGTCATAATTAGAGTATTATTTAATTTTTTATTATAAGTATTATTAAATATTAACCGTGCATGTCATTCTAACATAAAAGGTTATGTCATTTGACATAACAGGAGTAGCAGATCAAAACACATATTTTGCCGACTGGAAGACTGTTGAGTAAAAAATTGGGAGAAAGCAAATCGATCTCAAAGATGGCCCAGAGTGCTCGTTCTAAGGTCAGTTTAACGCGAGGGAGAAAAAAGAGTGGGTAGGAATGTCTTATTATTGGAAGAAATGAAGGGAACCCGTACAAAACCGAAAACGATAACAAGAGTAAAGCAAAGCTTAGGTATGTGTGTATGTGATTTGTGGTCTCTATGCCTATGCCACATGTCTTGCATATATAAAAAATTGGAAACCTACTCGGCCTCCTACCCTAAGCCGTGTTCTAGTCGCACACAATGACCAAAAACCCATCCTCCTCTAATGCCTATCCTAGTCCGACTCGGACTCCTTCGGCCTCCAAAAGTCCACCCGCCTTCGACGTCTCCATATCTTCTAAAATTTGAGTACGTGTATGACTTCACTAACCCAAGCAAATTTACTCCCTTCGAGCTTATCTCGTTCCTTGTAGACTCCCTGTTTGCTTCTAAGTCTTGACAGTCTGTGTGCATCGGGTGTTCTTGAGCTCCTCTAACTCTCTTCAAGTCCGCTCTAATACGGTCTCTTAAAGCCTTATCGACACCTAGTCTGGTGTCATTACAAAATATCCTTTCTGCCCAAGACCATTTTTCCTCTGTAATGATCCGAGATGAATGAGTCAACACCTGGAGTCGAAATGGCATTCTAAACCTACGACGATCGACCCACCCCCAACACGGGCGATGATCCGGGGCAAGCAGCATGGGCGACGATCTGAGGCATTCCAAACCCACAACAATCCAAGGCCTGTCAAACCCGCGATGATCTAAGGCATGTCAAACCCACGACGATCCAAGGCCTGTTAGACCTGCGATAATCCAAGGCAATTCTTGACAAAGTCTTCAACAACCAGCCACAATTCTTGACAAAGTCTTCAATCCACAATCTTCGCTTTGACATTTTCGATCCCGGAGATAATCACGGCCACATAACCACGTTCTCCTTTTACCCTTTTCTTATTTGTTTCCTTGATTAGTTAGTCTCGGTACTATATATATTGTAATCCTTTCATCATTATTCAATACAATCACGGAGACAATTACTCCTATTCATTCCATTTACATTTCCATTTACTAAATTCACACATATTATAGTAGTAAGTTTTCGATTTCAATGCATTTTTCTCATGCCCCGGAAATGGACATGCCAACTGCCACGGAGTGAAAGCTCTCTGTAAGGCTCAATTACTTTCAAGGTATGTTATAAAAAATATTTTAAAGGTTACATCCTTAGGTTCTACATCAATCATAAATAGAAAGGTTCATTACAATATTAATGTCGTGCCACACAATGCATGCATCTTCTCCTAATTTCCACTCCCAAGTCGTCCTTTAGTATCTGAGACAAGCAGCGCACATTAATGAGGATACGTAACTCAGTAAGCCGGTGAAAGCAGTTAATCCATATATAAGTCATAACATGAATTTCATACCAAAAAAACATAATAATGATCCTTCAATCAAAGACGCACTTCAGAATTCAGTTCAAAGTATGATGGGTTTCTCGCGAGTATGATCCAAGTAAAATATCCCTTACGTTCCCATGATGCATATACAGTCCAAGACACGCTGCGGGCCCAAAGGACATAAGGGGTATCAATTCCACGAGCCCAAGTCAACCCCTACACTTTCCGTATCGTGTATAAGTCCAAAACATGCTACATGCCCAATAGGGTGCAGGGGGAACCCGTTCACACGATCGAGACAAATTCAAACTTCATATTGCATGACCGGTTGACTTGATTTATTAGAGATCCTCCAAAACATTTTTCAGAAAATATGCACTTACTTATGACAGTCCAGGTGAAAATTATTGTGGTATCTAGATAATAGTTATTATTTTTATTTGATTTATATCAGCAACATGTATAACAATAATCTATTTAATATTAATAAAACTGCATGTCTACACTTGAAGAGGCATAACACCAACTTACACTTGAAAAGGCATAACACCAACTTAAATTAAGTTATACTTATTGGCCTTCTTATCCCACTTGTACTGGTTACATTTTTTTTGCGGGGTAAAAGATGCCTTTCCATTAATCATATAGTTATCAATTACATCCAGAGGTACGCAAACAGAATATCACATGGACAAGTCTATAGGTCCATCGCACAATAGCACGAAGGAGCCACTACCCACCTAGTCCCACCACCCTCCACTTGGCCCTACAGACAAAGCTACTCTATCTACCCATCCTAAGGCCCATCACACGACAGTGCGAGGACATTACCCTCCTAGATCTATCCCGCAGTATATAGAAATCCCCTCATACTTAGTATAAAGTTGCAGCCGCCGGCCTCGTTAAAAACCTATCCAGTAAACCCGCCCTCACGGGAGAAACCTGGACTAGGAAAAGAGCACATCACAGAAAGAATCCGCTCTAGCGATACCACTGCAGTTTTGATTCTTACATACTGCCCCCCTTTTACAACCATCCCAATAAAGTAGCCCTAAAACCCACCCTGAAAGCCCATCCCTAACCACCCAAATCCCCCAACACTGCTGCCTGTTCCTGCTCAATGATTAGACGAATGTCCTCCAGTGGAGACAAAAGAATTATTCCACTTACTTGTTCAGCTATCCGTCGCTTGGCCATGAGGTGAGCTGCCATGTTACCTTCCCTTCGCACGAATTTGAATCTCACTTCTGTGAAGAGCACCTTGAGGTGGCAGCAATCATCAATTACGAGTGCCAGGTCTGACCTCTCCCCTCTTCTCTGCTGCAATGCCTGGATGACTGGTGAGCAGTCTGACTCTACCACCACTCTCCTCAATCCCATCGATGCTCCTGCCTCCATCCTGCACAAACACTAAAAGCTTCCAATAGAGTAGGATGTTGTACATGAGGAACAAACCTGGAAGAAGCCACCACAAACTGCCCTCTCTCGTCCCTGATTACCACCCCTACCTGCCCTCTACCATCTTCCTGAAAACTACCATCGACATTGATCTTGAACCATCCCGTAGTAGGTGGATACCATTGTCGTAGACCATCTTTTCCAGCCCGCCTGTATCCATTTCGAACTTCCACATAATATCTCAGAAACTTTATACCTGCATCCAAGATCGCATCCTGATTACATACCTCCTCCGGGCGAAACACCATCGAGTTGCGCAGCTTCCATATGCACCATAAAGCAGTCACCCTTCTACTACACTCAAAGTTATCTGTCGGCGCGAGCAAAGATCTACAAGCATCTTCAATCTGTCCAAAAATTCTAGTTGGTAGCAAAATTCCCACCTTTTCCCATATACATCTGGTCCACCTGCAATTGAAGAAGAGATGCACTATAGTTTCTGCCACCTCCCCACAGCAAGGGAAAATTTCCTCAACATCCATTCCCCTACGACACAGATTACTTCGAGTTGGCAAATTGTTGTCCAATATACGCCATAGTACAATTTGAACCCTAGGTGGGCACAAGAGAGACCAACACTTTCGTAGCAAGGCAATATCACAGCTGGGAGTATCTGCCCACTTGGAACTTCCCCACCACCTACTAAAGTCCATTTTATACCCATTCTTAACTGAATAGCAGCCATCCGCAGAGTGTCTCCATCTCAAGATATCACTCGGTCTTCTCGCACTTATCCGAATTGCCATAATCTTCCCCACATCCTCCTCACTAAAAAGCTGCTTCAATCGTTGCACCGCCCAGTCTCGACCATCCTCTGTCATTAATTGAGAAACCCTTTGCACAGCGTCTGACCCAGGATACCAAAGCCACGGATGACCCTCTTTCGTTCCAGGGACCCACTTATCATGCCATATATTGATCGAATTGCCATCCCCCACTCTCCATTCCAACCCCTCTTTCAGCAAAGACATTCCTTCACATATACTCCTCCATGCATAACTGCTGTTATATCCCAGCGGTGCTTCCATTACATTTACCCTTGGATAGTACTTCATTTTAAGCATCCTGGAAGTCAAAGAGTCAGGATTACAGATCAACCTCCAAGCCTGTTTTGCTAACATTGCTCTGTTGAAATTGTGTAACCGTCGATCCCTCCTCCTGCTTAGACCTGCACATCTTCTCCCAACACCGCCAATGCATCTTGGCCTGTTCCCCAGTACTTCCCCAATAAAAACCACAAAGCATCTTCTCGATCCGTTCACAAATGCCTATAGGGATAAGAAAGCAACTCATAACATAAGTCGGAATTGATTGAAGCAAGATTTTATCAAAACTTCCCTTCCTGATATCGACAGACTGCGAGCTTGCCAAGTGCCAATACGCTCTCTAATTCTATCCTCTAGCTAACCAAATACTAGCTTCTTTGATCTTCCCATGATAGTAGGCAATCCCTGGTAAACATCACCATTGCCACCGAGCTGCATGCCCAGAAGAGCTCTCATTCGCTCTGCCTCCCCAGTTGAGATATTCGCACTAAAGGTGATAGCACTTTTCCCCACGTTAACTTGTTGTCCCGAGGCTTTTGAGTATACTTCTAAGAGACCCAGTAGACTTTGTAGCTCCACATCTGATGCCCTGGTGAAAACCAAAGAGTCATCAGCAAAAAACAAATGGGTCAGAGGGGGTGCATACCTTGTTAGGTGCAAGCCATGAAGGAGTTGGATGCGGTTGGCCTGTTCAATTAGGGCTGCCAGTCCCTCAGACACAAAGAGAAAAAGGTATGGTGAGAGCGGGTCGCCCTGCCGCAGACCCCGACTCGGAGTAAAGTAATCACCAAGCGCTCTATTAACCTGTACACAATACTGAACAGATCGCACACATCGCATCGTTAGTTCCACAAAAGCTGGTGCAAATCCCAGCGCCACCATCATCTTTTCCAGAAACTCCCACTCCACTCGATCATAAGCTTTCATCATATCGAGCTTGATAGCACAGTAGCCCTTCCCGTTTGATTTGTGCTTCTTCAAATAATGGTATGCCTCAAACCCCAATAAGGCAATATCTGTAATCAACCTGCCTGAAACAAAAACACCCTGATTAGGATGAATTATATCAGAAAGGAATATTTTTAACCTGGTACTGGTTACATTAGTCATTAAGGAAAAGTCACAAGGACTTATGGCATTCTAATAAACTCGAAAGTGTTATTTTATCTTAGTCAGATATCTCGATTTTGAATGTTAAACCAAAAAACTGGATTCACTACGGAGGAAGACAGCCAAGTGTTCTACAAATTTCTATGGAAGCTCGTTGATCAGAGTGGGCCATATTTCCTTTTATTTAGTTGAAATAATTAAATATCCAGCCCATGGCCATGCAAAGACACACAGAAGAAGATGCAAGTTTGGCCGATTTGTAATATACAACTAACAAGGCAAATTCCGATTGTTTTTCCTTTTCTTATGCATTTTCTATCTAGAGACTAGCGATTGTATTGAATTTTAATGTTATCTTAAATTTCGAGTATTACATAATCTTTTGGCTGCATTCTACTTCTCGTGTTTCAAAAATAAGATAATAACATACTTGAAATATTTTTTTTACATGATCATTAGTTTATTACGGTACAACAAAAATAATCTTCTATATGACATGATGCGAGCGTAGTATAGTTACGATTATAATTTTTTTAATCAAAACTATCTATTATTGTAAATTCACTAGTCACATATAACCTTCTTACAAAATTTTAATATTGTTTCATTTTCACAGCGGGGACACAAGTACACAAAGGATACAGTTCTTAATTCTCATTAGTCATTAGCCTGGCAATTAAACTTTTTGGCATTAGTAATTTTACCGTACCCAACTTTTTATCAATTAAAATTGATTTACCTATAAAAAAAAAATTCCAGCTGGTCACGGAACAACTTAAAATTCAATGCTGAGTCAGAGTCATACAAAAGAAAGAAAAAAAAATCTAATGCTTAACAAAGAGTGGCATTTTTCTGAACCGTTTGGATTAAAACGAAGAGTGGCATTTTTGTTATTTATTCAAAAAGTAAGGCAAAAAAAGTCACGAGCGCATCACAGAGGTGGACCACGCGTCAGAAAAGGGGTTTTTTTTATAGCCAGCACTTCATTTATTTTTTTAAATTAGTTTTTTTAAAATTTTGAAAATTAATTTTACCGTACATGTCATTTTGAAATAACAGGTTATGTCATTTTAATTAATAGATTATACCATTTTGACATCACACGTTATGCCATTATTAGAGTATTATTTAATTTTTTATTATAAATATTATTAAATATTAACTGTGCATGTCATTCTGACATAATAGGGCATGTCATAATTAGAGTATTATTTAATTTTTTATTATTAAGTATTAAGTAGGCATGCCATTTTGACATAACAGAGCATATGCCACAATTAGAGTATTATTTAATTAATAATTTAATTTTTTATTATAAGTATTATTAAATATTAACTGTGCATGTCATTCTAACATAACATGTAATGCCATTTTGACATAACAGGAGCAGCAAATCAAAACACATATTTTGCCGACTGGAAGGCTGTTGAGTGGAACATTGGGAGAACGCAAATCGATCTCAAAGACGGCCTGGAGTGCTCGTCCCAATATTGGTTTAACGTGAGTGAGAAAAAAGAGTGGGTAGGAGCGTCTCTTTATTGGAAGAAATGAATGGAACCCGAACGAAATCGAAAATGATAACAAGAGTAAAGCAAAGCTTGGTTATGTGTGTATGTGATTTATGGTCTCTATGTCTATGCCACATGCATTGCTTATATAGAAAATTGAAAACCTACTCGCCCTCCTACCCTAAGCCGTGTTATAGTCGGACACAATGACCAAAAACCCATCCTCCTCTAACGCTTTTCTTAGTCTGACTTGAACTCCTTCAGCCTCCAAAAGTACACCCACCTTCGACGTATTCATATCTTCTAGAATTTGAGTACGTGTATGACTTCACTAACCCGAGCAAATCTGATCCTTTCTAGCTTATCTCGTCCCTTGTAGACTTCTTGTTTACTTCTAACTCTTGACAGTCTAAGTGCTTCGGGTGTCCTTGAGCTCCTCTAACTCTCTTTAAGTCCGCTCTAACACGGTCTCTTTAAGCCTTATCGACACCGAGTCCGGTGTCATTATGAAATCTTTTTTCTACCTAAGACCATTTTTCCTCGATAATGATCCGAGATGAACGAGCCAACACCTAGAGTCAAAATGGCCGACAACTGGTCTATAGGTCACATGGGCGACGATCGAGCCACCCTTAATACGGGTGACAATCTGGGGCAAGCAGCATGGGAGATGATCCGAGGCATGTCAAACCTACGACAATCCAAGGCATGTCAAACCTACGACGATACAAGGCTTGTCAAACCCGCCACAATCCAAGGCATGTCAGACCCGCGATGATCCAAGGCATCTAAAACCCGCGATGATCCAAGGTCTCATTTAAAACATATTTTTGACAGCTTTGCACTGCGTATAAGAAAAAGCCATAAACTCATGTGTTTTTGCCTTTGGAAACTACTATGCATTTAGAAACTGATGTGCATTTTCATTTTTCCTTTGAAAATTGACGTGCCTTTGTATTTTTCAAAGATGTATCTTTGTGTTTTTTACTTTGAAAACTAATTTATCTTTGTATTTTTACCTTTGAAAACTGATGTGTAATGTATTTTTTTCTTTGAAAACTAATTTATTGTTGATCTCGTAGTATATGCCATTAATATTTCTTGATGTGTCATTACAATTTTTCTAATGTACACATTAGATAAAAAAATGACACATCAGACAAAAACAATGGCACATCATGCACAAACCAAGATTGCAAGTGAGACAAAACTTGTATAGAACCAGTTTCACAAAATTAGATGCATCATAATTAAATCTAGTCATCATTACAAATTAATACTTAACTAGCTTGCTTGGCTCCTATTGGAGTGTGGAAGCTGTTTCTAAGGCTACTAGTTGCTTGGCTCAGCTTAGATGTGAAGCTGTATATAATTTTTTATACCCTGTGATCCGACTGACTATCTCTACAGACCAACATAAGCCTTTTTTAGTGTATTTTGTTCTCCTACACATGCATCCCAAAAAAATCTTAGGAGGTTACCTATCTTAAAAGAGATAATTAGTGAGAGGACCCCATGGTATAGTCCAATAGACTCTCAGGACCATGTAGTTCCCTACTAATTGCTGAACCCATTTTGTTTGGCTATTATTATACATTCTGGTCCCTATAGCTAGAATCAGTAATTTTTTTAGCGAACTCCCTACTTGAAATGTCTAAAATTCCCCTATGCATTGCTCTCCATCCCTCTCCCGACGACCGCGTTCACGAAGACTCCACAAAGGCGGTGATCCCCATCTCCCTGCCCTCCTGGCCGTCGAGCCAAGCCAACACGATCGTCGCGGCGAGGAGAATCTAGACGAGCGTATCCCCAAACTAGTCGGCGATCAGCTTCAGGATCGAGACCCCCTTATGCTTCTCCAGCTCATTGTATCCACAGATCCGGCGGCTCCTCCACCTCCGTGGATGACAGGCTATCCTCCTTGGTCACCTTGAAGTGCTCCAGGCACTCGCTCGGGTCCTTGGCCCACAAGTGAAAGCCATCTCTACCATTGTCGGGAGCTGCATCATCGGGGTTGTCAGCTCTCTTCCCAAAGTTAGGAGAGGGGAGAAACAGTGAAGTCAGGAGAGGGGAGAATGTAGGGCTGCATCGTCGTACATGAGAAATGGTGAAGCCATTTCCGCCATTGTCAGGGGTCGCATTGTTGTAGGGGAGAAATGGTGAAGCCATCTTTGTCGTCGTCAGGGCCGCGTCGTCATAGGGGAGAATCGGGAGCTGTGTCATTGTAGGGTAGAAATGGTGAAGCCATTTCTGCCATCGTCGGGGGCTGCATCATCGTAGGGGAGAATCGGGGGAATCGAGAGAGGGGAGAATTGGGGGTTGTGTCGTCGGGGGGCTGCGTCATCGTGGTGAAGCCATCTCCGCCGTCATCGGGGGCCGTGTCATTGTAAGGGATAAACGGTGGGGAGTCGGGAGAGGGGAGAAACAGCGGGGAGTCGGGAGAGGCCAAGAGAGCAATGCCTAGGGGCATTTTAGATATTTCAGGAAGGGACTTCGCCAGAAAAATTATCGATTTCGGCTATAGGAACCGGAATGTATAATAATAGCCAAACTACATGGGCTCAACAATTAGTAGGGAAACTACAGGGTCCTCAGAGTCTATTTGACTATACCCTGGGGTCCTCTCAGTAAGTATCTCATCTTAAAATTATTCTTTCAAGATGTGTGCTGGAAAAGTAGGTGCAATCAAATCGCCAAGACTTTCAGGGAGAACATATTATTTACGGGATATCACATTTATTCCTCCTTAAATACCCGACGATCTCGTCGCGCTAGATACAGACAATCCCAGAATCTCTTATTTTCAGGTGTGTTCAATCCCCAAACCACACCGTACTAGCCGATGTCTTACTCTGATACCAACTATAACATTCCGTGATCCGACTGACTATCTCCATAGACCAATAAGAGCATATTCTATCGTATTTTCCCCCCACTCACACGCATCCCGGAAACTTCTTAGGATGTCACCCGTCCATAAATTGCTCCAGCTCAAACACGTTTAACTTTGGAGTTCTTTAAAAATGTGTGTCAAAAAAGAAGATGCAACAATGGTGACAAATTCTAACTAGTCTTGCTTTGTTACAAATAGATTTCATTTGTATATCTGTGATGAATTTTTCGAATCTTGATTAAATGTGCAAATTTCCCCATTTTGTGAAATCACAATGGTGAGTCCGAAGATACTTTCTATTTCTTAGATTTTTTGAAAAATTAATGGTCCAAATATTTTCACTAGGTATAAAATGATCATACTAAAATTAGTCGGGTTACACTTTACACCCCACCTTTGTCACTTCAGCGCGACAACGTCCGACTACGTAAACCAATGTACCTGTATTTTTATCTTATGATGAAATAATGGATGGGTTTATTTGGTCTATGTTAGTCAAACGGACAATGCTAAATGCAGTTGACTTGGAGCGTTATTTTGTTTGTTTGTTTATATGCTTTCACAACAACCAAATTTTTCCTTACGTAATTGCACCGTTCATAATAAAGTAGTAAGGTTTCCATTTCAATGCATTTTAGTTGAAATTAAGTAATTCATATATCTACTGAACTCATTAATCTAAATTCAAAATAGATATAATATTTAATTGGTGGCGAAATTCTCCCACGTTATACGTTTTCAATGATCGAACTCGAGACCTTTGCTAAAACAATTTCATTACAAATTGATCAAAGTATTCGTCACTTCCAATTGAAGACATTGATAAGAGGATGTATAATTTCACGTGTATTTTCTTTTGAAAACAAAAAAGGACTCCACAATACGTGTTTTTCCAATCTAGAGTACGTAACATCTTAACCCAATGCAGAAAAAAAAAATACACAGATTTGGATAAGATTTTGACCCAGAAATTATTTTTTGTTATACCGCTTGGTATCCAAACATTAACTTTTTTTAGGGATAAAGAGAAATACAGACAGTAGACTAGAAACTCAAGAAGAAAACGAAAGCCAGTCTGATGACAATAAGGTGGCACAAGTGGGGGAGCGACGGGCGGTCGATCAAGGACAAAAGCTGATGACCGGGGCGGAATTCAGCCGAAGCAAACTTTGGCTAAAAATCTCAAGACATTGTCAAGAGGGCATCTGAATGCATAATTCGGCTAAAAATCTCAAGACACTATCAAGAGAGCATCTGAATGCATAAAAGAAACATTCAGATGAGAGCCAAAGTCGACGTAAATCGACCAAGACAAGGTTCTCCACCTGCAACCATCGAACAGGCAACAAGATACGAAAGGTTCTCAGATTAGGCAAAGTACAATCCAAGCAAAAATATATGCAAAAATCACAAGAGCAAAAGCCCGATGCAGCCACTAAACACGTGTGACGCGAGAGCAACATCAAACACACATAGACAGAAACAACCAACGAAAGCAACACAAAAAAATCAATAAATAAAAAGCAAAGCATTAAGAACAGAGACCGACCGGGGTGGAGATCGGAGCTGACCATCCTCCCGGGGATCACTGGCGGCCTCAAATTGGCCCAGTAGTAGAGATCAGGCCAATCGTGCGGTTACCAATGGCCACCAGCTGCGCGTCGAGCTGCGTCGGTAACGAAGAGTTGGGCCTCGAGCAGGGGGCTGAGAGTCAAGCGACGTCAGTGACGGTGAGTTGGGCCTCGAGTAGGGAGCTAGGTGTTGAGCGGCATCGACGACGGAGAGGCGTTGAACAACATCGTCCGACGTCGATGAGGTGAGTCGAGAAGCGATCTGAGACAAACGACGGTGAGGCGTGTCGGTCTGAGACAACCGACGGAGAGATGAGTGGCAGGAGAGCTTTGGAAAGCGGCGGAGACAGAGACGGACACGGAGATGACGGAAGCAGTGACGGGGACGGAGATCAGAGGCAACGGGAGCAACGACAGGGACGGAGATCGGAGGTACTAGGAGCAGCGATGGAGACCTCCCTGAGACGGCGGAGACAGATGACTGAGGCGACGGAAACATCGACGGATCCAAGAGGGTGGTGGTGGTGGTGGTGGGAGGGTGGGGTTAGAAGGATAATATGGGTTAAATAAACCCTAATTAAATGCTCTCAATGGAGAGAGAGAGAAAGACTCCTAACATTAACTTAGACAACTGCTTATTATTCGAGTTGTGTAAAATTTTTAAAAGATTTTAAAAATTTTATAACAAATATTTAACATAGTTCGAGGACTATTTTTATTTTACCCTAGTGGTTTGAATTAGCCCCATCATATCATTAAAAAAAGTTAGGTTTACTATGCAGGAAGACAGCCAAGTGTTCTACAAATTTCTGTGGAAGCTCGTTGATGCAGAGTGGGCCATATTTCTTTTAATTTAGTTGTAATAATCACATATCCAGCCCATGCAAAGACTCACAGAAGAAGATGCAAGTTTGGCCGATTTGTAATATACAATAAACAAGACAAATTCCGATTTTTTTTCCTTTTCTTGTGCATTTTCTATCTAGAGACTAGCGATTGTATTGAATTTTAATGTTATCTTAAATTTAGAGTATTCCATAATCTCTTGGCTGTATTCTACTACTCGTGTTTCAAAAATAAGATAATAACATACTTGAAATTTTTTTTAGATGATCATTAGTTTATTACGGTACAACAAAATTAATGTTCTATCTGACATGATGTGTAGTGTATTTATGATTAGAATTTTTTTATCAAAACTATCTATTAACTGTAAATTTTAGACAACAAATATTCATAATTTAAAAATTTCGAATACATTTGAAGGTGGCTAAATTTCTTATGTGAATAAAAGAATCAAAATATAGCCTCGGTCATCGATCTGACTCTCTGAGTTCGGGTTGGAACATCACAGAACTAAAGACTCAAAGGCAAAGGACTACAGAGTTCGGCCCTCAATACCGAGTTAAACAACATAACTTCCAAGCCAGTAATCGAAATATAATCTTTATGGACTTCTATTTTGGCCCTGATTACTACGGTTCATACGTGGCTATTGGGATCAATATAGGCTTATTGTAATTATGCAATCGGAAATCACCTCCGTCCTCGTAGTGCTATCGTCGGTAGCTTTTTCCTGGTCTAATTTTTCAGTTTTACTATATTAGGATTTTGAATAGACCCACGACCACGAGATCGCGAGTTCTTGTTTTGACTTTTATTAATAAAAATTTAACCGTTAAAAAAAACTCAACTATAACTGCTTGGATTAGATGAGTGTTAGTAAAATATCAACCAAGAAATCACAATCACTTTTTTATATATGTTTTAGCTACATGATATTGGAGTATAAAAAAAGGTAAGGTTTGGCCAAAAAAACAAGTGCATGATTAGTATAGCAAATTTGTAGCTAGGTTAGCAGGTGTCACTCACACAAGTTGTTAATAAACAAGCAACATCAACGAAGCCCTACAGCCCGAGAAGACACAAGAGCTCCTAACAACAGATATCTACGGCCCAGCAAGAACTACTCCATCCAACTAAACGAGAACATAATAGTTAACTTTATGACCGCTACATACAACTAAAACGAGAACATAATAGTTAACTTTATGACCGCTACATACAACTAAAACGAGAACATAATAGTTAACTTTATGACCGCCACATAATATTTTTTTATTCTCTATAAATTCAGTATAATATTTTCAATTCATATAGAGTTTAATTTTTTAATTATCTACGAAAATTCGTATAAATAATATATGCATGTAGATGAAAAAAAATTATTTATTTATTTTGTGATTAAGGTTACACAACTTGGAATTGATTCCTGATGACCCCAAATGTTATGATATAGGTCCCACAGGTCGTCCGGATTTGGAGCTTTCCTTCTTTTTTGGAGGATGTGGGTTCGGGCCTCAATGTCCTTGAAACGATAGTTTGGGTACTTTTTTTTTAGGATCAACATATCACTTCATTAATATAATCATCGGGTCATTGTCAGTACATCATAATTTAAAGCATTACAAATTTCGGAAAGAGGAGAAACAAAATAGTAGACTATCTCCGAGAAAGGGCCGGGAAGTTTTGCCTTTAAATGGGCTGGTGTGTTGGCTTCCCTTCAAACAAAGCAGTAGCTAATATTTTCAAAATCTCGAGCAACCGTGAGGCAGTCCTCTACCAGAAGGGAGAGATCACCATAATCCAGTTGACGTAGCTGTAGTGCCCGAACTAATGTCCGACTCTATCATCACATGCGAGTAAGAGAGATTCTTGGCCACTTCAATGCCTAGAATTATACCATGAGCTTCAAGCAAAGTGGGGTGTTCAACCGTCGGAATGTGTCTTATCGTCGCTTGGATGAAGGTCCCAGAAGAATTTCGTGCAATGGCACTAACCTGTCCCCCCCGGTCTGCAACACTCCTGCATCCGTATTGACTTTGGTTAAGCCAAGATCACTGCTAGAGTAAGAAAATATTTTAGTTTAGTTAGAATGTATATAGACGAGAGAGAAATTAATTTTTTATCCCGTTGAATTAGGTCACTAGTAGCTATAGTCTCCCACGGCACCTCAACCGATCCGTTGTTTTATTGCTCCGTGATTATGGCCTCGGACACTTAAAAAAAAGAAAAATTATGGCATTCCCGAGGACAACGATAATCAAATAGCAATAAAACTGGTAGGTGCGACTGCAACATGATCGTCAAAACGTGCAAAACTATATCATAATGCAAAATATATAGTATAGCGACCTCCGAACTGCTAGTTGTACAAAAGCACAAGCAGCAGGTTCAAGCTTGTAACGTTAAATTTTTTTTAACACAAGCTCAAAAAATATGATGATCGGATTCGGAAGATGTTCCACTCTTGTGCATCCTCAACCTTCCAACCCAAGAAAGGGATTTCATCCGGGTCCCGTCGTCTCCTCCGTTGGATACACGATGAAGCCTTCTGCTGCTGTTAAGGTCAGAAGTTAATCAATTTCTTTCATTTATTTCTTGCTCTATATTTGCTTTAGTTTCCAAAAGCCATAACTCCTCCAAATCTGCCGGTGCTGCAGAGGGCAACCACGCGTGCTAATTCAGGACAGAGTATTCATCGAGATGATGGGAGGAGCAAGTTTCTAGAGGTGTACCAGACGTTAAAGTCGGAGCTACTTCATGACCCGGCCTTTGACTTCACCAACGAATCCCGCAGATGGGTCCACGATGTATATCTCTCATTTCTTTCTCTGCTGCTTATTTCTTGATGACTATACTTGACTTGTGTTTTTGGTCTGGATGATCATCTCATCTCTTTCTTTCATTTTCTTTTCTTTCCTCTCCTCGCAGATGCTGGACTATACCGTGCCCGTAGGTAGGAACAACAACAACTGCTCTGAAGATTAAGGCAAGGCCTTTTTTTTTAACCTCAATGTTTACTTTCGCAGGCAGGCTAGGCTTGTCATCTTTAGTCCCCCGAAGCTACCAGCTATTGCAGCAAGGGAAAAATTTATCTGATGAGGATAACTTCCTCGCCTGTGTTCTTGGTTGGTGCGTTCAATGGGTACGAAACAGAGTCAACTAAGTAAGCTAATTTCAACCCGTCGGGGAATAAGCAAGCTAAATTTGCCATCTTCTCTCTCTTTTTCCTTTCATTGTTGCAGTATTTAGCAAGTGTGCTTGTTATTGATGACATCCTCGATAACTCTTATACACGCTGGGGTCAACCATGCCGGTTCAGATTATCCGAGGTTAATTATATCACAATCGCAGTATGATTGACTTGTTTATTAGTGTCAAAATTATGTGAGATTAATGCTCCCTTTGTTAAAATTTCCTTTTGATTGTAGGTTGGCATGATTGCCACAAATGATGCAGTGCTTTTACAGGCTCAGGTCTTTCGGATTCTGAAGAAGCACTTTGGGGAGAAGCCGTATTATGTGCAGTTGCTTGATTTGTTCAACCAGGTGATTTTTCTAAATAAAAAAGGCCAGGGATGATGAGTTTTTATTATGCAGCATTAATAATGGTAATTAGAATTACATAGGTGGCGTTCCAAACATCATCCGGACAAATGATGGATGTCATTACCACACGGGAGAGAGATCTGTCCAAGTACTCCATGGAACTGTAAGTAAAAATATCACCTTGATTCGGTAATCTAATCGAGTGCCGAAGCTGATTAGAGACTATTATCTTCTGATGCAGGTACTCTTGGATGGCCAAATACAAGGCCACATATTTGACGACGTACCTGCCGGTGAGTGTAGTTTTTGTATGCTTTATTACTACTTACAATAGCAAAGTTCAGCTCGATCTAAGTAAGTTTGGTCAACGTTTATGTACAGGTTGCCTGTGCATTGATTTTGGCTGGTGAGCGTCCAGAGGACCATTTTGAATTTGAGGACATACTTGTTGAGCTAACGGCCTATATCACAATTGAGGTGATCGTGTTAGACATTCCAACTTGCTACCGTTCTAGCTGCTCTTTGGTCGACCCTTTTTTTTGTAATAAGCACGTAAATTTTGCAGAACGACTATCAAGATTGCTTCGGGGACGAAAAAAAGACCGGGAAGGTCGGTCTGTTGATTGCATGCTAATTCTATTTCCAGCCCTCCATCCTTTCACTTTTTTAGTTTAAAACTGCGAAACCATTGAACTTGTTTGAAATTTCATAGGCTGAAACAGATATTTCAGATGGCAAGTGCACTTGGCTGATTCTCAAAGCACTAGAACATGCTAATGAGGACCAAAAGAATATTTTATATGTAAGTGAGGAGCTCCTTCCCAAAATTGGATTGTACCTCATATCATAAACATACATTCTGCTGTTCCCTGAAGTTCTTTGCGCTTCAGGAGAATTACGGGAAAGTTGATCCGGCGTGCGTGGCAAAAGTGAAAGAAACTTATGTGTCTCTTGATCTTCAGGTTTGAGTTTATGCTACCATTTTCCATATAGATTAGTGGATCATATTATTATAAATTTTGTAGTGATTCATTGAGGTAATTTGTGCGCAGAATATATGCAAACAATTCCTGAGAAAGAGCTTCGAAGAGTTGAACAAGTCTGTTGAGTCTCATCCAAGCAAAGTTCTCCAACCTATTTGGGAAACGTTGGATGTAATCTTCCCCAAAGTTCATTAAAGTGCTTAGCTCAACTGGAGATCCCTAGCTGCGGTTCAGCCAATGCACGCTTGTTTTTGGTTGCTCCCTGTGCAACCTTGGCGGCTGGTTTATGTATTTTGTAATTGTTCACTTTCAAGGAATAAGATTTACTTTTGGGAGAAGTACAATTATAATACCTGTGGTTTCAAGATTTTTGTGCTATTGTGAATTTTGTAAACGTTGTTTACGATCCTCTGGTTGACATTTTTTTTGAGAGACTCGGGAAGGGGCTCTTATTGGAGTGTGAAAGCTGTCTCTAAGGTTACCAATTGCTTGGCTCAGATTGGGTGTGAAGCTGTATAGAAACTGTTACGCCCTGTGATCTCTACAAACCAACACGATTCTTTTCTAGTGTATTTTGTCCTTCTATACACGCATCCCAGAAACTTCTTATGAGGTTACCTATCTTAAAATTGTTCTTTCAAGACGTGTGCTTGAAAAGTAGGTGCAATCAAATTGCCAAGGCTTTCAGACAGAACAAATTATATACGGGATATCACATTTATCCCTCCTTAAATACCTGACGTTCTCATCGTGCCAGTTACAGACAATCCAAGAATCACTCGTTTTCAGGTGTGTTCGATCCTCGAACCACACCATACTAGCCGATGTCTTACTGTGATACCAACAGTAACGTCCCGTGATTCGGCTGACTATCTCCATAGACTAATACGAGTCTTTGTCAGCATGTTTTTGCCCTCACTCACACGCATCTCGGAAACTTCTCAGGATGTCACCCGTCCAAAAATTGCTCCAGCTCAAACACGTTTAACTGTGGAGTTCTTTCAAAATGTGTGCCAGAAAAGAAGATGCAACAATGGTGATAAATTCTAATTAATTCCATCCTCTAACTTGACCTTGAGTTGTTACATGGTCGCAGGCAACTTCCTGATTATGCAATCTAAACTTGGTATTATTTATTCAATTAAAATTCTTTGGTTAATCTAAAATAAATCTTTTTCACCAATTGATATAAATATTCCCGTACAAAAAAATTATAGTTATACACGATGGTCACCGGTCAAATTTTAGGACATTTTGACTACACAAATTCAAGTAAGAGCCGTGGGTTAACTGCTAGTCTACCACCAAATAAATTAATGCTGATGACATGTATGGGACGTGTTATTTAAGGAATCGATTCTCTCTCCCCCTTTGCCCATCCAATTGCCTTTTTCAATATCAGTGACGATGGAGCTCTCCCGTAAATCACTTGTTCTATTTTCAATTGCAAGAGGGTCATCTTCTTTGCATGAAAAGAATATTACAAGTATTTTCATCCGATCAAAAGTTACTTGCATACCCAAAATATGTTCTCGAGACCATATCTTATATCGATCCACAAAAAATAGCTTCCCAAATAAGATTCATTATGGGCGCAACTCCAATCCTTTCATTAAGGTAAATATCATTTCTTATGCGACTTTTTGTTTTGGTTTATGTAGTATGCTCCCAAGTCGAATTAGCACATTATGAACTTTTTTTAAGTAAAGTTTATTATTTATAATATTTACAACTTACTATGTGTAGAATTCTCTCTTTCGAAGTTGCAACTTCGCCCCAGTCAAAATCATAATGTCTCTCTATTTTGGACACTATGGCTCAACCAAAATAGTGCTATTTTTTAAGGGGCAAGATGTAATCATGAACTTCTTATTCATTTAATCCTCGTCCAAACTTACGTATGGTTGCAGTGGTCAAATTCCATCTCAGAATTTGACCATTAGGATCTTATTTTGTACATGAAATCATTTAGTTGAGGGGTACTAACTGTGTAGGCGCACAAACTAGAGGCTACCATTGGTTGTAACTGGAGTTAATATATACCAATCCTTTTACCAAAAAAAATATTTCCCTACAAAATTCACTGAAAAAAAATCAAAGCGGGAAAAGAGTACCCCAATAAAAAAATTATATTTTAACATAGCATATACTTCAGCATGGATACACCACATCATCATAAAATCTTTTTAAAAATTAGTATCCTACCTTTTTTTTCCCTTGAAGAAAATTGTGGAAATTAAATGAGATCAAAATCTCCAAGGTTTGGGTTGCATTGACGTAACAAAATCAAGGGTTTAGAGTGTTGAATACCAACGCTCGACGCTCTTTTTTGTGTGATTTTTTTCAAAAAAATTTACCACGATGGAATTTTTTAACGAAATTGTGATAGCAGCTCCATGTTTATAGTACGAGAGAATTCAACACTTATAAGTTTATAAATACTCGTGGACATGTCTATCTATACCATTTATATGGTTTTAGTAAAAAATATACACGTATACATAATAAAATCTCTAGTTTAAAAAAAAATCAAAATCGTTGATACATATATATGTCTCTCCCAAATGAGTGTTGACTTAAAGGTCAATAAAAGGCATATAATTTAAAAAAAATTACTACCATCAAAACAAATAATTGTTGCCATGCTGTAATAAATCTATTCATAATATGTGTCACTCAACGGAGTTTGTGTTTTAATAATAAGAAAGTATCCTTGAACACCCTTTTTTCTTTTTTGATACGTAAAATACCTTATTTCTTGTACGAGCTTCAAGCATAGATTCAACATTTATTACAGAACAACATTTACTATTTTTTTTAAAGTTAAATTTAGTACCATGTAATTCGATCAATTTATACACAACTAAACTAATTTGAGTGTTTTAAATTTGCTCTCCTATTTGTTTCTATCTCTCCATTTCAAATAAACTAATTTGTTTTATTAGGTGCAAGTGGTAATAAATTATATCTCTCCATTTCAAACGCCAGCCGACTGCAGATAGATTAACATATCTTGATAGTTTATTTCCTTAGACAGATTAGCCTAGTTCATCCATTTTTGGCAGTGATAGATAATGGAATGCTAGAGAAGTTCTCAATCGCAGATTAGTTCATCGAATATGACACAATTCATGTGGTTCCAAATACTTCAGGTAACCGACCCAAATATTACGAACAACACCTTCGTCAGCATACCGCCTTTAATTAACCCCATCCATTGCGCCAAACAATGAGGGAAATTTGGATCTCGGGGGAAGCAAATCTCCTCTCGGGCGATTTTGAAATTCAAATATTTCTGTTCTTCTTCTTCTCCCTTATCTCCGTTCCTTTTTTTTCCAAATCTCTAAGTTGCTTCCCTCTTCCCCTGGCCCAGCCTCCCTTCTCCCCCCTCCCCAGGTCTCACCGCCGCCCCTCACCTCCTTGTTTGGGGGTGGAGGTGGTGTCTTCTTCCCCTTCCTGAAATGGTGGCCAACATCTCTGTTTTTGTCGACAACCTTCCCTCTGGTTGGAGCTTAGGCTCCTTTCGTGATTTTTTTCACCCAACACTGCTCCGTGGTGGATGCCTACGTCACTAGCAAGAGATCCAAGAGAAATTAAAGTTCGCTCGGGGCCTCCTCGGCCGTCCTTCGACAAGGCTTCCCCTCGGCCGGCCCAGCGGGTGTGTAATGAAACCCTAACGTCTTCGCTCACCGGACCAAATTGACAGCCAACCCAACCATATCATCTGATATGTCTTCTAAATGTTCTCAGACGTTTCTTTCAGCTCGATCACTGTACTGTTTGGACATATATCATGACTCTAGGGCCTTTCAGTTTCGGGTATTTACGTCATTTACATATATTTTTACGTGTTTTGGAAATAAATTATTTTCACGATTTCGATATTCGTTGTCATATTGGTATTATTTCTGTCCAGGCCAAAGCCAAGCAAGTTGAAGAAACAAATGACTTTGCTCCCGAGAGGAAATTGAACTACAATGATGTGTTGGTGAAATTTTTGAGGCCTTACGCCATGATTGGGATACTTATGTTATGCATGTAAGCAACAATTCATTACTTTTTTAGAAACAACAATTAATTACTTTATGATTGTATATTGTCACACTTACTAAATGCCCTATCAAATTATAATTAACACTTGCTACATTCCTAGATATTGTTCACAAATACTTTTTTTTAAGATAACTTTTACACCATAATATATGTCAGAGTTTGAGCATTGGACCTCATACATATTTATAACGCCTTATGCTACTGGGCTACGAGTCTTTGGCTATGCACAAATACTTATATATTGACTAGTTGATTTTTTTTTGCTAATGTTTGGATAGGGGTTACATGGGAAGAACGTGCATGGAGAGCCCAGAATTGCTCAAGTGGTCTCTGCTACCAAAGGCAGTTGCGATTTTTGTTGCTGTGTTGAGTACAGTAGCTTATAACAATGGCCTTAACCAACTCTATGACATCGATATAGATAGGTATTCGACTTGTTTATAAGCGAAAGAACTTTGTCTTTGGGTGAATATGAACCCGAGTTATTGATAATTTTAATTAACTTGCAGGATCAACAAACCTGACTTGGTTCTAGCATCTGGGGATCTGCCATTGGGACTGGCCAGGTCTCTGGTGATGAGTTATTTTTTCATCGGAATATTGACTTCTGCATTTGTACAGTCCAAAGTCCTAATGGCTTGCATTTGCATCAAATTCTTCTTCGTATACATATACAATGCTCCTCCAATCAGGCTCAAGAGAACTTCTGCTGGAGCAATTTTTAGTGGGTTGGTACGTAGATTTTTTTTCTTATAATTTGAACTAAGCCAGATACTATGAGATCTTACACCGGAGACTTTCTAAGTCGAGTTTGCTCTGGTCATTATAATCGTTCATAAGACTCGAAATTGAGACATAATTAATATGATGTTATTTCTTATATGTATTGGATTATGATTTATAATGTTGTTTGATTTTGTGCAGGTATGGGGACTTATGAACAATTTCTCTGCGTACGGTGCTGCTAGACATATTATAGGACTTCCTTTCCAATTGAGGTGCTTCGTCATTACTGTATAAACTCGTGGTGTTTTGGAGATAATTTAATTTTTTCTAAAGTATGCACATAAAATTTATCCAAATTTTTAATAAATATTTTTCATATGCATTAAAAATATATATATGTCTCGTCACCACTGATTATACTTTTTATCATTGCGGCTTAACATGTGAGGCTATTTGTTTTTGCTATGTGTAATTATGTAATTTTTGTTGTATGTTGTTGCTTTTCTCAAGCAACGAAATGTAACTTTTTTTGTTGCCGAGCATCGATTAAAAATTATCTATCGAGTTCCAAATATTCTTGTAAATTTTCCCAAAACACGGATATTTAGAGACATTAGTATAATTTATTTGTTCGTTCAATTCCATGAATTAAACGCATTTAATTCTTTGTTATGGACACAATTAACCTGCTTTGCAGCTTACCGGTGATATTCATCACGACATTCACAACCGTATTTCATGCTACGATTTGTATACTAAAAGATCTTCCCGACGTGGAAGGAGATCGCAAGTAAGCTTGAATTTATTTTAATTACGCTAAATCCATTTGTACTGCCGTAAAATTTAATTACATAAGGTAATACAATATATAGTAGATTGGCCACTACCGTCTTTCTTAAATTAACTTTATTGCCTCATACTTTGCAGATTTGGGGTGAATACTCTTGCAGTAATGTTTGGAAAAAGAGCCATTGCTTTTCTGGGTTCTGGTATTCTGATGCATAACTATATTTTTGCAATCATAATGGCTATAAAAAATCCTCAGGTAATTAGCGTCAAAGCTTCCACAATCTAAAGTCTTAACCAACTTAAATCAAGATTTGTCTATCACTAGATGTATGGTATTACAAATTGGCTGAATGATTAATAATTCTTATTTTATCAGGTTTTTCGACAAGCCGTGATGATACCGGCACATATTGCCATGGCTTGTATCCTAGCTTATCAGGTTTGCAATATAACTTTGATTTCCTTTCCATTTAAATATTTTTCAAAAAAAATGAAGGTTACCATTTTATGCAATTTAATATTAATAAAGGTCTAATTGTATCTTTAATTTTTTTCATCCCAGGTTTGGAAGCTGGAAAAGGCAAAATATAACAAGGTCTGTACTGCTACTTTTTTATTAAAAAATATTTTTTTGTTATACCACGTAGTATCCAAACATCAACTTAGACAACTAATTCTTGTTCGAGTTGTGTAAACTTTTTGAAAAATTTCAAAATTTTTAAAACAAATATAACATAGTTCGAGGGCTATTCTTATTTTACTCGAGTGATTGAATTAGCACCAGCATATCATTAGAACCTGCTTATAGCCATATACTAAATTTTGTGTAAGAAAGGTAATTTGCAAAAAGCCAATAGTCAAACCCTCTCTTTACATTTGGGTCCCACTGGTACGGGTTACATTAGTCATTAAGGAAAAGTCATAAGGAGTTATGGCATTATAATCAACTCGAAAGTTTATTTTATCTTAGTCAGAAGTCTCAATTTTATCTTAGTCAGAAGTTTCAATTTTGAATGTTAAACCGAAAAATTGGTTTCACTATACAGGAAGACAGCCAAATGTTCTACAAATTTCTCTGGAAGCTCGTTGATGCAGAGTGGGCCATATTTCCTTTTATTTAGTTGCAAAGACACACAGAAGACGACGCAAGTTTTGCCGATTTGTAATATACAACAAACAAGGCAAATTCTGATTTTTTTTCCTTTTCTTATGCATTTTCTATCTAGAGACTAGCGATTGTATTGAATTTTAATGTTATCTTAAGTTTCGAGTATTACATAATCTCTTGGCTGTATTCTACTTGTCGTGTTTCAAAAATAAGATAGTAACATACTTGAAATATTTTTTTTACATGATCATTAGTTTATTACGGTACAACAAAATTAATGTTCTATATGACATGACCAAAGTTTATTACAGTTCTCAATTCTCATTAGTCATTAGCATGGCAATTAAACTTTTTGGCATTAGTAGTTTTACCGTACCCACTTTTTTATCAATTAAAATTGATTTAACTATAAAAAAATTCCAGCTGGTCACGGAACAACTTAAAATTCAATGCTGAGTGAGAGTCACACAAAGTAAGAAAAAAAATCTAATGCTTAACAACTTAAAATTCAATGCACAGTCAGCAAAGCAATTTATTCTAGGTCTTGGATTCGGTCCGGAATGGACTTTTCTGGACCGTTTGGATCAAAAAGAAGAGTGCCATTTTTGTTATTTATTCAATAATAAGGCCAAAAGGACAAAGTCACACCCGCATCAGAGAGGGGGGACCACGCATCAGAGAGGGGTTTTTTACAACCTGCACTTCATTAATTTTTTTAAAATTAGTTTTTTCAAAATTTTAAAATTAGTTTGACCGTGCATGTCATTTTGAAATAACATCGTTTTAATTAACAAATTATATCATTTTGACATCACACGTCATGCCATTATTAGAATATTATTTAATTTTTTATTATAAATATTATTAAATATTTATGGTGCATGTCATTTTGACATAACATGGTATGTCATAATAGAGTATAATTTAATTAATTAATTAATTTTTTATTATTAAATATTAAGTATGCATGTCATTTTGACATAAAAGGTTATACCATTTTGACATAATAGAGCGCATATGTCAAAGTTTGAGTATTATTTAATTTTTTATTATAAGTATTATTAAATATTAACCGTGTATGTTATTCTGACATAAAATATTATGCCATTTTGACATAACAGTAGCAGCAGATCAAAACACATATTTTGCCGACCGGAAGGCTCTTGAGTGAAAAATTGGGAGAACGAAAATCAATCTCAAAGACGGTCCGGAGTGCTCGTCCCAATGTCGGTTTAATGCGAGGGAGCAAAAGTGTGGGTAGGAACGTCTCATTATTGGAAGAAACAAATGAAACCCGAACGAAACCAAAAATGATAACAAGAGTAAAGCAAAGCTTGGGTATGTGTGTAGGTGATTTGTGGTCTCTATGTCTATGCCACATGCCTTGCTTATATAGTAAATTGAAAAGCTACTCGGCCTCCTACCCTAAGCCGTGTTCTAGTCAGACACAATGACCAAAAACCCATTCTCCTCTAATGCTTATCCTAGTCCGACTTGGACTCCTTCGGCCTCTAAAAGTCCACCCGCCTTCGACGTATTCATATCTTCTAAAATCTGAGTACGTGTATGACTTCACTAACCCGAGAAAATCTGGTCCCTTCGAGCTTATCTCGTCCCTTGTAGACTCCCTATTTGCTTCTAACTCTTGATAGTCCGAGTGCATCGGGTGTCCTTGAGCTCCTCTAATTCTCTTCAAGTCTACTCTAACACCGTCTCTTGAAGCCTTATCGACACCGAGTTTAGTGTCATTACGAAATCTTTTTTTTCCCAAGATGAATTTTCCTCAATAATGATCCAAGATGAACGAGGCAACAACTAGAGTCGAAATGGCCGACAACAGGCTTATAGGTCACATGGGAAACGATCGAGACACTCCCAACACGAGCGACGATCTTTGGCAAATTGCATTGGCGACGATCAAAGACATGTCAAACCCGCGACGATCCAAGGCCTATCAAACCCATGAGGATCCAAGGCATGTCAAATCTGCGATGATCCAAGGCATGTTAAACCCACAATGATCCAAGGCATGTCAGACCCACGACGATCCAAGGCATCTTTAAACATATTTTTGACAGCCTTGAATTTCATATTAGAAAAATCCATAAACTCATGTGTTTTTACTTTTGGAAACTAATTGCATTTAGAAATTGATGTGCATTTTTATTTTGCCTTCTAAAATTGACGTGGCTTTTATTTTTCAAATATTTGTCTCTGTATTTTTGACTTTAAAAACTAATTTGTCTTTGTATTTTTTCCTTTAAAAATGATGTGTCTTCGAAAACCGATGTGTCATTGTATTTTTTTTTTTGAAAAATGATGTGTTGTTGATCTTGTATGATGTGTCATTAATATTGATTGATGTGTCGTTGCAATTTTTTTATTGTGCACATTAGATAAAAACAACAATATATCAGACAAAAATAATGACACATCATGCACAAACCAAGATTGCAAGTGAGCGGCCCTAACAAAACTCATATAGAACCATTTTCACCAAATTAGATGCATCATAATTCAATCTAGCCATCTTTAGAAGTTTGCATAGCTCCTACTGAAGTGTTGAAGTTGTTTCTAAGGCTACCAGTTACTTGGCTCAGCTTGGTTGTGAAGCTGTATAGAAACTGTTACGTCTCGTGATCTGACTGACCATCTCTACAAGCCAACATGAGCCATTTTCAGCGTATTTTTTTCTCCTACACATCCATCCCGAAAACTTCTTAGGAGGTTACCTATCATAAAATTGTTCTTTCAAGTTGTGTGCTAGAAAAGTAGGTGCAATCAAATCGCAAAGGCTTTCAGAGAGAAGATATCATTTACGGGGTATCACATTTATTCTTCCTTAAATACCTGACAATCTCGTCGCGCCAATTACAGACAATCCCAGAATTCCTCATTTTCATGTGTGTTCAATCCCCAGACCACACCGTACTAGCCGATGTCTTACTCTGATACCAAATATAACATCCCGAGATCCGACTGGCTATCTCTATAGACCAACAAGAGCCTTTTCTAACGTATTTTGTCTTCACTCACACACATCTTAGAAAATTTTGGAGTTTTTTCAAAATGTGTGTCAGAAAAGAAAATGCAACAATCACGACAAATTTTAACTAGTCTTGCTTGGTTACAAATAGATTTCACTTGTATATCTATGATGAATTTTACGAATCTTGATTAATTGTGCGAATTTCCCCATTTTGTGAAGTGACAGTGGTGAGTCCTAAGATACTTTCTATTTCTTAGATTTCTTGTAAAATTAATGATCCAAATATTTTTACTATATATGAAATGACCATACTAAAATTAGTCGGGTTACACTTTACACCCCACCTTTGTCACTTCAACGCGACAACGCCCGACTACGTAAACCAATGTACCTGTATTTATTATGCTATGATGAAATAATGGATGGGTTTATTTGGTTTTTGGTAGTGAAACGGACAATGCTATATGCAGTTGACCTGGAGCGTTATTTTGTTTGTTTATAGTGGACTTAGAATATTAGTCTGACGTCTTATGCTTTCGCAACAACCAAAGTTTTCCTTGCGTAATTGCACCGTTCATATTAAAGTAGTAAGGTTTCCATTTCAATGCATTTTAGTTGAAATTATGTAGATTATGATATTTATTGAATTAATTAATTTAAATTTAAAATAGGTATAATATTTGATTAGTGGCTAAATTCTCCTATGTTATACGTTTTCAATGGTCGAACTCGAGACCTCTGCTAAAATAATTTTATTACAAATTGATTAAAGTATTCATCATTTCCAATTGAAGACATTGATAAGAGGATGTATAATTTCACGTGTGTATTTTCTTTTGAAAACAAAAAAGGACTCCACAATACGAGTTTTTCCAATCTAGAGTAAGTATCATCTTAATTCAATGCAGAAAAAAATATGCATAGATTTGGATAAGATTTTGACCCAGAAAATATTTTTTTTTATACCACATGGTATCCAAACATTAATTTAGACAACTACTTCTTGTTCGAGTTATGTAAATTTTTTAAAAGATTTTAAAAAATATTTAACATAGTTCGAGGGATATTCTTATTTTAGCCTGGTGGTTTGAATTAGCCCCATCATATCATTAGAACCTGCTTATACTAAATTTTGTCTCAGGAAGGTGATATGCGAAAAGTCAATAGTCAAACCCTCTCTTTTCATTTGAGTCCCACTGGTACGGATTACATTAGTCATTAAGGAAAAGTCATAAAGAGTTATGGCATTTTAATCAACTCGAAAATGTTACTTTATCTTAGTCAGAAGTCTCGATTTTGAATGTTAAACCGAAAAACTGGGTTCACTATGCAGGAAGACAGCCAAGTGTTCAACAAATTTCTGTGGAAGCTCGTTGATGCAGAGCGGGACATATTTCCTTTTATTTAGTTGAAATGTTTTTCCTTTTCTTATGCATTTTCTATCTAGAGACTAGCGATTGTATTGAATTTTAATGTTATCTTAAATTTCGTGTATTCCATAATCTCTTGGCTGTATTCTACTACTCGTGTTTCAAAAATAAGATAATAACATACGGTCAACAAAATTAATGTTCTATATGGCATGATGCGTTGTATAGTTATGATTAGAAATTTTTTTAATCAAAACTATCTATTAACTCTAAATTTTAGACAACAAATGTTCATGATTCAGAAATTTCGAATACATTTGATGATGATTAAATTTTTTATGTGAATAAAAGAATCGAAATATAACTTTGGTCACCAATCTGACTTCGGGTTGGACAGACTTGGACTATCACAGAACTAAAGACTCAAAGGCTAAGAACTACAGAGTTCGGCCCTCGATACCGAGTTAAACAAAACTTCCAAGCCAGTAATCGAACTATAATCTTTATGGACTTGTCTATTTTGGTCCTAATTACTACGGTTCATACGTGGCTATTGGGGTCAATATAGGCTTATTATAATTATGCAATCGAAAAGTAACTATGTCCTTGTGGTACTATCGTCTGTATTTTTTCTCTAGTCTAGCTTTACAGTTTTACTACGTCAGGATTTTGAACAGATCGACGACCACGAGATCGTGGGTTTCCGTTCTGACTTTTATTAATAACAATTTAACCGTTTCAAAAAAAAACTCAACTATCAACCAAGAAATCACTTTTTTATATATGTTTTGGCTAAATGATATTGGAGTATAAAAAAGGTAAGGTTTGGCCAAAAAAAACCAAGTGCATGTTTAGTATAGCAAATTTGTAGCTAGATTAGCAGGTGTCACTCGAACAAGTTGTTAATAAACAAGCAACATCAACGAAGCCCTACAGCCCGAGAAGACACAAGAGCTCCTAACAACAGACATTTGCACCTACGGCCCAACAAGAACTTATGCAGTTTTAAGAGATTAATTCAACTTTACGAACTAATGTATTTTTCTTTATTTGGTCGTGTGGCTTAGGCAACAGGCCGTTTCCCCACTAATTGAAGTCTCAATTAATAAATCTTGATAAAATGGAGAATGCTCAGACTAGAGCATGCAGCGGCCCGGGGCCAAAAGGTTGTGAATGGCGACAAAATAAAATGGGCAGCTCGTCCCCGTGTGTGAAGAAGGTTGCCGGCCGCTCTGATACGCGGCTCGGAGCGAGTGATTATTATATTATTTTTTCTATCTAATTTAATAACACTTAGCACAATGTTATTTGATAAAAATATAAAAATTTATATATTTTTATTCTTTATAAATTGAGCATAATATTCTTAATTCGTATAGAGTTTAATTTTTTTAAATCTCTAAAAAAATTCGTATAAATAATATATGTATGTAGATGAGAAAGAAATTAATTATGTATTTGATGATCTAGGCTGGACAAGGTCACTATTACAGTAAAAAAATATTTTAGTTGAGTTAAGTTGTACATGGATAAGAAAAAAATTAATTATTTATCTGTGACCGGGTTGAACCGACTAATTGGTAGCTATAGTCTGACACGGCACCTCAACCGATCTGATGACTTTTATGTAATATGATATCAGAAGTGAAAAATTGACAACCAATTGATCGTGGAAAATTATGGCATTCCTGAGGACAACGTCAATCAAGTAGCAATAAAACCAGCAGGTTCAAGCTTGTAACGTTACTTTTTTTTCACACAAGCTCGGAAATATGATGATCGGATTCGGAAGATGTTCCCCTCTTGCGCATCTTCAACCTTCCAACCCAAGAAAGGGATTTCATCCGTGTCCCGTCGTCTCCTCCGTTGGATACTCGATGAAGCCTTCTGCTGCTGCTGTTAATCAATTTCTTTCATTGATTTCTTGCTCTATATTTACTTTAGTTTCCAAAAGCCATAACTCCTCCAAATCGGCCGGTGCTGTAGAGGGCAACCACGCTTGCTAATTCAGGACAAAGTACTCATCGAGATGATGGGAGGAGCAAGTTCTTAGAGGTGTACGATACGTTAAAGTCGGAGCTACTTCATGACCCGGCCTTTGACTTCACCAACGAATCCCGCAGATGGGTCCACGATGTATCTCTCTCATTTCTCTGCTGCTTATTTCTTGATGACTATACTTGACTTGTGTTTTTGGTCTGGATGATCATCTCATCTCTTTCTTTCCTTTTCCTACCTTTCCTCTCCTCGCAGATGCTGGACTATACCGTGCCCCTAGGTAGGAACAACAACAATTGCTCTGCAGATTAAGACAAGCCTTTTTTTAACCTCAATGTCATCTTTGGTCCCCCGAAGCTACCAGCTATTGCAGCAAGGGAAAATTTTATCTGATGAGAATAACTTCCTCGCCTGTGTTCTTGGTTGGTGCTTTCAATGGATACGAAACAGAGTCAACTAAGTAAGCTAATTTCAACCCGTCGGGGAATAAGCAAGCTAAATTTGCCATCTTCTCTCTCTTTTTGCTTTCATTGTTGCAGTATTTAACAAGTGTGCTTGTTATTGATGACATCGTCGATAACTCTTCTACACGCTGGGGTCAACCATGCCGGTTCAGATTATCCGAGGTTAATTATATCATAATCGCAGTATGATTGACTTATTTATAAGTGTCAAAATAGCGAAAATTATGTGAGATTAATGCTCCCTTTTTTTTATTTTCCTTTTGATTGTAGGTTGGCATGATTGCCACAAATGATGCAGTACTTTTACAGACTCAGGTCTTTCGGATTCTGAAGAAGCACTTGGGGGAGAAGCCGTATTATGTGCAGTTGCTTGATTTATTTAACCAGGTGATTTTTCTAAATAAAAAGGCCAAGGATGATGAGTTTTTATTATGCAGCATTAATAATGGTAATTAGAATTACACAGGTGGCGTTCCAAACATCATGATGGATCTCATTACCACACGGGAGAGAGATCTGTCCAAGTATTCCATGGAACAGTAAGTAAAAATATCATGTATTTTATCACCTTGATTCGGTAATCTAATCGAGTGCCGATGCTGATTAGAGACTATTATCCTTTGATACAGGTACTCTTGCATTGCCAAATACAAGGGCACATATTTGACGATGTACCTGCCGGTGAGTGTAGTTTTTGTATGCTTTATTACTACTTACAAATAGCAAAGTTCAGCTCGATCTAAGTAAGTTTGGTTAATGTTTATGTACAGGTTTCCTGTGCATTGATTTTGGCTGGTGAGCGTCCAGAGGACCATTTTGAATTTGAGGACATACTTGATGAGATAACGACCTATATCACAATTTGAGGACCATCATTCTAGATCGTGTCAGATATCCCTACTTGTTACCGTTCTAGCTGCTCTTTGGTCGACCCTTTTTTTGTAATAAGCACGTAAATTTTGCAGGACGACTATCTAGATTGCTTCGGGGACGAAAAAATGACCGGGAAGGTCTGTTGAATGCATGCTAAATCTATTTCCAGCTCTCCATCCTTTCACTCTCTTAGTTCAAAACTGCGAAATCATTGAACTTGTTAAAATTTGACAGACTGGAACAGATATTTCAGATGGCAAGTGCACTTGGCTGATTCTCAAAGCACTAGAACATGCTAATGAGGACCAAAAGAATATTTTATATGTAAGTGAGGAGCTCCTTCCCAAAATTGGAATGTTCCTCATATCATAAACATACATTCTGCTGTTCCCTGAAGTTCTTTGCGCTTCAGGAGAATTACGGGAAAGTTGATCCGGCATGCGTGGCAAAAGTGAAAGAAACTTATGTGTCTCTTGATCTTCAGGTTTGAGTTTATGCTACCATTTTCCATATAGATTAGTGGATCATATTATTATAAATTTTGTAGTGATTCATTGAGGTAATTTGTCCGCAAAATATATGCAAACAATTCCTGAGAAAGAGCTTCGAAGAGCTGAACAAGTCTGTTGAGTCTCATCCAAGCAAAGTTCTCCAACCTATTTGGGAAACGTTGGATGTGATCTTCCCCAGAGTTCATGTTAAAGTAGAAATTGATGTTCATATATATCAAGTTTTACAAGATAGACGAGTATATATACAGAAGGATTTACACAGAGATTAAGATGTATTAATTACCTATTTAATGAGGATCTATTTACAAGAAGAAAATAACAGCTGGAGAGCCCGTTGGGCTGGACTAGCCGTTAAGCTCTTAATGGACTGAGGAGACTGGCCGCACATATGTGGGAAGTGGAGAACATCGAATATGAAATCTGGGCAGGGCCGGCTGAGATGAGATCAATATTTCCAACACTCCCCCTCAAGTTGGGGAGTATAAATCAAATACACCCAACTTGGATAAGTGTAATTCGAATTGATTTGCTCCAATTGCCTTGGTAAAGATGTCCGCGGGCTGTTCTTCACTCATTAGATATGGAGTAACAACCATCCCTTCTTGAACCTTGTCACGAACAAAGTGACAATCTATTTCGATGTGCTTTGTTCGCTCATGAAACACTGGATTGTTTGTAATGTGGATTGCAGCCTGGTTGTCACAATAGAGTGTCATTGGTGCTTGAATCTTGAAGTGAAGTTCTGTTAGAACATTTCTGATCCAGGCCAGTTCGCTTACAGTGTCAGCCATGGACCTGTACTCTGATTCTGCTGTTGATCTTGACACGACCTTTTGCTTTTTTGATCTCCAAATGACTGGATTATTTCCCAGCAGTATGCAGTACCCTGAAGTCGATCTTCCATCATTCAAGCAGCCTGTATAATTGGCATCTGCATAAGCAACAACATCCAAATTATTATTTTGAGTCATGAGTATCCCTTTACCTGGGCACCCTTTCAAGTACTGTAAAATTCGTTTAAGCAACTCAACGTGTTGAAGTTTAGGAGAATGCATCAATTGACTTACAACTGTTGGGATAAAAAAGTGAGAACGCTAAGAACGATCTCATGACGGCCCGGAGTGCTCGTCCCAAGGTCAATCTAACGCTACGAGTAACAAGGTTGGCCGAAGCCGAGACTACTACTAACCTAAACTAAGTTGATAGAGATTTTGTGATTTGGTTTGTGGATGTCTTCTGCTCGCCCCTTGTCTTGCTTATATAGAAAACGAAGATCGCCTCAGCTTCACTCTAGCCGTGTTGTAGTCGGACTCGGAGTCCTCATCGCTTATCTTTAGCCAGGCCTTACCCTTATCCAGTCTGAACTCAAAGGCCCGGAGCGTATCTCTTTCAATGCTTATCTTCATCTGAAACAGACTTTCAACGCTTATTCCGCCTAATTCGGATTTGTCTTGCCGGAGCTTATCCTTGTCTCTTAAGAACCTAGGGTATAGAGTGTCCCAGAGCTCCTCCAATCCCTTCAAGAGTCCGCCTTAAATTTGGTCTCTTCGTATCTCCGTCCACCTATGTAGAGTCCGTGCTAACCCGGTCTCTTTCACCTTATCTCATGTACACCGGGCACTACATTTGGGCTCAAGAGATTGGTCTTACCTAAAGTAAGGAAACTAGCTCTCTACTTGAGCTAATGGCAATCGGTGCCCCTATTCGGTACCCTCAATTGGCACCGGATTTAGGTGCCTTCAATTGGCACCTCATTTAGTGCCTCGTCCGACGCCGAATCTGCTTCAAGTGACTTTTTGACATCCTTCTGCCTCGAATTTGAAGAATCTATAAACTATAAAGTTGTAGCTCTATGTCTTACCTTCACACATCAACTTGAATCGCATTAATCCGAGATTCGAGTCAAAAGATATGACCTGGCGCCAGATTTACTTCCTCTACCTGGCGCCAGGTTGGCTTCCCACACTTGGCGCCGATTTCAGACATCCATCCACTCTGAATTGGCCCAAGTGATGAACTACGAAGTTGTAGGCCTATCTATTATCTTTCCATAGGCTCAAGAATCACCTTAATCCGAGGTCTGAGTCAAACGTTATGACCACTTTACCAGACATCCGAAGCCCCTTCAACCGCCTTCACATGGCGCCGGATTTCCTTTCACCCACCTGGTGCCGGGTTCACTTGGCACCGGTTTTGGACTTCCTTTCACTGTGAATCGGAAAAAGTGAGAACTACAAAGTTGTAGGCCTATCTATTATCTTTCTATAGGCTAATGAATCACCTTAGTCCGAGGTCCGAGTCAAAAGTTATGATCACTTTACCAGAGACAGCCAAAGCCCCTTTATTCGCCTTCACCTCAGTTAGTGCCACACTCGCCTTAGCTCAGTTGGCGCCACACTCGCCTTCACTCAGTTGGCACCGCACTCACCTTCGCTCAGTTGGCGCCGCACTCTCCTTCCCTTAGTTGGCGCCGAGTTCGCCTGTCCTCGGTTGGCGCCGCATTTAGTTGGCGCCACCTTTAGTTGGCGCCGGGTTGGCCTTCCACTCGATTGGTGCCAATTTTAGCTAGTGTCGGGCTCACCTCTATTGAGTTGGTACCTCACTCGCTCTAGGAGAATAAACGCTCCATTCGGCTTCACCTTCTCGAACTTGTGAAGTCAATCATGCACCTAACTCCCATACTCGAAGCCCCAACTTTGTAAATTATTTAGCCCGTCAACAATTCCGAGGTCCGGGTTGAGCGTTACGGTCGATCTACCAAGTATGGGTACTCCTCAAAGAGACTGAGGAAGTCCAACCTGACATGTGTTAAGAGGGCCCTCTCATTCCCTCCAATTGCTCGACCTGACCTAAAGGAGACCTGCTTGCCTTAAGGGAACTCAACCTAACTTGAGGCTGAGGATGTCCAAACTGACTTGAGGCTGAGGACACCTAAGCTAGCTTGAGGCTGAGGATACCCAATCTGACTTGAAGTTGAGGGTAAACTAAGCCAAGAATGAAGCTGATAGTACCCAAGCTGAATTTAGGATGAGGGTAGCCAGGCTGCCTTAAGCATACCTAGCCAAAACAAGTTGAAATCCAAGTACAGGTATCTCCATGATTGCCTTAGTCGACCCCGAGCTCCCAACAAGTTATTTTTGCACTCCAACAATGCCCCCCACATGCCTTTGATTCGAATAGTCAAGGAGAATTAAAGGCATGTATTCTTGTTTGAGTTCGGGCGAGGGTCGACAACCCCCAATATCATCTAATATGTAGTGGGTAAAGCCAAAATCTGGCTAACCGTGGGTCGATATTCAATAGAGACCTTGTATGAGCATAGCAGTACCTCATTCACAAGGTCCTTACTTCAACTTTGGCATCACTTAGTTTACTTAGAGCAAGGTGAAGATTATTGATTTTGAGCAGCTCCAGGGGGTCCAGGCCGTTGTCATGAAAGACATACCCGGCCGACTCGTAGAATGACAAGGTGTAGACCACCAACCACCTTGTCACCTCTCATATGGCCTTACTCCTCAAAGGTAAGGAAAAGTGCCTGCCCTTCGGGTGTGGCACTGACCGATCGATGGATCGAAGGAGTATCCTGCTCGACCGAGCTTGCATAGCAGGCAAACCAGTCATCTATGCTTCCCCGGGCCACCCTTTTTGGCACTATAAAATAGTCGTAGAAGGCTGCCTCTACACAGTTAGTAGTCGATAGGACGGGATTGACATTTGTTGTCACTATCTCTACCCTTCCATCCGGCTTCCACCGAATCAAGAATACATGGAGGGAGAATGGGGTCACTCGTCTTGAGTTGATCTAATCCCTCCCCGATGGAGAATTATAGGAGGTCTTTGTGCTTATGACAAAGAACACAATCTCTCGAGTAACGGAGCCCACAGTAACTTCAGCCTTGAGTACTCTAAGGGAAGGGGGTCAACTTCTCCTTCTCATTGCTTAGCTTCTTCAAGAGCGACTGAGGTAGGATGTTTACAATAGCCCTGTCATCCATGAGGACCCTCTCTATCCACTTTGCAAAGTCGTGAGCCATGGTATACAAAGACCTCAGGCTCTCACTTGTCCTCCAGGTAGGCCTAGCAATAGGGATACTATTGTTGAAGTCTTCCATCAGGGATACGGGTGAAGACTTCCTTTCTACCTCAACCTCAATAGTGTCACTCTCTATCACGTCTCTCTCTTTGTGGCTCATTTGATTGGGTTTCAACCCAAAACTAGATGAGGCAACGTTAATCGCCACCATGCTTGGGAAGTTCCCAAACTTGAAGTACATGTTGTCAAGGTCGACCGAGGCTTTCTTTTCCTTCCGCTTGGCTTGGTCAGTCTTGTCCTTTTTGGGGCGATCTTCCTTTGGGTGGACCTCTCCTCTTGCCTTAGGTATCCATTTGCAAATCAACTTCTTACGTTGATCAGTGGGTGCCTCTAGTCGAACCTCTTCAATGTGCTTGAGGTCTTTTCCTTTTTTCACCTTAGAGGATTCAACCTCTTTGGGTCGGCCTCGAGTCAGGGCCGAATGGTGTTTTACCTTTGTAACGCCCCGTGATTTGACCGACTGTCTCCACAGACCAACACGGGTCTTTTCCAGCGTGCTTTGTCCTCACTCGCACGCACCCTGAGAAACTTCCCAGGAGGTCACCCATCCTGATCCTACTTTCGGCCAAACGCGTTTAACCTTGGAGTTCTCTCAGGATGTGTACCGGAAAAGAAGGTGCACCTTGTTGATATAAATAGTACCAATCAAATCACTTAAGCGTTTCAGACAGAACAGATCGGGGTATCACATACACCCCTCCTTAAATACGCGACGTCCTCGTCGCGCCAGATACAAACAGTCCCAGAATCCCTCGGTTGCAGATGCGTTCGATCCCCGAACTACACCGTACAAGCCGAGGTCGCTCTGATACCAAATGTAACGCCCCGTGATTTGACCGACTGTCTCCACAGACCAACACGGGTCTTTTCCAGCGTGCTTTGTCCTCACTCGCACGCACCCTGAGAAACTTCCCAGGAGGTCACCCATCCTGATCTTACTTTCGGCCAAACGCGTTTAACCTTGGAGTTCTCTCAGGATGTGTACCGGAAAAGAACGTGCACCTTGTTGATATAAATAGTACCAATCAAATCACTTAAGCGTTTCAGACAGAACAGATCGGGGTATCACATATCGAGATACCCCAATAAAATTGGAACGATACAGAGAAGATTAGCATGGCCCCTGCGCAAGGATGACACGCACAAATCGAGAAATGGTCCAAATTTTTTAAATGTAACGCCCCGTGATTTGACCGACTGTCTCCACAGACCAACACGGGTCTTTTCCAGCGTGCTTTCTCCTCACTCGCACGCACCCTGAGAAACTTCCCAGGAGGTCACCCATCCTGATCCTACTCCCGGCCAAACGCGTTTAACCTTGGAGTTCTCTCAAGATGTGTGCCAGAAAAGAAGGTGCACCTTGTTGATATGGATAGTACCAATCAAATCACTTAAGCGTTTCAGACAGAACAGATCGGGGTATCACATACACCCCTCCTTAAATACGTGACGTCCTCGTCGCGCCAGATACAAACAGTCCCAGAATCCCTCGGTTGCAGATGCGTTCGATCCCCGAACTACACCGTACAAGCCGAGGTCGCTCTGATACCAAATGTAACGCCCCGTGATTTGACCGACTGTCTCCACAGACCAACACGGGTCTTTTCCAGCGTGCTTTATCCTCACTCGCACGCACCCTGAGAAACTTCCCAGGAGGTCACCCATCCTGATCCTACTCCCGGCCAAACGTGTTTAACCTTGGAGTTCTCTCAAGATGTGTGCCAGAAAAGAAGGTGCACCTTGTTGATATGGATAGTACCAATCAAATCACTTAAGCGTTTCAGACAGAACAGATCGGGGTATCACAACCTTTGAGCGAGCTAAGAGCATCTTTCGTTCTTCTAGCTTGGCCCTTTGTTCCACAAGTTTCTCTTCGAGGTCTTTAATTACTTGCTTTTGTTTTTGGAATTTTTTCTCAAGGCGACGTCTTTGAGTCTTGGTCAAGACGTCTTGTGTTGATGACTCAGGGGTGACCCCCTTGTCTCCAAGTTGGTTGAAGGTGTACCAGCGTAGGTTGGGCTTGTCCTGAAGGTCCACCTTGATTCGGGGACGATGGAACCTCCACGTATCAGCAACTCCCTTTGGATAAAAGAGCTTCTGGGTCCTTGGGAGGCATTTATCAGGCGGCCTTCCATGCCTCCCAAGTCTTGCCCCCAGGGTCTGAGGGTCGATATCCCCTTGCTTAGAGACATCGGCTCTCCTCTGACAAAAGAACTTCTGAGCTTTTAGAATGCAGTTATCAGGTGGCCTTTCTTGCCCTCCGAGTCTTACACTCCGATTCATAGGGTCAAACTCCCTTTGCTTAGGGACACCAACTCCCCTCGGATGAGAAGACTTATAAGCCTTTAGGATGCCGTTATCAGGCGGCCTTCCTTTCGGCATACAGACTGGGGTCTGGGTATCAAGGTAAGACAAAGACCGTACCCTCAATTGCTTCGTCGTAGGCTCAGTAGAGGTTAATAGCCTTTTGTGTTCCATTATATCAAGACGTGGCTTCTTGGTCTCCATATCGTTCATCTTGCTTTGCATTACCGGAGTTATGGTTGAGCCAAGTAACCGGTAAGATATTGAGTATTACCTTGAGATGTTAGCTGAGATGCCTCATCCATGTTGTTCGGATCCGCCTGAACTTGATCAATGACTGCCTGAAAGGCTTCCCTAGTGCACCCAAAGTGCCTATCAGACTCCTCCTCATCGCACTTACATGACTCTTCAAAGCACCTCCGGAAACCGAAGGTGGAGTATGTCTCTATTGGGATGATGACTATCTCTGCTGGCTCCGTGGAGGGAGCCACGGTAGATGAAGACTCCTCATAGCACCTATAAGACGCCTCATAATACTGAAAGATCTCATCGCTACTTTTCTTTGCCTCCTCGAGGCGACAGCAAGTATCCTCGCTAGCTTTCTTATATTCGGCCTCCAACTGATCTAGTTTGGCAGCCGTGGATTTGGTATTGATCGCTATCTGGTCCATCATTCGCTCTAGCCGTGTGACCATGGCTTCGAGTGCTCCTGTCAAAGCGAGGCCTTGGTGAGCCAGCTTATTGGGGGATGTCGTATTGATGGTGTTTCTCCCAGTACTCCTCTGAGTAGTAGGGAGTGCCGGCTCTTTAGTGGGAGCCGTGTTGGTGGGGTTCCTCCCGGTACCAGGTAGGGTGATCGGGAGAGCCGGCTCCTTGAGGGGTCCCGTGTTTGTGGTATTCTTCCCAGCGAGCTGCTGAGAGGAGGGTGGTGCGTTGTCTCTGCCTTTGGTCATCTTGATTGGAGTAGGTTAAACTGCCTTCTCAGACGTCCTTCTAGGTCCCACCGAGCGTGCCAAAAACAATGTTGGGATAAAAAAGTGAGAACGCCAAGAACGATCTCATGACGGCCGGGAGTGCTCGTCCCAAGGTCGATCTAACGCTACGAGTAATAAGGTTGGCCGAAGCCGAAACTACTACTAACCTAAACTAAGATAAAGAAGCCAAAGCTTGATAGAGATTTTGTGATTTGGTTTGTGGATGTCTTCTGCTCGCCCCTTGTCTTGCTTATATAGAAAACAAAGATCGCCTCAGCTTCACTCTAGCCGTGTTGTAGTCGGACTCAGAGTCCTCATCGCTTATCTTTAGCCAGGCCTTACCCTTATCCAGTCTGAACTCAAAGGCCCGGAGCCTATCTCTTTCAATGCTTATCTTCATCTGAAACAGACTTTCAACGCTAATCTCCGCCTAATTCGGATTTGTCTTGCCGGAGCTTATCCTTGTCTCTTAAGAACCTAGGGTATAGAGTGTCCCAGAGCTCCTCCAATCCCTTCAAGAGTCTGCCTTAAACTTGGTCTCTTCGTATCTCCGTCCACCTATGTAGAGTCCGTGTTAACCCGGTCTCTTTCACCTTATCTCATGTACACCGGGCACTACATTTGGGCTCAAGAGATTGGTCTTACCTAAAGTGAGGAAACTAGCTCTCTACTTGAGCTAATGGCAATCGGTGCCCCTGTTCGGTACCCTCAATTGGCCCCGGATTTAGGTGCCTTCAATTGGCACCTCATTTAGTACCTCGTCCGATGCCGCATCTGCTTCAAGTGACTTTTTGACATCCTTCTGCCTCGAATTTGAAGAATCTATAAACTATAAAGTTGTAGCTCTATGTCTTACCTTCACACATCAACTTAAATCGCGTTAATCCGAGATTCAAGTCAAAAGATATGACCTGGCGCCAGATTTGCTTCCTCTACCTGGCGCCAGGTTGGCTTCGCACACTTGGCACCGGTTTCAGACATCCATCCACTCTGAATTGGCCCAAGTGATGAACTACGAAGTTGTAGGCCTATCTATTATCTTTCCATAAGCTCAAGAATCACCTTAATCCGAAGTCTGAGTCAAAAGTTATAACCACTTTACCAGAAAGCCGAAGCCCCTTCAACCGCCTTCACATGGCGCCGGATTTACTTTCACCCACCTTGCGCCGGGTTCACTTGGCGCCGGTTTTGGACTTCCTTTCACTGTGAATCGGAAAAAGTGATGAACTACAAAGTTGTAGGCCTATCTATTATCTTTCTATAGGCTCATGAATCACCTTAGTCCGAGGTCCGAGTCAAAAGTTATGATCACTTTACCAGAGACAGCCAAAGCCCCTTTAATCGCCTTCACCTGGCGCCGAGTTTCCTTTCACCTACTTGGCGCCGCACTCTCCTTCCCTTAGTTGGCACCACACTCGCCTTAGCTCAGTTGGCGCCGCACTCGCCTTCACTCAGTTGGCACCACACTCACCTTCGCTCAGTTGGCGCCGCACTCTCCTTCCCTCAGTTGGCGCCGAGTTCGCCTGACCTCGGTTGGTGCCGCATTTAGTTGGCGCCACCTTTAGTTGGCGCCGGGTTGGCCTTCCACTCGATTGGTGCCGATTTTAGCTAGTGTCGGGCTCACCTCTATTGAGTTGGTACCTCACTCGCTCTAGGAGAATAAACGCTCCATTCGGCTTCACCTTCTCGAACTTGTGAAGTCAATCACGCACCTAACTCCCATACTCGAAGCCCCAACTTTGTAAATTATTTAGCCCGTCAACAATTCCGAGGTTCGGGTTGAGCGTTACGGTCGATCTACCAAGTATGGGTACTCCTCAAAGAGACAGAGGAAGTCCAACCTGACATGTGTTAAGAGGGCCCTCTCATTCCCTCCAATTGCTCGACCTGACCTAAAGGAGACCTGCTTGCCTTAAGGGAACTCAACCTAACTTGAGGCTGAGGATGTCCAAATTGACTTGAGGCTGAGGACACCCAAGCTAGCTTGAGGCTGAGGATACCCAATCTGACTTGAAGTTGAGGGTAAACTAAGCCAAGAATAAGGCTGATAGTACCCAAGCTGAATTGAGGATGAGGGTAGCCATGCTGCCTTAAGCATACCCAGCCAAAGCAAGTTGAAATCCAAATACAGGTATCTCCATGATTGCCTTAGTCGACCCCGAGCTCCCAACAAGTTATTTTTGCACTCCAACAACAACACTCACAGCATAAGTAATATCAGGTCGAGTAATTATTAGATATATCAATTTACCAACAATTTTTTGAAATCGTGATACATCGTGGTAAGGTATTCCTTTTTTAGTCACCTTCAAATTCTGTTCCAGAGGGGTTCTATATGGCTTAACTCCGAGTTTCTTAGTCTCCTTTAAGAGATCTAGAACGTACTTTCTCTGGTTAATGAACACACCCTTTGAAGAATGAGCAAATTCTACTCCAAGGAAGAACTTTAACTTACCTAAATCCTTAATATCGAATCTATCATGGAGGGCAGTTTTTACCTTGTTAATTAAGTCCATGCTTTCTCCAGTTATGAGAATGTCATCTACATATATGAGTACCACAGTCTTACCTTGGCCTTGGTTTGAGACAAACACGGAGGAATCAGAATAGCATTTCCTGAAACCAAGAGTTTGTAACTCACTGCTTAGCTTGTTGTACCAAGCTCGGGGAGATTATTTTAACCCATAAATTGCTTTCTTGAGCCTGCATACTTGGTTAGAATCATAATTCAACAGACCAGGAGGAATCCTAAGATAGACTTCTTCATTAAGAGTTCCCAGCAAGAAGGCATTTTTCACATCCATATGTTCCATATGCCAGCCAAAGTTAACAGCAATGGAAACAAGTATACGAATTGTATTCATTTTAGCTACTGGTGCGAAGGTATCACCATAATCTACTCCAGGAGTTTGAGTAAACCCTCTTGCAACTAATCTAGCTTTGTATCTTTCGACCGTTCTAGCTGCTCTTTGGTCGACCCTTTTTTTGTAATAAGCACGTAAATTTTGCAGGACGACTATCTAGATTGCTTCGGGGATGAAAAAATGACCGGGAAGGTCTGTTGAATGAATGCTAAATCTATTTCCAGCTCTCCATCCTTTCACTCTCTTAGTTCAAAACTGCGAAATCATTGAACTTGTTGAAATTTCACAGGCTGGAACAGATATTTCTGATGGCAAGTGCACTTGGCTGATTCTCAAAGCACTAGAACATGCTAATGAGGACCAAAAGAATATTTTATATGTAAGTGATGAGCTCCTTCCCAAAATTGGATTGTACTTCATATCATAGACATACATTCTGCTGTTCCCTAAAGTTCTTTGCGCTTCAGGAGAATTACGGGAAAGTTGATCCGGCGTGCGTGGCAAAAGTGAAAAAAACTTATGTGTCTCTTGATCTTCAGGTTTGAGTTTATGCTACCATTTTCCATATAGATTAGTGGATCATATTATTATAAATTTTGTAGTGATTCATTGAGGTAATTTGTGCGCAGAATATATGCAAACAATTCCTGAGAAAGAGCTTCGAAGAGCTGAACAAGTCTGTTGAGTCTCATCCAAGCAAAGTTCTCCAACCTATTTGGGAAACGTTGGATGTGATCTTCCCCAGAGTTCATTAAAGTGCTTAGCTCAACTGGAGACCCCTAGCTCCAGTTCAGCCAATGCACACTTGTTTTTGGTTGCTCCGTGTGCAACCTTGGCTGCTGGTTTATGTATTTTGTAATTGTTCAATTTCAAGGAATAAGATTTACTTTTGGGAGAAGTACAATTATAATACCTGTGGTTTCAAAATTTTTGTGCTATCCTGAACTTTGTAAACGTTGTTTACGATCCTCTGGTTGACACATTTTTTTGCGAGAGACTCAGGAAGGGGCTGTTATTGGAGTGTGAAAGCTGTCTCTAAGGTTACCAATTGCTTGGCTCAGCTTGGGTGTGAAGCCGTATAGAAACTGTTACGCCTTGTGATCTGACTAACTATCTTTACAAACCAATACGAGTCTTTTTCAGTGTATTTTGTCCTCTTATACACGCATCCCAGAAACTTTTTGTGAGGTTACCTATCTTAAAATTGTTCTTTCAAGACGTGTGCTTAAAAAGTAGGTGCATTCAAATCTCCAAGGCTTTCAGACAGAACAAATCATATACGGGGTATCACATTTATTCCTCCTTAAATACCTGATGTTCTCATCGTGCCAGTTACAGACAATCCAAGAATTACTTGTTTTCAGGTGTGTTCGATCCTCGAACCACACCGTACTAGCCGATGTCTTACTCTGATACCAATAGTAACGTCCCGTGATTCGACTGACTATCTCCATAGACTAACACAAGTCTTTTTCAGCGTGTTTTGCCCTCACTCACACGCATTTCAGAAACTTATCAAGATGTCATCTGTCCAAAAATTACTCCAGCTTAAATACGTTTAACTGTGGAGTTTTTTCAAAATGTGTGCCAGAAAAGAAGATGGAACAATGGTGACAAATTCTAACTAGTCTTGCTTGGTTACAGATAGATTTTATTTGTATATCTATGACGAATTTTACGAGTCTCGATTAAATTTGCAAATTTCCCCACTTTGTGAAGTGACAATGGTGAGTCCTAAGATACTTTCTCTTACTTAGATTTCTTGCAAAATTAATAATCCAAATATTTTTACTAGGTATGAAATGACCATACTAAAATTTGTCGGGTTACACTTTACACCCTACCTTTGTCACTTCAGCGCGACAACGCTTGACTTCGTAAACCAATGTTCCTGTATTTATTATGTTATGATGAAATAGTGGATGGGTTTATTTGGTTTATGGCGGTGAAACGGACAATGCTAATTACAGTTGACTTGGAGCGTTATTTTGTTTGTTTATAGAGGACTTAGAATATTAGTTTAACGTTTTATGTTTTCACAACAACCAAAGTTTTCCTTACGTAATTGCACCGTTCATATTAAAGTAGTAAGATTTCCATTTCAATGCATTTTAGTTGAAATTACGTAAATTCTGATATTTATTGAACTGATTAATCTAAATTTAAAATAAGTATAATATTTAATTGGTGGCTAAATTCTCCCTCGTTATATATTTTCAATGATCTAAATTGAAACCTGTAATAAAACAACTTCATTACAAATTCATCAAAATATTAGTCAGTTACAATTGAAGACATTGATAAGAAGATGTATAATTTCACGTGTGTATTTTCTTTTGAAAACAGAAAAGGACTCCACACAATACGTGTTTTTCCAATCTAGACCATGGTTTTAAAACCCGGCCCGGAGCTACGACCCGGAATTCCTACCGTTTTTCGGGTGATCGGACCAAAAATATTTTTATTTTTAAATATTTTAAATAATATATATATATGTAGGTTAAAATATACTTATTTTCCATACAAAAAAGTAGACTTAATTTTTTATCTCTCCTCTCTATAAATCTACTTTTTGATTTATTTATTACTTTATAAACTTGTCAAATCAATTTTTTTTTCTCGAAAATCACCAAAAAAAGTCAATTTCGCCCATTTTTGTATTAACCGGGTTCAACCGGTCAGGATGGACCTCAAAATCGGCTGGTCCAATCAAATTTTGTCCGATTAGTACAGACCCCGGTCAAAAACCTAAAAACAACCCGGTCTTGTGCCCGTTTTGCGGTCCAACTGGTCGGACCATCGGTCAGACCACATTTTTTAAAACCATGATCTAGAGTACGTAACATCTTAACCCAATGCAGAAAAATATATACGTAGATTTGGATAAGATTTTGACCCAGAAAAAAAAATCATAACTTGTTGACAGTTTGCGGATAGCTCTCATCAATTTCTTGCTCGATCGTTATCTATTTGCATGCAGAAAAAGCCCTTGATTATAAAACAACCAAGCTCGGCCATCAAGACCTCATCTTGTACTTCGAGTCTCTTACATTAGAGAATTAGCCTTGTATCTTTGTTCCAATGTAAATTTCGTTACTTATTTATAATACTAATCCATTTACCCAAAAAAAATTACTGGCTTAACTTTTCAAAAACAAAGTTGACTATAAAGATGCCGAGAAGACCAAAAGCAGCTATAGCCGGTAATCACAATTCGAAAATGGGAAATCATTGAATGCCCGCTAACAAAACCAAACTCCTAAATGAGTTGAAACTCTCTAGGGCCAAACCATCCCATGGCAGACCGGTTTATTACAATTGTTAGTCTCGTTAAAATTCTACCAGGATAAAATCTAATTGAAAAAAATTTAGACCATTTTCCGAATTTTGCGTCTCATTCTGTTAGAACATCGGAAGCACTTTCGATACGTCCTTATTAACAACATAGAGATATAGAAATACTGAGCACACACAATATACTTGATTCGGTCAACTGAGAGAGAGACGAAGCTGCCATCCTAATCTGCTATGTATCTTTCCATTTTTTATTAGATGCCGCCTAGGGTACGCCGGACCGCTTACCTTCGTGCTCCGTTTTTAGTTGGATGCGGCTTCCTATGACGAATTAATTGTTGTATATTTATTGCACATATTTTACAAAACTGTGTTGGAACAGATTTTATTATAAATTATTATTTGCTATGTTTCGAATAGTTATAAATTCCATAAGTAGACAATTGTTTTGAATAAATACTTGCAACCTCGCACAACCGGATTAATAATAATCCCTTCCGGGATATGATCGACCATGCTCACATGTGGAATAAGTTGTAGTATCTTTTTTCGTTTCCGGATATAATTTTCTAGTTATTTTTCCTTTCCGGGATAAGATCGACCATGCTCACATGTGCATGTGAAGTAAATAACAATAAAAAAAGTTGTATTTCTGTTTAAGGCAGCATGCCCTCCCTTTTTCCATCTACAATTAGATTTAAATTAAACCCTCCTTCAAATTGCTCTTCAATACCACTGAAAATGGAGTTCTCACGTACATCTCTTCCTGGATTTTCAATTTCAAGTGTGAGAATCCTCAAATCCCCATCTTCTCGAACTATTTTCCCCCAAAAACTTAATTGTGTAACTAGAAGATTTTCTCAATACCATGGTTTACCTCCACCTAAACTTTACAGTGATCACAACAACTCAAACACCTTATTATATCAACCCAAAAATAATTCCCCAAATATTGCTCCAAAGATATCTTATGGGCGCAACACCATTCCCTTAACTAAGGTATATATTATATCTTATAGTACTTTTTTTGTGTGCGTCTTCTGCGACTTTCAATATAAATCATGTCTGGGTTTTTCGATGGGATGAGTTTTTTTGCTTGTGGTTTTTATTTACGTTTTAAAGTATGCAGTAAATTATATTTCACTTATAAAAAATTGTAGCTTCGCAAGCTAATGGAGGATTTAAAAACTTGAGCTTCGCTTCCAGGCTACCGCAGATCAAAATGGAAAAGATAATTCGGATTCACCAATCACAAAAGTATTGGGATTCTCAGGCATTCTACTGCGGTTCATGAAACCACATATCCAACTCGGAATACTTGCAGCATCCACGTAAGCTATCTTTTTACTTTCACGGCTTACCACAGATTGCCTTGGGAAATCTTCCAAGCGTACTCTCTTTTTTTTTTAATATTTGTATAAGAGTCGAGTATCGTCAAACCCTATTTTGGGATTCCCAAACATAGTCTTACACAACTGTTAAATTTTTAATATCTCATGAGCTGAGTTCATGTGTTTCACAGCTCTCTGATGGCGAGAGCTTGGATGAAGAACGCTCGTCTAGTAACTCTACCACCGTGGATTTTACTTTTAAGAGTAGTGGCTGCTCTTCTTGCTCATTCGTGTGCAGGTAGCTTCGTGAGTAGTATCAACCAAATTTACGATATCGAAATTGATAAGTACGTATCTGAGACTTTATAATACTATATCTCCTAATCAAATTAAAGATTTCTTTTTAAGTTGTTAATTTTACAGGATCAATAAACCCCGTACTTATCCACTGGCTTCGGGAGAATTGTCTCTCCCATTGGCGTGGATATTGGTGATATCGTTTGCAGCAATTGGTATTGCAGTTTCTTCAATTCTAGAATCGGGCTCGCTACTTGCATATATTCTCTGCAGCATAGTTCTGGGATCATTATATTCTGTACCTCCATTCTCCTTCAAAAGATCTACAATTGGTGCGGTTCTTACTAATGCTTTGGTACGTATCCCCTCCACACACTATATACATGCATATATTTTTTGAGAAGTTCAAACTTTATATCACCGTGAATAATTACACTTAATGTACAATAGTCCTTAGGCAAAACTTAGTGGTCTAAAATTACCATAGCGAATCTAAATATAAAAGAAAGTCGTGGCTCATAAATCTTTAATCGTTTGGACCAAAGTAGCCATTCGTTAATCGGACCATGTACATGTACATGCATATAAATATGTCTTTATGTAGCTCTCGTTTTACTTAGCACCAAATTAATACCTCACTGAGACCAACTTTCCTCCACCATAACTCCTCGTCTTCCGCACCGTCCTCACCTTTCTCACCACCCTCACCATAATCCTCCTCCTCATTGATTAATAGAGTGCTCAATATGGGTTTTGGATTGAGTTGGGACAACATAAAAATTGTCCATAATAAGGAGATTTCGTTTGGACCATCAGATTTTATTAAAAATCGTGTTTACAGATCTGACAGTCATCAAAAATCGTGTCTATAAATCAAAAACTTTGATTCATTTCAGTGGGGACAAACCTTGTCCCCACTCAATCCAACCCCGTTCAATATGTTGTGGATATTCAAAATTTGGTGGAGGAGATTAGGCCGGAATCTAGCAGAGTGTCTCCTGGCCATGACATTAAGAAAGAAAGTGTTGGTGAGGGAGTTGGGGTTTCGACCACTGGGACAGCTGCGGTGGGGTAGGCTGAGTCTCCAACGGTCGGCAACCCTTTGTCTTCCGATATGCTTATGCCAGCTCATAGGAATTCAAACCCCACTCATGGGGCTTGTTGACAAGGCGGATTTTTTAGATCCGCTTGCAATAATAGAGGAAATAAAATGTCGAACCCACAAAGAACGGAATCTAGTCCACCTACGAGATCTAATAGCTAGTCTAGGTTTTATTTTTTGGTTGTTTTCAAGTAACTAGCAGAAAAAAATTAAAGTAGCTAATGATAATTCTTGGAAAGATCAACAATGAAGGAAAGTGGGCAAGGCACCTTCCATGCAACCCTCTCAACTTGACTTCTCATGGGTTTATTATGTGACGGTCCTAGGTGAATCTTGTGCGTGGTGCTTCACAGGATAGATTCAAAACAATTGTCTACTTATGGAATTTATAATTGCCATTCGGCGTATGTTCTGTCGTTCGGTGGGCTGATTCGCCGTTTGGTGGCTAGATCAGGGCAATCTTCGTTCGATGCTAGACCCCCCATTCAGCGTCTTTGACATTTCTCCGGACCTGGCCTTCTCACCTTTCGCTTCTCCGCATCTTCGTATTCACCTCCAAAAGACACAAGAATAAACAAGTAAAACCATTCAAGATAACAGACTTAAAAATGGTCAAAAAGACTCAAGATTAAAGGACTTAACATGCAAAAAAGGGTTGAAATGACTCTTAAATGGCATTATGAAATAGACGCTTTTCACGCTCATCAAAATGCAGGAGCAGGAGGAAGATTCTGGAAGGCGTGATTGTCTGGCTTGTGACGTGGGCCCGGTTGCAAGTTTAGCCTTGACACAAGGTGGTCCAAATTTTGAGAAAAGAAGTGAAGACTTGGCCCAAATTAGGGTTGGGCTAGACGAGGCAAATTTAAATGAGGAATATCAAAGTGAAGGAACAATTATTGGGCTTGGTACATGGGGGTCTGGATTGAGCACGGAGTGAAGGAATCGATTCCGTACGGTTTGGAGTGAAAGGGGACCGCAGTGGCAAGCGCAGTTATGTGATAATGGCAAGTGCAGTTATGTGATAATGGCAAACGCAGTTATGTGATAATGGCATGTGTATTTTTGATAGTGGCAAGTCCCCGTTGATGATAATGGCGCGCGTGGTTTTTTTCATTTTGGTCCCCCATATTTTAGCATTTTTGCAAAAAGGTCACACTGGCATGCGCAGTTATGTGATAGTGGCATGCACAGTTATGTGATATTGGCATGCACAGTTGTGTGATAATGGCATTTGTATCCGGCCTGCGTTTGTGCGTAGTTTTTTTCATTTTGGTCCCCGTATTTTAGCGCGTTTGCAAAAAAGTCCCCGCGTGTCTTCATTCCGAACGGTTCAGAATCTGAGCATTCCGTGCCCAATCCAGACCCGGTACATGGACCCTTCAGAGAAGTATCACGCCCAAAAACTAAACATTTAAGGTCAAAGAAAGTTTCATTCGGACCCCGAAAGACATTTGGAAAGATGCCCGAGTTTTTCGGTACAAGGCAAAACAAGAGAAACCAAACAATTTGGAAGAGAATTACCATACGGAGCTCATATTATAGCAGAAAAATTGTTTTCACTATGGAACGGGCGCCGAGGTTGATTGGCGAAAAAATAATAGAGAAAAGTATCACGCCGAGGCTAGGGGATGTTTGCGAAAGATATTTTCTATCTATGTTATATAGTTAGTTAAATATCTTTTACCATTTTTAGGAGAATTAAAGTGTTTAACGCCACGAAAAGTGTAGTGCACTTGACGTAACTTTTTGATAGGTAATAACTTTTTAGATATAAAAAAGTCGCTAGCACATTGAAAAATAAGAAGCACTGCCTAAGGAGAGTTTATTCTAAGAAAAATTCTATGAAGATGAATCTTTTGAAATGTGTGGCAGATCTCTCCTTGCAAAATAAACAAAAATTTGTTCATGTTTCAGCGAGAGTAGCTGTTGCGAGAATAAGTGAACAAGTAACCCGAGACGGATCCGGAGTGGTCGTCCCAAGGTCGGTCTATACTATGCTAAAGCTAGAGCTAGGCTACGGAAAGGAAAAGCGATACAAGATAAGTAAAGTAGTTGTGTGTTGTGTTGTTGATGATCGTCTCTGTTGTCCGAGCTTCCTTTATATAGCACGTCTTGACCTAGCTCCATCCTTCCCGTGCAAGAAATCTCGTCCCGAGTGAATATTTTGTTTCCAAATCAACCCGACTTAGAATAGAAAAATATAAACCGTCTTTCTCATATGAACAGATCTCGTCTTCGATTAGGAATATGCCGGTCGTGCCGACCAAGCAATTGTGTCCCAAAATCTTATTAAAATCTCGGAAATCCCGGCTCTACTTAGGAAAATATAAGCCACCTTGACCATCTCGAACCTTCCACGCAAAAACTCGTCCTAAACCCATCATCGCCCAAACAACTTTCCGCCTTTAGGGCCAAAACGAACTCCAAAGAGCCCAAACCTCCTGCCTACACGGACCAAAAAGGGCCTCTCGCCTTGAAGCCTAAGATGACCTCCACGCCCGGAACCTTCTTTCCACTTTCAAACACAAGGCGGTACCTACCGCCTACCGCTTTCAAGCCGCCGAGCGCCTAAAATGGACCTGCCTTACCGCTCGAACCCTCTAGGCGGGCTAAGCCTTCTGCCCGCAGGCCCCTAGGCGGTATGTGCCTACCGCCTGGGTTCCCAAACCGACGCCATCCACCCGCTTGCACCAACAAGGCGGTATACTACCTCCCGCCTTGAAGTGAACCGAGCTCCATCCTTTTTGCCCGCAGGCTCCTAGGCGGTATGTACCTACCTCCCATCAGTCCTAGGCAGCTCGTGCTTACCGCCTACGAGCCCAAATAGGCTTCCTACCGCCCGGGTGCCTCCCGCTTACACATCGAAGGCGGTATGCCGCCTCGTAACAGGCTAGATGGCCTAATGGGCCATGCACCAACGAGCCCGGGTCACTCAACTTGGATAATTAATTTCGTACTTCAACAATCTTCCCGCCTTAGGTTTCCCGTTGTTGATTCACGGACCGAAGTGTCCAACCCAGACACCCCACTTCAAAGGACAAAGCACACTCCGGGCTCCCGCCTTGAAGATCAAAGTGACCATCCGGGTTTCCGCCTTGTAGGTCGAAGCAACCATCCGGCCTCCAGCCTTGTAGGTCAAAGCACCTTCCGACCTCCCTCTTTGAAGGCCAAAGCGACATCCGGGCTCTCGCCTCGAGGGCCAAAGCGTCCTGTTGCTTTCCGCCATAAGGACCAAAGCGTCCTCCCGCTTTGACCTATATTTTTGACCTACTTTCGCTTTGAATCTGAAGACATGATAAACTACAAAGTCGTAGATTTATGTCTTGGCTTCGTAGAACAACTTGAATCATCTTAATCCAAGTTCCGGACAGAAAGTTATGAGCATTTTACTGAGGAGTATTACCCAGGCGGGTGGGAAGCGGACCGAACCGCGCTTCCGCCTTGGTCTTGCAAGCGGGAAGCAGACCGAACCGGTTCAAAGTATGCTCATCTTGAAGTAGATTTCTGACCATATTTTACTTCGAATTGGAAGAAGTTCTAAACTACAAAGTTGTAGATATTTGTTTTACCTTTCCATAGCCGAAAGAATCAGCTCAATCCAATGCTCGAGTCAAAATCTACCGCCGATCTACCAAAGTCCGTCAGAACTCAAAGAGCAAGCTAATACCAAGAGTTGGCACTTTGTTTAGTCCCGCTTCTGATCCAAATTAGGCAAGGTTCTTGAAAATAAAATTGTAGATACATGTCTCTCTTTTCCATACCCGCAAGAATCTCTTCATTCCAATCGGTCACTTTGGGACCACATCGGTCATCGGTCATCCGATCACTTTGAGACCACACCGGGTACCTCAAAATATGTTGACAATGTCGATATTATTTTTGTACCTCAATAGTAGCTTACATGGAGTCTGGGGTTTATATTGAGTAATCTGATTACTCTTTTGAAAGGAGATATGTCGGATCGTATTAAGAACGTGGCTAATAAGATGAGAATTTAAATGATCGTTGTAGACCGATAGAGTGGTGGGTGTTGGATTCTAGGTATCAAAATTTTAGGCGAACCTTTTATGGATTTGATATTAGCATAGGCGCAGAGTTGTATCTTTGGTACATTTGGAGTAATGTGCAATTTTTACCTTTGCGAAAAATTAGATCTCGTTTCATTTAATCCAGAACTCCAATTTTTCTGACTTATTTGATTGATCCAACTAGCTAGGGTTTTCAACTATTCTATCGTCGGGTGCAGCAAGAGAAACCATGGGACTTTCTTTTCAATTAAGGTGCTCTCTTGAATCATCTTTCACTAATGGACCAATAATAAATTCATTCATGAGATTTATAATTAATTTCCTCACTCGTAGTTAATTGTGCCTCTCAGTGCACCAGATATATTTATGGCGATAACTTCAACGATGATTGCACTCGTCTTCGGTGTAATGAAAGATATTGAAGACTTGGAAGGAGATAAGATGTAAGTTGTTAGCTTGATCTGTCTCATAATTGATGTCGATTATTTTGAATAACGTTGATCAACGGGCTATAATTCATTATGTAATTTGCTTGGAGAATCACGGTATAAAAGTAGATCTAGCGATATCAACGTCAAAATAGAGTTCTATTCTATTCAGGTACTCTTTAATTGAATTTTATTGCGGTGGAGTTTAACGAGACCGGCTTTCGTAATATCACAAAAAAATTTTTTGCACTAAGTAGATTGTAAACATTACTATTGATAAACTCTAGTTAAAAAAGACTATAATTCATTCATATAGACATATAAAAAAGGTTGAAATCTACATAATACTCACTGTTCTAGTTCTTTTTGCACTTTTACATCTGGATTAATTTCAGTTTTTGACATTGTAAAAAACAAACAGGTACAACGTACCAACTTTAGCATCAATTCATGGACCCAAAAAAGTTACGATATTTAGTTTTGGGTGCATGCTACTAAATTACGTAGGTGCTATCGTAACGGCTATTTTCCTACCTCAGGTAAATTCTACTGTATGTCATCATATCTTATTAATTACAGAATATTGAAGGTAACTTCAAAGAATATATGATTGCGTAGAAAAAAATTTAAATTCGATATCCTCTATCAATCAGGTATTTAGACAGATTATTATGGTACCAGCACATGTTATGCTAGCTTCATACTTCATCTTCCAGGTGCGCATCTTATCTTCTGCATACTTTTTTTTAAAAGGTAATTTAATTTATTAATTTAACCTTTAGCATACTACAATTTAATTAATGTTGCTTTTTTTTACTTGACATCTTGCAATTAAAGCAGACCTGTAGAGATTACTATTATTTTCACGTAGAAATTTATAACTTCAAATCTCTGTGCTTCCTTTTAATTTATTAAAAATAGAAATCTTCAATTAGGCGATGTATAATCTCTATCTTACAAATGGACATGATTTATTATACTTCATCTTTCAGCTACTAAATTTAATTACTCATACGCATTATCCAACAATTTTTTTTTCTCAGACTTGGAAGTTGGAAAAGGCAAATTATACCAAGGTAAATTCTTTTAATGTACACTTTAATTAGGTTTCCAAAATGTCGATCGAAAAGAAAGTGATGAAACAGATCATCTCAATACATACATTTATTTTATTCATCATTAGATTACTTCTTAATTTTCTGCTGCGCCCAAATAGCGAATTTTTTATATTTATTTATGGAGGTCTAGTTTTACAAAGTATATTATGGTATAATTAATAATATATTTATTGTAATTTTGCAGGAAGCAGGACTATCATTTAAACTATCTCTATCCAAGCTACTTGTTGCCCAATACATTTTTTTTCCTTTTATCTAGTTGGAGAGGCATTAGATATTTCTTTTTTTGGTAAAGGTGAGGGGCACTAGTCCATTAATTTTTATTAACCACAAATTGACGCATAGATTCGAGTACAACAAGGCAAACTCACCTCTCTAAGATCATTCAAATACACATCAACAAAACTTGGCAAGAGGGAGAGGGAGAGAGAGTGTTTGTGCGGTGCACACTCCTTCAATCTCGTGGCACAAAAGAGGGACGAATCAATATATTTTCTCCAACTTGGGACCAAATAATATTTTGCTTTAATTAACTTAGTCCTCTCCCAAAAATTCCAATAAATTGTAATTTATTTACTTGCATTTCTTTAAATTTTCCATGAAATTACAAATGTAAGTTTATTTGGTTGTGTGGCTTAGGCAACTCGGCCATTTCACTAAACTCGTATGTTCATACTATCTAGTGTCCGGTGCACTAAGGTAGTTAATCTAGGTTGGAGTCGGATAAAAATATTTTTTAACAAGTAAAATTTTATTTATAATTGCCAAAATAGCAAGTAATTAAAATCGCTATTGTTACACTGGTCCATGATCACGAATACATGTCGCCTCAACAAACTAAAGATTACCTATCTAACAAGCAACGTTAGTTAGATAGTAATTATCTCAAGATTAATCTGTGGTAATCTTATATGATAATCTTCCTTTTGATTTCCAGTCGTCTTATAAGCTTGCACGAAGAAATCCACCAAGAGAACTTAGCCCCTTGTTGAACCTATTAATATCTATCTTGATTTCGTGCGCATTGGGAGTTGGTTTTTTAGGCTCGATACTTTTTCGAGTGCTAGCATCATCAAAACTTGTTTGAATGCAAAATTATCTTACTTACCAAGAGCTTGTTGGAGATGTGAATTAGGCGTTATGTTTTTTATATGCAAATAAGCTTTATTCACCATAATCGTCAAGATTTACGTATTTACATTTTGGGATGTTGAAATCTTGCTATAATAAAACCAGGAGAACAACCTATGGTAGAGAAATAACAAAAAAAATCATCACCGCTGCACACATTTCGAACATCCCATAATATCTTCTTACAAAGAGTTCCCCCAAGTATGATAGACATAAGATGAGTTCGGCGTTATCACCAATCCCTAGTAGCTACTAAATACAAGAGTAAGTCCTGGTTTATTTGTACTGGCATAGTCTTAAACCAATATAACCATTCTATAATATCTAATAAGATGGAATAAATGAGAAGTTCCCGATGATATCCGACTCCTTACAAACTAATCCGGTTTGAGTTTCCATAGCCCCATGTAATGTCCTAAAAATTGCATACCAAATTTTCTCAATCATTCTGCCTCTTTAGGCGTTTATGTTTCGAATTGGTAAGTGCTTTCAGGTTATAATTGATATGATAAGTTTTCTTGATTTCATATCACCAGACTAATAAGAAGTCGGCTAATTCAGATTTGAGTTGGATGAATATCTTTGAAAGATGACAAATATCTTCCAACAAGTTTTTAACATTGTTACATTTCCGAGGATTCGAAATCGATACAATAAGTAGATATGAAAAGGAAACAGAATGTCAAAAATTTAATGACCCGAGTCTCTATCGGCTGTCTCCTTTAATGAAGTGGAGACCAACCTATACTTCGGAATGAATGTGGAGATGAGAGCTATATGGGTGACAGTTCTATGGAGGTTTCACGGGCCTTAAGTTTTTTGAGTAATTTTCTTGCTGCTAATCCTCGTACTGTCGCTGCCTGAGATCTCATGAGCATTGGTCCTGTCCACCACAGGGATGGCTAAAAATCAACTCCGATGCTGGTAAATCTGATCTGACACCGATGGAGGACAAATTGGTGCAGTACTCCGTGATGACACAGGTGGCCGGCTTCTCCCTCACATCTCCCATCTCACATTGCTATCAAGCACGGCGTGGAATTAGCACTACTGACCGAAGTGACCTCGCTATTATTATAGCGGATTGCCAGCAGCTGATGGCGAGGCTCGAAGAATATCGATTGAACTTTGTCCGGAGAGAAGCGAATATGACGGCCCACAATTTTACTAAATATTGTATCCAGTCTACTTCAGCTGTTAGTTTCTTTGTGTTCCTCCGCCGGAGTTGCTAGTTTGTCTGGAGTCAGATTTGGTGTAAACTTTTAACGTGTTACTGATGAATGAAATTAATATTTTTCCCTATAAAAAAAAGGAAACAGAATGTGTGAGAGGACATTTTCAAGTGCATACCCAAAAGATTTTCTCAATGCCAAATTTTGCCTCCCCCAAAACTTTCTTACAATCATCACAAAAAATCAAATATCTTGTTATATCGATCCAAAAATAGATTCCCAAATATTGCTCCAGATATATCTCTAGAACATAGGGTTTTGTTTTAGTAACGTCTGGTTTGCAATAATTACACAACCATAAAAATAAAAATGAGAATAATAATAATAATGGCCCAACAACCAGAAAGGAGAAAAAGGGTTTGTCTACTATTCCTCTCCTGTACGGTGAGTCTAGGGTCGTTTGCGTCCTACGGCCTCGACTGGACTTCCTCGCCGGCGCCTGTGAGGAGTGGGGCTTGTTCCGCCTGGTGAACCACGGAGTTGCTCCGCTCAGCTCCAGGACCAGACCAAGAATCTATTCAGTCTCCCCAAGGGGAACCGAACATCGGCGAAATCAGATCTCTCCGCTTCTGAATTTTGGGCAACTTTTTAGTGACACCAATTTTTTTAGTTCATAAAGTAAGGAAAGTAGATGGATGATGGAGGAAGTAGAAGGGAAAGGTCAGGAGGAGAAAGATGCAGGAAGAAAAAGAAGAGAGGGGAGAGAGAGGAGGAGTTTTTAAAAAACTATAAAAAATTAGGGATTAAAAATGATATTTAATTTTGTGCAACATATAAACCAACCGGCAAAAAAATATAATGTAGGGTGCCAACTCATATTGCCAACTAGGTTGCAAAAAAAAGTGTTGTCTCAACTATTAAATAGCAAGATAAAAATCCAACTATTGGCTAAACTATTAAATAGTAAAATATATACTCAACTATTGACTCAATTATAAAATAGTAAGATGCACACTCTACTATTTTCCCAACTATTAAATATGAAGAGACACACTCAATTATTATCTCAACTATTAAATAGCAAGACTCAATTATTGAATTATTATCCGTACTAATAAATAATAAGATACGCATTCAACTATTAAATAGTAAGATACGCACTCAACTATTTTCTCAACTACTGAATAAGAAGACATACACTCAACTATTGTCTTAACTATTAAATAGCAAGATACACACTCAACTATTGTCTAAACTATTAAATAGCAAGATACACACTTAACTATCGGCTAACCTATTAAATAGTAAGACAAACAATTAATTATTGACTCAACAATTAAATAGTAAGATAAATACTAGACTATTTCTCAAATATTAAATAGTAAGATACACACTCAACTATTTTTTCAACTATTAAATAGGAAGATATCCATTCAACTATTTTCTCAATAATTATTAAATAGTAAGATACCCACTTAACAATTGTCTCAACTACTAAATAGTAAGATACACACTAAATTATTGTCTCAACTATTATATAGTAAGATACAGACTTAATTATTGTCTCAACTATTAAATAGTAAGATATGCACTCAAATATTATCTTAACTAATAAATAGTAATATACGCACTCAACTATTGTCTCAAGTATTAAATTGCAAGATACGCACTAAATTATTGTCTCAACTATTAAATAGTAAGATATGCAGTCTATTATTGTCGCAACTATTAAATAGTGAGATATGCACTCATCTATTGTCTCAGCTATTACATATCAAGATATATACTCAACTATTGCCTCAACTATTAAATAGTAGATATGCACTCAATTATGGTCTCAACTATTAAATAGTAAGAAATGCACCTAACTATTGTCTCAACTTTTAAATTGTAAGATAAGTACCCAACTATTGTCTCAACTATAATAGTAAGATATGTAATGCATTATTGTCTCAACTTTTAAATAGTAAGATACACACTTAACTATTATCTCAACTATTAAATAGTAAGATACACACTCAATTATTGTCTCAACTAATATATAGTAAGATAAAAAACTCAATTATTATCTCAACTAATAAATAGTAGGATACTCAATTAACTATTGTCTCAACTATTAAATAGTAGGATATGCACTAAACTATTATCTCAACTATTAAATAATATGATACACATTTCAACTATTATCTCAACTGTTAAGTAGTTAGATACAAACTGATCTACTGTCTCAACTATTGAATAGCAAAATACACACTTAACTATTGGCTCAGCTAATAAATAGTATGATACACACTCAACTATTGTCTAAACTATTAAACTGTAAGACACACACCTAACTATTTTCTCAACTATTAAATAGTAAGATACACACTCAAATATTATCTTAACTATTCAATAGCAAGATACACACTCAACTATTGTCTAAACTATTAAATAGCAAGATACACACTCAACTATTGGCTCAACTATTAAATAGTAAGATAAATAATTAACTATTGACTCAACAATTAAATCGGAAGATAAATACTAGACTATTTTTCAACTATTAAATAGTAAGACATCCATTCAATTATTTTTTCAATTATTAAATAGTAAGATACCTTCTCAATAATTGTCTCAACTACTAAATAGTAAGATACACATTCAATTATTATCTCAACTATTAAATAGTAAGATGTAGACTTAATTATTGTCTCAACTATTAAATAGTAAGATATGCACTCAACTGTTATCTTAACTAATAAATAGCAATATACGCTCTCAACTATTGTCTCAAGTATTAAATAACAATATATGCACTAAATTATTGTCTCAACAATTAAATAGTAAGATATGCACTATGTTTTTTTCTCAACTATTAAATAGTGAGATATGCACTCAACTATTGTATCCGCTATTAAATATCAACATATACACTTAACTATTGCCTCAACTATTAAATAGTAAAATATGCACCCAACTACAGTCTCAACTGTTAAATATGTATGCACCCAACTATTATCTCAACTATTAAATACTAAGATACGCAATACACTATTGTCTCAACTATTAAATAGTAAGATACACGCTCAACTATTTAATAGTAAGATACACACTCAACTATTATCTAAACTATTAAATAGTAAGAAACACACAACTATTAAATTGTAAGATATGCACTAAACTATTGTCTAAACTATTAAATAGTAAGATATGCGCAAAACTATTGTATCAACTATTAAATAGTAGAATACACACTACTCTATTGTCTAAAAACTATTAAATAGTAAGATACACACTCAACTATTGTCTCAACTATTAAATAGTAAGAGTTTACACCCTCAACTATTGGCTTAACTATAAAATAGTAAGAAACACAATCAACTATTGACTCAACTATAAAATAGTAAGACACATATTCAATTATTGTCTCAACTATTAAATAGTAAGATACACACTCAACTATTGGCTCAACTATAAAATAGTAAGATACACACTCAACTATTTTCTCAACTATTAAATAGTAAGACAAATACTCAACTATTGTCTCAACTATTAAATAGAAAGATTTTACACACTCAACTATTGGCTCAACTATAAAATAGTAAGAAACACAATAGACTATTGGCTCAACTATAAAATAGTAAGACACACACTCAATTATTGTCTCAACTATTAAATAGTAAGATACACACTCAACTATTGGCTCAACTATTAAATAGTAAGACACACTCAACTATTAAATAGTAAGACACACTATCAATTATTGTCTCAACTATTAAATAGCAAAACTCAACTATTGTCTTAACTATTAAATAGTAATATATACACTCAACTATTGTCTTAACTAATAAATTGTAATATATGCACTCAATTATTGTCTCAACAATTAAATAGTAAGATATGGACTCCATTATTATTCCATTTATTAAATAGTAAGATATCCACTCAACTATTTTCTCAACTACTAAATTGTAAGATACCCACTCAATTATTATCTCAACTAATAAATAGTAAGATACACACTTAATTATTGTCTCAACTATTAAATAGTAAGATATGCACTCAACTATTGTCTCAACTAATAAATTGTAAGATACACAATCAACTATTGTCTCAACTATTAAATGGAAAGATACACACTAAATTATTATCTCAACTTTTAAATAGTAAGATATGCACTCACCTATTGTCGGAACTATTAAATTGTAAGATATGCACTCTACTATTGTCTCAGCTATTAAATATCAAAATATGCACTCAGCTATTATCTCAACTATTAAATAGTACAATATGTGCCCAACTATGGTCTTAACTATTAAATTGTAAGCTATGCACTCATCTATTGTCTGAGCTATTAAATTATAAAATATGTACTAAACTATTATCTCAACTATTAAATAGTAAGATACGCACTGCACTATTGTCTCAACTATTAAATAGTAAGATATACACTCAACTATTGTCTCAACTATTTAATATTAAGATACACACTCAACTATGGTCTCAACTATTAAATAGTAAGATACACACTAAACTACTAAATAGTAAGATATGAACTCAACTATTGTCTGAACTATTAAATAGTAAGAAATGCACCAAACTATTATCTCAACTATTACATAGTAAGATACACACTCAACTATTGTCTCAGCTATTAAATAGTAAAATACACACTCCACTATTGGCTCAGCTATAAAATAGTAAGACACACACTCAACTATTGACTCAACTCTAAAATAGTAAGACACACACTCAACTATTGTCTCGACTATTAAATAGCAAGACTCAACTGTTGTCTCAATTATTAAATAGTAATATCTGCACTCAACTATTGTCTCAACTATTAAATAGTAATATATGCACTCAACTATTATCTCAACTATTATCTCAACTATTAAATAGTATGATATGTATCTCAACTATTAAATAGTAAGATATTTATTAAACTATTGTCTCAACTATTTAATATCAAGATATACATTCAACTATTGGCTCAACTATTAAATTGTAACATAAATACTAAACTATCGGCTCAACTATTAAATAGCAAGATACAAACTCAATTATTGTCTAAACTAATAAATAGTAAGATATGCACTCAATTATTGTCTCAAATAATAAATAGTAGGATACACACTCAACTATTGTCTCAACTGTCAAATAGTAAGATACACGCTGAACTACTGTCTCAATAATTAAATAACAAAATACACACTTAACTATTGGCCAAACTAATAAATAGTATGATACAAACTCAACTATTGATTCAACTATAAAATTGTAAGACATACACTCAATTATTTTCTCAACTATTAAATAGGAAGATACACACTCAACTATTGTCTTTGCTATTGAATAGCAAGACACACGCTCAACTATTGTCTCAATTATTGTCTCAACTATTAAATTGTAATAGATGCACTCAACTATTGTCTCAACTATTAAATAATAAGAAATTGACTCAATTATTATCTCAATTATTAAATATTCAGATACGCCTTAACTATTTTCTCAACTATTAAATAGCAAGATACAGACTCAACTTTGTCTCAACTATTAAATAGTAAGATATACATTGATCTATTATCTCAACTATTAAATATCATGATACACACTCAACTATTGGTTCAACTAATAAATAGTAAGATATGCACTCAATTATTATCTCAACTAATAAATAGTAGGATACGCACTTAACTATTGTCACAACTATTAAATAGTAGGACATGCACTAAACTATTATCTCAACTATTAAATAATCTGATACACACTCAACTATTGTCTCAACTATTAAATAGTAAGATACAAACTGAACTACTGTCTCAACTATTGAATAGCAAAATACACACTTAACTATTGGCTCAACTAATAAATAGTATGATGCAAACTCAACTATTGACTCAAGTATAAAATTGTAAGACACACACTCAATTATTTTCTCAACTATTAAATAGGAAGACACACACTCAACTATTGTCTCAACTATTGAATAGCAAGATACACACTCAACTATTGTCTCAACTATTAAATAGCAAGATACACACTCAACTATTGGCTCAACTATTAAATAGTAAGATAAACAATTAACTATTGCCTCAACTATTAAATAATAAGATAAACACTAGACTATTTCTCAGGTATTAAATAGTAAGATACAGACTCAACTATTTTCTGAACTATTAAATAGTAAGATATGTACTCAATTATTTTCTCAACTATTAAATAGTAAGATATCCATTCAACTATTGTCTCAACTACTAAATAGTAAAATATACACTCAGTTATTATTTCAACTATGAAATAGTAAGATACACACTTAATCATTGTCTAAACTATTAAATAGTAAGATATGTACTCAAATATTATCTCAATTAATAAATAGTAAGATACACACTTAACTATTGTCTCAACTATTAAATAGCAAGATACGCACTAAATTATTATCTCAACTAGTAAATAGTAAGATATGCACTCACCTATTATCTCAACTATTAAATAGTAACATATGCACTCAACTACTGTCTCTGCTATTAAATATCAACATATGCACTCAGCTATTGCCTCAACTATTAAATAGTACGATATGCACCAAACTATGGTCTCAACTGTTAAATAGTAAGATATGCACCCGATTATTGTCTCAACTATTAAATTGTAAGATATGTACTCAACTATTGTCTCAACTATTAAGTAGTAAGATACGCACTACACTGTTGTCTCAACTATTAAATTGTAAGATATACACTCAACTATTGTCTCAAATATTAAATAGTAAGATACACACTTAACTGTTGTATCAACTATTAAATTGTAAGATATGTACTCAACTATTGTCTCAACTATTAAATAGTAAGATACACACTATACTATTGTCTCAACTATTAAATAGTAAGACATATAGTCAACTATTGTTTCAACTATTAAATAGTAAGATACACACTCAACTACTAAATAGTGAGATATGAACTCAACTATTGTCTCAACTATTAAATAGTAAGATATGGGCCAAACTATTGTCTCAACTATTAAATAGTAAGACACACACTCAACTATTTTCACAACTATTAAGTAGTAAGACACACACTGAACTATTGTCTCAACTTTTAAATAGCAAGACTCAACTATTGTCTTAACCATTAAATAGTAATATATGCACTCAACTATTGTCTTAACTATTATATGGTAAGATACGCACTCAACTTTTGTCTCATCTATTAAATATTAAGATATGGACTCAATTATTATCTCAACTATTAGATAGTAAGATACGCACTCAAGTATTATCTCAACTATTAAATAGTAAGATACACACACACTATTGTCTCTACTATTAAATTGTAAGAAACTATTAGCTCAACTATTATCTGAACTATTAAATAGTTAGAAAGACACACAACTATTATCTCAACTATTAAATAGGAAGACTCAATTATTATCTCAACTATTAAATAGTAACATATGCACTCAACTATTGTCTCAACTATTAAATAGAAAAATTTAGATTCAATTATTATCTCAACTGTTAAATAGTAAGATACGCACTCAACTATTAAGTAGTAAGATATACACTATGCTATTGTCTCTACTATTAAATAGTAAGAAACTATTGGCTCAACTATTGTCTGAACTATTAAATAGTAAGATATACACCCAATTATTGTCTCAACTATTAGATAGTAAGATACACACTCAACTATTGACTCAACTATTAAATAGTAAGATACACACTCAATTATTGGCTCAACTATAAAATAGTAAGACACACTCTCAACTATTTTCTCAACTATTAAATAGTAAGACACACACTCAACTATTGTCTCAACTATTAAATAGCAAGACTCAACTATTGTCTCAACTATTAAATAGTAATATATGCACTCAACTATTGTCTCAACTATCAAATAGTAATATATGCACTCAACTGTTGTCTCAACTATTAAATAGTAGGATATGGACTCAATTATTGTCTCAACTATTAAATAGTAAGATACGCACTCAACTATTGTCTCAACTATTAAATTATAAGATTTACACTGAACTATTGTCTCAACTATTAAATAGCAAGATACACACTCAACTATTGTCTCAACTATTAAATAGTAAGTTATAGATTAAACTATTGTCTCAACTATTAAATGTCAAAATACACATTCAACTATTGGCTAACCTATTAAATAGTAACATAAACACTCAACTATTAGCTCAACTATTAAATAGTAAGATACACAGTCAATTATTGTCTCAACTAATAAATAGTAAGTACGCACTCAATTATTGTCTCAACTAATAAATAATAGGATACACACTCAACTATTGTCCCAACTATTAAATAGTTGGATATGAACTAAACTATTGTCTCAACTATTAAATAGTAAGATATTGCTTTAGTTACCCAGCCACATGAGAAAGGGGCACTTGATACTGACCAGCTGCTAATGAAGAACAAGCTTCTATTAATTAAGTAGATTTGGAGATTTTTTTGTAAATTCAGATTCAATTTGGGCAAGAACCATTGTTGCCATTCATTAACAAAGGATGCCGGGTACTCTAGCTCTCCCCTTGGCTAGCGGTGGTGAAGGGGGTTAATTTCTATAATTCATTCTGTGAAGATGTCTGCCTCATTCTGGGCGATGGTTCTAGATTCTCGTTTTGGCATGACCCTTAGATGAATGGTCAATCTCTTATGGAGGTTTATCCCAGGCTCTTCTCCATCTCTACTCAGCAAGGACTCAATATTAAAGAATGTGGCAGGAGTGTTCGAAACTCTTGGGAATGGTTTCTTACTTAGTGCAGGCCTCTATGGGCTTGGGAGTCTGAGTCAGAGACCTCACTTCTTATCTACTTATCTTCGTTTACTCCTATTGCTATGTCTGATTTGGTAATTTGGACTGGTGCGCCCAATGAGACCTTCTTGGTAAAGGGTCTGCGTGCCAAGATCAATTTTTCAAGAGGTGCTCTGACTTTGCTGACTGGTGATTTGAGTAGGATTTGGTCCAACCTTATGCCCTCCAAGGTTGAATGTTTCTTATGGGTGGCACTTCACGGTAAGCTTCCTACCCGAGATAAGCTCATTCCTGCTAACCGTTTGGAACCTTGGGACTGTCTTTGCCCTCTCTGTGGTCTGGAGGATGATACCGGTGAGCACCTCCTGCTATACTGCCCTATCATCTGGCGTACTTGGAACTTCTTCACTAAGAAGATTGGCATCAGTTGGTGTGCGGGCCCTTCTCTTGGTTCCTCTTTGTCTCTTTGGATGGGTCTTGTGAAGGTAGTATGCTTAATAAGGTTTGGTTTGCTCTTTTTGGCATTGTCATGTGGGAGATTTGTTTATTGCAGAACCGTGCCATTTTTTATGATGCCAATTGTAATAGTGAGTTTTTCACGCATTCCATTTGTTTTCATGCCAACGAATGGATCTTGTGGGCCAAATCAACTAGAGACATTGGCTTCCAAGACCTTTTGCTCTTCTTGGACTCTTTGGCTAATTAGAGTTTGGATGTCTTGTTATTAGGCTGTGATTTTCTGGTGTGGAGTTAGTACATCATTGGTTGTTCTTTTGGCCTCCGAAGTGCACCTCTGGTTCTTCTTGTGCTGGGTGGTTTCCTTTGGTTGTAATTATTCCCATTATATATAGATAACTTTGCTGACCAAAAAAATCATCGTTATTCCTCGACCAATTTCGGTTGGAAATGGTCAAAACGCAACAGGTGTAACATACCATCTCTAGCATCACTTTAAGATTCACCATGGGCAAACGAGTCAGATCCTGTGCAAGATCTGGAGTCGAGCAGGATCTGTGGGATCTGAGTGATAACTCCTAAGATCCTGAGATCTACGAGTTAACTCTTAAGATCCTGAGATCCGAGTTAGCGCGATGGATGTTTCTCCACTCTTCCTGGGGAGAGAGAAGGATAAAGGGTTATCCTTCGTTTAACATTTTAATAATATATGTTATTCGGATAACTATACTTCTTTAACTGTATAGGCCAAAACACAAAAATCTATTATACTTTGTTTAATATTTTTTATTAATATTTATTATTCGGATAACTATTGATCGACTAAAATGCTTAAAATGACACGATTGTTGTTGAGCCCAGAAATTAATAATCAAATTTATATTAATTAATATCTCTGAGATTAATAGTTTTAGAGTTATTTAAATCCATATTTTCATCCTACCAATTATTTGCCACTTATTTCTTTTACATCAATTTTGATGTTTATTTTATTTTATTTATTGCTCGTCAATCACATTATGTAATCTATAGATACATAGTGGATTACCATTAAAAAATTATCGAACAAAAATTTTTGTTTGTAAATTTATTAAGAAAAATTGGTCATTAGTGAAAAATTTATGGAAAGATTATTAAACAAGTTCCCACAACCGCACTTCCCCGAATTTCGACCTCGCCCAAAAATGGCAGATGACTTTGGGCTCGGAGGAGGAGATGGGAGGTCCACCATCATCAAGGAGGAGCGAGGAAGACCGTGGCGACGCCGTTTTCTAGGAGAGGGAGGGAATAAACCCTAGACGCAAGGAGAGAATAAATTGATTTTCGGTTGATTTTGGTTTAATTGATTTTTTTTAGAGAAACTACGTAGAGGTTTAATTGATTTTGGTTTTAGTTGTTGTGCCTTTGTTGATTTCTTGACGGACGGCGAAAGCAAGGAGAGAGACTTGAGATTTGAAACTGAGGGCATAAAAATCATTTAACTTAATAAAAAATTAATAAATTGAATGCTGACGTCAGCAAAGCACCCGAGGTCAACATTTTTACAAAAATCAGGGACGGAAAAATAATATTTTGAATAGTATAGACTCTAGCATTAATTATGACATAAGTCAGGGACCTCAGGGCAATTTCTCCATAAAATTATATACCTTTCAAAAAATATATACCAAATTATAATTGCAACGAATTAAACCGTGGATCTCCATTAATTCTCTACATCTTGTGCCATTAGTGATTAGACTAAATATTCTTTGTCACAAATCTTGAGTTGCAATCCTTTGGTTAGTGAATAACCAAAGACTGAAGAAGTGGAAGAGCCAAGTCTAGGACGAGGGAGTTTTAAGAAATTAGCGAGCGTAGTACAAGTATTACTTATTTCCGTCTTACTTTGTTTATTATGTGGGAAAACTTGGTACCTCTTATTAAGATAAAATAACACTCACTATTTGATAGAAAACAAAATAAGTTGTGGGTTGCAGGTTCCCCAAGGGCTTTATGAATTATGATGAGCAGAGCTTGGGAGATCCACAAGAGAACATAAATTACTTACCAAACTCAAGGATTATAAGGTATTCAAGTTACACTCAATATCCTCAAATTACTTCAGTTACTTGAGTGACTAAGTTAGATGAGCATTCTAAACCATCAAATTTTGAAGATGCTCACAACGAAGAAGTGTGGAGGAAAGCTATGCATGAAAAACTACCATTAATAGGAATAAAACATGGGAACTTGTTAGATTAAGTGAGAATAAGAAAACCATAGCATGCAAGTGGATATATAAGATAAAACATAAGTGTCATAGAGCGATAGAAATATATAAAGCAAGATTGATAGCTATTGGATTCACACAAGTGCATATAATAAATAAAGGGGCTTTTTCTCTGCATGGTGTTATTGTGCAGTTTTATTTACGAAAACGGTGTCCAAATTTTTTTAATTACGGATTTGGTGTCCACGTAGGACTACCGGATAAAATCTCGTATCTTGGACTAGGATATCGATTTTTTTCCCGTACTCCACCAGGATATGGGTTTTTATCCCGTATCCATGATACGGTTTTTTTCTCGTACTCCTCCAGGATACGGGTTTTTACCCCGTATCAAACCATGATACGGGTTCTTTTCTCTATTCTGACAGGTTATATATATATATATATATCAGCATACCGGTTAATTTTGTCCACACAGATCCAACACACAAATCGACCCATTCGACCGTCGAGTTTCTTCCTCGCCGCTCGCCACCCCGCCATCATTGCTGCTCGTCGTTCCTCCGTTGTCGCCGCTCGTGGGTCCTCGGCCGGCACTGGGAGGAAAACCCCCAAATCAACGAGACTGACGTCGTCTCCTCGCCGCTCATCCGTTTAGTTGTACACCTCCGGGTCAACTTTTCATATCTCTCGCATATTAGCTTCCAGCTTCCAACTTCCAAATTTGTGCTTGCATTCCTACAACCAACATAGTAACAATATTATATGCTGAGTAACAACTTCAAAATAGTATTAGACCGCACGAGGTTTGTTCCTGTTACCTGCAATCTTTATCACATTCCTCATGGCATCATTTTTGAAGCGAGTGTTAAGATTGCTTACTACGTGTCGAAGACAATATCGATGGGTGGTACCACTAGCTTCTCCCCAGCTATAGACGTCTCCCATTGCCTTCAATATGCCTAGATGCCGATCGATGGGTGGTACCACTAGCTTCTCCCCATCAAATGTACCACGCAATGGTCTATGCCAAGGAGACTGTGATAATATTCCCATTGAACAACAATTCCAGGATTCTTTGCCTTGCACGCCGAACACCATTGCGGAAGGCGATTGTAAGATTCTTCCCAATCTTCCCATAATGCTTCAAACACCTTTTCTCTTGCCCACCAAGCCTTCCTATAAGAGGGTTTAAATCTTGTCCGTTCGTGGATCTCTGACCTTATAGAAAGATTGGGTTGGTCCTCTACTCATTTCATAATCATTTGTGCAATGAAAGCAGAAGACAGTTGTTTATGATCCTGCGACTTACGAAGGTGACCACAAGTATGGGGGTAAGTGTGTTTCACTATTTTTCAAGGACTAAAAAGTGCACCCCTTGTTTCCTGTGAGACACGGATCTTCCATTGGCAATCATGCGACTTCCATTTCTTACACTTGACAGCAAAAAATTTTGGTCTTGTGTCTCGGGGGACGAACTTGCGGCCATCTTTCATTACGAATGCCTCGATCTCCCTCATTGTATCATTTTTGCTATTCCAAATCGTACCCTCCTTTAACAAACCATAACAACTTCCATCTATGTCTCGATCATGATCTCATTCTTCAGAATAAACACTCATCGATGATTGTTCACTAGGCTCTGTTAAAGCAAGTTAATCGTGTTGTTATTCTCTGTATTATTGTTGAACATAATCCCATTCTTCTTCTTCTTCTTCTTTTTATGAAAATTATTTTTTGCATATGGAGCCCATCTCTAGGATCATTTTCAAACCAATCAAATATTGGTTCACCTACTATGAACGTACCACTCAAGAACAGACTTTCTTGAACGACCAACGGGTTGTAATCGTTACGCACCCTCTTCTCCACAAATATTTGTAGCAAAATCTCCCTCGCCATTGGTCCTTCTTTAGACTCGTCTTGTTATATACAATGTTTTAAAAAACATGGCCGACTGCAACCCGGGATAGATCCCGGGCCGAGTTATGTCAAATACCTGGAGAACGGGCGAACCGTTTAAAATCCGGTTCGACTGGCGGGTTCGCGTGTTTGGTTGATCCGGTTTGCCCGAAAATTGAGAAAAATGTGAATGAGCAAGCGGATTAAATACAAACGACATCGGAGGGGAGATTTCGACCAAAAGCACAAAGATCTCGACCAACCTATAGTGGCTCAACCTCAAGCAACCAACGCCCAGAACCCCCCCTCCGACCACCGCTGCAGCTATTAATCACCTCTGACTCAGATTTGTGCAGAGGCATAACCAAGAACTCGACTGCCCCTTTCAACAACATCGACGTGAGAGCTGCAGCACCCTTGATGCAACCAACCTATGTGTGCCTTAGCGATGATTTTGAGTTTTAAAAAGAGAGATACAGCCGTGAAGAGAAGATATTGGAAATTGAAAAAATAGCTAACAAAATGGGAGATCTTCTTGTCGAAGAAGATAAATGAAAGGTCAAGAAGAAATTAAGAAAAAGTGAGAAGTGGTGGGTCCCAATGAAAGACTGTGAGACAATGACTTATCCCTTAGAGTGGGACCCAGAACTACAAGCTAATGAGACAGAAACGTGTCCCCAAAAAGTCCCTCAACTTTTTGGGGACAATATTATTTACTAAATAATAACTAGTAATCTACTAATCTTTACAAACTCTGGTTAGACAGCCGGTCTAGTCGGTCAGACCGGTCTAGCCAGAAAATTGAATAAATCAGGGTCACCTTCCGGGTCAGTTTTAAAAATATTGGTTATATAAAGTCATATCCGACCAAGATACCAGTAAAAAACCCGTATCTTGGTTGAAGAAAATTTTATTGGATATTATCCAAAATCTAGTCAGATTTTTCTTATCGATCAGAATATCGGAAAAAAATCTGTATCATGGATACCGGAAAAAATCCCTTATGTTGGCTAGATACGGAAAAAAATCTGTATCCTAGTCCAAGATAAGAGATTTTATCCGGTAGTCCTACTTGGACACCGAATCTGCAATTAAAAAAATTTGGACACCGTTTTCGTAAATAAAGATGTACAGTAACACCATGAAAAAAAAAACTCAAATAAAGCATAGACGTTTGCATCCGTGGCCAAAATGAATAGAATAAGTATCTGAATAAGCATAGCTGTTAATAATAATTGGACAATGTATTAAATGCATGTCAAGAAAGTATTCTTGCAAGAAAATCTAGAGGAAGAAATATACATGGATGTTCGTAGAGGGCACAAGCACGAATTTTTTGACCTGGTTTGCAGACTTAGAAAGCCAATATATTGTTTCAAGCAATCTCCAAGAGCTTGGTACCATAGGCTAAGTAGAGAATTTCTTGAACTTGGATTCAAGAAAAGCATGGTTGATTCTACTCTGTTTGTCAAGCATACATCCAAAGGCATGGTGGTTATTGAAATTCTAATTAAGTAGATCAACTCATTTCACGCATTGATTTTCTTCATCAGTAAGTCGTTTTGTTATTTTTTTTTTCTCTACACCCAACTGGAAAAAAAAACTTGTTTTCCCCGAATTAACCATTCACTATATAAGCTATTAATTGCCCAATACGTTATTATTCCACGCCAAAACGATGATATTACATCCTCTACTTGACCAAAAAGTACAATTATCATCTTATACTGAAAAATTGGATTACTTAACACTCTATACTTATCAAAATAAGATAATTAATATTTTTAGATAAATTTTTCGGTAACCAATGATACATCCACAATCCACCTCATCCGCGAACTCATCTAAAGAAAACCTATATCGCTCCATATACAAAAGAATACAAAAAGGAGATTACAATGGGCGGAACAGGAATCTACATCAACCCGTACCAATGGCCGGAATGGATCTCCTTCCCATACACTGCTAAGGAAACTTCCCTGTGAACATTAGAATGCTGTTAACTTGTAATGCGACATAGATTCGCCACCGAACAGCTGCAAGAAGGTCTCCCTTGTTGGATTTTTAGCAGTACGGACCTCCGAGGCCGTCGCAGCGGAAATTTTTTTTTTACCAACAAGTAACTGATTTGGCGGTATAACATAAAAACATAAGAGTATAGTAATATAGTTCTTACAAATCTCCGTAGATCGAAACTCTTCGTGGATCGAATCCTCTACTATGGTATCCACGTAGTCCTCGTCTACGAATTCTTTGACAGTTGAATTCTTCGGAAAATTTGCTAGGACAATTCTCAACGAAGATTTAACTAGAGAAATATATGTAGTGAGAATTCTCTAAGAATTCTCTTCTCTACAATCCTTTATGTATAGGAATTTTGGTGTGTGAATGACTTAACAAACACACCTATTTACAGTAAAGGAAATGGTAAGGGTAGTAGGTGAGAATTAATTCTAGCCTCACAATGAGAAAAATTAATTAATCCCAAATGGGATTATTGGTGGCAACCACCAACACCTTCCACTCACCCTTTTAAACTTAATTCAGGGACTAAAATATAATTTTTGGAAAATTCAAAAAGTTACAGAAACATCCGAGGACTAAAAAATAATTTTAACAATAGTCCAGAGACCAAACGGTAATTTTCCAGGTAGGTAAAATTACAAATAAGTCCCTCTAATTAAGTAGGGACCAAATTGAAATTTCATGATTAATCCAGATACCATACCGTAATTAATCATAAAGATAAAATTTCAGAAAAGCCCCAGGAGCTTATCTACAATTTCAGATTTCTCAAATTTGCAAAGAGGTCCGTACAGAATATATTTCCTTGATCGAGTCAATATGTCTAACATATTTACTATATATATATATATATATATATATATATACATAAAATTATTTAATCTAATCTAATTTAATTAAACAATTATAATTATAATTCTATCTAATAAAATTATAATTCTTTTCTCTTTAAATTAAATATTCTTGATCAAATCAATATTTAATCTAACCAACTTTAATTCGTAACCAAGACTATTGTTGTGTAACCCATAGGCCCTCATATGTCAAGCGATTAGTCAAACTAATAGTCTTAGTTTAACCCTCGACAATAAACCAGACAATCTCAACATATGAGGTACATTGCGAGGATACTGCAACTACCTGTAATGTGAAGCTCATAGTGGTATGGTCATTTCATTCACGAATACTCGATTAAGTCTAGAACATGATTATGTGTCTGTTCAAATAACTTAATCATATTATCTCATTCAATTAATTGATCATATTGTCATTTTAGACACCATTCTAAAATGACGTGCATTGGCCAATGACTAACGATGCAATTAATTATGAGAAGATAAGTATTCTTTCCAAGTCTATTAGAGGAATGGATCCTATTCTTGGCTCAACTACGACGCACATATACTTCGCAATGTACTTGAAACATGACATATCTACCCCGTCAGGAGTGCAAGCGTCGGTCATGATCAAAGTCCATTACTCCATACATGTCGTGCGTATTGACCTCAAGTCTGAGAACTATTTCACTACTCCACAAACCGATATTGCCGTAGACACGTAAATAGAATACACCAAACGGTTTCTCGGTCGAGTATGCCAATACTCTCAAAAGTATCTGTGCATCCATCATGAAATACCTAGTATCTCGTAGTTGTGAGAACAACTACATCCTCTAAGGTGATCCAAATCGCACACCAATCTCAATCGCATCATTGATATCCCATTCTCGATGATCATTGATTGCGGCTATTTAAGAACTATGTTCATAGTCATCCGAGATCTCACATTCTCTATAACAACATTAGTTCATGGGAATATAAATATGAATATACGCAAACAATCAAACATTATATCCATTTTATGTAATGCCGAATATTATTAACATAAATTAATAATACAACTGAATATGATCTAGTACAATGTCCTTATTGCGATTATCTCTAGGACATTTATACTAACAATCTCTCACTTGGCCTAGAGCCAATCACCCATGCGTCTAACACCCAGACTCTCAAAGTGTCTGACGCGTTGTTGCATACCCAATGGTTTGGTGAAAGGATCAGCTAGGTTATCCTCTGTGGGAACACGTTCTAACTCTATTTCCTTTCTTGCTATGATCTCTCGGATCAAGTGATAGCGCCTATGTACATGTTTGTTTCTGTTATTGGATCTTGGTTCCTTTGCCTGTGCAACTGCACCACTGTTATCGCAATACACTTTTATTGAAAAACTAGCATTCAGAACTACCCCTAGTTCTTTTAAGAACTCTGAAACCCAGACAACCTCATTCATGGCTTCTGATGCAGCAATGTACTCAGCCTCTGTTGTTGAATCTGCGGTCGTATTTTGCTTGGAACTATTCCAGCTTACCGTCCCGCCATTGAGCATGAAGGCATACCCTGATTGTGATTTCAAGTCATCACAGTCAGTCATGAAACTGGCATCGGTAAACCCAGTTACCACAAGTTCTGGCTGTCCACCATAGACTAAGAAACATTCTTTAGTTCGTCTAAGATACTTCAGAATGTTCTTAACAGCAACCCAATGACGTTCACCTGGGTTCTTCTGGTATCTATCAGTGATACTAATAGCATAGGCCACATCTGGTCTATTACAAGTCATGGCGTACATGATTGATCCAATCGCAGATGCGTATGGGATACCTTCCATGTACTCGATTTCTGCTTCTTCAGAAGGACAATCCTTCTTTGACAGCTTAATCCCATGATTTGCTGGCAGGTAACCTCTCTTAGAGTCCTCCATTTTAAAACGCTTTAGTACCTTGTCTATGTACGTGGATTGTGACAGCCCTAACATCCTTTTAGATCTATCTCTATAAATCTTAATTCCAAGGATGTAGTAGGCTTCACCCAAGTCCTTCATCATAAAGGTCTTGGACAACCAATCTTTTACAGATTGCATTAGCGGGATACTATTTCCCAGAATCAATATATCATCAACATATATGATAATGAAAATAGTCTTATCCCCTTGACACTTATGATAAACACATGGATCTTTCGCATTTCTAACGAAGTCAAACGATTTGATAGCTTCATCAAAACGGATATTCCAACTCCTAGAAGCTTGCTTTAATCCATAAATAGACCTTTACAACTTTCATACTAATTCTTGAATTTGACTTGGATATAAAACCTTCGGGCTGTGTCATAAACACACGCTCCTCGAGATTTCCATTAAGGAAAGTCATTTTAACATCCATCTGCCAAATGTCATAATCATAGTATGCAGCTATAGCAAGTAAAATTCGAACGGACTTGATCTTTGCAACTGGTGAAAAGGTTTCGTCATAATCAATGCCCTCGCGTTGCTTATAATCCTTTGCCACCAACCTAGCCTTGTAGGTTTGCACTTTACCTTCTGCATCGATCTTCTTCTTGAAGATCCATTTGCAGCCGATGGGTCTAACCCATTCAGGCAATTCCATTAAGTCCCAGACTTGATTTATATACATCGAGTCCATCTCAGATTTCATGACCTCTAGCCACTTCTCTGAATTGATGTCTAACATCGCTTCAGTATAAGTCTTGGGTTCGTCCTTGTCCGGGATCTCCACATCATCATGTTCCTCCAAGAGGAAACTAAACTTGATGGGTGGACGATAAATCCTCATAGACTTACGGAGTTGTATTTGTGTAGGCTGTTCATTCTGATCGTAAAGAGGTTCTTCTGCGATGAACTGATCAATGCCAGGAGAATTCTCAGGAGCTACGCTCTCAAGCGTTTCCTAAGCAGGAGATTGAACAATATCCAAATTGTCCTCATTCAGTCTAATTGGGGTAGCTTGCGTATGCGAGTTATCCCTAACTAAGCTCCCGCTGGCTGGAAGATTATCACCTAGTGAAAGACTCCTACTATGAGAATCACTGAATGCTCCTACTGATTCTTTATCGTGGTTATTCGACAAGTCTTCAGCCTCAGCATTACCTTGTGGTTCTTGAATTTCTTCAAGCTCTATCTTTTTACGACCTTGTCCTTTATAGACATAGTCATTTTCAAGGAATGTCGCCTATCTAGAAACAATAACCTTTTGTTTCTCAGGGAGATAGAAATAATATCCTTTTGTTTCCTTAGGATATCCCACAAAATAACATTTTTTACCTTTGGATTCCAACTTATCAGTGAGCATCTTTTTCACATACGCGGGGCAACCCCACGTTTTGATATGTAAGAATTATGGCTTCTTACCACACCATATCTCATATGGTATTCTCTCAACTGATTTGGATGAAATCCTATTCAGAATGTAGATTGAGCATTGGAGTGTGTAACCCCAAAGAAATATTGGAAGAGAGGAGAAACTCATCATGGACCTTACCATGTCTAACAGGGTTCGGTTCCTCCTCTCGGACACACCATTCATCTGTGGTGTTCCAGGAGGTGTCCATTGTGATTGGACCCCATGTTGCCTCAAATAATCCAGGAATTCTTGGCTAAGGTATTCTTCTCCTCGATCTGATCGAAGAGTCTTAATACTCTTCCCAAGCTGTTTCTCTACTTCTGCCTTATACTCCTTAAACTTCTCAAAGGCCTCGGATTTGTACTTCATAAGATACACATATCCATACCTAGAGAGGTCATCAGTAAAGGTAATGAAGTATCTGAAACCACCTCTTGCTAGAGTCGGTAATGGTCTACACACATCGCTGTGAACTAACTCTAACACTTCTTTGGCTCTTACCCCTTTCCCAGAAAAGGGTTTGTTAGTCATTTTACCTTTGAGACAAGATTCACAATTTCCATAAGACTGAAAGTCAAATGGGGTTAAGTAGTCTAACTTTCTTAACCTTGCAATCCTTTTCTCATTGGCATGACCAAGTCTACAATGCCATAAGAAGGTAGAATTTTTCTGATTACTTAATTTGAGCTTCTTTTTCTGCACATTAAGAACATCATCTCCACTATTCAACAAATATAAACCATTCTCAAGAGAGACATTTCCATAAATAATATCATTTTTCGAAAAGTAGCAACTACTATTAGAAAAATGGAAGGAAAAACCTTCAATGTCCAACATTGGAATAGAAATAATGTTTCTGGTAATAGATGGAACGAAATAACAATTATTAAGTTCCAGTCTATACCCACTGGATAAGTCTATACTATATTTTCCTACGCGTTCGACAGCAACTCGTGCTCCATTACCTACGCATAGGATGACTTCACCCGGTCTAACCACCTTGCTCTCTGTGAGACCTTCCACATTCGTACAAATGTATAATCCACATGCGGTATCTAATACCCAGCAGTCAGTTCTATTAGTGGACATATTTATCTCAATAACAAACATACCTATTCCGGAGCTAGAGACACCCAGTGCCCTATTTTCAGCAGCCAGAACTTTACAGTCTCTCTTCCAGTGTACCTTCCTCTTATAGTGGAGGCACACATCCTTGTCTACCCTCTATTTCTTTTGAATATTATCCTTCGGTTTAAGGAACTTCGGTTTAGAACTATTCTTAGCCTTATTCTTCTGCTTCTTTCTGCCTTTAAACGCAGAGCTAGAAGAGGAGCCCACCATGAGCACATTCCTTTCCTTCGAAGTAGTACCTTCAAAAGTTTTAAGCATGTTATGTAGCTTAGGCCTAGCCGTTCCAAGCAACATTACACACTGCGCCTGCTTTGCATCATCTTGATGCTTCTTTTGAGACTCTACGTCAAACGTAGCAAGTTCAAAAGAATCAGCCGCAGGGGTAACATGGATGGTTGTGTCTAACACATACTCAATCCTTTCTTGCCTTAGCATCAAACGCATGTTTCAGTGCCAATCCAGAAAGTTTGGCCTAGCCAACTTGTTTGATTCCAGTATAAATCTCAATGACATGTTCGCCATTTCAACACACCTAAAGGAAATAAGTTAAAACGGAAATTAAAACACATAATTTTTTATGATCATCATTCAGTAATCAAAATAAATGCGGCCTTTAAGTTTATTTTGTCTCCATTATTTTCACATACTCAACGACCTCATCGGAAGAGTACAAATTTATATCTAATATAAATCTTAATGGACTAGGATCCACATTCCTACTACCACAACCCCTGCTTTGGCTGGTGATTGTAACATCATAACTAGTAGGTCTCCAAAACAATTGTAGTTCATACAATTCCTAGTTATCGGACCCAGTCCAATCGATGTCCCATCATTATTTCCTTCCTTTGGCTAGTGAAATAACTTAGGTGGTTTTCAACCATCACACGGCGACATTTACATGTCCTTATAACAGTTCCATAAGACGTAGTTCCAAGCAAAAGACTTTGGTCTTAAATACTATAGAACGAAATCTCGGTTTCACTTAATTATGACAGAAGACATCATTCATTCTAAATGAAAACCATATTTAAGTTTGAGGAACATTTTAACGGGGTATTTAACTTGCTCAAACAAGATCCATTTATTGTCCACATATAATTTCATAAGATCCAACTTAGAAATTAAATGTAAACACTTATTAGAGTCTAATTCATTATTTTCAGTTCAGTCCAGGGACCTAATTGCAATTTTGGAATTAATTCAGGACCAAATAGTAATTTGTCAGCTATCCTGAAAATTTCAGAAATATCCGAGGACCAAATTGTAACTCCAAGAAAAGTCCAAGGACCAAACTATAATTTTCCATACAAGCAAATTTACAAATAACTCAGGTACCATACCATAATTAACTCACGTACCATACCATAATTAACCTCCAAAGCCGAATTTCAGAAACACCCCAAGGGCATATCTGCAAATTCAGATTTTACGAAATTGGAAGCAAGCCCCTGGAGAATTTCAAATTTCCAAGACCAAGTCCCTGGGATAATTGCATATTAGTCCCCGATCACCAACGACCGATAGGCGACACTCCGGCAGACACCACCGGTCGCCAGGCGTAGCCCGCGACCTGACGAGTTCGCCGGTGGTCTCCGTCGTCGATTCTCGGCGTGTGTCTGCCGTAATCCGTCGATGAAGCGGTCAGAAATTTAATCCGACGACACGCGACGATTGACGCCGATCCGGCGATCACCGCTGGCACCACGATGACGCCCGCTACGCGGTGAGCTCGTCTGTGGTAGCCGTGCGCGGTGATTCGGCGCGTGGACGTCGCCGTCGTTGACGACCGAACGAGCCTGATATGGAGCTCGACGACCGCTCGACGAGGCGAGCTCACCGGTGCTCACCGCCACCACTGCGACGCCGCCGTTGACGAGCCGAGCTCGTCGGTGGTTTTCGTGCTCGGTGATTCGGCACGTGGCCATCTCCGTCGTGGACGGCCGCCCGTCGGTTTGGCCAAATATCTTACAAATACCTTAAGTTCTTATGGATTTCATACAGAAAGTAAATTCCAAAATGTACACAAAGAACTCATTAATTTTATGTATACAGCCATAAAAACCAGCCTAGCTCTGATACCAATTGTTGGAATTTTAGCAGTACGAACCTCCAAGGTCGTAGCAGCGGAAGCTTAAAATTTTCACCAAAACCGAACTTCTAATTTGGCTGTATAACATAAACTCTGATATAACAAAATGGTTAGAGAGTTCTTACAAATCTTCGTAGATCGAAACTCTTCGTGGATCGAATCCTCTACTATGGTATCCACGTAGTCCTCGTCTACGAATTCTTTGACAGTTGAATTCTTCGGAGAATTTGCTAGGACAATTCTCAACGAAGATTTAACTAGAGAAATATATGTAGTGAGAATTCTCTAAGAATTCTCTTCTCTACAATCCTTTATGTATAGGAATTTTGGTGTGTGAATGACTTAACAAACACACCCATTTATAGTAAAGGAAATGGTAAAGGTAGTAGGTGAGAATTAATTCTAGCCTCACAATGAGGAAAATTAATTAATACCAAATGGGATTATTGGTGGCAACCACCAACACCTTCCACTCACCCTTTTAAAATTAATTCAGAAACTAAAATATAATTTTTGGAAAACCCAAAAAGGTACAGAAACATCTGAGGACTAAAATATAATTTTAACAATAGTCCAGGGGCCAAACGGTAAATTTCTAGGTAGATAAAATTACAAATAAGTCCCTCTAATTAAGCAGGGACCAAATTGAAATATCATGATTAATCTAGGTACCATACCGTAATTAATCATCCAAAATTTCAGAAAAGCCCCGGGAGCTTATCTACAATTTCAGATTTCTCAAATTTGCAAAGAGGTCCCTACAGAATATATTTTCTTGACCGAGTCAATATGTCTAACATATTTACTATATATATATATACATAAAATTATTTAATTTAATCTAATTTAATTAAATAATTATAATTATAATTCTATCTAATAAAATTATAATTCTTTTCTCTTTAAATTAAATATTCTTGATCAAATCAATATTTAATTTAACCAACTTCAATTCGTAACCAAGACTATTGTTGTATGACCTATAGGTCCTCATATGTCAAGCGATTAGTCAAACTAATGGTCTTAGTTTAACCCTAGACAATAAACCAGACAATCTCAACATATGAGGTACGTTGCGAGGATACTGCAACTAACTGTAATGTGAAGCTCATAGTGGTATGATCCGTTCATTCATGAATACTCGATTAAGTCTAGAACATGATTATGTGTCTGTTCAAATAACTTAATCATATTATCTCATTCAATTAATTGATCATATTGTCATTTTAGACACCATTCTAAAATGACGTGCATTGGCCAATGACTAACGATCCAATTAATTATGAGAAGATAAGTATTCTCTCCAAGTCTATTAGAAGAATGAATCCTATTCTTGGCTCAACTACGACGCACATATACTTCGCAATGTACTTGAAACATGCCATATCTACCCCGTCAGGAGTGCAAGCGTCGGTCATGATCAAAGTCCATTACTCCATACATGTCGTGCGTATTGACCTCAAGTCTGAGGACTATTTCACTACTCCACAAACCGATATTACCGTAGACACGTAAATAGAATACACCAAACGGTTTCTCGGTCGGGTATGTCAATACTCTCCAAAGTATCTGTGCATCCATCATGAAATACCTAGTATCTCGTATTTGTGAGAACAACTACATCCTCTAAGGATATGATCCAGATCGTACACTAATTTCAATCGCATCATTGATATCTCATTCTCGATGATCATTGATTGGGGCTATTTAAGAACTATGTTCATAGTCATCCGAGATCTCACATTCTCTATAACAACATTAGTTTATGGGAACATAAATATGAATATACGCAAACAATCAAACATTATATCCATTTTATGTAATGCCGAATATTATTAATATAAATTAATAATACAACTGAATATGATCTAGTACAATGTCCTTATTACGATTGTCTCTAGGACATTTATACTAACATCCCTATCACCCAGGTTAGCGCAGGCATTGAGGGCACTATTGAACGACCCTGTATCGGGCCATGGACCCGTCCGAGAGGCGGCCGACGCGGCGGAGGAGAACAGCCCAAAACAGTAAAAGGTGTCAGGGGAGGCCGCGAGACGGGCGTGGACGGCGGACCAGGCCTTAACGTGGGGGAGGTACCGAGAGCAAAACATGGAGTAGACAAGCGAAGAGGCGTAGGGGAGGTGGCTGAACTTAGTAGCGGCGAGCGGTGAGGACGCCGAAGGAGTCCTTCTTGCAGTTGTTTTAGGACGAAGCTTTAGAGGGAGGACTAGGTTATTTGTTTATATTCATTAGTTAAGGGTGGATAGTTTTTGTTTAGGTAAATTGGTGATGTGTCGTGCCGACCACCCGAAAAATTATCTAAAGATATCAATGTCACATTTTGATAAGTCTAGGGTGTTATATGATCTAATTTTGATTAGAGATAGTAACTGTACTTTTTGATCAGCCGAGGATGTAATTCGATCTTTTTGCTTTTTCCATTTATCTACAGGGGGAGTACACCTTTCAATGTAGAGGTTTATCTTCTTCCCTTTATGTATTTGTCTCTGTATTATTTCATTAAAAAATTATTCATGAATAAAATATGATACTATTTGTCTTTTTTTTATACCACTTGATGTTCAGATAGCAATATACTGATTAATCCAGATTTAAGCCGAGTAAAAATTTTGAAAGGTGGCAAAATATTTTCAATAAAATTTTAATATTATTATATTTCTAATTATTCGAACTCGAAAACTCTTGAGCCTTAATTATGCTAGAATAACACTGTTAAAAGTTGTATAAGTATTTTGCCACCTTCATGTGGAAGTTGGATTCAGTGATACCACTAAAGTGGTTAGGTACGGTACATAATCTATTATGAGTCATTAGATGTGTACCATCTCCTTTTTCTTAAATATAACGGATCACGATTGATAGGGGTATTCTCGGATTTTTAACCTAGTCTCTCTTCCCTTTCCTCTCTCCCTTTCTTCCATTTTTTCTTCATCCCCTCACTTTCTCTCTCCTAAACTTTAAACAAACTTTTCTCTTCCTCTCTCTCCCCCTAATAAATCGAACACTAACGCTCGTCGGGGAAGCTCGGAGGTGAAATTAAAAAAATCAAAAGAGTTGAATTTTTGGGGGGTGATTGGGTCGATTTCTAGGATGATTTGATTGATTTCGCCCCTACTGGTGTAGGATTTGGTCAATTTCCCTTTTTACGTCTCCTTCCATCCTAAACTCTTTTGTTTGTTTGTTTGTGTGGGTAATTGGCAATTCTGTTTTGTAATATGAGAGCCAAGTTGGTGTGGTCTTCGATATTTGCTCATTTTAAAAGGCATATTTGGTTATGTCAAAAGGCATACCTGGTTATAGTAAAAGGCATACCCGGTATTGCCAAAAGACATACCTGTTTATGAGAACCCATTGCGAACATCTCTCTATCTCTCTTGAAATAAAGACATCTGGTTATGCCAAAAGGCATACCCGGTATTGCCAAAAGGCATACCTGTTTATGAGAACCCATTGCCAACATCTTTCTCTCTTGAAATAAAGGGATATCTGGTTATGTCAAAAAACATACTTGGTTATGTCAAAATGCATACATGTTTATGACAATTGGCATACCCGATATTGTCAAAAAGCATATGCAGTTATGACAAATGGCATACCCGATATTGTTATAAGATATTCACAGTTATGACAAATGACATTCCCAATTATGACAAATTAATAATACTTATAATAAACTATATAATTTTTAATAAAAAATTATATAGTGAATTAAAATAATATTTTAGTTTGATTTATTATGATATACTAAAAAAAATTAATTAAAAAAGAATTAACTCTAACCCCGCTCCCGTGCGCATAACTTCTCTCCACTCCCATATGTCATTTGATTTTTTTGCCCTTAATTTGTATGGTACAGAATAGCACCGAATCCAGGCTCCTTTATGTGTTGGTATATGATACTCTCTTTATAAGCTATTAATTGGATTGGATGGAACAAGTGGGCTCAAGCGCAATATTGATTTATCAAATGGGTTACAAGGTCATGGATGGGCCTAGCCCAAACTCCAACTTGGACATCCATGTGAGCCCATGTGGCCAGTGTCGGACGAAAGATATTTTCTCCCATTGAACCCATCCATTGACATTTACAAAGTGGAGAGTGAACAATCCTCTTTAAAAAATGGAAATCAAGTTGTCGGAAGAGATTCCCGAGGACCTTCGGCATGTTAATCAAATAAAAATAAAAGGGATAAAAAAAATTTAGTACCATATATTATTAGAAATAGATACTTTAAATCCTGTATTATGAAAACTCCCAAAAAACTCCTTGTATTTATCTAAAACTACCATTCAATTGTAGAACTTGAAAATTTCGGGAACAAAAGATGACGTGGAAAAAAAACTGATGTGAGCTAAGTTTTTTAAAAAGAAAAACCAATCGTATTCCTTCCCCCTCTCTTCCTCTCCAACTCTATCCCCTCTCTCTTCCATGGTGTTCCACCTTGAAACTCAACCTCTCCCTCGCCACCACAAAAGGCACCTCCATCTAAGTCAGCTAGTTTTGGCAGATATCGATGACCAAGTTCGACAACAACGAGGACGGCAAAACCAGTGGAGGCGAGGAGACCGTAGAATCAAGCAGTTGGGGAGCTCGACGGCGACATTAAGAAGGAGGAGGAGGCGAGGATGACGATAGTGCTACTCGGCGTCTGGAACATCAGGATCAAAAGATTCTGCAGTCGAGAATGAAGGTGAGAAGGACGAGGACGATGACCAACTTTGTTAGGATTTGTCCCAAATTCCTAAATAGAATAGCTATTTCCTAATGTAAAGCATATTATGCTTGACCTATATATATAGAGGGCTAGGGGTTAGGAGTTCTTTGGTCTTGGCTTAATTGGTCATGGTAGTATAGGCACTAGAGAGTTAGGCTTGAGGCACCGCCTCCCCTATGGCTTATATACCATGTATCTCCACATAATATAGTGATGATCGTCTCGGCCCCGTGGAGTAGGTCTATTGACTGAACCACGTAATATCGTGTGTCCTCGATTCTTCCTACCTCGTACAATTTGTTATGGGTGTTTTACACATCCGTGTTTATGCTTCCGCTGCCCTAACAAATTGGTATCAAAGCTTTTGGAGCTGATCTGGTAAAATCATTTATAAAAAAATTAATCAGATTGGGCATGTAAGGCAGTGGCATTGTGGTTATTGTTCAAAAATTGGGGCTGCTTGTGATCAAGGGCAATTCAGTATTTTTTTTGGCCAATTTGGGGAAAATCAGAATTAGGGTTTTCTAAACCCTTGGAGAAGGAGGAGCGCCGGCACGAAGTCTGCCCGAGGACCGCCGCCACTCGTGATGGCGCCTCCAGCTCACCGTGGTCGACGAGGAACGACTGAGCTCCATCCCCGCTATAGCCCAGGAGCGCCACTGCCCAACGCTGAGAAGAGGAGAGAAGCTCCCGCGAGGAGAGAGAGCTTTGAGGAGAGAGGAAGTCGGGGAGAGAGAAGCTCCCCGCTCTTCGTCCGCCATTCGTCGTTGAAGGAGAGCCCGACCTCCCGACCGCTGCGTCCCCGTCGCTGATGAAGGTCGAGGAGAGAGACCCTATCGAATAGAGGAGAGAGAGAGGTCGGGGAGAGAGAAGGAGACTACCTGACCACCTCGTCAGCCAGTAGTCGCCACACCGTCAAGGGGAAGGAACCCAGCCGCCGTCCCAGCCATTGCCGGCCGCCGTCATGGTGGTCCTCCGCCGCCGCCGCCCTATGCCTCCCTTGGTGAAGAAACCCTAATTTGTGGTTCTTGGCTGACTGGTCAATAAGAGTTTGATTGGTTTGATTTTTGGTCAACAAATTGACTAAAAGTCAACTGTTTGGCTGATTTGTAAGGGATTGACATATTTTTTGGGTTAATTTGGGCTGAATTATGGTTGATCCTTGGAAGTAGACTGATTAATGGCTTAAATGTCTGGGTCTTATTTTGGATCATGAAGTTTGGGCCGAGTTTGATGGGCGTGGTGATTTTGTTTGTCCGAGTTAAAGAATTTGACCAAGGAAGGGCCAGATTGGGGTCCTGTTGAATTGAAGATTGGTTCAGGTCTTGGAGATTCACAGTTGAAGATTAGTCATCTGAATTAGTTCAAGGTGGAGACTTGTTGGGTGTTTGACCCAAATCTTATTGGACTTTGAGCTCGGGTCCAATGGTATCTCCTATACATGTATGTGGTATTATATGTGTAGTCAAGAGTGGTGTGAGAAAGTTAGAGGAGCCTGAGGCGACTTCTTTCTCTAGAGACTCCCTTGTTCTATAGGATTTGATCGAGTCTGTTTGGGTTCATTGTTGATTGGTCATGGAGTGACCGTATCGTGTTGGACCAAGAGGTGCATCGTGTGAAGACCTTGAACATTGTTTGTACTAGTTACTCGTTGACGATGAAGGCGAAGATTTGGTACAAGTATCCGTTTTGTTTTGACTCACAGGTTATGCAGTGCATCCCTTGGTTGCCCACGAGGATGGAGGAGTGAGGTGTAATAGCAACAGCAAGCTTGGTGTCCAGAAGGTGTTCACGTAAAGGTGATGTAAAGTCTTGTAGCTGGTAGAGAATTCCAAGATTGAGGTCCAGAAGGTGATCACGCGAAGGTGATGTAAAAGCCTATAGCTGGTGTCCTCATCTCTTATTTGGACTGAGATTGGTGTTCGTTCGGCGTTGTAACCCCAACAGTCGGTGTCCACATGAATGTGGAGGTTTTCCGTGGAGGTGGAGTGGTTTTCTCCAATATGAAAAACTCTCGTGTTGCTCGCATGAAGATTTTCTCCCATTGTGTTGGTTCCTCCGGAGTTGAAGACCCGAGGTGAGTATATGTTGTTGAGATACTTGTGGAAGATTCCATTCGAGGTAGAGTTTTCAAGATTGAGGCGGGTGATGATATGTTGAGTATGAAGCTTACTGAAAGAGGCACAAACAGAGTGAAGATGGTCTGATGTGGGCGATGAGCTTTGAAGCTTGAGAAGACGATTGATTTTGGAATTTTGTCCAAGGTGGAGATTGTTAGGATTTGTCCCAAATTCCTAAATAGAATAGAACTCTATTTCCTAATGTAAAGCATATTATGCTGGACCTCTATATATAGAGGGCTAGGGGTTAGGAGTTCTTTGGTCTTGGCTTAATTGGTCATGGTAGTAGACACTAGAGAGTTATGCTTGAGGCACCGCCTCGCCTATGGCTTATGTACCATGTTTCTTCACATAATATAGTGATGATCGTCTCGGCCCCGTGGAGTAGGTCTATTAACCGAACCACGTAATATCGTGTGTCCTCGATTCTTCCTATCTCGTACTATTTGTTAAGGGTGTTCTACACATCCGTGTTTACACTTCCACTGCCCTAACAAACTTCCTGGACGAATAGATCTTCTGGCTTCTGATGCAAAGCTCACGACGACTTCATGGATGGAGCACGAGGATGAAGGTGTTCTTCCGCAATTCAGCAGGGTGCCCGGAATTCGAGTTTGCTATTCTAATTTAAGACACGAAAAAAGACCTGAAACTATTGACGTCTTTGACAACAAGATCCTTCCTTAGAGATAAGGGGAGGATGAAGATGATTTAATTTTTTTATTAAAAAAAGAGAAAAGTCTACTTAAGTACCCTGTAGTATTGCAAAAAATCAAGTCAGTACCCTATGGTTTAAAATGTATCAATTGAGTCAAACTTATCTCAATTAAAATTAATTAGAGGCCCGAACAGCTGCCCGGACCTTACCCGTCTTACCCAGACCCTGCCCGACCACATGGACCAGCCACATCAAAGTTTTTTGATGACGTGGCACCACGTAGACATCCCCTCTCTCCTTCCCCATCTCTCTCCTCCCCACATCCACCAAGCTTTCCATTATTTCCATTAAAAAGCTTCACTGATCAGAAAGATAACCCGACAATATCATCAAGTGAATTAACCCATTCCGACGAAGTTTCAAGTGAATTAAAACAAAAGACCAAAACTTTACAGTTTCTCCTCTCTTCTTCTTCTTTCAACATGACAGATTTTTTGAACCCGAAACTTCTGGGTAGACCAACCCATCAGCGGTAAAAAGCGTCACCCTCTCCTCCTGCACCCACCCACAACCATTAATTCAAATCACCCTCAGCCAAACGACGAGAGGATCACGAAACCCTTACCATTTTCCCCATCGGACCAAGGGAAGGCGCCAAGCGGGTGGAGGGAGGGAGGAAACGGTTAGGATGGGATATCCATGAGGCGGAGGAGGAGCAGATAGGAGGGGAGAGGGAGATCTCTGCCATCGAAGAAGCTAGGGATGATGCCATTTGCGGAGAAGAGAATACCGCTTTGCCGAGCCAAGGACGTACAACTGGATGAAGGCGAGGACGACATGGCAGAGCCGGAGACTTCCTCGGCAAAGATCAATTTCTGCTCCCTCCAATCCCTAACAGTGTCGCCTCTGTTGCCACAACTGTTGCAGAATTCTCCATGGTGCCGGATCCCGTTACCGTCACCGTTACGAACCGCCACCCGCTCCATACATTAACCCATGCCAAACAAAGTCATTTCTCTCTTTCCCTAGGGTTGGGTGTCGTTCTTACTGGTGTTTGTCGGAGTGGTGTACTTGATTAGAATCTACTACAGTCGAGGCAAGTGTTGGACACTTTCTCCGTAAGACGAGATTGCCCCGTATATTTCAGTGCGGTACGGACTTTGGCAATCGTCCCCAAGATACAATGACTGTTTAGGGCATTTCCAAGAATGTTGCACACGTATCTCGAAACTTTCGGGCGAACCCTTATATACACAGAACTTTCGGACTCTTTTCTATGTGAAGAACGGGGGGAGAGGAGAAGACAACAATGCTTGGAGATGCACTTGCTGCTGGGATGAGGGATTATGGCAAGGGGGCAGGCCTATTTATAGGCTGGAGGAGGCAGGGAGGTAGCCACCCCGAAGGGACGCGTCCACTCGGCCAGCAGGCTGACTGGCTGCGCTCGTGGCCCTTCGGTGGCTTCTGGATCCTTCCAGGCGCGCCCAGGCTGCGCTGGCGCCCTTTCGCGATGGATCTCGCACCCCTTCGGCCTTCTGGAAGTCTCTCTCCGGACCCGGGCAAAATACTTAAGGCCCCTCCAGCTCCTCGCGATGATGCGCACGTGCGAAGTGCCAAGTGCGCCACAAAGCGCCCATTGCGACCTGAGTCTAATGCGCCATGCACACGTGCGCGTGCTCGTACTCGTGCTCATGCTCGTGCTCGAATGGTACTTCGCACCGTCGTCGCAGCTAGCGGTGGGTCAGCCTTTGGGTAGTCAACCAAGTTTGAGAGGTAAGGAGGGGAATTCCTTATAAACAAGGAAATCTTCTTTGCTCTAATCAATGTGGTATTGCCCCTTTTTTCATTTCCCTTTTGGGCCTCCACTTTGGGCCTTTCTACTTTTGGGCCAAATTCATTAAAAATGCATTCAACCTAACAATCCCCCACATGAATGATGATTAATGCATGCAGACTCTAATCAAAAGTTCTGACGTGTTATTATTGCATCGAGATAATTAGCTTGCGGCTTTGAACCTTCTCTTGTAATATGTTATCGGATTTACTCGCTGCTCGGTGAACTTGATGTCTTGAACCGTCAGCTTTTGGCGTAAACCAAGCCAATAACATTTACACAATAATAACCCTAGTATATTTGGGTTCTCACATTGTGTCCGTTTTGGCCATGGACCGTTTCTTGGATTCATAAGTGTTTTTCCCATTTAAAGCAGCCTCACTTCACACTTACATAGGTGATCTCCTATCAGGAGTATCCTGCCATACTCCACCTTTATCAAGGTATAGGAATTATTAAAGGCGTAATGCTTAACCTTACCACACCGCTGCAGGCTAACACCTGGGCAGCTTCTGAGAAGGAGATAGGTTCCAGGTGATTAACTGAACCCTCCATAACTTAGTTGTCTCATTGAACCAAGTTTGTGGGATCTCCACTCATCATGGTTGAGTTACCGCTATGGACGTTCTTTAGTGTGTGGATTTTAATCTCATTCCCCTTACTGCGTTGTACATTTGATCTCTATTGATTCCTTTCGTAAAAGGATCACCTAAGTTGTCCTTGAACTTTACATAATTAATGGTGATCACCCCACTAGAGATCAACTGTCTAACGGTATTATGTCTCCGACGGATATGTCGAGACTTTCCGTTGTACAATGTACTTTGTGCTCTCCCGATTGCAGACATGCTATCACAATGTATCAATACGGGAGGCACCGGTTTGCTCCAGCACGGAATATCCTCTAGGAAGTTTATGAGCCATTCAGCTTCTTCCCCAGCTTTGTCAAGTGCTATAAACTCCGACTCCATGGTGGATCGAGTAATGCACGTTTGTTTTGAGGACATCCAAGACACAGCTCCTCCTCCTATGGTGAATACGTATCCGCTCGTGGATTTGGAGTCCTTAGTGTCTGATATCCAGTTTGTGTCACTGTATCCTTCTAATACAGCTGGATATTTAGCATAATGTATGCCATAGTTTATTGTATGTTTTAAATACCGTAAAACCCTTTCCAGAGCTAGCCAGTGATCCTTCCCAGGATTACTTGTGAATCTACTAAGCTTACTAACTGAGTACGCAATATCAGGACGTGTGCAGTTTATTAAATACATCAAGCTCCCGATAATTTGCGCATACCTCAGTTGAGATACTGGATCCCCTCGATTCTTGGCTAAGTATAGATTCAAATCTACTAGAGTCTTAACCAGAGGTTTGTCAAAAGCTTCAAATTTCTTGAGCACGCTTTTCACGTAGTGGGATTGCGTCAAGATAATTTCGCCAGCTTTCCTAGAGATTTTTATACCTAGTATGACGTCTGCCAGACCCATATCTTTCATGTCAAAATGATTCTTTAACATGTTCTTAGTTTTTACAATAACCTCTTTATTGCTTCCCATAATTAGTAAGCCATCTACGTAGAGACATACGATTACGTAAGCTTCAGGTGTGCCTTTAATGTAAACACATTTGTCGCACTCATTGATCTTAAACCCATTCGACAACATTGTTATGTCAAACTTCTCGTGCCACTATTTCGGCGCTTGTTTTAGCCCGTATAGTGACTTGACTAGTCGACACACTTTATGCTCTTGGCCGGGAGCCACAAACCCTTCAGGTTGCTCCATGTATATCTCCTCTTCCAGTTCTCCATTTAGGAAAGCTATTTTTACATCCATTTGGTGGATCTCGAGGTTATAGAGTGCTGCAACAGCTATGAGTACTCTAATTGATGTGATTCTTGTGACCGGTGAATACGTGTCAAAGAAATCATATCCCTCCTTCTGTTTGAACCCCTTAGCTACCAATCGAGCTTTGTACTTGTCGATTGATCCATCAGCTTTGTATTTCCTTTTTAGGATCCACCTGCATCCCAAAGGTTCGCAGCCCGGTGGGAGATCCACGATTTCCCACGTGTGGTTTTGCATAATGGATTCTATCTCACTATTGATAGCTTCCTTCCAGAGAGGAGCATCTGGACTGGACAATGCCTCTTGGATTGTCCTGGGTTCATCTTCTAACGCATAGGTTAGATAATCCAGACCAAAAGATTTGGTTATCTTCGTCAGTTTACTACGTCTAGGTTCATCATCTTCCTGATTTGACCCTTGCGTAGTCTCGTGAGCCCTTTTCTTTGGACTTCCTTCCTTTCTTTCCTTATTAGGAAAGCTATTCTCAAAGAACGTTGTGTTCCTTGATTCTATGACCATTCCCGCATTTACCTCAGGGTTTTCAGATTTATGCACCAAAAATCGATAAGCACTGCTATTTTGTGCATATCCGATAAAGATGCAATCAATGGTCTTGGGTCCTATTCTCACCTGCTTAGGCTTAGGTACTTCGACCTTTGCTAGGCACCCCCACACTTTAAGGTAACCGTAGGAAGGCTTCCTTCCTTTCCATAGTTCATATGGGGTTTTATCCCTTTTCTTGTGTGGCAATTTATTTAGAATGTGGTTAGCTGAGAGCACAGCTTCCCCCACATGTTCTGGGGTAAGCCCGAGCTAATCAACATAGCGTTCATCATCTCCTTAAGAGTTCAATTTTTGCATTCAACTACGCCATTCAATTGAGGTGAGTAAGGAGCTGTCGTCTGATGAATAATGCCATGTTCTTGACATAGTTCCTCAAACGGAGCTACATATTCTCCCCCTCGATCACTTCAGATCATTTTGATTTTTACGCTGAGTTGATTTTCAACCTCATTCTTATATCTCTTAAAGGCATCAAAAGCTTCGTCTTTGCCCTTTAAGAGATATACGTAACAGTATCTTGTGCAATCATCGATAAACGTGATGAAGTATTTCTTCCCGCCTTTAGTTTGCACGTGTTTCATATCGCAAGTGTCCGTATGAATTAACTCTAAAGGCGTAGTACTTCTTTTCACCGAATGGAAAGGTGCTTTGGTCATTTTAGCCTCCACACATACTTCACATTTATCGGATGGGCTGAACTCTAGATTCGGTAATAAATTTAAACTTACTAACTTTCTTAGTGAGTTTAGATTTACGTGTCCTAATCTACCATGCCATAAATTAGAACACCCGGCCAAGTAAGAAGAAGCGTTAACTTTATTTTTACCGTTAAAGGTGCGATGTATAGTTATTACATTCATCTTAAAGAGCCCCTTTTCTAGATAACCCTTTCCTATGAATTGACCCGCTTTGGTCAGTACAAACTTATCAGCCTCAAATACAAGCTTAAGACCGGCTTTGCTTAACAGTGAGCCGAAAACTAAGTTCTTGCGGATGTCCGGGACATGCAGCACATCTTTGAGGGTCAGTTCCTTTCCTGAGGTCAGCTTCAGGATCACCTTTCCCAGACCGACGATCTTGGACGTTGCGGAATTTCCCATGAACAGCTTTCGCCCGGTGATCGGGATATAGTTCGAGAACATCTCCTTGTCCTAGCAGACATGGCAAGTAGCTCCTGTGTCCACGAACCACTCTCTCGGATTGTCCACTAGGTTGGCTTCAAACACCACGGCTGACAGATCCATCTGGGACAAGTCTTCAGCCAGGTTAGCCTTTCCTTGGTCGTCCTTCTTCGGCTGGCGACAGTCCTTAGCCATGTGTCTGGGTTTGTCGCAGTTGTAGCAGTCGCCCTTGATCTTCTTTTTCTTCTTGGGCTCTTGCTTCTCCTGCTTATCCCCAGACTTCTTCCTCTTCTTGCTACCTTTTCCTTCGGCGAGGTGCACGGTGGTCTCACGGTTGGCCTTGCCTTGCTTGACTTTGGACTTTCGGTTGTCTTCCTCGATTCTAAGTCTCACGATTAGGTCTTCTAGGCCCATGTCCTTCCTCTTGTGCTTGAGGTAGCTCTTGAAGTCCTTCCAGAGCGGGGGGAGCTTCTCGATCATCGCAGCTACTTAGAAGGACTCGCTGAGTTGCATCCCTTCGGCTTGGATCTCGTGAAGGATCAGCTGCAACTCCTGCACTTGGTCGATGACCTTCTTGGAGTCCACCATCTTGAAGTCGAGGAATCGTCCGACGATGAATTTCTTCATCCCGGCATCCTCCGTTTTGTACTTCTTCTCGAGTGAACTCCACACCTCCTTAGCGGTTTTGGTTTCCGCGTACACGTTGTAGAGCGTGTCGTCTAGTCCATTCAGGACTCCATACATCGAGGGCGTTGATCTTCTGTTGATCTGCCTCATTTTCTGCCACCTTCGGAGCCTCTTCCTTCAAGAATCGGACCAGGTTGAGCGTCGTCAGGTTGAACAACATCTTCTGTTGCCATCTCTTGAACTCGGTACCGTTGAACTTGGCCGGCCTTTAAGCGTGGACAGTTCCCGAGACCGATGCTGAGCTTGTCGATGCCATCTTCAAGTACACAATCTCGTCTTACGATTGTTGTTTGTCGGAGTGGTGTACTTGATTAGGATCTACGACAGTCGAGGCAAGTGTTGGACATTTTCTCCGTAAGACGAGATTGTCCCGTATATTTCAGTGCGGTACGGGTTTTGGCAATCGTCCCCAAGATACAACGACTGTTTAGGGCATTTCCAAGAACGTTGCACACGTATCTCGAAACTTTCGGGCTCTTTTCTATGTGAAGAACGGGGGGAGAGGAGAAGACAACAATGCTTGGAGATGCACTTGCTGCTGGGATGAGGGATTATGGCAAGGGGGCAGGCCTATTTATAGACTAGAGGAGGCAGGGAGGCAGCCACCCCGAAGGGACGCGTCCGCTCGGCCAGCAGGCTGACTGGCTGCGCTCGTGGCCCTTCGGTGGCTTCTGAATCCTTCCAGGCGCGCCCAGGCTACGCTGGCACCCTTTCGCGATGGATCTCGCACCCCTTCGGCCTTCTGGAAGTCTCCTGCACATTCCTGCCCGTCGTGCGCAGCTCCTCGTCACTCCGGACCCGGGCAAAATACTTAAGGCTCCTTCAGACGATGCGCACGTGCGAAGTGCCAAGTGCGCCACAAAAGCGCCCATTGCGACCTGCGTCCAATGCGCCATGCGCACACGCACGTGCGTGTGCTCGAAGCACCGTCCTCGCAACTAGTGGTGGGTCAGCCTTTGGGTAGTCAACCAAGTTTGAGAGGTAAGGAGGGGAATTCTTTATAAACAAGAAAATCCTCATTGCTCTAATCAATGTAGTATTGCCCCTTTTTTCATTTCCCTTTTGGGCCTCCACTTTGGGCCTTTCTATTTTTGGCCAAATGCATTAAAAATGCATTCAATCCAACACTTGCTTCTTCGAGTGGGGAATCCGTTTGTGGGTTTGGGGAAATAAAAAATTTCAAGCAAGGAGCTTGGAGTTGATAACAATAGTCCCTTTAAAGACAGTGGCTGAGTAGATTTGATGGGTCGGTTATTATTAGCCCTTTGATGTTGATTCCATCTTCTTTAGCCTTTTTGTAGGAGCTGTCGCAGTCAACTAGGACTATTTGGACTCATGTTCGCCACCCTAGGTCACGAACAAATCTGTAACCCAAAAACGGAGTTGGAGATGAGGAGGAGTTTTTATTTAATGGAGAGAAGGAGGGAGATGGGGTCGGAGGAGGGAGAAAGGTGGGAGGAGAGGGACGAGGAGTTGTCCACTTAGTGCCATGTCATCAGAAAATTTTGATGTGGCTGAACCACATGGTCGGGCAAAATCCGGGTAAAACGGGCAAAATTTGGCCAACTACCCGGACCTCTAATTAATTTTAATTAAAATAAGTTTAACTCAATTGATACACATCAAACTTTTTCCCTAAAAAAATTAACACACATCAAACTTTTTCTAGTCATTGTGGCCACGTCGCTACCAAGTTGTCCACGTCATCTCTAGTTCCCCGAATTTTCAAGTTCTACCATTACACGGTAGTTAAGATAAATACAAGGTTTGGGAGTTGACCTAAAATGTTTATTTTTAATAATATAGGGTAGTAAAGCCTCTTTATCCCAAAATAAAACGATCTGACAATAAAAACAAAGTTTCTTACAGAAAAATGGAATTTAGTATTCTCGAGTATCGTCTATTTAATGTGGTTCTAAATACAACTTCCACCGCGACTTGAGCGAGACTTTGAACAAATCAAAGACAACCATCATCAGTAAACGGGACGACTGGGCATCGGTCTTAGTCTTTTGTCCGCAATTCTACACAAATTTCTAAAGCAGCATGCTCCTTTTTAGATTCTTTTTTTACTTTTTTAACCAATAAATATTCAGATTTATTTATATATTTCAGTTGACATTAAGATGATCCAAGGATCCATACTTAAAGTCGAAGAAAAAAAAACAAAGGATTCATAATAGTCGGTCTAAATAATAAATTTTTTTTGATTATTTTTGAAAGTATTGCATTCAAACATTATAAATCTAAAAAATTTATGAATTTATATGAAAAAATATTGTTTTTTTAAATCACCTTTAAAAACTGGAGACGATTTTTTTTTGGGTGGTAAACTGGACACGATTATAGAGTTCAGAAAAGTGCCTATTTCGTTGAGGTGCAATTTTTCGAGAAGCATATGGAATCATTTTGGGGAGCACCTGGGTATCCCGTGGTGTTTTGGTGCAAGTTTAGAAATTTCCTCGGAAATGTGGATGGGGGTTTGTTAGAGGAGGTATGATGAAGAATGGTTCGCACTATATGTCGAAATACCTGTAGGGTTTGTGGTTATAACAGAATCAAGCCATTTTCGAGAGATATGAATGCGATCAGGAACTTCAGATTCATAGCATTCTATTTCGAGTTCAAGAATGAGTAAGGTGGACGAATGAAACCAAAAAAATTGGCGGTCAACATCTTATTTATATATCGACTCACTTCAGTGATTAATCAATGGGGGTTGTGGGATGTATTGGCGGTAGCCAAGTATTTTTTTTTTGAGGGACAAAGCTTAGTTACTGATATTAAATTAGAAAGTCGTTATACAAAAGAACATCTAAAACAAGAGAGTGGGAGGTAGTCCAATCCCCCGGTAAGGAGTCATCCCTACCAATCGGCTACCATATTGATAACCCTAAGGATATGAAGAACAGAGCAGAAGGACAAAAGATCTAAATCAGACTTAATAATATCAACAAGAGTCTCAACATGCCAATCAACTTGAGGTTCCGGGGTAGTCAAGAACAGATGGGCCAGTTGACAATCCGTCGCGATGATAACTGGAGAATCTGCAAACTTAGTCCAAGTATTGTTGGTGGCTCCCGATGGGGTGTTAAATTACACTTGTAACTATACACTTGTTTTCACTCCTTCCTTGTTGAAGGTTTGTTTCTCACAAGGTATTATTTCAGAAAAATGGTACTCTTACGAGGTAATTTAATGTTCATTGTATATTTGTAAATAGTTATACAATGGAATAAAACTACTTATTAAAAAAAATTCAGAAAAGTGCCACCTTAGCGGGGAATGAGAGGTTATGGGGTTTGTGAACTAAAAGTTGGAGATTTTTAATTAAGTACTTTTCAACCGAACCTCATCATTTTCACGCTCCAATACTATGTTGTTAACAACATTAAAAAATACTGAAAAATATTTCTCGGTTGATGACTATCTGATTCATGTTTGTTTGCAACAGATAACTATTTATTAATTCCATCCTCTACCTTGTCCTTGAGTTGTTACATGGTCGCAGGCAACTTCCTGATTATGCAATCTAAACTTGGTATTATTTATTCCATTAAAATTTTTTGGTAAATCTAAAATAAGTCTTTTTCACCAATTGATATAAATATTTCCGTAAAAAAAATTGTAGTTAAACACGATGGTCACCGGTCAAATTTTAGGACATTTTGACTACACAAATTCAAGTAAGAGCCGTGGGGTAACTGCAGTCTACCACCGAATAAATTAATGCTGATGACATGTATGGGACGTGTTATTTAAGGAATCGATTCTCTCTCTCCCCCTTTGCCCATCCAATTGCCTTTTTCAATATCAGTGACGATGGAGCTCTCCCGTAAATCACTTGCTCTATTTTCAATTGCAAGGGGGTCATCTTCTTTGCATGAAAAGAATATTACAAGTATTTTCATCCCATCAAAAGTTACTTGCATACCCAAAATATGTTCTCGAGACCATATCTTATATCGGACCACAAAAAATAGCTTCCCAAATAATATACATTATGGGCGCAACTCCAATCCTTTCATTAAGGTAAATATCATGTCTTATGCGACTTTCTTTTTTGGTTTATGTAGCATGCTCCCAAGTCGAATTAGCACATTATGAACTTTTTTTTAAGTAAAGTTTATTATTTATAATATTTACAACCAACTAAGAATAGAATTCTCTCTTTCGAGGTTGCAATCTTCGCCCGAGTCAAAATTATAACATCGTCCCACTTTGGAGACTATGGCTCAACCAGAATAGTGTGATTTTTTAAGGAGCGAGTTGTAATCATGAACTTCTTACTCATTTAATCCTCCTCCGAACTTACGTATGGTTGCAGTGGTCAAATTTCATCTCGGAATTCGACCACTAGGATCTTATTTTGTACATAAAATCATTTAGTTGAGGGGTACTAACTGTGTAGGCGCACAAACTAGAGGCTACCATTGGTTGTAACTGGAGTTAATATATACCAATCCTTTTACCCAAAAAAAATCACACCCTACAAAATTCACTGGAAAAAAATCAAAGCGGGAAAAGAGTACCCCGACAAAAAGAACCCTATATTTTAACATAGCATATACTTCAGCATGGATACACCACATCATCATAAAATCTTTTTAAAAATTAGTATCCTACCTTTTTCCCTTGAAGAAACTTTTGGAAATTAAATGAGATCAAAATCTCCAAGGTTTGAGTTGCATTGACGTAACAAAATCAAGTGTTTAGAGTGTTGAATTATGTATCTGAAGTACCAACGCTCGACGCTCTTTTTTGTGTGATTTTTTTCAAAGAATTTGATCACGATAAATTTTTTTAACGAAATTGTGATAGTAGCTCTGTGTTTATAGTACGAGAGAATTCAACACTTATAAATTTATAAATACTCGTGGACATGTCTATCCATCCCATTTATATGGTTTTAGTCAAAAATATACACGTATACATAATAAAATCTCTAGTTTAAAAAAAATCAAAATCGTTGATACATATATATGTCTCTCCCAAATGAGTGTTGACTTAACGGTCAATAAAAGGCATATAATTTTAAAAAAAATACTACCATCAAAACAAATAATTGTTGCCATGCTGTAATAAATCTATTCATAATATGTGTCACTCAACGAAGTTTGTGTTTTAATAATAAGAAAGTATCCTTGAACACCCTTTTTCTTTTTTGATACGTAAAATACCTTATTTCTTGTACGAGCTTCAAGCATAGATTCAACATATATTACAGAACAACATTTACTAATTTTTTTTGTAAAAGTTGAATTTAGTACCGATCAATTTGCACACAACTAAACTAATTTGAGTGTTTTAAATTTGCTCTCCTATTTGTTTCTATCTCTCCATTTCAAATAAACTAATTTGTTTTATTAGGAGCAAGTGGTAATAAATTATATTCTCTTAAGAAGATTTTAAATTTAATTTTACGAATAAATTTTTTTAATTAAAAAATTTAACCTAAAATAGAGTCGATAATAAATATCATAATTAAAAAAACCTAATTTTGCTTGTCATTAATCTTTTTTTTGGAAAGATTGCTTGGCACTAATCTAGTTGCTGTTTGGTCAATTCTATCGCCTGCCCATCCCTCACGTTGCCACGTTGGAGGGCGCGGCGTTCCATTCTAGTAATTTTTCACTCCGGTACTCACTTTTCAAATCTTTTTGCAACTGAGTCCACGAAACAGTGCACGGTTTATTTTATAGGTAAAATTTCTTTATTAAAAATATAAGTGCTAGGAATAATTAGAGTACTAATACTAGTAAATCCCCAAGTGGTGTTCCCCAGAGGTGTTGCACCACCAGACAACGATCATGTTTGCTGTCAAAACACACATACAATGCCTACCCAAAAAGAGAGCCCAACATGAGCAAGCAACGGCCAAAATTGCAGGGGAGCGGAATGACCCAAAGTAGGCGCCCAAAAGACAAGAGCAGGAAGCGAGATCATCAAACGCCAGCCGACTGCAGATAGATTAACATATCCTGATAGTTTATTTCCTTAGACAGATTAGCCTAGTTCATCCATTTTTGTCAGTGATAGATAATGGAATGCTAGAGAAGTTCTCAATCGCAGATTATGTGGTTCCAAATACTTCACGTAACTGACCCAAATATTACGAACAACACCTTCGTCAGCATACCGCCTTTAATTAACCCCATCCATTGCGCCAAACAATGAGGGTCTCACCGCCGCCCCTCACCTCCTTGTTTGGGGGTGGAGGTGGTGTCTTCTTCCCCTTCCAGAAATGGTGGCCAACATCTCTGTTTTTGTCGACAACCTTCCCTCTGGTTGGAGCTTAGGCTCCTTTCGTGATTTTTTTCACCCAACACTGCTCCGTGGTGGATGCCTACGTCACTAGCAAGAGATCCAAGAGAAATTAAAGTTCGCTCGGGGCCTCCTCGGCCGTCCTTCGACAAGGCTTCCCCTCGGCCGGCCCAGCGGGTGTGTAATGAAACCCTAACGTCTTCGCTCACCGGACCAAATTGACAGCCAACCCAACCATATCATCTGATATGTCTTCTAAATGTTTTCAGACGTTTCTTTCAGCTCGATCACTGTACTGTTTGGACATATATCATGACTCTAGGGCCTTTCAGTTTGGGGTATTTAAGTCATTTACATATATTTTTACGTGTTTTGGAAATAAATTATTTCCACGATTTCGATATTCGTTGTCATATTGGTATTATTTCTGTCCAGGCCAAAGCCAAGCAAGTTGAAGAAACAAATGACTTTGCTCCCGAGAGGAAATTGAACTACAATGATGTGTTGGTGAAATTTTTGAGGCCTTACGCCATGATTGGGATACTTATGTTATGCATGTAAGCAACAATTCATTACTTTTTTAGAAACAACAATTAATTACTTTATGATTGTATATTGTCACACTTACTAAATGCCCTATCAAATTATAATTAACACTTGCTACATTCCTAGATATTGTTCACAAATACTTTTTTTAAAGATAACTTTTACACCATAATATATGTCAGAGTTTGAGCATTGGACCTCATACATATTTATAACGCCTTATGTTATTGGGCTACGAGTCTTTGGCTATGCACAAATACTTATATATTGACTAGTTGGTATTTTTTTTGCTAATGTTTGGATAGGGGTTACATGGGAAGAACGTGCATGGAGAGCCCAGAATTGCTCAAGTGGTCTCTGCTACCAAAGGCAGTTGCGATTTTTGTTGCTGTGTTGAGTACAGTAGCTTATAACAATGGCCTTAACCAACTCTATGACATCGATATAGATAGGTATTCGACAGACTTGTTTATAAGCGAAAGAACTTTGTCTTTGGGTGAATATGAACCCGAGTTATTGATAATTTTAATTAACTTGCAGGATCAACAAACCTGACTTGGTTCTAGCATCTGGGGATCTGCCATTGGGACTGGCCAGGTCTCTGGTGATGAGTTATTTTTTCATCGGAATATTGACTTCTGCATTTGTACAGTCCAAAGTCCTAATGGCTTGCATTTGCATCAAATTCTTCTTCGTATACATATACAATGCTCCTCCAATCAGGCTCAAGAGAACTTCTGCTGGAGCAATTTTTAGTGGGTTGGTACGTAGATTTTTTTTCTTATAATTTGAACTAAGCCAGATACTATGAGATCTTACACCGGAGACTTTCTAAGTCGAGTTTGCTCTGGTCATTATAATCGTTCATAAGACTCGAAATTGTGACATAATTAATATGATGTTATTTCTTATATGTATTGGATTATGATTTATAATGTTGTTTGATTTTGTGCAGGTATGGGGACTTATGAACAATTTCTCTGCGTACGGTGCTGCTAGACATATTATAGGACTTCCTTTCCAATTGAGGTGCTTCGTCATTACTGTATAAACTCGTGGCGTTTTGGGGATAATTTAATTTTTTCTTAAGTATACACATAAAATTTATCCAAATTTTTAATAAATATTTTTCATATGCATTAAAAATATATATATGTCTCGTCGCCACTGATTATACTTTTTATCATTGCGGCTTAACATGTGAGGCTATTTGTTTTTGCTATGTGTAATTATGTAATTTTTGTTGTATGTTGTTGCTTTTCTCAAGCAACCGAAATGTAACTTTTTTTGTTGCCGAGCATCGATTAAAAATTATCTATCGAGTTCCAAATATTCTTGTAAATTTTCCCAAAACACGGATATTTAGAGACATTAGTATAATTTATTTGTTCGTTCAATTCCATGAATTAAACGCATTTAACTCTTTGTTATGGACACAATTAACCTGCTTTGCAGCTTACCGGTGATATTCATCACGACATTCACAACCGTGTTTCATGCTACGATTTGTATACTAAAAGATCTTCCCGACGTGGAAGGAGATCGCAAGTAAGCTTGAATTTATTTTAATTACGCTAAATCCATTTGTACTGCCGTAAAATTTAATTACATAAGGTAATACAATATATAGTAGATTGGCCACTACCGTCTTTCTTAAATTAGCTTTATTGCCTCATACTTTGCAGATTTGGGGTGAATACTCTTGCAGTAATGTTTGGAAAAAGAGCCATTGCTTTTCTGGGTTCTGGTATTCTGATGCATAACTATATTTTTGCAATCATAATGGCTATAAAAAATCCTCAGGTAATTAGCGTCAAAGCTTCCACAATCTAAAGTCTTAACCAACTTAAATCAAGATTTGTCTATCACTAGATGTATGGTATTACAAATTGTCTGAATGATTAATAATTCTTATTTTATCAGGTTTTTCAACAAGCCGTGATGATACCGGCACATATTGCCATGGCTTGTATCCTAGCTTATCAGGTTTGCAATATAACTTTGATTTCCTTTCCATTTAAATATTTTTCAAAAAAAATGAAGGTTACCATTTTATGCAATTTAATATTAATAAAGGTCTAATTGTATCTTTAATTTTTTTCATCCCAGGTTTGGAAGCTGGAAAAGGCAAAATATAACAAGGTCTGTACTGCTACTTTTTTATTAAAAAATATTTTTTTGTTATACCACGTAGTATCCAAACATCAACTTAGACAACTAATTCTTGTTCGAGTTGTGTAAACTTTTTGAAAAATTTCAAAATTTTTAAAACAAATATAACATAGTTCGAGGGCTATTCTTATTTTACTCGAGTGATTGAATTAGCACCAGCATATCATTAGAACCTGCTTATAGCCATATACTAAATTTTGTGTAAGAAAGGTAATTTGCAAAAAGTCAATAGTCAAACCATCTCTTTACATTTGGGTCCCACTGGTACGGGTTACATTAGTCATTAAGGAAAAGTCATAAGGAGTTATGGCATTATAATCAACTCGAAAGTGTTATTTTATCTTAGTCAGAAATCTCGATTTTGAATGTTAAACCGAAAAATTGGTTTCACTATACAGGAAGACAGCCAAATGTTCTACAAATTTCTCTGGAAGCTCGTTGATGCAGAGTGGGCCATATTTCCTTTTATTTAGTTGCAAAGACACAGAAGACGACGCAAGTTTTGCCGATTTGTAATATACAACAAACAAGACAAATTCCGATTTTTTTTTCTTTTCTTATGCATTTTCTATCTAGAGACTAGCGATTGTATTGAATTTTAATGTTATCTTAAGTTTCGAGTATTACATAATCTCTTGGCTGTATTCTACTTGTCGTGTTTCAAAAATAAGATAGTAACATACTTGAAATATTTTTTTTACATGATCATTAGTTTATTACGGTACAACAAAATTAATGTTCTATATGACATGACCAAAGTTTATTACAGTTCTCAATTCTCATTAGTCATTAGCATGGCAATTAAACTTTTTGGCATTAGTAGTTTTACCGTACCCACTTTTTTATCAATTAAAATTGATTTAACTATAAAAAAATTCCAGCTGGTCACGGAACAACTTAAAATTCAATGCTGAGTGAGAGTCACACAAAGTAAGAAAAAAAATCTAATGCTTAACAACTTAAAATTCAATGCTCAGTCAGCAAAGCAATTTATTCTAGGTCCTGGATTCGGTGCGGAATGAATTTTTCTGGACCGTTTGGATCAAAAGGAAGAGTGACATTTTTGTTATTTATTCAATAATAAGGCCAAAAGGACAAAGTCACGCCCGCATCACAGAGGGGGGACCACGCATCAGAGAGGGGTTTTTTTACAACATGCACTTCATTAATTTTTTTAAAATTAGTTTTTTCAAATTTTAAAAATTAGTTTGATCGTGCATGTCATTTTGAAATAACATCGTTTTAATTAACAAGTTATATCATTTTGACATCACACGTTATGCCATTATTAGAGTATTATTTAATTTTTTATTATAAATATTATTAAATATTTATGGTGCATGTCATTTTGACATAACATGGCATGTCATAATAGAGTATAATTTAATTAATTAATTAATTAATTTTTTATTATTAAATATTAAGTATGCATGTCATTTTGACATAAAAGGTTATACCATTTTGACATAATAGAGCATATGCCAAAGTTTGAGTATTATTTAATTTTTTATTATAAGTATTATTAAATATTAACGGTGTATGTTATTCTGACATAACATGTTATGCCATTTTGACATAACAGTAGCAGCAGATCAAAACACATATTTTGCCGACGGGAAGGCTGTTGAGTGAAAAATTGGGAGAACGAAAATCAATCTCAAAGACGGTCCGGAGTGCTCGTCCCAATGTCGGTTTAATGCGAGGGAGAAAAAGTGTGGGTAGGAACGTCTCATTATTGGAAGAAACAAATGAAACCCGAACGAAACCAAAAATGATAAAAAGAGTAAAGCAAAGCTTGGGTATGTGTGTAGGTGATTTGTGGTCTCTATGTATATGCCACATGCCTTGCTTATATAGTAAATTGAAAAGCTACTCAGCTTCCTACCCTAAGCCGTGTTCTAGTCGGACATAATGACCAAAAACCCATTCTCCTCTAATGCTTATCCTAGTCAGACTTGGACTCCTTCGGCCTCCAAAAGTCCACCCGCCTTCAACGTATTCATATCTTCTAAAATCTGAGTACGTGTATGACTTCACTAACCCGAGAAAATCTGGTCCCTTCGAGCTTATCTCGTCCTTTGTAGACTCCCTATTTGCTTCTAACTCTTGATAGTCCGAGTGCATCGGGTGTCCTTGAGCTCCTCTAATTCTCTTCAAGTCTGCTCTAACACCGTCTCTTGAAGCCATATCGACACAGAGTTTAGTGTCATTACGAAATCTTTTTTTTGCCCAAGATGATTTTTCCTCAATAATGATCCAAGATGAACGAGGTGACAACTAGAGTCGAAATGGCCGACAACTGGCTTATAGGTCACATGGGCAACGATCGAGCCACTCCCAACACGAGCGACGATCTTTGGCAAATTGCATTGGCGACGATCAAAGACATGTCAAACCCGCGACGATCCAAGGCCTATCAAACCCATGAGGATCCAAGGCATGTCAAATCCGCGACAATCCAAGGCTTGTTAAGCCCACGATGATCCAAGGCATGTCAGACCCACGACGATCCAAGGCATCTTTGAACATATTTTTGACAGCCTTGAATTTCATATTAGAAAAATCCATAAACTCATATGTTTTTACTTTTGGAAACTAATTGCATTTAGAAACTGATGTGCATTTTTATTTTGCCTTCTAAAATTGACGTGGCTTTTATTTTTCAAATATGTGTCTTTGTATTTTTGACTTTGAAAACTAATTTGCCTTTGTATTTTTTCCTTTAAAAATGATGTGTCTTCGAAAACTGATGTGTCATTGTATTTTTTCTTTTGAAAAATGATGTGTTGTTGATCTTGTATGATATGTCATTAATATTGATTGATGTGTTGTTGCAATTTTTTTATTGTGCACATTAGATAAAAATAATAATATATCAGACAAAAATAATGACACATCATGCACAAACCAAGATTGCAAGTGAGCGCCCCTAACAAAACTCATATAGAACCATTTTCACCAAATTAGATGCATCATAATTCAATCTAGCCATCTTTAGAAGTTTGCATAGCTCCTACTGAAGTGTGGAAGTTGTTTCTAAGGCTACCAGTTGCTTGGCTCAGCTTGGTTGTGAAGCTGTATAGAAACTGTTACGTCTCGTGATCTGACTGACCATCTCTACAAGCAAACACGAGCCATTTTCAGCGTATTTTTTCCTCCTACACATGCATCCCGAAAACTTCTTAGGAGGTTACCTATCTTAAAATTGTTCTTTCAAGTTGTGTGCTAGAAAAGTAGGTGCAATCAAATCGTAAAGGCTTTCAGAGAGAAGATATCATTTACGGGGTATCACATTTATTCTTCCTTAAATACCTGACAATCTCGTCGCGCCAAATACAGACAATCCCAGAATCCCTCATTTTCATGTGTGTTCAATCCCCAGACCACACTGTTCTAGCCGATGTTTTACTCTGATACCAAATATAACATCCCGAGATCCGACTGGCTATCTCCATAGACCAACAAGAGCCTTTTCTAACGTATTTTGCCTTCACTCACACGCATCTTGGAAAATTTTGGAGTTTTTTCAAAATGTGTGCCAGAAAAGAAAATGCAACAATCACGACAAATTCTAACTAGTCTTGCTTGGTTACAAATAGATTTCACTTGTATATCTATGATGAATTTTACGAATCTTGATTAATTGTGCAAATTTCCCCATTTTGTGAAGTGACAGTGGTGAGTCCTAAGATACTTTCTATTTCTTAGATTTTTTGTAAAATTAATGATCCAAATATTTTTACTATATATGAAATGACCATACTAAAATTAGTCGGGTTACACTTTACACCCCACGTTTGTCACTTCAACGCGACAACGCCCGACTACGTAAACCAATGTACCTGTATTTATTATGCTATGATGAAATAATGGATGGGTTTATTTGGTTTTTGGTAGTGAAACGGACAATGCTATATGCAGTTGACTTGGAGCGTTATTTTGTTTGTTTATAGTGGACTTAGAATATTAGTCTGACGTCTTATGCTTTCGCAACAACCAAAGTTTTCCTTGCGTAATTGCACCGTTCATATTAAAGTAGTAAGGTTTCCATTTCAATGCATTTTAGTTGAAATTATGTAGATTAAGATATTTACTGAATTAATTAATCTAAATTTAAAATAGATATAATATTTGATTAGTGGCTAAATTCTTCTATGTTATACGTTTTCAATGGTCAAACTCAAGACCTCTGCTAAAATAATTTTATTACAAATTGATCAAAGTATTCGTCATTTCCAATTGAAGACATTGATAAGAGGATGTATAATTTCACGTGTTTATTTTCTTTTGAAAACAAAAAAAGGACTCCACAATACGAGTTTTTCCAATCTAGAGTAAGTAACATCTTAACCCAATGCAGAAAAAAATATGCATAGATTTGGATAAGATTTTGACCCAGAAAATATTTTTTTTATACCACATGGTATCCAAACATTAACTTAGACAACTACTTCTTGTTCGAGTTGTGTAAAATTTTTAAAAGATTTTAAAAAATATTTAACATAGTTCGAGGGATATTCTTATTTTAGCCTGGCGGTTTGAATTAGCCCCATCATATCATTAGAACCTGCTTATACTAAATTTTGTCTCAGGAAGGTGATATGCGAAAAGTCAATAGTCAAACCCTCTCTTTTCATTTGAGTCCCACTGGTACGGATTACATTAGTCATTAAGGAAAAGTCATAAGGAGTTATGGTATTTTAATCAACTCGAAAATGTTACTTTATCTTAGTCAGAAGTCTCAATTTTGAATGTTAAACCGAAAAACTGGGTTCACTATGCAGGAAGACATCCAAGTGTTCAACAAATTTCTGTGGAAGCTCGTTGATGCAGAGCGGGACATATTTCCTTTTATTTAGTTGAAATAATTACATATTCAGCCCATATAAAGACTCACAGAAGAAGATGCAAGTTTGGCCGATTTGTAATATATAATATGTTGGGTTGAATGCATATGTAATGCATTTGGCCCAAATTGGAAAGACCCAAGTGGAAGGCCTAAAGTCAAGTTAAGGAGTGGATGTGTACCACATTAAATAGAGCAAGGAGGATTTCCTTGTTTGTAAGGAATTCCTCTCCTTACCTCTCAACTTGATTGACTACCTAAAGGCTGACCCACTGCTAGTTGCGAGGACGGTGCTTCGCACCGTCCGAGCACGCGCACGCGTCGCAATGGGCGCTTTGTGGCGCACTTGGCACTTCGCACGTGCGACAGGCAAGAATGTGCAGGAGATTTTCAGAAGACCGAAGGGGCGCCAGCGCAGCTTGGGCGCGCCTGGAAGGATCCAGAAGCCACCGAAGGGTCAAGAGCGCAGCCAGCCAGCCTGCCGGCCGAATGGACGCGTCCCTTCGGGGTGGCTGCCTCCCTGCCTCCTCCAGCCTATAAATAGCCCTGCCCCCTTGCCATTATCCTCATCCCAGCAGCAAGTGCATCCATATAGGCATTGTTGTCTTCTTCTTCTCTCCCCCGTTCTTCACTTACAAGAGTCCGAAAGTTCCAACACTTGCCTCGACTGCCGTAGATCCTAATCAAGTACACCAATCCTCCGACAAACAACAATCGTAAGACGAGATTGTGTACTTGAAGATGGCATCGACAAGCTCAGCACCCCGAAGGGCCGGCCAAGTTCAATGGTACCGAGTTCAAGAGATGGAAACAGAAGATGTTGTTCTACCTGACGACGCTCAACCTGGTCCGATTCTTGAAGGAAGAGGCTCCGAAGGTAGCGGAAAATGAGGCAGATCAACAGAAGATCAACGCCCTCGATGCATGGAGTCATAGCGACTTCCTATGCCGGAACTACGTCCTGAATGGACTAGACGACACGCTCTACAACATCTACGCGGAAGCCAAAACTGCTAAGGAGCTGTGGAGTTCACTCGAGAAGAAGTACAAAACGGAGGATGCCGGGACGAAGAAATTCATCGTCGGACGATTCTTCGACTTCAAGATGGTGGACTCCAAGAAGGTCATCGACCAAGTGCAGGAGTTGCAGCTGATCCTTCACGAGATCCAAGCCGAAGGAATACAACTCAGCGAGTCCTTCCAAGTAGCTGCAATGATCGAGAAGCTCCCCCCGCTCTTGAAGGACTTCAAGAGCTACCTCAAGCACAAGAGGAAGGACATGGGCCTAGAAGACCTGATCGTGAGACTTAGGATCGAGGAAGACAATCGAAAGTCCGAAGTAGGGCAAGATAAGGCCAACTCTGAGACCACCGTGCACCTCGCCGAGGAAAAAAGTGGCAAGAAGAGGAAGAAGTCCGGAGATAAGCAAGAGAAGCAAGAGCCCAAGAAGAAAAAGAAGATCAAGGGCGATTGCTACAACTGCGGTAAACCCGGACACATGGCTAAGGAATATCGCCAGCCGAAGAAGGACGATCAAAGAAAGGCTAACCTGGCTGAAGACTTGTCCCAGCTGGATCTGTCAGCCGTGGTATTTGAAGCCAACCTGGTGGAAAATCCGAGAGAGTGGTTCGTGGACACAGGAGCTACCCACCATGTCTGCTCGGACAAGGAGATGTTCTTGAACTATATCCCGATCACCGGCCGAAAGCTGTTCATGGGAAACTCTGCAACGTCCAAGATTGTCGGTCTGGGTAAGGTGGTCCTGAAGTTGACCTCAGGAAAGGAGCTGACCCTCAAGGATGTGCTGCATGTCCTAGACATCCGCAAGAACTTAGTTTCTGGCTCACTGTTAAGCAAAGCCGGTCTTAAGCTTGTATTTGAGGCTGATAAGTTTGTACTGACCAAAGTGGGTCAATTCATAGGAAAGGGTTATCTAGAAAGGGGGCTGTTTAAGATGAATGTAATAACTGTATATTGCACCTTTAACGGTAAAAATAAAGTTAACGCTTCTTCTTACTTGGCTGAGTGTTCAAATTTATGGCATGGTAGATTAGGACACGTAAATTTAAACTTGCTAAGAAAGTTAGTAAGTTTAAATTTATTACCGAATCTAGAGTTCAACCCATCCGATAAATGTGAAGTATGTGTGGAGGCTAAAATGACCAAAGCACCTTTCCATTCGGTGGAAAGAAGTACTACGCCTTTAGAGTTAATTCATACGGACACTTGCGATATGAAACACGTGCAAACTAAAGGCGGGAAGAAATACTTCATCACATTTATCGATGATTGCACGAGATACTGTTACGTATATCTTCTAAAGGGCAAAGACGAAGCTCTTAATGCCTTTAAGAGATATAAGAATGGGGTTGAAAATCAACTCAGCGTGAAAATCAAAATGATCCGAAGTGATCGAGGGGGAGAATATGTAGCTCCATTTAATGAACTCTGTCAAGAACATGGCATTATTCATCAGACGACTGCTCCATACTCACCTCAATCGAATGGCGTAGCTAACGCAAAAATCGAACTCTTAAGGAGATGATGAACGCTATGTTGATGAGCTCGGGCTTACCCCAGAACATGTGGGGGGAAGCTGTGCTCTCAGCTAACCACATTCTAAACAAATTACCACACAAGAAAAGGGATAAAACCCCATATGAACTATGAAAAGGAAGGAAATCTTCCTACGGTTACCTTAAAGTGTGGGGGTGCCTAGCAAAGGTCGAAGTACCTAAGCCTAAGCAGGTGAGAATAGGACCCAAGACCATTGATTGCATCTTTATCGGATATGCACAAAATAGTAGTGCTTATCAATTTTTGGTGCATAAATCTGAAAACCCTGAGATAAACGCGGGAATGGTCATAGAATCAAGGAACGCAACGTTCTTTGAGAATAGCTTTCCTAATAAGGAAAGAAAGGAAGGGAGTCCAAAGAAAAGGGCTCACGAGACTACGCAAGGCTCAAATCAGGAAGATGATGAACCTAGACGTAGTAAACGGACGAAGGTAACCAAATCCTTTGGTCCTGATTATCTAACCTATGCGTTAGAAGATGAACCCAGGACAATCCAAGAGGCATTGTCCAGTCCAGATGCTCCTCTCTGGAAGGAAGCTATCAATAGTGAGACAGAATCTATTATGCAAAACCACACGTGGGAAATCGTGGATCTCCCACTGGGCTGCAAACCTTTGGGATGCAGGTGGATCCTAAAAAGGAAATATAAAGCTGATGGATCAATCGACAAGTACAACGGGCAGGAATGTGCAGGAGACTTCCAGAAGGTCGACGGGCAGGAATGTGCAGGAGACTTCCAGAAGGTCGAAGGGGTGCGAGATCCCTCGCGAAGGGGCGCCAGCGCAGCCTGGGCGCGCCTGGAAGGATCCAGAAGCCACCGAAGGGCCACGAGCGCAGCCAGCCAGCCAGCTAGCCGAACAGACGCGTCCCTTCGGGGTGGCTGCCTCCCTGCCTCCTCCAGCCTATAAATAGGCATGCCCCCTTGCCATTATCCTCATCCCAGCAGCAAGTGCATCCATATATGCATTGTTGTCTTCTTCTTCTCTCCCTCGTTCTTCACTTACAAGAGTCTGAAAGTTCTGTGTATATAAGGGTTCGCCCGAAAGTTTTGAGATACGTGTGCAACGTTCTTGGAAACGCCCGAACAATCGTTGTATCTTGGGGACGATTGCCGTAGCCCGTACCGCACTGAAATATACGGGGCAATCTCGTCTTACGGAGAAAGTGTCCACCACTTGCCTCGACTGCCGTAGATCCTAATCAAGTACACCAATCCTCCGACAAACAACATAATAAACAAGGCCAATTCCGATTGTTTTTCCTTTTCTTATGCATTTTCTATCTAGAGACTAGCGATTGTATTGAATTTTTATGTTATCTTAAATTTCGTGTATTCCATAATCTCTTGGCTGTATTCTACTACTCGTGTTTCAAAAATAAGATAATAACATACGGTCAACAAAATTAATGTTCTATATGGCATGATGCGTTGTATAGTTATGATTAGAAATTTTTTTAATAAAAACTATCTATTAACTCTAAATTTTAGACAACAAATGTTCATGATTCAGAAATTTCGAATATATTTGAGGATGATTAAATTTTTTATGTGAATAAAGGAATCGAAATATAACTTTGGTCACCAATCTGACTTCGGGTTGGACAGACTTGGACTATTACAGAACTAAAGACTCAAAGGCTAAGAACTACAGAGTTCCGCCCTCGATACCGAGTTAAACAACATAACTTCCAAGCCAGTAATCGAACTATAATCTTTATGGACTTGTCTATTTTGGTCCTAATTACTACGGTTCATACGTGGCTATTGGGGTCAATATAGGCTTATTATAATTATGCAATCGAAAAGTAACTATGTCCTCATGGTACTATCGTCTGTATTTTTTCTCTAGTTTAGCTTTACAGTTTTACTACGTCAGGATTTTGAACAGATCGACGACCACGAGATCGTGAGTTCCCGTTCTGACTTTTATTAATAAAAATTTAACCGTTTAAAAAAAAACTCAACTATCAACCAAGAAATCCCTTTTTTATATATGTTTTGGCTAAATGATATTGGAGTATAAAAAAGGTAAGGTTTGGCCAAAAAAAACCAAGTGCATGTTTAGTATAGCAAATTTGTAGCTAGATTAGCAGGTGTCACTCGAACAAGTTGTTAATAAACAAGCAACATCAACGAAGCCCTACAGCCCGATAAGACACAAGAGCTCCTAACAACAGACATTTGCACCTACGGCCCAACAAGAACTTATGCAGTTTTAAGAGATTAATTCAACTTTACGAACTAATGTATTTTTCTTTATTTGGTCGTGTGGCTTAGGCAACAGGCCGTTTCCCTACTAATTGAAGTCTCAATTAATAAATCTTGATAAAATGGAGAATGCTCAGACTAGAGCATGCAGCGGCCCGGGGCCAAAAGGTTGTGAATAACGACAAAATGAAATGGGCAGCTCGTCCCCGTGTGTGAAGAAGGTTGTCGGCCGCTCTGATACGCGGCTCGGAGCGAGTGATTATTATATTATTTTTTCTATCTAATTTAATAACACTTAGCACAATGTTATTTGAGAAAAATATAAAAATTTATATTTTTTTATTCTTTATAAATTGAGCATAATATTCTTAATTCGTATAGAGTTTAATTTTTTTAAATCTCTAAAAAAATTCGTATAAATAATATATGTATGTAGATGAGAAAGAAATTAATTATGTATTTGATGATCTAGGCTGGACAAGGTCACTATTACAGTAGAAAAATATTTTAGTTGAGTTAGGTTGTACATGGATAAGAAAAAAATTAATTATTTATCTGTGACCGGGTTGAACCGACTAATTGGTAGCTATAGTCTGACACGGCACCTCAACCGGTCTGATGACTTTTATGTAATATGATATCAGAAGTGAAAAATTGACAACCAATTGATTGTGGAAAATTATGGCATTCCTGAGGACAACTTCAATCAAGTAGCAATAAAACCAGTAGGTTCAAGTTTGTAACGTTACTTTTTTTTTACACAAGCTCGGAAATATGATGATCGGATTCGGAAGATGTTCCCCTCTTGCGCATCTTCAACCTTCCAACCCAAGAAAGGGATTTCATCCGTGTCCCGTCGTCTCCTCCGTTGGATACTCGATGAAGCCTTCTGCTGCTGCTGCTGTTACTGTTAAGGTCAGAAGTTAATCAATTTCTTTCATTGATTTCTTGCTCTATATTTGCTTTAGTTTCCAAAAGCCATAACTCCTCCAAATCGGCCGGTGCTGCAGAGGGCAACCACGCTTGCTAATTCAGGGCAAAGTACTCATCGAGATGATGGGAGGAGCAAGTTCTTAGAGGTGTACGATACGTTAAAGTCGGAGCTACTTCATGACCCGGCCTTTGACTTCACCAACGAATCCCGCAGATGGGTCCACGATGTATCTCTCTCATTTCTTTCTCTGCTGCTTGTTTCTTGATGACTATACTTGACTTGTGTTTTTGGTCTGGATGATCATCTCATCTCTTTCTTTCATTTTCTTTTCTTTTCTCTTGATCTTCAGGTTTGAGTTTATGCTACCATTTTCCATATAGATTAGTGGATCATATTATTATAAATTTTGTAGTGATTCATTGAGGTAATTTGTGCGCAGAATATATGCAAACAATTCCTGACAAAGAGCTTCGAAGAGCTGAACAAGTCTGTTGAGTCGCATCCAAGCAAAGTTCTCCAACCTATTTGGGAAACGTTGGATGTGATCTTCCCCAGAGTTCATTAAAGTGCTTAGCTCAACTGGAGACCCCTAGCTCCGGTTCAGCCAATGCACACTTGTTTTTGGTTGCTCCGTGTGCAACCTTGGCTGCTGGTTTATGTATTTTGTAATTGTTCACTTTCAAGGAATAAGATTTACTTTTGGGAGAAGTATAATTATAATACCTGTGGTTTCAAGATTTTTGTGCTATCCTGAACTTTGTAAACGTTGTTTACGATCCTTTGGTTGACACATTTTTTTGCGAGAGACTCGGGAGGGGGGCTGTTATTGGAGTGTGAAAGCTGTCTCTAAGGTTACCAATTGCTTGGCTCAGCTTAGGTGTGAAGCCGTATAGAAACTGTTACGCCCTGTGATCTGACTAACTATCTCTACAAACCAATACGAGTCTTTTTCAGTGTATTTTGTCCTCCTATACACGCATCCCAGAAACTTTTTGTGAGGTTACCTATCTTAAAATTGTTCTTTCAAGACGTGTGCTTAAAAAATAGGTGCATTCAAATCGCCAAGGCTTTCAGACAGAACAAATCATATACGGGGTATCACATTTATTCCTCCTTAAATACCTGATGTTCTCATCGTGCCAGTTACAGACAATCCAAGAATCACTTGTTTTCAGGTGTGTTCGATCCTCGAACCACACCGTACTAGCCGATGTCTTACTCTGATACCAACAGTAACGTCCCGTGATTCGACTGACTATCTTCATAGACTAACACGAGTCTTTTTCAGCGTCTTTTGCCCTCACTCACACGCATTTCGGAAACTTCTCAGGATGTCACCTGTCCAAAAATTACTCCAGCTGAAATACATTTAACTGTAGAGTTTTTTCAAAATGTGTGCCAGAAAAGAAGATGCAACAATGGTGATAAATTCTAACTAGTCTTGTTTGGTTACAGATAGATTTTATTTGTATATCTATGACGAATTTTACGAGTCTCGATTAAATTTGCAAATTTCCCCACTTTGTGAAGTGACAATGGTGAGTCCTAAGATACTGTCTCTTTCTTAGATTTTTTGCAAAATTAATAATCCAAATATTTTAACTAGGTATGAAATGACCATACTAAAATTTGTCGGGTTACACTTTACACCCTACCTTTGTCACTTCAGCGCGACAACGCTTGACTTCGTAAACCAATGTACCTGTATTTATTATGCTATGATGAAATAGTGGATGGGTTTATTTGGTTTATGGCGGTGAAACGGACAATGCTAATTACAGTTGACTTGGAGCGTTATTTTGTTTGTTTATAGAGGACTTAGAATATTAGTTTAACGTTTTATGTTTTCACAACAACCAAAGTTTTCCTTACGTAATTGCACCGTTCATATTAAAGTAGTAAGATTTCCATTTCAAAGCATTTTAGTTGAAATTACGTAAATTCTGATATTTATTGAACTGATTAATCTAAATTTAAAATAAGTATAATATTTAATTGGTGGCTAAATTCTCCCTCGTTATATATTTTTAATGATCTAAATTGAAACCTGTAATAAAACAACTTCATTACAAATTGATCAAAATATTAGTCAGTTACAATTGAAGACATTGATAAGAGGATGTATAATTTCACGTGTGTATTTTCTTTTGAAAACAGAAAAGGACTCCACACAATACGTGTTTTTCCAATCTAGACCATGGTTTTAAAACCCGGCCCGGAGCTACGACCCGAAATTCCTACCGTTTTCTGGGTCAGACCGGTCGGACCAAAAATATTTTTATTTTTAAATATTTTAAATAATATATATATGTAGGTTAAAATATACTTATTTTCCATACAAAAAAAGTAGACTTAATTTTTTATCTCTCCTCTCTATAAATCTACTTTTTTATTTATTTATTACTTTATAAACTTGTCAAATTAATTTTTTTTCCTCGAAAATCACCAAAAAAGAGTCAATTTCGCCCATTTTTGTATTAACCGGGTTCGACCGGTCAGGATGGACCTCAAAATCGGCCGGTCCAATCGATTTTGTCCGATTAGTACAGACCCCGGTCAAAAGCCTAAAAACGACCCGGTCTTGTACCCGTTTTGCAGTCCAACCGGTCGGACCATCGGTCGGACCACATTTTTTAAAACCATGATCTAGAGTACGTAACATCTTAACCCAATGTCGGACCACATTTTTTAAAACCATGATCTAGAGTACGTAACATCTTAACCCAATGCAGAAAATTATATGCGTAGATTTGGATAAGATTTTGACCCAGAAAAAAAAATCATAACTTGTTGACAGTTTGCGGATAGCTCTCATCAATTTCTTGCTCGATCGTTATCTATTTGCATGCAGAAAAAGCCCTTGATTATAAAACAACCAAGCTCGAATACGAAACCCTGACGTCTTCGCCCGCCGGACAAAATTGACAGCCAACTCGACCAAATCATCTGATATGTCTTCTAAATATTCTCAGACGTTTCTAACAGCTCGATCACTGTACTGTTTAGACATATATCATGATTCCTCTAGGGCCTTTCAGTTTCGGGTATTTAAGTCACTTACATATATTTAAGTCACTCCTCTAGATGCTGACACGGCACCTCAACGATAGACGGTAAATAGGCCGAAATGAAAGATGTCGATTAGGATTTGGCATTTAGATTTGCTATTTCGGGATGTCGAGCATTCATAAATTGGTTGTCAATATACTATGTGAGAAAAAAAATATTGGTTGTGTGACCTTGCTATAAGTGGGCTTTTGCTATAATTCCCCAAGACTTTTTGTGGGTGATCTCTACACTATTACTTGAGGAAAAAATAAACTAAAAATACTATTCGAAGACAATTCGATTAATAATATTGTTCAGGGTTACAACTCTCTCTCTATTAGTGACTGAAAAGGAATTTCTATAGCAGAATTTTTGGTGACCGTCGCTGCCCATTGTGTCACAGGTTTGGAAAGGTGAAATGCCTTATAAGAATGAACTTTTTTGTGGATCGCTATGAAAGGTCGCCTTCTCATCAGAGACAATCTTATCCGGAGAGGAATGCTAAGCCCGTGGGAGCTCGTTGCCCTCTATGTGGTGATGTTGATGAAAGCATAGATCATCTTTTCCTTTCCTGTAGCTTCTCATATCCAGTTTGGGCCTTCTTCGTCGAGCGTATTGAGATTCTTTGGTGCGGGGGTGCGACCTTGAGCTCCCATTTGGATCAATAGATGTGTCTTGTTCAGAGCGGCATGATCAAGAAGATGTGATTTGCATCATTTGGAGCTATACTATGGGAAATTTGGCTTTCGCGGAACCGAGTTATATTCCAAGGTGATAGATGCAATCGAGAATTTCTTATTCATACCACTTTGTGTCGCATCCATGAATAGCTCCACTGGTCTAACTCCATTACGGAGCTCGGCCATCAAGACCTCATCTTGTAGTTCGAGTCTCTTACATTAGATAATTAGCCTTGTATCTTTGTTCCAATGTAAATTTCGTTACTTATTTATAATACTAATCCATTTACCAAAAAAAAAATTACTGGCTTAACTTTTCAAAAACAAAGTTGACTATAAAGAAGCCGAGAAGACCAAAAGCAGCTATAGCCGGTAATCACAATTCGAAAATGGGAAATCATTGAATGCCCGCTAACAAAACCAAACTCCTAAATGAGTTGAAACTCTCTAGGGCCAAACCATCCCATGGCAGACCGGTTTAGATAAGTAGAGTTTATTAATAGTAATATTTACAATTTATACAATGTGAAATTTTCTTTTAAATTATTACAATTGTTAGTCTCGTTAAAATTCTACCAGGATAAAATTTAATTGAAAAAAATTTAGACCATTTTCTGAATTTTGCGTCTCATTCTGTTAGAACATCGGAAGCACTTTCGATACGTCTTTATTAACAACATAGAGATATAGAAATACTGAGCACACACAATATACTTGATTCGGTCAACTGGCCTACATCTGTAGAGAGAGACACGAAGCTGCCATCCTAATCTGCTATGTATCTTTCCAATTTTTATTAGATGCCGCCTAGGGTACGCAGGACCGCTTACCTTCGTGCTCCATTTTTAGTTGGATGCGGCTTCCTATGACGAATTAATTGTTGTATATTTATTGCACATATTTTACAAAACTGTGTTGGAACAGATTTTATTATAAATTATTATTTGCTATGTTTCGAATAATTATAAATTCCATAAGTAGACAATTGTTTTGAATAAATACTTGCAACCTCGCACAACCGGATTAATAATAATCCCTTCCGGGATATGATCGACCATGCTCACATGTGGAATAAGTTGTAGTATCTTTTTTTGTTTCCGGATATAATTTTCTAGTTATTTTTCCTTTCCGGGATAAGATCGACCATGCTCACATGTGCATGTGAAGTAAATAACAATAAAAAAAGTTGTATTTCTGTTTAAGGCAGCATGCCCTCCCTTTTTCCATCTACAATTAGATTTAAATTAAACCCTCCTTCAAATTGCTCTTCAATACCACTGAAAATGGAGTTCTCACGTACATCTCTTCCTGGATTTTCAATTTCAAGTGTGAGAATCCTCAAATCCCCATCTTCTCGAACTATTTTCCCCCCAAAAAAAGTTAATTGTGTAACTAGAAGATTTTCTCAATACCATATTTTACCTCCACCTAAACTTTACAGTGATCACAACAACTCAAACACCTTATTATATCAACCCAAAAATAATTTCCCAAATATTGCTCCAAAGATATCTTATGGGCGCAACACCATTCCCTTAACTAAGGTATATATTATATCTTATAGTACTTTTTTGTGTGCGTCTTATGCGACTTTCAATATAAATCATGTCTGGGTTTTTCGATGGGATGAGTTTTTTTGCTAGTGGTTTTTATTTACGTTTTAAAGTAAGCAGTAAATTATATTTCATTTTATAAAAAATTGTAGCTTCGCAAGCTAATGGGGGATTTAAAAACTTGAGCTTGGCTTCCAGGCTACCGCAGATCAAAATGGAAAAGATAATTCGGATTCACCAATCACAAAAGTATTGGGATTCCCAGGCATTCTACTGCGGTTCATGAAACCACATATCCAACTCGGAATACTTGCAGCATCCACGTAAGCTATCTTTTTACTTTCACGGCTTACCACAGATTGCCTTGGGAAATCTTCCAAACGTACTCTCTTTTTTTTTTAATATTTGTTTAAGAGTCGAGTATCATCAAACCCTATTTTGAAATTCTCTAACGTAGTCTTACACAACTGTTAAATTTTTAATATCTCGTTAGCTGAGTTCATGTGTTTCACAGCTCTCTGATGGCGAGAGCTTGGATGAAGTACGCTCGTTTAGTAACTCTACCACCGTGGATTTTACTTTTAAGAGTAGTGGCTGCTCTTCTTGCTCATTCGTGTGCAGGTAGCTTCGTGGGGCTCAGATTGAGCCCGGAATGACAAATTTCCGGACCATTTGGATCAAAGAGACAATGAATGGCAGTTTTGTAAATAGATTAAAATAACAAGGGCATAGGAGTAAAAACGTGACGCGCGTAAAAGAGAAATAAAGGTGGCATGCACGTGAGGTGGGGAGAAATAAAGGTGATTTTTTTGTTAATTCATTATTTTTTTTTCCTTTTAGTTATTTAATTAATATATTATAGATTTTTTGTCTTTTATGTCTAAATGACATATTATTTCTCGTAACCAGGCATGTCATTTAAGAATAACCGAGTATATTATTTAATTAATTATTTAATTTTATATTATTATAAAATTTATAAAATATTAACCAAACATGCCATTCTCACACCGCCAGCCTGGCATTTTTCATAACCCGAGCATGCCATTCTCGTAGCCCGGGCATGCCATTCTCACACCGCCGGCCTGGCATTTTTCATAACTCGAGCATGCCATTCTCGTAACCTGGGGTATGCCATTCTCGTAACTCAGGTCTGGAATTCTCGTAATCGGGCGTGACATTTCTTGCAACCGGGCATGCCATTCTCGTAACCCGGGCATGCCATTCTCGTAATCGGGTGTGGAATTTTTCGTACCCGAGCATGCCATTCTCGTAACCCGGGCATGCCATTCTCGTAACCCGGCCTGCCATTCTCGCAACCCGGGCATGCCATTCTCGCAACCCGGGCATGCCATTCTCGCAACCCGGGCATGCCATTCTCGTAACCCAGATATGCCATTTTCATAAATTGGGCCTGCCATTCTCGTAACTGGACATGCCATTCTCGTAACACGGGCATGCCATTCTCGCAACCCAGGCATGCCATTCTCGTAAATTGGGCCTGCCATTCTCGTAACCCCCGACCTGCCATTCTCATAGCGCGGGCATGCAAAGACCAACTCTTAAAGGTGACTTTGTTCTAAAATATGGTTCTACTTCTACACATCAAGCTGCAACAAAACCAAATCTACCAAATTCACCACTAAACTAAACTAGAATCCTTCCACCCAAAAAAAATTTTAAACTAGAATCCACCAAAAAAATAAACATAGATCACAGTAATACAACTAGGCCCCTCTGCAATTAAAACCTTGAAATTCACTGGAGCAGAAGCAAAATAACACCCAGTAGCTGAGAAAAGAAACCGTAAAGAAGGAACCATGAATCCATCCCCTAAATCCATCCCATAAATCAATCCCATAAATTAATATGAGCCAATTGAAGAAAAATAAAACAATCGAAACAACCTTAAAATTAGAGAAGAAACTTATTTATATCTCAACAATTATTTAAAAAATATGCAGAACAAATTTAGCCTCACACACTCCTTTTCCTTCTCCTACTCTAGTGGAGGAGGGGGCAGCTGCTTCCGCTTATGCCGGTTGTGTCGCTTGCGGTGGGGCGTGGCAGTGGAGGAGGCGGAGGAAGGGGAGGAGAGGGTAGATGTCTTTTTGCGTGGGTGGAGAGGAGGAGGGAGAGGAGCAATTTCAGGTCATCCTCCCCACCTCGCTGGACTGGTCATGAGCGGGACGGTGGGGCACAACGACACAGGCTCGTCGTCACTCCATCGCCAGGTCAGACTAGCGGATTTTCTCAAGGAAGGTGTTGTCGTTGTCGGGCACGAGAGGGGAAGAAGAAAGAGAAAGGAAGGGGATAAAGTCAGCGGGATCTAGTCGCCCCACCTCACCTCGTCGTCGTTGGCAGGATCCAATCGCCGTGATCTGTCATCGCCGGATCCAGTCGCCGGGATCTGTCATCGTCGAGCTTGCCACTCCTTCACTGGAAAAGATTTAATAAGTGAAGAGGGGAGAGAGAACTGGCGTAAAGAGCGAGGAAGGAGAGAAAGGCAAGGTAGAGAGGTAAAGGACGAAAATACCCCCGCGTCAATTTTAACCATTGGATCTAGGTTGCTTATTTTTAGAGCCATCTAACGGCTTATATGGCATTCCAAACTGCACGGAAATTTTATAACGTCCGTACTCAATCCAGATCCAGCTTCGTGAGTGGTATCAACCAAATTTACGACATCGAAATTGATAAGCACGTATCTGAGACTTTATAATACTATATCTCCTAATCAAATTAAAGATTTCTTTTTAAGTTGTTAATTTTACAGGATCAATAAACCCCGTACTTATCCACTGGCTTCGGGAGAATTGTCTCTCCCATTGGCGTGGATATTGGTGATATCGTTTGCAGCAATTGGTATTGCAGTTTCTTCAATTCTAGAATCGGGCTCGCTACTTGCATATATTCTCTGCAGCATAGTTCTGGGATCATTATATTCTGTACCTCCTTTCTCCTTCAAAAGATCTACAATTGGTGCGGTTCTTACTAATGCTTTGGTACGTATCCCCTCCACACACTATATACATGCATATATTTTTTGAGAAGTTCAAACTTTATATCACCGTGAATAATTACACTTAATGTACAATAGTCCTTAGGCGAAACTTAGTGGTCTAAAATTACCATAGCGAATCTAAATATAAAAGAAAGTCGTGGCTCATAAATCTTTAATCGTTTGGACCAAAATAGCCATTCGTTAATCGGACCATGTACAAGCACATGCATATAAATATGTCTTTATGTAGCTCTCGTTTTACTTGGCACCAAATTAATACCTCACTGAGACCAACTTTCCTCCACCATAACTCCTCGTCTTCCGCACCGTCCTCACCTTTCTCACCACCCTCACCATAATCCTCCTCCTCATTGATTAACAGAGTGCTCAATATGTTGTGGATATTCAAAATTTGGTTGAGGAGATTAGGCCGGAATCTGGCAGAGTGTCTCCTGGCCATGACATACGAGATCTAATAGCTAGTCTAGGTTTATTTTTTGGTTGTTTTCAAGTAACTAGCACAAAAAAATTAAAGTAGCTAATGATAATTCCTGGAAAGATCAACAATGAAGGAAAGTGGGCAAGGCACCTTCCATGCAACCCTCTCAACTTGACTTCTCATGGGTTTATTATGTGACGGTCCTAGGTGAATCTTGTGCGTGGTGCTTCACAGGATAGATTCAGAACAATTGTCTACTTATGGAATTTATAATTGCCATTCGGCGCATGTTCTGTCGTTCGGTGGGCTGATTCGCCATTTGGTGGCTAGATCAGGGCAATTGTCGTTCGATGCTAGACCCGCCGTTCAGCGTCTTTGACATTTCTCCGGACCTGGTCTTCTCACCTCTTGGTCCCTTTCGCTTCTCCGCATCTTCGTATACACCTCCAAAAGACACAAGAATAAACAAGTAAAACCATTCAAGATAACAGACTTAAAAATGGTCAAAAAGACTCAAGATTAGAGGACTTAACATGCAAAAAAGGGTTGAAATGACTCTTAAATGGCATGATGAAATAGACGCTTTTCACGCTCATCAAAATGCAGGAGCAGGAGGAAGATTCAGGAAGGCGTGATTGTCTGGCTTGTGACGTGGGCCCGGTTGCAAGTTTAGCCTTGACACAAGGTGAGCCAAATTTTGAGAGAAGAATTCAAGACTTGGCCCAAATTAGGGTTGGGCTAGACGAGGCAAATTTAAATGAGGAATATCAAAGTGAAGGAACAATTATTGGGCTTGGTACATGGACCCTTCAGAGAAGTATCACGCCCAAAAACTAAACATTTAAGGTCAAAGAAGGGTAAAAAACACCCATGGTCACTAAGGTTTACTAATTTTTTGTCCATGGTCACTAAGCTATTATTTTTCCTTTTATGGTCACCGATCTATACTAAGTTACTCAGTTATAGTCACTCCGACCATTTTTTGCCAAAAATCTTCCCGGATTCACAAAAAAAAAAAGGACCCACCTGCAATCTTCCCGGAAATCTTTCCGGCCATTTTAAGCGGGATAAGCCAAAACTTGTGGAAAAGAAAAGAAGCAACATTGAAGATCAACAAAGCAGTAATGAGAAACACGGTGAAGACACAAGCAGTAGGCAAATTTTGGCATCTTGTTAAGCAGTAGGCAAATTATTGAAAAACTATAGCAGCAAAATTTGCCTAATTTTTAATTGCAAACGAAGGTCGTCTCGAAAGGGTACGATTGTTTAGAAGCACAGAGCATAAGCCCTTTGCACGATACGATGATTGCAACTTGTTTGTTCTCTAGTAATTGAAGAAAAGGTGCAGGTACACCACCGTCTCCGATGGTTTGTTTGTTTGGGAAAGGGATAAAGATAATATGGTCGACGGGAGATTGCGGATCCGGATCGGGGAAGAATAACCCAGATACGGAATTAGAGTTCTCGTGCTGTTCAAGTCACTCGACGGTTCTTTTGCCCTCAAGAGTAGCACAAGACATTAATTTATTTTCAATTTAAAGTTAATTGATTTGGGCTTTGTTAAAGTAATTTTATTAGGTTGGGGTTTGAACGTTTCTGTTCCGGTTGCTGTAGTGAAAGTATTCCGGTAGTTGAGGCCATTGCATTTTAGTGAATTTTGTTCGTCGGAGTTTGTTTGCCGGAGAAGATGACCGGACTTTGCCTCCGAGACCAATTTTCTTGTTTCCGGGAAGATTTTTGGCGAAAAAGTGGGCGGAGTGACCATACCTGAGTGATTTAGTATAGATTAGTGACCATAAAGGGTAAAAAAATAATTTAGTGACCATTGACAAAAAACTGTTAAACTTTAGTGACTATGGGTGTTTTTTACCCGTCAAAGAAAGTTTCATTCGGACCCCGAAAGACATTTGGAAAGATGCCCGAGTTTTTCGGTACAAGGCGAAACAAGAGAAACCAAACAATTTGGAGAAGAATTCCCATACGGAGCTCATATTATAGCAGAAAAATTATTTTTACTATGGTACGGGCGCCAAGGTTGATTGGCGCAAAATAATAGAGAAAAGTATCACGCCGAGACTAGGGGATGTTTGCGAAAGATATTTTCTATCTATGTTATATAGTTAGTTGAATATCTTTTACCATTTTTAGGAGAATTAAAGTGTTTAATGCCACGAAAGGTGTAGTGTACTTGACGTAGCTTTTTGATGGGTAATAACTATTTAGATATAAAAAAGTTGCTAGCGCATTGAAAAATAAGAAGCACTGCCTAAGGAGAGTTTATTCTAAGAAAAATTCTATGAAGATGAATCCTTTGAAATGTGTGGCAGATCTCTCCTTGCAAAATAAACAAAAATTTGTTCATGTTTCAGCGAGAGTAGCTTACATGGAGTCTGGGGTTTATATTGAGTAATCTGATTACTCTTTTGAAAGGAAATATGTCGGATCGTATTAAGAACGTGGCTAATAAGATGAGAATTTAAATGATCGTTGTAGACCGATAGAGTGGTAGGTGTTGGATTCTAGGTATCAAAATTTTAGGCGAACCTTTTATGGATTTGATATTAGTATAGGCGCAGAGTTGTATCTTTGGTACATTTGGAGTAATGTGCAATTTTTACCTTTGCGAAAAATTAGCTCTCGTTTCATTTAATCCAGAACTCCAATTTTTCTGACTTATTTGATTGATCCAACTAGCTAGGGTTTTCAACTATTCTATCGTCGGGTGCAGCAAGAGAAATCATGGGACTTTCTTTTCAATTAAGGTGCTCTCTTGAATCATCTTTCACTAATGGACTAATAATAAATTCATTCATGAAATTTATAATTAATTTCCTCACTCGTAGTTAATTGTGCCTCTCAGTGCACCAGATATATTTATGGCGATAACTTCAACGATGATTGCACTCGTCTTCGGTGTAATGAAAGATATTGAAGACTTGGAAGGAGATAAGATGTAAGTTGTTAGCTTGATCTGTCTCATAATTGATGTCGATTATTTTGAATAAAGTTGATCAACGGGCTATAATTCATTATGTAATTTGCTTGGAGAATCACGGTATAAAAGTAGATCTAGCGATATTAACGTCAAAATAGAGTTCTATTCTATTCAGGTACTCTTTAATTGAATTTTATTGCGGTGGAGTTTAATGAGACCGGCTTTCGTAATATCGCAAAAAAAAAAATTGCACTAAGTAGATTGTAAATATTACTATTTATAAACTCTAGTTAAAAAAAAGACTATAATTCATTCATATAGACATATAAAAAAGATTGAAATCTACATAATACTCACTGTTCTAGTTCTTTTTGCACTTTTACATCTGGATTAATTTCAGTTTTTGACATTGTAAAAAACAAACAGGTACAACGTACCAACTTTAGCATCAATTCATGGGCCCAAAAAAGTTACGATATTTAGTTTTGGGTGCATGCTACTAAATTACGTAGGTGCTATCGTAACGGCTATTTTCCTGCCTCAGGTAAATTTTATTGTATCTCATCATATCTTATTAATTACAGAATATTGAAGGTAACTTCAAAGAATATATGATTGCGTAGAAAAAAAATTTAAATTCGATATCCTCTATCAATCAGGTATTTAGACAGAGTATTATGGTGCCAGCACATGTTATCCTAGCTTCATACTTCATCTTCCAGGTGCACATCTTATCTTTTGCATACTTTTTTTAAAAATGTAATTTAATTTATTAATTTAATGTTTTGCATTCTACAAATTAATTAATGTTGATTTTTTTTACTTGACATCTTGCAATTAAAGCAGAACTGTAGAGATTACTATTATTTTCACGTAGAAATTTATAACTTAAAATCTCTGTGCTTCCTTTTAATTTATTAAAAATAGAAATCTTCAATTAGGCGATGTATAATCTCTATCTTACAAATGGACATGATTTATTATACTTCATCTTTCAGCTACTAAATTTAATTACTCATACGCATTATCCAACAATTTTTTTTTTCTCAGACTTGGAAGTTGGAAAAGGCAAATTATACCAAGGTAAATTCTTTTAATGTACACTTTAATTAGGTTTCCAAAATGTCGATCGAAAAGAAAGCGATGAAACATATCATCTCAATACATACATTTATTTTCTTCATCATTAGGTTACTTGTTAATTTTCTGCTGCCCAAATATCGAATTTTTTAAATTTATTTATGGAGGTCTAGTTTTACAAAGTATATTGTGGTATAATTAATAATATATTTATTGTAATTTTGCAGGAAGCAGGACTATCATTTAAACTGTCTCTATCTAAGCTACTTGTTGCCCGATACATCGTTTTTCCTTTTATCTAGTTGGAGAGGCATTAGATATTTCTTTTTTTTGGTAAAAGTGAGGGGCACTAGTCTATTAATCTTTATTAATCACAAATTGACGCATAAATTCGAGTACAACAAGACAAACTCACCTCTCTAAAATCATCCAAATACACATCAACAAAACTTGGCAAGAGGGAGAGGGAGAGAGTGTGTTTGTGCGGTGCACACTCCTTCAATCTCGTGGCACATAAGAGGGACGAATCAATATATTTTCTCCAACTTTTGGGACCAAATAATATTTTGCTTTAATTAACTTAGTCCTCTCCCAAAAATTCCAATAAATTGTAATTTATTTACTTGCATTTCTTTAAAATTTCCATGAAATTACAAATGTAAGTTTATTTGGTTGTGTGGCTTAGGCAACTCGGCCATTTCACTAAACTCGTATGTTCATACTATCTAGTGTCCGGTGCACTAAGTTAGTTAATCTAGGTTGGAGTCGGATAAAAAATTTTTTTACAAATAAAATTTTATTTATAATCGACAAAATAGCAAGCAATTAAAATCGCTATTGTTACACTGGTCAATGATCACGAATACATGTCGCTTCAACAAACTAAAGATAATCACCTATCTAACAAGCAACGTTAGTTGGATAGTAATTATCTCAAGATTAATCTGTGATAATCTTATATGATAATCTTTCTTTTGATTTTCAGTCGTCTTATAAGCTTGCACGAAAAAATCCACCAAGAGAACTTAGCCCCTTGTTGAACCTATTAATATCTATCTTGATTTCGTGCGCATTGGGAGTTGGTTTTTTAGGCTCGATACTTTTTCGAGTGCTAGCATCATCAAAACTTGTTTGAATGCAAAATTGTCTTACTTACCAAGAGCTTGTTGGAGATGTGAATTAGGCGTTATGTTTTTTATATGCAAATAAGCTTTATTCACCATAATCGTAAAGATTTACGTATTTACATTTTGGGATGTTGAAATCTTGCTATAATAAAACCAGGAGAACAACCTATGGTAGAGAAATAACAAAAAAAATCAACACCGCTACACACATTTCGAACATCCCATAATATCTTCTTACAAAGATTTCCCCCAAGTATGATAGACATAAGATGAGTTCGGCGTTATCACCAATCCCTAGTTGCTACTAAATACAAGAGAAAGTCCTGGTTTATTTGCCCTGGCATAGTCTTAAACCAATATAACCATTCTATAATATCTAATACGATTGAATAAATGAGAAGTTCCCGATGACATCCCACCGCTTAAAAACTAATCCGGTTTGAGTTTCCATAACCCCATATAATGACCTAAAAATTGCATATCAAATTTTCTCAATCATTCTGCCTCTTTAGGCGGTTATGTTTTGAATTGGTAAGTGCTTTCAGGTTATAATTGATGTGATAAGTTTTCTTGATTCTATATCACCCGACTAACACGAAGTCGGCTAATTCAGATTTGAGTTGGATGAATATCTTTGAAAGGTGACAAATATCTTCCGACAAATTTTTAACCCGAGGACTCGAAATCGATACAATAAGTAGATATGAAAAGGAAATAGAATGTCAAAAACTTTAATGACCCGAGTCTCTATCGGCTATTGTTACATTTCTAAGTCTCTATCGGCTGTCTCCTTTAATGAAGTGGAGACCAACCTACTCTCCGGAATGAATGTGAAGATGAGAGCTATATGGGTGACAGTTCTATGGGCTATCTGGAAGATACGAAACAATATGGTGTTTAATCCTGATATCCAGCTTGACATACCGATGGAGGTTTCACGGGCCTTAAGTTTTTTGAGTGATTTTCTTGCTGCTAATCCTCGTACTGTCGCTGCGGGCCTGAGATCTCATGAGCATTGGTCCTGACACCGATGGAGGACAAATTGGTGCAGCACTCCGTGATGACACAGGTGGCCGGCTTCTCCCTCACATCTCCCATCTCACATTGCTATCAAGCACGGCGTGGAATTAGCACTACGGACCGAAGTGACCTCGCTATTATTATAGCGGACTGCCAGCAGCTGATAGCGAGGCTCGAAGAATATCGATTGAACTTTGTCCGGAGAGAAGCGAATATGACAATCTACTTCAGCTGTTAGTTTCTTTGTGTTCCTCCACCGGAGTTGCTAGTTTGTCTGGAGTCAGATTTGGTGTAAACTTTTAACGTGTTACTGATGAATGAAATTGATATTTTTCCCTATAAAAAAAGGAAACAGAATGTGTGAGAGGACATTTTCAAGTGCATACCCAAAAGATTTTCTCAATGCAAAATTTTGCCTCCCCCAAAACTTTCTTACAATCTTCACAAAAAATCAAATATCTTGTGATATCTATCCAAAAATAGATTCCCAAATATTGCTCCAGATATATCTCATGGGCGCAACACCATTCCTTTAATTAAGGTATGTATCGTATCTTATGCAACTTTCAATATACATTACTGAATGTGTTTTACCATGGGTTCTTTTCTTTTTACAAGTGAATTTATTTTTTTAATCAAATTACACGTTTGGATTCTTAAGAGAAATGCACGCAAGAAAAATACAAGGTAGCCAACATGTAAAAGAACAACCAGATCGTCAAAATTCATGGGGTTTGCTATATATATCAGATGAAAGATATATGAATATGTAGTTTGCTAATATTAGAATTTTATCGAATAACCCAATGACGATTTGATGAATTTAGATTTTCAAATTTTTTGTATATTTTTCGTATCAAATATCTGGAAACCTCTAAGTTCCACATCATATAATAATACAGTTAGTATTAGATTCTTTTGGGCGAAATAGTAGTATTAGATTATGTGGCACAAAATGCATGTATTGGAATGTATTGGAATTCTATGATGTATTACTGCGATTCACAAAACCACATACCCTACTCGGGACTATTGAAGCATTCAAGTAAGCTATATATTGACTTCTTATTATAATTATTCCTGTAAATCTAATAATTAATTTAATTATGACATAACAAAGTATATAATTATTCAACGGTGCTACATGTAGAGAGAGATTAATAGTATAACAGTTATCAAAGGGTATATTTGTCATTTTTTATTAAGTAAAAGGTATATTCATCATTTTTTGTTTAAGGGTATATTTATCATATAATAAGAATTATTATAAAAATATCATGGTTTTAGAAATTAGTATAGCCTCGTACACGTAAGTGGTGGCAGTGGCGGAGAGTTTTCTAGATAAAATTCACTTTAGTCCTTATCTTTTTTATCCTTTAGTTGTTGAATTTTTAATGTCATGAGTTTCACAGTTCTATAATGGCGGAAACTTGGTTGAAGAATGATCATCTAGTAATGCTGCCTTCGTGGATGTGTTGTGGGAAAAAATCTGCGAGAACATCGAAACAATCTTAAGATGGGTTCGGAGTGGTCATTCCAAGAGCCATCGAATGAAAGGTTAGAGGAGAAGAAATATGGGAAAAGAAGAGAAGAATTAGACTTGAATAGGTCGAGGAGAAAAGAATTGGTAGAGGAGGAAGAACTTTATTGAGAAAGTTCGGGAGATGGGAAAGGGAGAACCGTTTCGAGTAGCATGGTTGTAGGTAGATTGTATGTATGATTTTGTTGTGTGTGTTGCTCAAACATAGCCCCCGTCACTCCTTAAATAGAGATCGAGAGTCCTAAGCCCGGCCAAATTGGGGATCATTGGTCGTGTCCTAATTTGAATAGGTGTTCTAGCTCAATACAAACTCAAATTAACAATCCTATTAAGATATCTATTCCTATGTTCATTTTATCAAGAAGTCTTCCTTGTCGTGAACTCCTTCATGCATCCATGACTCCTTGGTAGGCGTCGAACTTGCTTAGGACTCCTTGTACTTTTCGGATCCGCTACGAGAACCATCATCCGCGCTGGTCTTGAAACTGTCAAGACTTCTAACATGATTTAGACACTTTTCCAAGTCGAATTTAGAGATGACACTAAAATATTAATTTGTAGATTTACGTCTTATCTTTCTGTAGCCCTTGGAATAGCATCAATCCAATACTCGAGCAAAAAATTATAATTGTTTTACCGAGATAGGTTTTACACAAATCTGACAAATTAATTTTCCGTTGTTACTTCTAAAGACAATGGTTGCTCTTTTTGCCGTAACTTGCTCAACTGGTTTTATCAGTGACATCAACTAAATTTATGATGTCGAAATTGACAAGTATGTTATGATGTCGAAATTGACAAGTATGTACTTATGGGCCCATTAAACTTTATATTGCTAGATGAACTCCAAATAAAATTAAAAGCTTGATTTTTGATTTGTTAACTCTCCAGAATCAATAAACCTCATTATCCAATCCAATAACTTCCGGAGAATTGTCACTTCTATTTGCATGGATACTGGCAATAAGTTTTAGGGATTGCAATTTCATCACTTCTAAAATTGGGATCATTACTTGCATTCGTTCTCCGTTCCTTGATCCTGGGATCATTATATTCAGTGCCTCCATTCTCTACCAAAAGATCTACCATTGGTGCAATTCTTATTTTTGCTGCGGTAAGTATTTATCTGAACCGTAGGAGCCTTTTCGAGTGTTAATTTAAAGCTCAATTAACACAAAATAGGAGTTATGGTTACAGCCATGACGACTGTATGAATTCCATAAAAAGAGGTATTCATGTATGTGCAACATCTCTTTTGGATTGAATTTCTATGACTAATTGGTTGGTTCATGTAGGGAGGGTTTACAGTTGTTGAAATTCAATCGGGTGTAGAAAGGGAAATCCTAGGACTTTCATTTCAAAGGTATTCTCTCGATTTAGCTTCTTCCGCTATTTTGCTAAAAGACTAATAATATATTCATTTATGGGATTTTTTTTCTCACTGATATGTTAATTGTGTATCCCGTATGCCACTGATATTTATGACGATAAATTCCACGTTGGTTTTTGCATTAAAGACATTGAAGACTTGGAAGGAGACAAAATGTAAGTAGTTAGTTTGATCATTCCTTTATTGATTTAACTATTTCTATGAGGTGCAATTTGGTATAAAAAATGTACTTATAAAAAAGTAGTATATAATTAATTGAGCAAATTATTCTCAAGTCCCTGACATTTGGTCACCCTTTCTCTAGGGTCCGTGACTTTTGAAAAATGATTGTCTCGTCCCTAAGTTTTGATGATAATAGACTCTCGGGTCTCTGGAGGTGGAATATTTTTTTTCTCCAATGAATCTCCACTTGAAATGACTAAAATGCCCCTCTCACTAAAAAACAAAAAATATCTTCTTTCTCCACTTCATCTTCTTCCACACTTCATCTTCTTCCTCCAACTTTTAACTAAAACTCAAACCCAATCTCAAACCCTAATTTTTTTTAGTAAAAATTAAAACTAATTAGAGAAAATTAAGATTCATTTTATTTATTACTGGGTTGTTCGAAATCGAAGAATTAGGGAAACGGCCCTGTGAAGTATTGCCACGACGGAGCCAATGCCAAGGCTGCAGCCGCCGTCAACTCTATTTCGCTCGCTTCTAACCCCGCCGACCTTTGATCATATCTATTTTGAAGCTTCCACTAAGAACGCTAGCTACGACATCATCTCGGACCTCGCCTGCAAAGAGAAGCTCAGTAGTGACGAAGACAAAGACGATGTCATCTCAGACTACTACGGCTCCTCGCGAAGTCCCTTCTTTTCTCCGTCTCCATCCTCTTGTCTTTGCTTGCTCTTGCCTCTACTGATCCAGTCCACTGCTGTGGTGACTTTGTCGAGGTGAATCTTTTCTCCCTAGAATAGCACCCACCAAAAGAAACTCCTGCCCGTGACGGAGCCTTCACGTGCTTGCCTTTTTTTCTATCTTTTTTTTGCTCAAGTGCTTCTTTGGCTTCAATTATCTCAACTGGGAGATGGGTTTTTGGGGTAAAGTCTCGATCTTTGGGTAATTGGGAGATGGGTTTGTTTGTCCTAGCTTAGAACTTCGGCAACCCGGAGAAAATTGCAGTGTTGGTCCCCTGTGTGTAGAACTCAGCGAGCTCGATCGAGGGAGGACTTTACATGACATTGATGACCTCACTGATTTAGCTGATTTGGAGGTGGAGCTTGAATTTGATTTCAATTGATTTTAGGATGACCCAGTGGTGGATTAACTTGTGTTTGATGGCGGTGGATTATCTTTCTCTAATTTTCTCTCCTTCTGTTTGATGAAAGTGGATTAATCTTTCTCCAGTAATTTCAGAGTTTTTGTCATTGTTGTTGGGGATAGAGAGATTGGCAGGAGAAGATGACAGAGTTATTGATATTTTCAAGCTTGGGGTTGAAGATGAATTGGGGAAGAAGGTGAAGGGGGAGAGAATTTTTTTTAATTTTTTAGTGAGAGGGGCATTTTTGTCTTGTCAAGTGGGGGTTCGCCGGAGAAAAAAGAATATTTCGGCTTGAGGAATCATCAAAACTTAAGGATGGGACAATCATTTTCTAAAAGCCAGGGACCATAGGGGAAGGGTGACCAAAAATTAGGAACTTGAGAGTAATTTGCCCTAATTAATTTCACTTGCTAGCATACCAACGTTTCGACCTTTTCATCTTAAAGGTCCGTAGATAAAATTGTCGAAACGAGATACTTTGTGGGTTTTTTTTCATTTAGAAAAAGCTAAAAAAGTCAAATGGTGCTGATTCTTTTAAATATTTAGTTTTTATACTTCTTTTTAGAATAATAGGTTCAGTTTGAGTCTAACTAGCTCGGTAAATAAACACATTAGCTAGTATTATCCAATTCGAGATGTCACGAAAGTGACTTCAATTTTTCCTTAAAATGATAATGAAAAATATATAACAGTTTAGACAAATTGATCCACGAATCTCTCATATAATAAAAAGGTTGAACTATATGATATACAAATAATTTCACAAATTTAAGAATGTCACCCGATTATGTTTTTTATAAGCAACGATAAGTAATTATAATTTACGATACTGAGGATTAGATTTCCTCATATGAATACGATTCGCAGACCTATTAAAAATTTCCACTCACCCGATTATGTTCTGATTCATTCTATTTTAAAATTGTTCAAACACAACAAGTCTAACGTTCCAACTTTAGCATCAATTTGTGGACCCAAAAATGCTGCGGTCTTTAGTTTAACAACTATTCTCCTACGTCAGGTAATTTTTTATGTATATTATTAATTATGGATCATCAGAATATTTGAGTAATTACAAAGAATATCTAAAAATTTATTTAATTCAATGTTTGTTTAACAGGTTTTTAGACAGTGTTATGACAACTTCATATACTATTCTAGCCTTGTACTTGATCTTCCAGGTATAATTCTTCAATCCTTCACCTCCTAAATTGTATTACTCACTCACATTATTCGTTAATTTTTTTTTTCTCAGGCTTGGGAGTCGGATAAACCAAATTATACCAAGGTAAACTCCTTTAATTTCCTATATAAAAAAATTATTTAATTTACAAATTAATTAGCAGTCAGAAATATTAATGAGAAAAAAACTAATGAAGTAGATCAAGTCATTTGGCGCATTGATTTTCTTCATCAGTAAGTCGTTTTGTTATTTTTTTCTCTACACCCAACTGGCGAAAAACTTTTTTCCCTGAATTTTTCTGTCTAACTAGTTAAAATATTAATTATAATATTGCAGGAAGCAGGCCGCTCCTTCCACCAGATATAAGCTATTAACTGTCCAATACATTATTTTTCCATTTATCTAGAGAGAGAGGGGGAGTGTACATCCCTTTCAATCTTTTTTTTATAAGTACCCTTTTCAATCTAGTGGTTTATCTTCTTCCCTTTATGTATTTGTCTCTGTATTATTTCATAAAAAATTATTCATGAATAAAATATGACGCTCTTTTTTAATATATATTACATGATATATCTACTAATCTATATTCGAGTCGAGTAAATTTTTTAAAAGGTTACAAAAAATTTTGAACAAATTTTAATATTGTTGTATTTACAATGGTTCGAATTCGAAAACTCTTGAGTTTTGATTATGCTAGAATGATTTTCTTAAAAGTTGTTTAAGTGTTTGTTGGTATATGATACTCTTCCTTTATAAGCTATTAATTGGATTGGATGGAACAAGTGGGCTCAAGCCCAATATTGATTTATCGAATGGGTTACAAGGTCATGGATGGGCCTAGCCCAAACTCCGTTGAACCCATCCATTGACTTATGCTCAGAAGTGGAGTCATCCATCCCCTTTAAAAAATGGAAATCAAGTTGCCGGAAGAGATAATGAAATAAAAATAAAACGATCTGACAGTAAAAATAAAGTTTTTAGAGAAAAGTGAACTTTAGTATTCTCGAGTATGGCCTAACTTGTGTGGTTTTAAATACATAAAACGATCCAATTTTTTTGAAATTGAGAATGCAACTTCCACCGTGACGTGAGCAAGACTTTGAACAAATCAAAACAACCATCATCAGTAAACGGGGCAATTGGGCATCGGTCTTGGTTCTTTGTCCGCAATTCTACACAATTTTCTAAAGCAGCATGCTCCTTTTTAGATTCTTTTTACTTTTTTTATCAACAATCTTATATTCAGATTTAGTTATATATTCTAGTTGACATTAAGATGATCCAAGGATCCATACTTAAAGTCGAAGAAAAAAACAATCAAAGTATTCATAATAGTCGGTCTAAATAGTAAATTGCTTTTTGATTATTTTAGAACGTATTGGAGTCAAATTTTACGAATGTAAAAGATATCTTTATAAATTTAAATGAAAAAATAATTTAAAAATTACCCTTAAAAACTGGACACGGTTATAGAGGTATAGAAAAGTGCCTATTTTGTTGAGGTGCAATTTTTCCAGAAGCATATGGAATCATTTTGTGGAGCGCCTGAGTATCCGGTTATGTTTTGGTGCAAGTTTAGATACTTCCATGGATATCACCTGATGGATTTAACGTGTAATTAACAAGTAATTATATGTTAAACTTGTTTAATTAATAAATTAATTCGTTAATAATAAATTACTTACTTGTTGAAGCAAGAGGTCCACAGGTTCGGGTCCACAATGTTTTCGTGCCAGTCGAATTACGATCACGTTATAATAAATTCGTAATTGATTTTCACGAGATTTCCTCTATTGAAAATCTAATCAAAACTCAAGGATTATTCCAGAGTTTTTCTTTCTTATTGAGTGGTTGTGGGCAAACTTGCGTTTTGGTTCAGTCGGATTTCCCTTTTTATAGAGAAATCCGGTCCATCAGAATGCGCCACGTGGAACTATTGGGCCGCATGTCCGACACGTGGCATGCCACGCGGCACTTCGGATCGTATGTCCGCCGCGTGGCAAAGCTATCCCCTAACTTTACCACGTGGCGCCACGTCAGCGTGCCACGTGGGCCGCCAACTTTGGCAGCAACTGCGTCAGCGCCACATCACGTTGACGTGGCACTTGCGTGGCCTTGGGCTGGTCAACTCAGGTTGACCGGTCCATTCCACCCAAAATTTGGGCCTGATTGGGCCTTTTAGGTCCAACATCACCAAAAAAGAAAATACTTCCATGGAAATGTGGACTGGGGAGTTAGAGGAGCATATCAAGAAAGTTTGGTTCGCACCGTATGTCGCAATACCAGCAAAGTTTATGGTTATATCGTAATCGGGTCATTTCTGAGGACATGAGTGCGATCAGGAATTTCATATTCATATCATTCAAAAATGGTGAAAATTTTAGAAAAGTCCAGAATTCCAACTCCATCAATATAATTTTGGTGTAAAATTTACTTTCCGAAAAAAATGATTCATACTATTCTATACTGAGTTCAAGAATAGATAAGATGAGCGAATACAACCAAGGAAATTGGTGGTCAAAATCTTATTTTATATGTCAACTCACTTAGGTGATTAACGGGTGGGGTTGTATTATGGGATGTATCGGTGGTAGCCAAGTATTGTAAGCGGGTCCCGATGGGGGGTATTTGTAAATATTTATACAATGAAATAAAAAAAATTTATAAATAAAAGTTATATTTTCCCAAGAGATCACTAAAATATATCAATGGAATAAAACTCTTCTTACATCAGAAAAGGGCCGCCTCGGGAGGAGGAAAGAGGTGAAGAAACGTGGGGTTTGGGAACTAAAAGTTGGAGATTTTTAATTAAGTACTTTTCAACCAAACCTCATCATTTTCACGCTTCAATATTATGTTGTTAAAACATTAAAAATACCGATAAATATTTGTCGTTTGATGACTATCTGATTCATGTTTGTTTGCAAAAGATAACTATTTATTAATTCCATCATCTACTGTGTACTTCAGTTGTTACACTGGTTGCAGGTAACTTCCTGATTATGCAATCAAAACTTGGTGTTATTTATCGTATTCAAATTTTTTTGTTAATCTGAAACAAATATTTTTCACCAATTGATATAAATATTCTCGTAAAAAAATGTAGCTATACACGATGGTTACGGGTCAAATTTTAGGACATTTTGGCTACCACCAAATTCAAGTAAGAGCCGTGGGGTAGCTGCTAGTCTACCACCAAGTAAGAGCCGTGGACATGTTATTTAAGGAATCGATTCTCTCTCTCTCACTTTGCCCATCAAATTGCTTTTTTTCAATATCAGTAACGATGGAGCTCTCCCGTAAATCACTTGCTCTATTTTCAAGTGCAAGCGGCTCATCTTCTTTGCATGAAAAAAATATTACAAGTATTTTCATCCCAACAAAAGTTACTTGCATACCCAAAATATGTTATCGAGACCATATCTTATATCGATCCACAAAAAATAGCTTCCCAAATAAGATACATTATGGGAACAACTCCAATCCTTTCACTAAGGTAAATATCATATCTTATGCGACTTTCTTTTTTGGTTTATGTAGTATGCTCCCCTAGTCGAATTAGAACATTATGATAATTTTTTTGAAAAGTAAAGTTTATTATTTGTAATATTTATAACCTATTAGGCGTAGAATTTTCTCTTTCGAGGTTGTCACCGTCGCCCTAGTCAAAATCACACAAAAGTTGAATTTAGCATCATGTGATTTGATCGATTTGCACACAACTAAACTAATTTGAGTGTTTTAAATTTGCGTTCCTATTTTTTCTCTCTCTCCATTTCAAATAAACTAATTTGTTTTATTAGGTATAAGTGATAATAAATTTGAATTTCTTTAAGTAGCTATTGAGTTTAAATTTTACGAATAAAAAAATTATTAAAGAATTTGTTCTAAAATAAAATCGATAATACTTGTTTATAAATATCATAAATTGAAAAAAAAAACTAATTTGCTTGGCATCAATTTTTTTTTTTGGAAAGGTTGCTTGCCACTAATTTAGTTGCTGTTTGGTCAATTCTATCGCCTGTCCATCTCTCACGTTGCCACGTTGGAGGGCGCGGCGCAAGTGTCAAAGTTCCATTCTTGTAATTTTTCACTCCGGTACTCATTTTTCAGATTTGTTTTGCAATTGAGTCCATGAAACAGTGCACGGTTTACTCTTTTTTTCCAAAATAGTATCGTAGCCATTAATTGACATTAAATTCTGCATAATGCTATCCAAAAATATTAATCATTAATTTTATTTGTGTATACAAAATACCGTAAATATGAAAACTTATGTTGGCTTCTATAGGAACTACAGGCTACTGGAAATCAAAATGGAGTACACAAATTTGATTCACCTTTCGCCAAAGTATTGGAATTTTCTGATGTATTACTGCGATTCATGAAACCACATGTCCAACTCGGAACAATTGTAGCATTCATGTAAGCTATATATTTACTTCTTATTATATTCTTCTTATAAATCTAATAAGTAATTTTTACTCTGATATAACAAAATAGATAATTAGTCTTTATCTAATCTAATTTTATCATTTTTATAAGTAAAGGGTATACTTATCATACAATAAGTATTATACAGCTGAATTGGTCGCAGTGGCGTAGAGTTGGTTTTGATCTTGGATCTATTTAGGCAATTTTCTCGAAAATTTCACTTTAGTCCTAATCTTTTTATTCTTTAGTTGTTGAATTTGTATTATCATGAATTTCACAGTTCTATAATGACGAGATCTTGGGTGAAGAATGCTCTTCTAGTAAAGCTGCCTAAGTGGATGTTACTTCCAAGGACAATGGTTGCTCTTTTTGCGTTGTCATGCTCGACTGGCTTTATCAGTGGTATCAATCAAATTTACGATGTCGAAATTGACAAGTATGTACTATAAATCTATCAAACTTTATATTGTTATATGCAGTTAATAAATCAAATCTTTTCTATTAATTTTGTAGGATCAATAAACCTCATTATCCAATAGTTTCTGGAGAATTTTCGCTTCGGTTCACATGGATATTGTCGATAAGTTTTATTGCAACTGGGATTGCGATTTCTTCGGTTCTAAAATCAGGCTCGTTACTTGCATTTGTTCTCCGTTCCTTGGTCTTGGGATCATTATATTCTGTACCTCCATTTTCCACCAAAAGATCCACCGTTGGTGCAGTTCTTACTTGTGGTGCGGTAAGCATCTAGTACCTAAACATTTTCTATACCTTTTGAAGGTTCAATTTCTCCCATAGTGCTTCCCTTTAAGTCTCATGAAGTTCGAAAATTGTTAAAGTCATAAAAAAAAATTATTCCGAAGAACATAAAAAATGGATATCATTTTTTACTGCTACTTAATCTTGTTAGTATGTTTGAAAAATTATCTAAAAATATCAAATTTAGATATCTAAACCCTATGAAAGCATAATTATGTATTTATGTTAGTGCATTCGAGTTGAATTCAAACCTAGACTTTTTTCTGACTAATTGGTTGATTCAAGTAGCTAGGGTGTACAGCTCCTCTAATTATGTCCGGTGTCGCAAGGGAAATCTTAGGACTTTCAGTTCAATTAAGGTATTCTCTTGATTTAGCTTCTTCTGCTTTGGCTGAAAGACTAATAATATATTCATTTATGGGATTTGCAATTGATTTTCTCACTATTTGTTAATTTTGGCATCCAGTACACCACTGATATTTATGACCATAAATTCCACATTGGTTTTTCTTGTCTTTGGTGCAATAAAAGACATTGAAGACTTAGAAGGGGACAAGATGTAAGTCCTTAGTTTAATTTTTCTTTTACTTGATCTGTATTATATTTATGAATAATGGTTCAATGGGGTATAGTTTATTTTAGCATCATGTAATTTCGGCCATTTTATCTTCAGATTTCGTGGATTACGTTGTCTAAACGAGATAACTTGTGATTTTTTTTTCATTTAATAAAAAAGGAAGGAAAGTTAAAAAAAAGTCAAATGGTGCTGATTCTTATAGTTTTTAAGTTTTATATTTATTTTTGGTCCATCTGGCTAAGTAAATGAATACTTTGGCAAGTTTTGCCTAAGTTGACAAGCCACGTCAATAACTAACCGAAAATTTGTCTTTAAAGATGATAAATGGAAAATTGTAACAAAATATTTAGTGTACGCAACTTTATTCACGTATCTTTTGGATGATTAAAAATGTTGAAACAATATGATATTAAAGCAATTTTTTCCCTAAATTTAAGGCTCTCACCCAATTATTTTCTTACCCTTTCAATTTTTACATCTGAATTGATTTATGTTTTAAATGGTTAAAACACAACAGGCATAACATACCAACTTTAGCATCAATTTATGGATCGAAAAAAGTTACGCTCTTTAGTTCTGGGTCCATGCTACTAAATTACATGGGTGCTATTACAACAACTATTCTCCTACCCCAGGTAATTTTATTTTATGTATATAATCAACTATGCTCATCAGAATATTTGAGTAATTTCAAAGAATATCTAAAAAGAACTAAATTCGATATTTGTTAATTAAACAGGTCTTTAAACGGAGTATTATGGTACCTTCATATATTATTCTAGCCTCGTATTTAATCTTCCAGGTATAATTCTTATCTTCCCCGCTTATATGAAATAAGAAATAAGTAATGGTGGCATACTGATTATACTATATTGAGATTACAATATTAGTTTTACAATATTGCTAGTTGCAAGAATGATATTTTGATTAGAAGTATAAAAAATTTATCTACTTATTGTCTAAAAATTTTGAGTTTGATATAAAAATTTTATAATGGTATCAGAATTGATCTTGTGCCTATTATTATCCTCGTTTGTAGAAGTATGTTGAAATTACTTTTTTGCTAGTTATGTTTAAATAAGTGAATTATTCAATTTTCAAGAAAAAAGTCCATGTTTTATGAATTCCATCTCTCCTAACTTGTATTACTCACCCATATTATTTATTCGGTAATATTTTTTTTCTCAGACTTGGAAGTTGGATGAAGCAAATTATACAAAGGTAAACTCCTTTAATTAGCCGTAAAAAATATCGACTGAGGAAAAAAATAATGAAGAAGATTAACTCAATTCGTACATTGATTTTCTTGATCAGTAGCTGAATTTTAAGACATTTATTATAATATTGCAGGAAGCAGGCCACGCGTTCTACCAATCACTGTATAAGCTATTAACTGCCCAATACATTATTTTTCCATTTATCTAGATGGATGTGTTTGTTTATATATATATATAGAGAGAGAGAGAGAGTACACCCATTTCCATTTTTAGTGTGAAAGCATATTCCTTTTTAGTTTTTTTTAATCAATAAGCTCAAAATTGTTATATTGAGATTTATTTACATATTCTGGTTGTCGCATCAATATTATTGGAGAATTATAACTTTTTTACCGATTTATCAGACTTTTATTGAGTGGGTTAATTTTAAAAGTGAAGCATTCCATAACAAGCTGTTTTTTTTTTGTCATCCGGAACAATGTCAAGAGAAATGACATTGCTGAGAATATGCACTATAATATATTGGGTTAAATACATTTCGGTCCTATCTTTTATACTTAATAATCTAAAAATATCCAGATCTCGATCTTAGATACAAAATTTTCCCCATTTTAAATCTGCACCTGACACGCAAAATCTCTAATATCTAAAATTTCTGAGCACTCCCCCCAAATTATTGATTTCCATTTATTAGAATTCCAGATATCGATAATTTCGCTAGGTAAAAAAATTGCTACAATATACTGACAAAATACATTTCGAATAATCTCAAATTAGAACTAGGGGTGTACAAATAATACTTAGAGTCAGCATCGGATCCGTGAGCCTTTGCAGATGGGAACCACTTTGAACTTGGAAGAAGCGCGGGAGTTCTTTTTGGTCGTCTAGTTGCGGATGACTGCCAAAGACGACCGCTCTCACATCACTGCTACCTGAGTCAATTGGGAATTTCTAGGGTTTAGGAAGTTCAAAAAAATTAGGGTTCTAGATCCCAGCGTTCTAAGCCTTCCCCTTTTCCGTTCCAATGTCGATTTGACTTAATTGTTTCTAGCACCATATGAAGAATTTTCAGTTTATTTAGGATCGTGAAGTTTAGATCTTTAGCATTTTTTTTTTTGGGTTTGCTGTTGTTGTGATTTAGGCTTGAGAGGAAGGGGGGGCCCACCCCTGTTTTGTGTGTGGTAGTAGAAGGGAGTGCTTCAGTAGTCAATGAACTGGACAAGGGCTTTGAAGGGAGGGCTCGTAGGATAAGGCTCGTGTTCGGACGCATTTTCGCATAGGGAGTGGCGTTTGGTTTGATGAAGGGATGTGGCATGTTATTGTTGAGGGAATGTGGGTTTGCTTGGCTAGTGCCGAGGGAATGCGGGTTTTTTTTTTCCTTTCAATTCCCTTGAAGTGTAGTTTTCTGATCGTCCTGCAGAGCGTATGCAGCTGCAGAGCTTCGGAAGAAGTTGTTGCGGAAGAGTGGAGTTGGTAATGGCTGATATTAAGACATGAGACTTTTAAGATAGGAGTATGTATGTCTTTTGTCATGTTTATTTGCTAGAAGCATGGTGACCTTTTGTTTTGAGTTAAATCACAAGCAATTTACTTAAAACCGTTGCAAGTTTCTGAGTTTTGGCATCTCTCTTAGGGGGCTAATCAATGATAGCTTGTATGCTGAAACATATGCTCAATAAAGATGGTGTTCTTCAAGCTCGGGACTAAGCGCATCAAACAAGTAAAGGGGGGGTTAGTGTTTATTGAAATCTAGTATTCTTATAATCATTTCTTTATGCACATCTTTTGCAACTTTGGGCTGTCTTTATATCTATCTGGGTTGAAACTTCAATGATTGCTGCTTGTTGTTTATTAAGTTCACATTATCTAGTGCCAGTTAAAACCTTTTAAGTGAAATCTGGTGAACCCGTGGAATACATTGTGTGTTGAATTTGGATGGGATATTGCTTTCAGTAAAAGCTCTTAATTTCTCTCTCTCCTAGTCTAAGCCTTTGCTTCGACTGTCAACCTTTCAAGTTTTCACCAGGAAATAACTTGCTTGGAGTTGCAAATTACGAAAGAACTACTTTGCTTTTGGAAGCTTTGTATAATATAGTAACGAAGTGATGTCACGAGAGTTTGAAGTTTCTGTTCAAATTTAATGGTTTTCTTTCAAAATTGATTTCAAAGTAGGTGTAAATGCAATAGGCTAGTTTTTGCAATTAAGGCCGTCGAGGTTTTTCCCTGCTTTTGCAACTCCATATAGGCTCGAGCTCCGCTATCTATTACCAGACAGAATTAGACCATAACAAGATTTGGGTCTATATCAGATTGGGGAGGGAAAGTGGAGCTCCGGTAGTTCTCTGGTACATCCCCCCAACCCACCCCACATATGGTGTGATTTCCATCAACTGTATGTTTCTTTGTTTTGTCCCAGTTCTCTTTTATCATGTCTTCTATTGATTACTGATGTCTGGAAAAAAGTCAACTTAGGCATTGTTCAAGAAGACTGAGGTTGTTGACTCAGAAAATGCAGTAAAACTGATTTTCCAGAATGGTGAATCCGGACATCAAGAATCAGCCCTAGCCCCTAGGCGTGTCCCAGAAGTCTATGGATCAATTATTGGCTCAAGCTTCAAAGAAATGGCTGCAGAGTTGGGACAAACCTGAGGAAAAACGTAAAGCCAGAGTCGTTTTGTGGCTTCAGTATCGTGATCACAATTGGAGCATCACTAGCTTTGTTTTGAATAATTTGCTATATCTATATCCTCCCTAGATTACACTGGATGTCTCCTGAGGTGTTAGCTGCAAGTAGTACAGTACCCCCAAAGCTGCCATCATGTCAACTGGTGATGGCTATAAGCTCTACATTGTGAACGAGTTTGACAATGCACTGGCTCGTCGTGATGGCAACCTACCCAAAGCCTACTAACAAAAACAATCTTGGTACTTTGAATCAAGGGGACTCGACCAGGGGCTACAGGCAAAGGAAAGTATTCCAGCACCAAGGAGTTAACGAATGTTTTCCTTAATCTTCTGTATAATAATGTCAACAATGTGGACCGCAGCTGGTGCGAAAGTAGATGATCATTCTACTTGGTCACATCAGTAGCGGTCTGACTCGTCGATCTCATATGTGATTAACTACATAATGTTTAGCATGATTTCTGTGTTACAAGTAACATAGTGTTGTTAACTTGGAGCCCTTCAGATGGATCAAGGGGCATGAGGATGATGCTAGTGGTTCCAAAGCATTTGCATGTTCAGGTGTTGGTTTTCAGGCTTCAAACCCATAACTACAGGAGATTCGGTGCATTTCCAGTAGCCACTCTAAAGATTGAACATATTGGAATCTCTGTAGCCTCGAGGAGAAGTGAATATCTGCTGATGTGACACAAGAAAGAGCCGGTAAACCACAATTCTCCAAGTGGGCCTCATGGCGAATCACTTGGATAGCATGTTTCCGGATTGGGGATAAGAGTTGCTGTCTCCGTTTGCAAGCACTTTGTGGAGAATCACAGAAATGATGATCATCTTTTTTTGATGGGAAATGGTGAGCATCATGGCACACGTTCTCTCAACTAGACAATTATAGGAATATCCGACCCCGGAGATATCCTGCTATAGTAGCATAAGACATCTCGAAGGAAGGTAAGAGCGTAGTTAGAGAGCCAATCAGCTACGTAGTTGGCCTCTCGATACAGCAGTGTTGAACCTCATCCCACCACGATGCACCAGCCATTGGCTAGTCAATGCCTGTCTAATCTTCTCAGGATTTATCAAAAAAAGAAGCAAGAGGACTGACCCAAACTTGATGTGGCTCATCAACCTTCCTTGGGTTTCTGTTACAGAAAGAAGACAGATTCATGTATCACCTGGGTGTCAAAAAGTCTGACGTGATTTTAGTATTTAGTGCTCGTGTAAATTGTCACCGCCTTGATTTGAAACCCGATAAAACGTAAAAGCAAACAACCACTCCCACTTGGTTCCTCCGACGAAATTTTTTGGTTAAGTTTTAACGACTTAACCACCGAGCTCATAGTTTAACTATATATCACGAGTTCGGTAAATTTTATCCCAACGATCTGGAATAGTCGGCCTAAACTATTTTTGGACACGACTGTTGGTTTAACTATATATATCATGTGACAATGTTTGGCTTGTTATAAGTAATAGGTATAATGGTCGTGTGCTGTCCTTGCATGTGCTTTGGGATTAAGACAAGGAAGAGGAGCCTTCTAAATCAAGATTAGTCGCAGCAGAAGATGCTTTGGAAGTGTCCTCTTATTATTTGTTTTTGCCTTTCCTCGCTGGAAAGTCTCTCTCAGACAGCACATGAACATGTGAGGTGAGCTTGGAACGTGAGGCCATGTGGATACTGATAAAATAATACCGCTTATAAAGATAGCATTGTCACGTGAGGTAAACTCTCTGTCTCTCTTCAAATTACTCGATATCTGAATACTCTCTAAACTAATTTAGATTCGAGTCGAGCCGACAAAAAAAATATAAAATAGAGAGAGAGAGAGAGGGAATCATTCCCTTGCATTGAAATCTAATTACATAGAACCAAAAGAACCAATCATTGGTCCATCTTCAAACTTCAATTTGAAGTAACAGTTACCTATCTCTATTCCCTATGACAAGTCATCACACTTATGACACTAATTATCTATCAAATTTCTATCCAGCCTCTAAGATTTCACTAATTGTGATCATAATATAAGAAATGGGATTTAATAAAAATAAGTACTTGCACTGTGATTAGACTGAATCATCAGAGCAAGCAAAAGAGCAGTTGGAAGATGCTTGTGAGACTGCAATCCTGGCAGGAGTGGATGATGCAAGGCCACCACCCTTTGACATGTCAGGCTCCGGCCGCCTGTCCTCCACGTGGCGAATCTCCTTGAGCATCGCGACCACGTCCTTCATCAACGGGCGGTCGTTCGCCTTGGTGCTTATGCAGAGGAATGAGACTGCGAGCGTCTGCAGCATTTCGTGCATCGTAGGGTCGGACCGGCCCCGGAGCTTCGAGTCCAGTATGTCAACCGGGTCTCTCTTGCTGGCTAAGTGGTCCCTAGCCCATTGAACCAAGTGTGCACCACCAGGCAGGGTCGGGTCTAACGGATGCCTCCCTGTTAATACCTCTAGAATCACCACTCCGAAGCTGTAGACATCGCTCTTCTCTGTGATCTTCTGCATTGATGCATGTTCTAACATTGACAAAAACACAATTTAAGTATGATTAGTGATCTACCAATATCGAACTTAACCCGAAAGTAAGTAGTTGACTCGGATAAACGTAAGTACCTGGGGCCATGTATCCATAAGAGCCTGCAAGCTGAGGCCTGTGAACTGGTTTTCCCAAGTCATCAACATCACAGCAACTGACAGCTCTAGCAAGCCCAAAGTCAGCCAAGTAAGGCTCGTGTCTCGGACCGAGCAGCACGTTCATGGCCTTGACGTCTCCGTGGAGGATGGCCGGGACACAATCATGGTGCAAGTATGCAAGAGCATGAGCCACACCCAACACGACTTCGTATCTCGCTTCCCAATCCGCTCCGCCCTTGCTCGTACCATGAAGGAGCGAGCTCAAGCTCCCGTTTGGGAGGTAGTCATAGAACAGCAGCTTCAGGTTCCTGTTTGCTCCCCACCCGAGAAGCCGGACAATGTTCCTGTGCCTGATCGATCCGAGCGTCCTGATCTCGGATGCGAACGCTCCTGATTCTTCTGATGACCACATCTTCTTCACTGCCAGAGTCTCTCCATTGGGAACTACCACCTTGTACACAACTCCTGAGCTGCCGGTTCCTATCACATTGGCTGATGTCAGGTTCCTGATGATGTCGTCGACCGAGAAGTCGAGCTTTTGGTACAATGTCACCTCCCAGTTATCAGCTTCCATCAGCTCATTGTGAACGATTCGCGCTCGAACGACCACGTAGACCGCGAGTAGTACTAATACCCCACTGAGGCTGAGAAGAACAGACATCACCAGCTTCAGTGCTGATCTCGAGTGTCCTCCGGGTCCGAAGCCACCGGCCGGTGTCACTACTCCTCCGGATACGTAGAGCCCGCGATTCGATTGGATGTCGTTGATCGGGAGCTTGCTGAAAAAGGCGGTGTCGGGCAGCTTACCTGAGAAGTCATTGAAGGAGATGTTAAGAGAGACCAGGTTCTGGAGGCTGGCTAGAACATCCAGGTTCCCACTGAGGTTGTTATGGGAGATGTCAAGTACTCCTAGCTTGTCAAGGCCCGAGAATTCGGATGGGATCGGACCGGTGAATTGGTTGCTGCTCAGGTTGAGAGAGATTTCCAGCGCGGGAATCCGGCCTAATTCGTTCGGAACATCTCCAGAGAAGCCATTCTCTCCCAAGTTCAACAGCTGCAACTTGCTACAAGATAGTATCTCCGTCGGGATCCTGCCCGAAAGCTGATTCTTTGCGAGGTTCAGCTTGGTCATTTCGGTCAGCGATCCGATGGTTCGAGGCAGCGGACCTGTGAGCCTGTTATCAGAAGCATCCATGAACTGCAGGCTCTGAGGCAGGGTATCCGGGACAGGACCCGTGAGCCCGTTCGAGTGGAGATCAAGGAACTCGAGGCTGTCACATCCGGATATCGAAGGCGGGATGCCTCCAACGATACGGTTGTTGCTGAAGTCAACGAAATTCAAGCTCTTCAGCCTTCCGATCTCCGGGGGGATGGTACCCGACAGCCTGTTGTCGTTCAACCTGAGCCTGTACAAGTTGGTGCAGTTGCCTATATCCGGAGGTACGAACCCGGATATGTCGTTGGAGAGAAGCAACAGTTTGGTGAGATTCTGCAGCCCAAAGATTCGCCTTGGAAGTGGACCGATGAGACTGTTATAGGACAGGTCAAGACCCTGAAGATTCTCGCAATCTGCGAGGGATTCCGGGATGCTGCCTGTTAGATTGTTCTGCCAGGCGAAGAACAGGTTCAAGCCCTTCAGATTGGACATGAGAGCCGGAATCTCCCCTGAGAGCTGGTTGTTGTCCAATTCAAGCTGAGAAAGAGATGTACAATTCGAAATCTCAACCGGGATCGCGCCTGACAGTTGATTAACACTGAGATGAAGCTCCTGGAGCTTGGCAAGGTTCCCGAAACTTCGCGGTATGGTTCCGGTTAGAAGGTTCTCGGAGAGATCAACCACAGTGAGATCGGTGCACTTGCCTAGCTCGTCAGGTATTGTACCGACCAAGTTGTTCTGCCACAAGTAGAGGCTCTGGAGCTTGGTCAGCTCTCCGATCCGCCTTGGAACCGAACCCGTCAGGGAATTCTGATGCAGGTAGAGGCTCCGCAGATCGGTGCAGCTTCCGATCTCCTCTGGTATAGGGCCCGTCATGAGGGCAGTGTAAATGGCAATGGTCTGGATCCTCCTCAGCTTCCCGACCGTTGACGGTATCCTCCCCGAAATGCTGGTCTCTGCAAGGCCTAATGTGACCAAGTTGGAGCAGTTGCCAATCTCCTGAGGCAGCTCCCCCTTGAGGTTCTTGTTCCCGCCAGCACGGAACACCTCGAGTCTGTACAAGAACCCGATACTCCCCGGAATCTCGCCATTGAGCTTGTTGTCGAAGAGGACCAGGTGGACCAAGCTGGATAGGTTCCCAATACATGAAGGAATAGCACCTTCCAGGAGGTTCCCATTAAGTGTCAAGCTCCTCAGCTTGGTCAGCTTGCAAATCTCATCAGGAATCACTCCTGACAGAGAATTATCATTCAAACTGATTGAAGTGAGCTCCAAATAGTCTCCAACCTCCATTGGAATCCCTCCTGTGAGGTTCCCCAAGGTGATACTGAGCACCTGCAAGTACTTTAGAGGCTGCAAATTGGAGGGTACTTGACCTTGGAAGTCAACTCCTTTTAATCCAATCTCAATGACATTTCCATTGGAATTGCAGGTCACTCCTGACCACTTGCAAGGGCTCTGGTCTAAAGGGTTCCAAGTGGAAAGTGCATCCATTGCAATGGAACTGTTTAAGCTCCTCTTCCATTCTAGAAGAGCTTGGCCTTGCTCATCAATGGAGTGGCAAGGAAGTAACAACAGCAGAAGAAGGAGAGAGGTTATAGGCAGAAGAAGGTTGATTAGAGATGAAGACATTGCTTCTACTTGGAGATGGTGGAAATGTGGTTTGGGATTGATGAGGGGGGAAACCCATGTTTTGTTTATAGGAGAAAAGCAAACACAAGATCTGGATCCAAGTGCCTACATTTTCCTCTTTTAATAATCTCATTGGTATACTTGTTGTTTGTTACTTTGGGACATGTAGATGGTGGATATGGATATATAATTTTAATTGGATCCCTTTGTGCTTTAGTGCAAATCATGTGCCTGCACCTTGTATTGGATTATTTTTCTGGTCTTCTCCTTTTCGCCAATATATGATAAATATTAATAACAAATAACACACATTTAGTTTAATTAAAAGATCTCGAGTTAGAATTTTTAAGAAGATAATAATACTAGATATTTATCGTCAATCAGATAGATATTTGAATGTCATGTGATATTGTTGTAGAAAAAAGAGATATTTTTGCACTCCAACATATATCGATCAACAAAATATATGATCAATATTGGGATTACTTTTGAGGTTTTGGCCTTTTCCTTTGTACTTTCTCTCAAAGACCACATGAAATAGCCCCACATTTTTTTCCTACTTGCATAGCCAGTAGTAGGGTGAGCCAAAAAGTGATAATCCTTTTTTTTACCAATATTGGACTGTAACAGTTGAGATTTTATCTTACGTGGGCAATTGAATTTTTTTTATAAGTAAATATTGTATTACTGCTAAAAAAATATCCTGAGGTGTTATACCATTTGTACTATAAATACAGTACCTAAGATATAAGATAAAAGCATATCTAAACTATACAGAGATAAACATTACTTAAATACATTTTTGTTGGGATGACGAGAAATAGGAAAGACTTATTTCCTATTCTGACTAGAAAGGCATATTACCTAAGGTTTTTGTATGGCTTTGTGGCTCAGAAACTCATCAATAAAAATTTTCCTTTCTCTCCGTGGACGTAGGCATTAGGCCGAACCACGTTATCTCTTGTGTCCGTGTTCTTTGCGCGTTTGTTCCCTATTTGCTGAATTCCTAACAAGTGGTATCAAGAGCTAAGGTTGGAGGATGTCGAATCACGGTGCGAAGTTTGCTCTTGTGAAGTTCGATGGTTCATTAAATTTCGGGTTATAGCAAAGGCATGTCAGGGATCTCCTCGTGCAGCAAGGGATGGTTATCGCACTCTCGGAGAAGAAGTCTGAGAAGATGGAGGAGCAAGAGTGGGAAGAGTTGGAGGCCAAGGCAGTAGCGAAGATTCGCTTGTACTTGGCGGATGATGAAGAGCCACCAGCTGGGTTGTGGAAGAGGATCCAGGTCGGAGTCAAAGAAGTTCAATGGAAGTAGTTTCAAGTGCAGAGAAGGGCACATGAAGGGGACTATCCAGGACGAACTAGGGATCAAGACAACGAGGAGGGATCGACATCCACAACCATGGCCACATATTCAGACGGGTCGGATGGTGATTGGCTTTCTGTCTTATCAAGTCCAATGCATCCTGGTAATCTCAGAAGCTCGAGTTTGGGGGCTGGCTCCAAGTGATTGAATAAAAGGTGAAGAGAAAGTTGAGATGGTCTTATTGATGCAGTTATCTATGGTCCGAGATGGAGTCGGTAGTGTCGGATTGGTTTTGCAAGATCTTATGGTTCTTTATGGGGCAGTGTTTTATCAAGGTGGAGTTTGTTGAAGTTCGGGTGAAGTTTCATGGTTCTTCCACGAGATGATTTCTCGCCAAGGTGGAGATTGTTGGGATGGCGAGAAATAGGAAAGACTTATTTCCTATTCATATTCCTATTCTGACTAGGTTTTGGACTCCTAATTCGACCTAGATAGGTTACTTGTACACCAAGGGTTTGCCTCTATATAAAGGCATGTTACCCTAAGGTGGCTCAGAAACTCATCAATAAAAGTTCTCCTTTCTCTCCGTGGACGTAGGCATTAGGCCGAACCACGTTATCTCTTGTGTCCGTGTTCTTTGCGCGTTTGTTCCTATTTGCTGAATTCCTAACAATTTTCTATAAATAAACCCCAACCCACGAAGTCAGGGCAATTGAAATTACTATAAGGATGAACCCGTAAAAAACTATCTAGCTTAACAAGAATTTTGAGTAGCAAAGCAAGTTAATGCTTATGCGTTAAAGTTTGATAGAGAGGCTGGCTACCCTTTACGGCACTTTGCATCTTGACTTAGATTAGTTTCGTAGATATTGATCAACTTAGTGTTTCATCTGATGTATAACTGCTTGCTCCCTTTTTTACTTATAAAAAATAAATTAAAAATTAAAAAAATAACTGCTTGCTCCCCCTTTTTCGGATCAAGCTATAGCAAATTTTGAAAGGTAAAATCGAAATTTTCCAATATCTACATCGATCCACATATATGTGGTCAATGATCAAGTCCCCAGTTATTCCCAAGATTCACTGGCCCAAATTTTACACCCACCTTTTTTTTATCCTAGTTCTATGTGATAGGGTGAAACACGGTAATTTAGCACCAAAGAAAATGCAGTAATTAAAGAAACTTACAGATGCCCTCCCTTGATTTGGATTTAATGAAAAATATTATATTAGACAACTTTATTTTAGGTGAAAAAAAACACTTGGTATATGAGTACCTACTAGTCCCGACTAATTTAGGGTAAGCTAAGTCATACGTGAAAAATACAAAGTTTATCATATTTCAAATGCACAAATTTGGAACCTTTATTTAAAGTAGAATAACTTGTTTTGGTAGTTAATAGATCGTTTAATTATACTAGGACATAAAGGCTAAAATACTGGTGGACCGGTGGTTTATGTTTTAATTTCTAGGTATTGGGATTCAATAGTCGACTTATTTTTCGTAAATATATTGGGCCTTATTTTAAATATATGAAATTTTATAATAAAAAAGCTAATTAATGTGTATCTTTTTCAGTCATCATGTTGTCTATCTTAATCAAACAGTTGGATTCAAACAGAAGTTGTTTTCAGCTCCATCCATGAATAGAAAAATATTATGGAGAACCCATTAAAAAGGAATACAACCAAGAAAACTAAAATAAGAAAGGGCTGGCCAGCGCAAAATTTGGAGGGTGGACCACGACTAATTTATCGTGGTTGAACAATATTTAGATGAGTAATTTTTTAATTAAATTTAGGAACATGGCCCATCATAAAATTATCGCATCGATATACAGCTCTCAAATAAATAGACGGATGTGAAAAATATTGAAACATATTAGGTATAATTTTTAAAAATTTCTATATTTATGGCAGATCTTATAAAGTATATTTTGTTTTTCATAATTTTATCATTTAATAAGTGACTTGGTATTTCCTGACTATTGTAAGATTATTCGATTGATCCTAAAATTACTGGATGGATCCTATGCAGAATACCATCCATAAGATAAATCATTTTTGTGTCTTATATCATGTTTTTAATAGCAACGGTGGTCTGTCGAAATTTTTTATGTTGTCACACCATCCCTCGCTACAGTTTTCCACTGATTCATTAATCAGGGACATCTGTCATATGGAAAATATATAGGAAATAAATTAATATTACATTGTTGTGAAAACTGTAAAACTAAATAATAAATATTGCACGACATATTAATTGAACAATTTCCTAACATATTATATTAAAACGAATCGATCTTATTATTCCTTAATGCTCGATCATTCTATTTCAAAGAAAATTCAAAACGTATTAGAATTTTGAGGTGCTGAACCTCACTGGATGGGGTCTATTGAAAAACTTTGGGCCGTTAAATTTGTATCGTGTTGTAAAATTCCACATTGATTATCATATATAATAGCATTTCAATATCAAATTAATCACCGAGGGAGGGAGGTAAAACATGGGAAAGTCAACTTGGCTGGATGTGGTACCTAATTCAGTAGGGATGTACCAGAATGTTAGGGATCAAATCTCAAAAGATGTATAATGCAATTATAAAAATACAGATTTTCCTACTTAGAGAGAGAGAGAGAGAGAGAGAGAGAGAGAGAGAGATGGGTGATTTGTTTTAATTTATTGGGTTAGTGAAGTTGCACTTTCACCAAGGGAATAAGTGGACATCTAAAGTAAAGGGTTTCTTTATGCCGCGAACGAGCTGCCCTGTCGGGGGCGGTCTAATTAGTTATAATTTATCTGTTGATTAAGAAAAGTTTAACATACACTACCAGATCAAACCTGATTTAATCGATTAGCGCGTATTCGGGTACCAACAATGACAAACGTAAACCTGATCTAGTGGACTAGCGCAAATCTTATTATGATAGTTTTTATTCATGGCCAACGAAGATTATTAAATTTATTAGATCACGGGATGGTCTGATTCCAAAATTTAAATCATATATCATGTACAGATAATTAATGAGATCTGAAGTTAAGTGCGATTTTTTTTCTTCAATATTCAAATTTATGGCGAATATTGCTAGATGTATATGACATATCATATCATACATGACTTATTTAGTGTTATTGTAGGACATAAGTTGAGTACTGAATTAATAAATTAGTACAAAGTTTCTGGAAAAAGATGGCAATAATTATCTCCGTACGTAGTGATGGTGACGCACAAAAAAATGGAGGCAAAGCAATTACTAGGTTTCAACCTCCGTGGTCCTCTATTACCCAGTGTTCATCGATAGAGACCTACAGGACTAGATAATGTCCTAAGGCGAATAGTACTCTCTCTCTCCCCTTTGGTCTTTCAAGAGATGAATTTCATTCGTCGGATATGCTGATATTCTCATATTCGGATTATTATTTAATCTATTTTATAAATATTAAAAATATACTAATTCATTGTCGATTTGAATTAGATATGCAATTTTTATTCGATAGACTTCATTCAGGAAAACATGTCTTACATAAACTGTGGTAGAGAGGGGAAGGAAATATGATGTGCTTAGTAAGATGAAATACGTGAGTGAGCCTAGCTTTGAGAAATAAAATAAGGACATCAACAACATCAAAAGAAGAGACAAATAAATGGGTCTCCCTCTAACTAGCTCCCATATACAATGTTATATTTCTAAGTTTAATTTATAATATTTTGTGAACATAATGGTACTTTTTCTGGTTTTAAGGCAACTAGCCGGTAGAAAAAGACTGTCTTGGAGGCTAAGGTATATTCCGTTTTGTTATATATTAAATCTTGAAAATGTAACACCCAAATGTGGTTGATGTAGTTTTCACTTTTCCCATGTGGAAGTTGAATTTCCTGAACAAGGGAATCCTTCTATGTACACATCTGCAATTTTACGTTCAATAATTTTTTGCCTGAGACTAGTTGATATCCAAATTTATCGGGCCGAGTAATAATCCCAATTGAAAATGGACAAAACCATATAGACTGACTAGTCCGTATCAAATTTTAATGCAGGCATTTCGAGAGTTCAAATTTGAGAGGGCAAGGGATGATCCGGAAGTGAAGCACGTACCACACTAGGTGAGCACTAATCTAACTCTCATGTACTTGTTGGGTGTTACTAGCTACCACTCAGAAAATTAAATAAGGAATACTGCAAGGTTTAATTTAGAATACTATGTATATTATGTCAGAGTGACAGCCCATATGTCATTTAAAGCGCTAGCACTATAAGATGGATCTAAATCTACACTATGGTGTATGTTCATCCTCTAATATTCTACTGTAGATCTAATCAGGAGAGAGAAAACACACAACAATGGCCCCTTAAAATGTTCTTGACCTGAAATCTTTATAATCGAATCTGGAGAACTCGAATGTGATTCTTGGGGAAAAGATAGGAGGGCTTCACGTGACTTGATCTAAATTTTGATCTGTTTCTTATTGGACAATTAGGACCAGGCTCGAAATTAAGTATGGAAGGTGCATCTAGTGGATGAGCACTCACATGCTTTGGCTTCTATGAATTGTTTTAATCTCGTTTTCAAAGTCGAACAACGTCGGATCCTGTATAATGAATGACTTTTTCTATTCTTAAAATTTAAATCTAAAGTTTTTTTTAAGAGAACTCAAATCTCTTATCACTTAGACCATTTATAATTAATCACTTAATGATAGAAAATAGCATATGTTTAATGTTCCCATGTAATTTTCATGTTCCTACCTAGCTAGCTCCCTCCCTTTCTCAGATGGGAATGCTTTAATCAAGCCTATTTGGATTCCAATCTTCATTCATTTTTTGGGTTTGCTTTTGTCATATAACGAGTTGCTCAAGAGTGCGTGAACTTGAGGAGAGCAAGGGTAGACATTACGAAAAATATTAGCATATTTCCTATGATTTTAATATATTCAGTTGGTCAGATTTCAGCATTTTTTCAAACTTACACCCCAAGTCATTTTGGTTAACTATGTTCATTGATTTTCTTTTAAAGAACTTTTAAGTCTAATTTCGAGCCGTGTTGGACCATTAGTAACATAAAATATTTCTTCACCAAGTTTTAGCACAGTTTCATTTTGAGGGTTACAACTTGGTTTTCTTGTTAAATTAAAATTAGCCACCATTATTGAAATTTTATTGACACAAACTTTCTAGCTTGAAAGAACCATCACACAATTACTTTTGCACATTAATTCTAACTAGTGGCATAGTATATTAAATTGAGCCATGATTGAGACTTTGTTGTTTGGTACTTGACCCACACGTGCTCTAGGACTTGTCAAACTTGATTTGCATACCTATTATGACCTCTTTTTCTCCAAAAGCCCTAATAATACACCATGCTTAATGGATCCAAAATAAGATTTATCAACAAGCTTAATGGAAATCCCATCAGTTAAATCACTATGGGTCCTCCATATGACCATTTTCCAACTACGAGGATAAGAATTAATATGTATTATTTCGGTTCACACACATATCCTTCGTATCTTTTAAATATTGGTTCAGTTTCTTTCAAGTTTTTGATAGATTTGACCCTTAATAATTCGCCAAAATCTATGTCCTACATTGACAACTATTGCGAGTGCAATTATTCTAACCATTTTTGCCAAAATATTGTCATGATTAATTTAGCCGGCTAGGATGCGAATTTTGCACTTCTTATTTATCAAATTATCATCATTGGATTATTTTAGAAGTAACCCAAATTGAAATGTGTACTAACTGTTATAAATTTTTCTCTTTCAAATTTAAAACTTTAAAACCATGGACTTTTAACAATTCCACAATTTTAACACTACTTATGAAATGAACGACTCAAATATCTACTGCCTTAGCTAATCTAGGTATGATTTCTTAAAAGTGATAAAAGTTCTACAAACAAGTATTTAACTATTAAAGACTTGAATTCGAGAACTTTTAATTAAATTAGAATAACATAGTTTATCTCTCGCTCAATATACTATATACATTGTAGCACGTGTGTAGCCGATGACATGAGGGCATAAGGGGCATACTGACTTGACATTATCCTCGCCTTTCTCCGGCTTAGCATCGGTAGTCTGCTCAGGGTTCCAAACTCTATGGTGGTAACTCAACACAAGAATTGCGCTCGTTGCATGACTCAACTCAACACCTTACGATACGAACTGACGATAAGCATGCACCACCTGTGTCCACGTTCTGACGAGATCAACCTTTCTCCATTCGTGAGCCCTATAATAGGAGGAAAGAAGCTTGAGTGAAGTTTTTATATAATAAGGAAAAATTGCATATTGTCCAATAAGATTTATACCTTCCACGCCAGTTCTAACGTTTTGATATTTCCTCGCCGACCCCTCTTTTTGTTTTTTTATCTTTTCATCTCACTTTCTTTTCAATTTCTTTGTTAGTGCACTGCCCTAGAAATGCACTGATGGTAATGCTTTACTTCCCCCAGTTGAACTTAATTTTGGCTTTGCCTTAATATTTATTTTAGTTCCCGTACGTGGGCTTAATCATTGATCAAGCCAACTTCATCTATACAACTTTTCCTTGGCTTTGCCTTATTGCTTTTTTTTTAATGTTAGTATGGCTTTGCCTTATTGCTTTATCTAATATTACTAAATGCTATTGACTGGAGCTGGTTCTAATACTTCGAGTGGGCAGCATCAGACTAAAATTTGCATCTCACATGTCATGGAGAGAAGTTTGTCATCCTTAACGTACTTGAATTCTCCTCCAGAAATATTGAGTTAAAATTTTACAGATGTAAAAGACACCGTTAGAAAAATTACTTTCTAAAATAGAGTCTAGAAGTATTCGAATCAGTGGTTGATAAAAAGTTGGAGAAGGTTCATGCATAAAGCTCCAAATCAATTAGTCAAATCTTGTCGTAATCTTTCCCTAATTTCAGGATTTCTGCTCGTGAAAACGAGTCCCTTTGTATAAAAAATGTGCGGTATTATATTGGAGATAATGTGAGAGAAGTGGAAAGATTCAATTGGAGTGACTAATTAAATAGCATCCTTTACTTGAAGCATAGCAACTTGTTGCAATTCTAATCATAGTCAAAAGAGTCAAAAACACCTGTGTGGCTGGGCTTTTCCTCTTGACTATGACTTTTGAGGCCCATATAAAACGAATTTCGGTAATTTAAAAAACTACATAGAATTTCTATGCTCGAAAATAGAGGCGGGTAAGTGAACGCGAATACTTTCTATTCTAATATGTTATCCATTCCAATATTATTTTACAAACGCGTTGGATTTTAGTATATTTTGATGGAAATCTATGTATTAGTGGTGCTATAACCATCGAGCTTAATCGACAATCACAGCCATTATCGTTCAGTTCAATGACAAAAAAGTCTCTTTAAAAAGTTTTAATACCAAAAAGAATCAACGACTCCAAGGAAAGTGAGTTCGGTTTCCAACAAAAAAGAAGGAAAGTGGGTTCGGCGCTGTCGTTAAGCTTATGTTGAACTTATTCAGAAAAGTTTTCTGAGATTGATTTGTGTTCTCTCTTTTTCCTAAATAGGAACTGCCTTTTCTAAGACTCGCTATCTATCGTCTGATGGGAGACCAACACTATCGGGAGATCAACTTGGAGGTTAGGGAACTTAATGCGAGCAAATTTGAATCTTTTAAATGAATTTGACAATTGCTTGATGCAAGATGGAAAATCCAACTTATTCGCGAGTCTGGAAAGATAATCTAGTTGTAGATGCTCTCTCAAAATTTGCCCTTGGTTTATAGACCTATAAATAATTCGCACCCCTTATGTTTTGATGCTCGATGACTCGAAGAGTGTCTTTGTTCTTGAGAGGTGGTCGAATATTGGTGTTCTGAATAGAGTCCGAACATAATGTCACCTTATTCTAACCAAAGAAAATCTACATGTGCAAGGGTGGATAGAAACAAATATTGTTTATCAGATTATCGTACATATTTATCTTGCTTTGTCTTATTGCAGGTTTGGAGTTAGCCTTGACAGTCTTCATGAGAAAACTTTTGGGATTATGAACTAGATAGCGCTGATCATGTGTTACGATTTGTTTCTATCTAGTTCGTTAGGTGATATCTTGGTACAAATTGGTGTATCCTCCCTTCGGGTTCTTCGGAGTAATACTAAAACTTTACTTATCAAGAAAAACAAGGGTGGAAGTTTGCGTCTCCCAGATCAACTTCCCGGAACCCTCAAGTAAACATTCATCAATCACCATTGCGCCAATACCATGTTCTAAATGATTTAGAAACGAGATACTACAGACAAAGCCCCTTTAACAGTAAGTAGTGACAACCATATGAAAAAACTCTCCCTCTCTCGCCCTTCCGTGTTCGAAACCTCCCGTCGTTCGGGGCTAAACAGAGTTGAAATATACAGCAGGGTCACAAGCTCTGCCACCACTGTCACCTCCCGAAACATCTCATGACCGTCGACACAAGGGAGGATGAGAGAAACTTCATACCAGCAGAACCGCCAGGGAAGTAAGAAATCACGTAATATCCAAGCGCGAGAATCTGCAAAACAACCCCCCATTGCACATCAAATATCAGGAATTTACGATACTCTAGGCTTGCGAATATACGTCTTCAATCCATTTCTGATTTAGCAGACGGCTATATTAGAGGGGATCACACGAACGGACCACACACAAATATTTGATTTTTAGCATTGAGGAGCATCTAGCAAAATCTATGAAAAAGCAGGCTACTAATGATACCTGTATTGCGGAGAAGAGCACGGAAAGAATGTAGCTGTGAAGCACCATGGACACGTATATAGTGCCTATCATACTCCCCAGGAACCCCAGCGTAAAAGGAAGCCTCTGTACATAAATTGAAGAGAAGCAAACACCAGAGAGCAAGAAATCAGATTAGAGATGCCAAAACAAAGAACAAAAGGGGGGAAACGAGATTACCTCGGTGGAAGTCATGTGAGAAAACTGGCTCTGGGGGCCCTTGAGAGCGACAAAGGAGCCGATGATAAAACAACAGCCGAGGGTGAAGCAGATGGCGAACTTCTGGGGCACCAACACGATAACAGGAAGGAAAAGGGAGAAGGCGATGAAGATGAAGAACACCCCGGCGGCCAGGAACAACCCAAAGTAGACAAGAGCTTTCCCAGAAGGTATACTACTAGTGGCGGACTGCAAGCTCCCGGGTATCTCTCTCACTCCTTTCGAGACTCTGCGAAAAACACTTCAGATTTCTAAGTCGAACTCATCAACCACGCAAACAGAACCTAAGTAAATAGTCCATTCGGATTTTGGCTCGACTACAGATTGATCATCGTCCATTTTCATATATGACAATGTCCTAAACCCTAAACCCTATACTAGCTTCTAAAGGCAGCTAATTTTGGGGAACAGATTTCAGTTAAAACCGCCACTATGCGAAGTGTCACGCATTGATAGCGGTGTATAAGGCCTAATTTACAAGCGGAATAACTCCAGTGACTCATAGTCTAGCGGTTTTGAGTCGGATACGAAGATTCTAATCCAACGGCACACAAATGATAGGCTTCTTAGGTTAAATCCAATCCTAGCTCGACACGGAAAGAAAAGAAACAAATAAAGTCTTAAGGTAGTGGCACCGTACACGTTGAATGTTCCGGAAACGGTGTCGTTGGCGGAGCGGACGGCGGATTCGATGTCGAAGATGGCGAAACCGCCGGCGGATCCCTCCTCCCCGGAGGCCGAAGCCGCCGCGTACGAGTTCCAGTCCGCTAACAGCGACGACGACCCCGACGCCACCGGCTGGCCCTCCCCCGCCCCTCCTCCTTCTCCCCCCGTGAACCACCCTTGCATCGATCCCTCTTTTCCTTTTTTTTTAAAAAAAAATTTCCTCCCGAGTTTTTTTCGAAGAGATGATTTAATTCGTTCCAGTGGGTGGGTCCGTCCATCGGGATGCTTTGGAAATAAGCAAATACGAAACGACGCCGTTTAGCGATGTTTCCACTAAATGGGCTGGGCCTGGCCTGGCATCTTATTTAGATAATATAATAGGTCACCCTTCTAGTTTAATTAGAGTTTGAATAGTCGGAAATGCAACAATGTTGAATTTTAAAAAAAAAATTATATCATTTTTCTGATTTGATTCGGCTAACTAATTCAGAATCGAATAAGATCCGAAAAAATAACTCTCGTATTCTTGTAACAAATAATAAAAAATTAACCTTGAGCATAAGGTTCATCTTGATTGATGATCTATTAATTCAACCGTAACATAATCTTGATTGGAGACCAGTTATTATGGATAACTGGATAAGTATTCCACCTCCCCTAAAAAAAAGCATTTATGAAAGTTTACAATTCATAAAAAGTAACTATTTACAATTCTAAATATAGTGCGAATCATATGAGGTAATATTTTAATCCAAAAATATAGCATTTATGAAGTTACAATAATAAGGTGGAAATATCATCCTCAAGGTCTTATCTTTATTTTGAGGAATTATTAGGTGAACATAACTTACATTTCCATGTATGGTAAATTACACATAAGGTAGTTTTTTGAACTTCCATATATTTACGAAAGAGAATCTTATCCATAAAGTTATATCCATTTATTTGATGAAAGTTTTGTATATAAATAGGTGCTCAATCAAATGATACATATAAAATTTGAAGTTAAAATGACTAATTACTTTTAACCTTTTTCTTTTACAAGTAGTAACAATCGTGTTCATGATTGTTAATGGGACTGCAAAGTTCCATTTCACAGATAAAACAGAGGTTGTAATCAACAACATTATTGGTTATGATCAACATTATTGGTTATGATCGATGGCTCACTGTTCATTGTATATCTGGAGATGATGATCAAAGTGTTCATTATCTGCTACCTAGTGGACCAGATTCAACTTATTCATTTAGTTTCTATCCGAGATTTTACGGAGACACATTATACCATTGTGGATTTGAATGGGTGCGGAAAGATGCCCAACAAATCAATCATACAATACAACAAAGTTGTACAGTTTTCGAGTCTGTTAGAGATCAAAATTGTCCTTATCATGTATGTGCTTGGAACGTTACAACTGATGAAATTGGTGCAATTGGTTGGCAGTCATATTTTTTTCCCAGTTTCCTTCACTGGGGGCCTGAATGCAGTATCGATCATATTTGATTGGGTAGGAGATGTAGTAAATAGCATGTTCGAAAAGTTTTTTCATTTATTTCTTGTTCTGAGGAATAAATAAAGAGAACATGTGACGATCATCTCTTTAATAATGTTAGTTTTATTATCCATCGACTCTTGATTCCTTTTTATTATATTTTATATTGAATTATTATCAACAATGAATTGATTTATTCAATTCCAGCAACTCTTCAAGAATACATCATCACAAAATTTTAGTATAAATAGCTACAAATACTAAGCTCTAAAATCACGTAATTGAACTAACATTATTAAAATTTCATTTGTAGCTAAAAAAACCAGGCCAACACATTACTATAAAGATGTTTATTGACTTTTAATTTTAAACGTAATTACGTGTGAGTCATGGAGCAGAGGAAATTTAACCTAATAGTATAAAATATAGAATGATTGACAAATATTCATAGTTCAAATGTTAACCGATATAATTATCGGTATAAAAATTTATCTTTAAGAAAATGTATAAATTTTTGAGTAATATTACGATGATTGAATTAATTAAATTTCAGATTTTCCAGTAAAAATATTTAATAATACATGATTGTATCACTTCAAGTTGCAATATTTTTATTGGAATAAAGATCAAATAACTTCTCCTACTTACTTAAAAAGTCTAATGAGTACCATGTATTTGAAATTATTTCACTTGACCTATTCTATTTGTCTAAATGAGTAAATTAATACCTATAACCATTTTTCAAGTCACTAGTAATATTTCACCATCTTACATGACGTCTACCTCATCTTAAATAAAAGAGAAAAGTCTACATTAGTACCATGTGGTTTGCGTATTTTTTACATATGAGTTTGTAGTTTAAAACTCATCACAAAGGTCCCTGTAGTTTCACGGGCTCGTCAATCAAAGGCTCGGATAGCTCCCCGAGCCTAGTCAGCGTCCTTGGGACTTGCCATCTCGGAACGATGCTATTTTTCGGTCTGTGTGGCATGCCACGTAGGATTAAATTTTAACCCCGAGTTGCTTAGAGAATTGAGATGCGCTTCTCCTCACACTATTCCTAATGTCCCACCCAGGCCGTGGTTGGAGAGGAGGGGCTGGGTCGGGGTTCTACAGTGGGCAGCTAGGGTAGTTCGGGTGGTGGCTTGGAGATGAGGGGCTCGGTCGAGGTAAATGACTGAATCGTAGAGGGAAAGAAGGGGGTGGGGGGTTATTGAAAAAATCTAAACGAACTTGGGATTGTTTTGAATTTTTTTGACTTACCACGCTCGCAATTTCGAGTCAGGATTTGATCTTACATGGCATGCCACATTGGATTAAAAATGGCGTCATTCCGAGATGGCAAGTCCCAAGGACGCTGACTAGGCTCGGGAAGCTATCCGAGCCTTTAATTGACGAACCCGTGAAACCACAGGGACCTTTGTGATGAGTTTAAACCCCAAACCCATATGTGAAAAATACGCAAACTACACGGTACTAATGTGGACTTTTTCCTAAATAAAATATATCATTCTTATTTATTTTTTAAAAAATGCTCTTGCATCATATTAGGCAGGAAAATGAGGGATAGGAAGAAAATTATTTTCCATAAAGTTCCTTCTATTTATGAGATGAAGTTTTGAAAATAAATAGAATTGGCACTCAAATAAACGCATACATTTTTGATAAACTAGATCTGAAGAGTGAGGTTGAAATGGCTAATAACTTATGTCTTTTTCTCTTCCTAATGGTAACAATCTTGTCCACGACGGTAAGTGGGACGACAATGCTCAATAAAAACAGTAGTATAGATGATAAATTTGTAGTCGTTCTTAATAATGCTATTGATTTTGGTCGATTATTTATTGTGTATTATAAATCTTCGGACGGTGACTTGGGCACTCATAATTCGACACCCGTAAGATCTGATTCAACATACTCATTTAGTTTTCGTCTTGTCCTTTCCAGGATAGTATACCATTTAATTTTAATATCTTTGATGGAAATCGATGTACTGATGGTGGTATAATATTCGAGCTTAATCGACGATCACAACCATTATTGCGGAGAAGAGCACGGAAAGAATGTAGCCGTGAAGCACCATCGACACGTATATAGTGCCTATCATACTCCAAAGGAACCCCAACAAATTAGATTAGAGATGCCAAAATGAAGAACAAAAGGGTGGAAACTAGATTACCTCGGTGGAAGTCATGTGAGAAAATTGGCTCTGGGGGCCCTTGAGAGCAACAAACGAGCCGATGATAAAACAAAAGCCGAGGGTGAAGCAGATGGTGAACTTTTGGGGCGCCAACATGATGACAGGCAGGAAGAGGGAGAATGCGATGAAGATGAAGAACACCCCGGCGGCCAGGAACAACCCGGAGTAGACAAGAGCTTTCCCGGAAGGGATACTACTAGTGGCGGACTACAAGCTCCCACTTACCTCTTGTTGGAGAGAATCAAACATCGGAAGTTGCAAGTGGGTTGGGCCTATTTATAAGTGTGGATGATCCACCTACTTACCACCTTAAAGTTTTGGGTATGATATGGAAATTCCTATCCTTTCGAGACTCTGCGAAAACACTTCGAATTTCTAAGTCAAACATATCAACCACGCAAACAGAACCTCGCAACAGCATCCAAGTCCTGGTCACACTAATTGAATTCGAACCGAAGTAAATATTCCATTCTCAAACAAAACCACTACACTAGTTGGTTCGTCGCAAGGGTTCGGATCATAAATGACAATGTCCAAAACCCTAAACCCTATCCTAGCTTCTAAAGGCAGCTAATTTTGGGGAACAGATTTCAGTTAAAACCGCCACTATGCGAAGTGTCACGCATTGATAGCGGTGTATAAGGCCTAATTTACAAGCGGAATAGCTCCGGTGACTCGTAGTCTAGCAGTTTTGAGTCGGATACGAAGATTCTAATCCAACTAGGGATGGCCATTAGATCCTTACCCTGAGGGTCTACCCTGATCCAGACCCGAAGGGTCCAAGACCCGTTGACTTTGACCGGGTCTAGACCCTGATCCTGCCCGGATCCTGATATTTTAAAAGGATAAGGGAATGGGTATGGATCTATAGGATCCTGCCCTGATCCTACCCGAATTTTTTAAATTAATTTTAAAATAATATACATGTATATTAATTATTAGACATAATACAAAATTCTCAATTTTGTTGGTAGGTAAATATTTTTTATTAAAACAAAAGTTCAAAACAGAGGAAGCGCAAAAAGAAAGACAAGATAAAGGGGCCCGATATTTACATCAGTTACAACCCCACCCCCGAGCAAAACGTTCCCTCAACCTCAAAAGGTAAAGAAGAGGGACCTATAAATTCTTGTAGGCAATCAAGAAAGTGAGCACCGATTGGTTGTGAATGATCAAGGCATTCGTCCAAAGGATCCACTCTTGGACATGAAAGAGCACAAAATACAGGAGAAGCTCATTATCGTACCTCGCCGCATTGAAAATAATACCATTACGAAGCAGCCACATGCCCCAAGTAATAGTAGCAAAAATTACAAACCAAATTCTCAATTTTAACTTACCCAACTTCAACTTTTTTATTATTTATTTTTTGGTTTCTTTATATTGATATTTTAATGAACGAAAATGTCTCATTGCTATTTGAAAACTATCAAAAGATAATTTAATTTTTAAAAATTAAATATATTAAAAAAATACGGACCCACGGGTCGCCCTGATCCTGCCCGATTTTTTAGGACCCAGATCCTGCCCGAATTCTTATTTTTAAAGAGGATAAGGGTAAGGATCTGGGTCTACCATTTAAAAAGAGGTAAGGATCTGGGTCTTATAGATCCTACCCGGATCCTGCCCATTGCCATCCCTAAATCCAACGGCACACAAATGATAAACTTCTTAGGTTAAATCCAATCCTAGCTCTACAGTCGACACGGAAAGAAACAAAGTCTTAAGGGAGTGGCACCGTACACGTTGAATGTTCCGGAAACAGTGTCGTTGGCGGAGCGTACGGCGGATGCGATGTCGAAAGGGGGCGAAACCGCCGGCGGAACCCTCCTCCCCGAAAGCCGCCGCTGCCGCATCTCGTTTTAGAAAGAAAAAAAAGGTGGTTCTGACTTTAACTAACGTGCTTAAAGTTTGAGTAAATAATAGATATTTATTAGAGAAATTTTATCAGTTTTTAAAATTTTTAACCGATTCATTAATTTTAATAAGTAATTCAAAATCGAATAAGATGGGAAAAATAACTAATATAAAATTAATCTTGGGCAGATAGTTCATCTAGATTGATGAGTTAATAATTCAACCGTAACATAATCTTGAGTGGATACCAGTTAATATGGATAACTGGATAAGTATTCTGTCTCCCCTCAAAAAAGAAAAGTATACCTCCCCAAAAATAATGTAAGATTTTAATTTTTCACCAAAGAAAAGGTAATATTTTAATTCAAAATTACAGCATTTATGAAGCTACCAATAATAACAAGCATTTTTTAATTCATAAAAAGTAACTACTTACAATTCTAGATATGGCGCGAATCATATAACGGTGGACATATCATCCTCAAAGTCTTATCTTTATTTTGAGGAATCATTAGGTGGACATAACTTACATTTCTATGTACGGTAAATTGCACAAAAGGTAGTTTTTTGAACTTCCATATATTTACGAAAGAGAATCTTATCAATAAAGTTATAACCATTTATATGATGAAAGTTGTGTATATAAATAGGTGGTCAATCAAATGATACATATACAATTTGAAGTTAAAATGGCAAATTACTTTGACCTTTTTCTTTTCCAAGTAGCAACAATCTTATTCATGATTGTTAATGGGACTGCAAGGTTCCATATGACTGATAAACATCATGTCATAATCAACAATGCTATTGGTTATGATAGATGGCTCGCTGTTCATTGTATATCTGCGAATGATGATCAGGGTGTTCATTATCTGCCACCTAGTGGACCTGATTCATCTTATTCATTTAGTTTCTATCCACCAATTTTCGGGGACACATTATACCATTGTGGATTTGAATGGGTGTGGAAGGATGCCCAACAAATTAATCATACAATATACCAAAGTTGTACAGTTTTTGAGATTAATAGAGATCAATATTGTCCTTATCGTGTATGTACTTGGTATGTTACAACCGATGGAATTGGTGCAGATGGCTGGCAGCCATATCGTTTTCCGAGTTTCCTTCACTGGGGGTCTGAATGCAGAATCGAGCATCTTTGATTGGGTAGAAGATGTAATAAATAGCATGTTCTAAAAATTATTTTATTTGCTCTTATTTCCTATTCCGAGCAATAAAAAAAGAGAACATGTATCGTTTATCCTTATAATAATATTACTTTTATTAACCATCGGCTCTTGAATCTTTTTTATTATATTTTATATTGAATTGTTTTCAACAATGAATTGATATATTAATTTTCAGTAACTCTTCAAGAATACATCGTCACAAAATCTTAATATAAATAGCTACCAAATACTAAACTCTAAAATCACGTAATTTGTACTAACATTATTAAGATTTTATTTATTTATATGGTAGCTCAAAAACCAGGCCAATATTCACCACTGATATTACTGTTCATATAACAACACGATATAGATGTAAAAGGGTTTACGGAACTCAAATCAAAAGCATTAAAATTAATATTAGAGCAGCATCATTAATGTTAATAATCAATTGATCCATTTTTATCCTCCATTTTTTTTTCAACAAATAGCACTTTAAGATTGTGATAGTAAGTGGGAATACAACATGATTTTTGAATGTCGATAAATGAGGCATGAATAATTTTCGAGCAAATTTGGTACCATAGTTTTAAAAATGTGTTCCAATCGACAGTCCAACCGGTCCGATTGTATATCGCCCATGTGCGGGTCATTTTTCAGGTTTCATACGGACCCCACTTGAGTCGCCCAAAATTCGACCCGTCCGGGTGGTTCGCCTTGGGTCAGCAAAAATTAAAATTTAAAAATCGTATCATATGCTCAAAATCTCCAAATCAACAAAGAAAAGTAGAATTTATATATTATAAATTAATTTATATTTATATAATGTAAATTTTGGAACCTATATTTTGACTATTTGGTCTATATATTTAGACTCTTAGGCCAAGGGAGTGGCATCGTGCACGTTGAAGGTGTTCGTTGGCGGAGCGGACGGTTGATTCGATGTCGAAGAGCGTGAAATCGCCGGCGGATCCTCCTCCCCAGAGGGCACCGCCGCCGCGTACGAGTTCCAATCTGCTAACAGCGACGACGATCCCGACGCTGCTGGCTGGCCCTCCCTTGCCCCTCCTCCTTCTCCCCCCGTGAACCACCCCTGCATCGATCCCTCTTTTCCTTTTTTTGTTAATTTCCTCCCGAGTTTTTTTCGAAGAGATGATTTAATTCGTTTCGAGTGAGGGGGACGTCGATCTGGGAAGCTTTGGAATTAAGCAAATACTAAACGAGAAACAAAAAGGGCATCGTTCGAGCACTGTGTCCACTAAATGGGCTGGGCCTGGCCTGGTATCTCATTTAGATAACAGCTGTCTTCTAGTTTAGTTAACATGAAGAGTTTAACCATAAATAATCTCTTAACCATCCCATCAAATAAGTCGAAGATTCATTAAACTGTGAAACGTTACCCTGCCATAATGTGATGTGTTTTCAATGCCAATAAAAAGCAGGAGTTTGAATTCTCGGAAATGCACCAATATTATAGAATTTTATCATTTTTCAGATCTGATTCAAAAATTGTAAAACTAATTCAAATCAAATAAGATCCGAAAAAAATATCATAATCTTGTAATAAATAATATAAAATTAACCTTGAGCATAAGGTCCATCTTAATTGATGATCTATTAATTCAACCGCAACATAATCTTGGTTGGAGACCAGTTATTATTAAGGGTGAGCAAATGGTAATTGAAATTTGATAAATTCAGTAAAATTTTGTTAATCGGTCGTTCGGAATTGGTAAATCGGTATTCGTAGAAGGTTTTTGAGAAATTCAGTGTATTCGGTAAAATATCAGCATTTAAATATAAGCCAAATTATATATAATTTATTGAAAAGTTCCTTGGCCTCGTCAAAAACTTGATACTCTAAATAGACTTTATATTAATTAAATTTGATGAACTTGTATTTATTAGATTAAATTTGTGTTTATAAAAACTATGTTTGTATTTTTTGATTAAATATAATGATAAATTATAATTTTTTCAAAAAAATCGGTAAATTTGGTAAATACCGAATTTTCCAAAATTTTATTCGATAAATATCAAATTTATCGAATACTATTTGGGATCAGAATCGGTAGAGTCTTTTTTAGTATTTCGGTATTCGGTAAATTCGGTATTCGATAATCGGGATCGGTAAATTCCGAACGCACACCCCGAATTATTATGGATAAGTGGATAAGTATTCTATCTCCACTCAAAAAGAAAAGTAGACTCCCACAAAAATAAGATAACATTTTAATTTTCCAACAAAAAAGAAGTCACTCATTTGCGTCTCTCGTATGAAACATTGATTTGGCTTTTGGTACAGCAGCGACTTTGGTTGTTTTTATGATTAGATTATATTTCCAAAGATACAGATCCAAAGATGTCTATGCAATTCGATCAAGTTTCTTTTACGGATTTGTTGTTTTATTCCGTGTAGCCGGAAAATGATGATCACACCGGAGCTGATATTTGTCGAGAAAATGATCGGAAGTTTTAGTTGACCGGAGCAAGAGAAATATCATATGAAGTAATATTTTAATCCAAAATTATAACATTTATGAAGTTACCAATAATAAGGTGGAAATATCATCTTAGAGTCTTATCTTTATTTTGAGGAATTAATAGGTGGGCATAATTTACATTTCTATGTACCGTAAATTGCATAAAAGGTAGTTTTTCGAACTTCCATATTTTTACGAAAGAGAATCTTATCAATAAATTTGTATCCATTTATATGATGAAAGTTTTGTATATAAATACGTGTTCAATCAAATGATACATATATAATTTGAAGTTAAAATGGCAAATTATTTTGACCTTTTCCTTTTCCAAGTAGCAACGATCTTGTTGATGATTGTTAATGGGACTGCATGGTTACATTAAACATCAAGTCGTAATTAACAATGCTATTGGTTATGATCGATAGCTTACTGTACATTGTATATCGGCGAACGATGATCAGGGTGTTCATTATCTGCCACATAGTGGACCTGATTCATCTTATTCATTTAATTTTTATCCGCCATTTTTCGGGGACACATTATACCATTGTGGATTTGAATGGGTGTGGAAGGATGCCCAACAAATCAATCATACAATACACCAAAGTTGTACGGTCTTCGAGTCTGATAGAGATCAATATTGTCCTTGGCATGTATGTACTTGGTACGTTACAACCGATGGAATTGGTGCAGATGGTTGGGAGCCATATCGTTTTCCGAGTTTCCTTCATTTGGGGGTCTGAATGCAGAATCGATCATCATTGATTGGGTAGGAGATGTAATAAATAGCATGTTCTAAAAATTGTTTAATTTGCTCTTATTTCCTATTCCGAGCAATAAATAAAGAGGACATGTATCGATCAACTCTTTAATAATGTTACTTTTATTATCCATCGACTCTTGATTCCTTTTTATTATATTTTATAATGAATTATTGTCAACAATGAATTGATTTATTAAATTTCAATAGCTCTTCTAGAATACATCATCACAAAATCTTAGTATAAATAGCTAGCAAATGCTTAACTCTAAAATCACGTAATTGAACTCACATTATTAAAATTTTATTTACTTATGGTAGCTCAAAAAACCAGGCCAATCCATTACTTTAGAGATATTTATTGAATTTTAATTTTAAGATGTAATTACGTGTGAGTCATGGAGCGAGAGAGCATTTAACCTAATAGTACAAAGTATTAAAAGACTGACGAAGATTCATTGTTGAAATTTTAACCGGTATAATTATCGGTATAAAAATTTACCTTTAAAAAATGTGTGAATCTTCGAGTAATATTACGATGATTGAATTCATTAAATTTCAGATTTTCCAGGAAAAATATGTAATAATACATGATTGTGTCACTTCAAGTTGCAATATTTTTATTGGAATAAAGATAAAATAACTTCTCTTACTTATACAAAAAGTCTAATAAAAAATTATTTCTCTTGATCCATTCTATTTATCTAAATGAGTTAATTAATACCTTGAACTATTTTTCGGTCACTAGTGATACTTCAATGTCTTAGATGACGTCTCCCTCATCTTAAATACGATATATCATTCTTAAATTATTTTAAAGATAAAAATAAAAACCCCTTTCAAGTATACATTCTCCGGAAGGCACATCGGTTATCAACCTCTGGATCACAGCCCGCAAATAAGATGATCATGTCTTAGACCAATATCGGAATAAATAGGACTAGAACTCTCAAATCGGGTAATAAGTTAATTAGCAAATAAAATTAATTAAAAGACTACCAAACAAGTTCTTAATCCTAATGAGACCCGATATCTTATTTTTGGTAGATAAATATACTTTATTAATAAAATAAAGCTAAAGCGAAAGGAAGAAAAAATACACGATAAAAGATGAACTGACCGCAATCTACATCGAACTGCCAAACCCTATAACATTCTACTCATCCCAAAGCCCCCAAAAAATGAAACTCACACATGTACCTAACTTTTAATGAATCCCAATATAAATCAACCTCGTAATTACCTATTTCATTAAGAGTCCTTGATCAAATAAGTCATTCTCGGATCCGAAAGTAAATAAAATATTTAAAAAGCTCCCGATCGCATTGAACTTCACCGAAGATCACTCGATTTCGATATCTTATTATTGTTGACAACGCTCTTGCATCATATTAGGCAGGAAAATGAGGGATAGGAAGAAACTTATTTTCCATAAAATTCCTTCTATTTATGAGATGAAGTTTTGGAAATAAATAGGACTGGCACTCAAATAAATGCATACATTTTTGAAAAACTAGATCCCAAGAGTGAGGTTGAAATGGCTTATAACTTTGTCTCTTTTTTTCTTCCTAATGGTAACAATCTTGTCAACGATGGTAAGTGGGACGACAATGCTCAACAAAAACAATAGTATAGATGATAAATTGTAGCCGTTCTTAATAATACTATTGGTTTTGTTCTATTGCTTATTGTGCACTATGAATCTTCGGACAGTGATTTGGACACTCATAATCTAATACCCGTAAAACGTAGTTCAATTTACTCATTTAGTTTTTGTCCGGCCCTTTTTAGGACGGTATACCATTGCTTTTTACATGGATAGAAAACGATGTCCAGCAAGTCAACCACGAAGTAAACCAAAATTGCATTGTTTATGACGATGAAAGAGACCGTGGAAAATGCCATAATTGTGCTTGGAATATTAAACCTACAGGGATTTTTGGAATTGGTTGGGGTAGCTGCTTAAACTGGGGCAATGAATGCACATGGTAGATTTAGCATGAGACGTAATAGCTTTTACCAAGTCCTAACAACTATTTTCTTTTCTCATTTTTCATGTTTTAAGCGATAAATAAAGACACGGTGTCTTGAGCCCTGCTATGTTAGATTCCTAGAGCGTGACAAGTTTAAAATGTAGACTGTTCATTTATAAGTCTCCAAGAATTGGGTCCTATCGCTATCTATTGTTACTTACATATTTATCTAGTTCCTATCATCTATGGAGGGTGGAGGTTGGTAGTGCCCGAACTTTCTAAGAATGAAGCAAAAAGTTGCCTCCCAATGCTTTTGGTGAAGAATTTGTTTTGATTCCGGATGTGTGCATTTGGGATATCCCAATCCCAAATACCGAACTTCAAAAAAACTCTATACTGATCCCGATACTGAATACTGAATTAAATTTGGGATTAGAATTGAAATTTACTCGTAATACCAAATTTCGCATGAAAAAGTATAATTTAACATAATTCGATGGAGCAATTGAAACAGTGAAACTCAAGAATCGCCTAACTAAAGAATCATACTTTAAGATCTGTTTTTATTCAACAAAAGTGGTCAACTTACAATTCTATATCTGGTAAAAATAGATGGCATATAAAGACTCATCTTCTTCTCCATAAACTTTATTCTATTTATGGGTTAAGGCTTTTGTAAATAAATAAGTTCAACATACTCTATAGCCACAATTTGAAAAAAAATTATAGATTATAGTTGAAATGGCTAATATTTTTCTCTTTTTATTTTTCAAGTGGCATCAATCTTGTTCACGAGTGTTAATTGCACAATGTTGATCCATGGAAGTGATAAGGCCGGTATTTTGTCTAAAACTACCGTTGTTATAAAAAACGGTCTTGGTTATGGTCGATGGCTCACTCTTCACTGCATATCTATGGAAGATGATTTGGGTACTCATTGTTTACCATCTGAAGGATGTGATTCAACTTATAAATTTAGTTTTCATGAATTATTTTTCAAGGTAAAGTTATTCCATTGTGAATTCAGATGGGTGTGGAAGGATGCCTAACATACAGTTGCACAGTTTACGATTCCATAAGAGAGAGAGATTTTTGTCTTGGTAGAACATATACTTGGAACGCGACAGCTACTGGACTTTGTGCAATTGGTTGGCGGCTAATGCCTCGGCAAGATTGTCTTCATTGGGACACCAAAGAATGTCACGGTCATACGCTTATTGAGCGTGAGATGCAATTGTTTTTTAATCATGTTCTAAACTTTATTTTCTTTTTCATATTTTCTGTTTCTACCAATAAATAATGATGGCATGTACGGAGTGATGATCTCTTTAACAATGTTGCTTTTATTATATTTGATAGTTTATGTTGAACTATTGTCAAGAACTAATTGGTTTATTGAATATTATAACTTGCAAATATCATCATCAAATATTAATATAAATGATTACCAAAACTAAACTCTAAAATCAAAGTTCTTTTTGACGAAAAAAAGAACCTCATAAATAAAAAAGAAAAAGTACACAAAATTTCTTACGACCTACTTCCGTTGACCCCACATCTCGGGCAGTTAAAGAGGTAGGGTCCTCTGATTATTAGACCCGAGAAGAGCCCGACCACCCTATAGTCGAATCCGATGAATTCCATGACGCTCCCAACCAATAGGCCAGCAAGACATCGCCTATTATCTATCCCAACTGATCTCGCAAATTGACAGTCTAGGGGACCGGCTACTAGACAAAAGCTCAATAACTTACTGCTTACATTCACCAGCCTTGAGTTAGCCCATGCAAGAATTCAATTCATTCAATATTCTTGATTTGATGAACAATAAACATTAAATTTTCTATTAATTTGCACTTTTCGTTAAATACTTAATAGTATATTATTATCACATTCATCGGTAACAAATAATTTTTTTGATGTAAAGAAACTAGAAAATTTATGATAAAATAATTTGCATATAAGATAATATTTTAGTCCAAAATTTTACCAACTTATTAAGTGACCACGGTGGAAATTATCTCCCTTAACAACTAATCTTTTTTTAGAAATGATACGATATTTTATTTTGGGAAACGGTATTCAATTTGGGATTTTGATCGATGGAGAAGGATATCCATGAAGTCAACCTACGTTATCTTAGAGTTGCACAGTTTTCACTAATGAGAGACTATAAATCATATTTTTTTCCTTAAGTCATTAGTATTAAATAATTTAGATTTGAATCATATGAGATCTTCAAATATGAATATAAATCTTCTAATAAATTTTTAACACCGTTGTTTTCCAAAAAATCAAAGACTCGAAATCATGTTGTAAGCATAGAAGTGCTCGAAACGTTAACCTTGATTAATTTTGTGCAATTGGTTAGCTAGATGCTTTCATTTTGTCTTAAAAAAATTATATTTTCTTGTATTCCATGTTCTAAGTAATAAATAAAGAGGACATGTATGCATTAATATTTTCTTTTTTAGTGTTGATTTTATTAATCACGGACTCTTCATAATTATACACAGATTTGATTTCTAGTATTGAGGAGCATCTACCCAAAACCTACGAAAAAACCAATGTTTTAAAACCCGTGGTCCGACTGGCAGTAGGACCGGTCGGACCATCACTCGGCAGTAATCCCAGCTCGTTTTTACATTAAAACCCGGCGATCGGTTGAACTATCCAAAATTCGGTCGGACCGGATGGTTCAACATATTTGGTCGAGCCGGGTCAACCGAAAACTGAAAAAAATCATTTCTTTCGACCAAAATGAGGAAAGTTTTTTGAAAAATGGTTTTTTTTTCCTTCGACCAAACTCATGGAAATAGATATGACGAAGAGACCCAGAAACAAATCTCAATATAGAGCAGCCCTTTTAGAAAAAAAAGTGATATTGGAACAAATATGTTCTTGTGACCTCCAATACAGAGACAAAATCTAATTAAATACAAGACAAGTCAACTCAAATCGCAGCTCTTATTGAAAAACCTCAAATCTCTTTGCCTGGATGTTGTCGTCACGTAAAAGAGGATGAATAGAGGATAATTGAAGGTTGAGGACTAAAAGTAGTGGAATGAAGGAAACCAAGAGAAATGAAACACAAGGAGAGAAGAAAAAAGAGAGTGGGGCATGGGAGATTCTTTGGAAAAAGGAGGAGATAAGGAGAGAGAAAGAGATAAGAGTAAGAAAGGAAGAGATAAGGAGAGAGAAAGAGGTAAGGGTTGATGTTACTGGAATGTAAAAGTTTCGGTCCAACCGACGGTCCAATTGATTTGGACCAGGCGGACTGAAAATTTAGAAAATTTTAGGTCACTCTTCGGTTCGCTTTTGAAAATATTAGAAAAAAACATTCTCAAAACAAAAACCTACGAAAAAATCAGTCTACAAATTTGATTCCGGCGTCGTTGGCGGAGCGCGAAACCACCGGCGTCTTCTGAATGGGCTGGTCCTGGCCTGGCATCTCACGTTGTCCTATTGTTTTGAGTAGTAGGAAATGTACCAATATTGTTACCAGAGAAAATATCAATTTTAAATATTTGTTAAAAAAATTATTATTTTTCAAAGACATGATTGATTCGGTAATAATAATAACTAATCCAAAATAGAATAAGATCTGACAAAATAACTCTTGTAATTAAAAAATAAAATTTAGCTCGAGCAGATAGTTAATCTTGATTGATGATCTACTACTTCAACCGTAACATAATCTTGATTGAAGACCAGTTAATATGGATAACTGGATAAGTATTATATCTCCTCTCAAAAAGAAAAGTAGTCTCCCGCAAATAAAAGGTAATCTTTTAATCCTAAATTATAGCATTTACGAAGTTACCAATAATAAGCAGCATTTTTAAATATACAATAGTAACTATTTACCATGGTGCGAATCATATAAGATAATATTTTAATCCAAAATTATAGCATTTATGAAGTTACCAGTAATAAGGTGGAAATATCATCCTCGAAATCTAATCTTTATTTTGAGGAATTATTAGGTGGACATAACTTACATTTCTATGTATGATAAATTACACATAAGGTAGTTTTTTGAACTTCCATATATTTACGACAGATAATCTTAGCCATAAATTTCTATCCATTTATAAGATGAAAGTTTTGTAAATAAATAGGTATTCAATCAAATGATACATATACAATTTAAAGTTAAAATGGCTAACTACCTTGTCCTTTTTCTTTTCCAATTAGCAACAATCTTGATCATGATTGGTAATGGGTTTGCATTTAGGATTCATTTCACTCGTAAAACACATGTAGTAATCAACAACAATATTGGTTATGATCGATGGCTCACTGTACATTGTATATCTGGGGATGATGATCAGGGCACTCATTATCTACCTCCCAATGGACCTGATTCATCTTATTCCTTTAGTTTCCATCCGAATTTTTGGTGGCTCACATTATACCATTGTGGATTTGAATGGGTCTGGAAAGATGCCCAACATATCAATCATACAATACACCAAAGTTGTACAGTTTATGAGACTAATAGAGATCAACATTGTCCTTCTCATGTATGTGCTTGGAACGTTACAACCGATGGAATTGCTGCAATTGGTTGGCAGCCATGGCATTCTCCGAGTTTCCTTCATTGGGGGCCTGAATGCAGCATTGATCATCTTTGATTGGGTAGGAGATGTAATAAATAGCATGTTCTAAAAATTATTTCATTTGCTCTTATTTCCTATTCCGAGCAATAAATAAAGAGAACATGTATCGATCATGTCTTTAATAATGTTATTTTTATTATCCATCGACTCTTGATTCCTTTTTATTATATTTTATTTTGAATTATTGTCAACAATGAATTGATTTATTAAGTTTCAGTAGCTCTTCAAGAATACATCATCACAAAATCTTAGTATAAATAGCTACCAAATACTAAACTCTAAAATTAAGTAATTGAACTAACATTATTATAATTTTATTTATTTATGGTAGCTCAAAAAACCAGGCCAATCCATTACTTTAGAGGTATCTATTGAATTTAAATTTTAAGACGTAATTACGTGTGAGTCATGGAGCGAGAGGACATTTAACCTAATTGTACAAAGTATAGGAAGATTGATGAAAGTTCATATTTCAAATTCTAACCGATATAGTTATCGGTATACAAATTTACCTTTAAAAAATGCATGAATCTTTGAGTAATATTGAATTAAATAAATTTTAGATTTTCCAGTAAAAATATTTAATAATACATGATTGTATCACTTCACGTTGCAATATTTTATTCGAATAAAGATCAAATAATTTTTCTTACATACTCAAAAAGTCTAATAAGCACAATGTATTTGAAATTGTTTGACGTCTCTCTCATCTTAAATACGATATATCATTCTTATTTATTTTAAAGATAAAAATGAAAACGCCTTTCAAACCCAAGTTGTCGTACACATTCTCCGGAAGGCACATCGGATATTAACCTTTTGATCACAGCCCGCAAATAAGATGATCAAGTCATGGACCAATATCGGAATAAATAGGACTAGAACTCTCAAATCGGCTAATAAGTCAATTAGCAAATAAAATTAATTAAAAGACTACCAAACAAGTCTCTTAATCCTAATTAAACCTGATATCTTATTATTGCTGATAACGCTCTTGTATTAAATAAGGCAGGAAAATGAGGGATAGGAAGAAAATTATTTTCCATAAAGTTTCTTTTATTTATGAGATGAAGTTTTGGAAATAAATAGGATTGGCACTCAAATAAATGCATACATTTTTTCAAAACTAGATCCGAAGGGTGAGGTTGAAATGGCTTATAACTTTGTGTCTTTTCGTCTTCCTAATGGTAATAACTTGTCCACGACGGTAAGTGGGACGACAATGCTCAACAAAGAATAGTATAGATGATAAAACTGCAACGGTTCTTAATAATGCTATTGGTTTTTGTCGATCGCTTATTGTGCACTATGAATCTTCGGACGGTGGTTTGGGCAGTCATAATCTGACAACCAAAAGATCTTGTTCAAATTACTCATTTTGTTTTCGTCCAGCCCTTTCGAGGACGGTATACCATTACTTTTTTACATGGATAGAAAACGATGTACAGCAAGTCAGTCACGAAGTAACCCAAAATTGTACTATTTATGACGTTGAAAGAGACCGTGGAAAATGCCATAATTGTGCTTGGAATGTTAAACCCACAGAGGATTTTTGGAATTGGTTGGGCTAGCTTTTTAAACTGGGGTAATGAATGCACATGGTAGATTTAGCATGAGATGTAATAGCTTTTACCAAGTCCTAACTGTTGAAAACTTTGGGTTGGAGGATGAAAGAATTTTGGTGTTGCACCAACTTCAAGGATCTTGTAAGGATTTTTTTAAACAAATAGTTTGACCCTCCAGATATTTTCGCGAGTAAAATACATCAATAAATTTTTATCGTCAGGATACAATGAAGCTTCCACACCATCGTCGAGTTCAAGGATTGTATTACTTTGACCCGACCAAAAATACACTATGAGAAAAATCTGATTGTGCTCTTAGAGGTAAGTACGTAGGATAGTTTTTTGGAAGTTGGATGGATTAAATGGAAGATAAAGCCTGCTCTTTATAGAGGTTTGACACCAGAATTTATGCCTTTCCATCACGAAAAGACTACATGCAAAGTTCATCAATGGTGGCTGATGGTTTGAGTCACTTCCCTTGAGGGGCACAAAGTTTGAATCTGTCAGAGTCGACTTGCGGTCGCCAGTTAACTGGCAGTCGCAAGTTGCCTTGTCCAGAAAGTTTTTGTATCACCTGACTGACGGTCGCCATTTGACTGGCGACCGTAAGTCTCTTGTTCTAGAAAGTTTCTGTGACTCCCTACTGGCGGTTGCCAGCTCTTCGAAACATTAACCTTGATTAAGTTTGTGCAATTGATTAGCTAGATACTTTCATCGTGTCTTAAAAAATGTTTTATTTTTTTGTATTTCATGTTCAAAGTAATAAATATAGAGGACATGCATGCATTAATATTTTCTTTTTTAGTGTTAATTTTATTAATCATGGACTCTTCATAATTATATACAGATTTGATTTCTAGTATTGAGTAGCATCTTTCAAAACCTACGAAAAATCAGTCTACAGATTTGATTCCGGTGTCGTTGGCGAAGCGCAAAATCGCCGGCGTCCTTTGAATGGGCTGGGCCCTACTTGGCCTGGCATCTCACGTTGTCCTAGAGTTTTGAGAACTCGGAAATGTACCAATTTTTTTCAGAGAAAACACCAATTTTAAATATTTGTTCAGAAAATTGAATCATTTCTCAAAAACATGATTGATTCGGCAATTGTAATAACTTATTCAAATTAGAATAAGATTCGAAAAAATAACTCTCTTAATCTTATAATAAAAAATATATAATTTAGCGCGAGCAGATAGTTAATCTTGATTGAAGACCAGTTAATATGGATACCTCGATGAGTATGATATCTCCTCTCAAAAAGAAAAGCAGTCTCCCGCAAATATAAGGTAATTTTTTAATCCAAAATTATAGCATTTATGAAGTTATTAATAATAAGCGGTATTTATATATATATATAAAATGTAACTATTTACTATGATGCGAATCATATAAGGTAATATTTTAATCCAAAATTATAGCATTTATGAAGTTAACAATCATAAACGGCATTTTTTAATATATATAAAGTAACTATTTACTATGGTGCGAATCTTATTAATATTTTAATCCAAAATTATAGCATTTATGAAGTTACCAGTAATAAAGTGGAGATATCATCCTCGAAAGTCTTATCTTTATTACCAACTCATGTATGGTCTGATGGAAACGGTGTCAGTCCTTAAGCATGAGGTGGGAGGATCGAATTCCGTGACCGTCTAAGATCCGAAATTGTGGAAACAATTTAAATCTCACCAAAAAAAGTCTTATCTTTATTTTGAAGAATTATTAGGTGGACATAATTTACATTTCTATGTATGATAAATTGCACATAAGGTAATTTTTTGAACTTCCATATATTTACGACAGATAATCTTATCCATAAATTTATATCCATTTATAAGATGAAAGTTCCGTATATAAATAGGTGTTCAATCAAATGATACATATACAATTTGAAGTTAAAATGACTAACTACTTTGGCCATTTTCTTTTCCAAGTAGCAACAATCTTGTTCATGATTGTTAATGGCACTGCAAAGATCCATTTCACTCATAAAACACATGTAGTAATCAATAATATTATTGGTTATGATCGACGGCTCACTGTAAATTGTATATCTGGGAATGATGATCAGGGCATTCATTATCTGCCTTCCAATGGACCCGATTTATCTTATTCCTTTAGTTTCTATCCGAGATTTTGGGGGGGACACATTATACCATTGTGGATTTGAATGGGTGTGGAAGGATGCCCAACAAATCAATCATACAATACACCAAAGTTGTACAGTTTTCCAAGTTTTAAGAGATAAAAACTGTCCTGATCATGTATGTGCTTGGAACGTGACAACCGATGGAATTTGTGCAATTAGGTGGCAGCCATATATTTTTCCAAGTTTCCTTCAATGGGGGCCTGAATGCAGAATCGATTCTTTGATCAGGTAGGAGATGTAATAAGTAGCATCTTCAAAAAATTATTTCCTTTGCTCTTATTTCCTATTCCGAGCAATAAATAAACAGAACATGTATCGATCATCATTTTAATAATGTTACTTTTATTAACCATCGACTCTTGCTTCATTTTTGTTAAATTTTATTTGGGTTATTGTCAATAATGAATTGATTTATTAATTTTAGTAACTCTTCAAGAATGCATCATCACAAAATCTTAGTATATGTAGCTACCAAATAGTAAACTCTTAAATCACGCAACTAAACTAACATTATTAAAATTTTATTCATTTATAGTAGCTCATACCATGGCCCAATCCATTGCTTTAAAGATACTTATGAAGTGTGAGTCATGGGGGATTGGATTTTGTCCCGGTTGTACAAAGCCTGTCAGGCCCATCCTGGAGATGATTACAACCCTTGGATGAGTAAAAAAAATATGGAGCTGATCTAATGGCAAAAAATTATTGGAGGTAATTTAGATATTGGGGGAAAATTTATTGAGGGCGATGGTGGGGCTGGCGTGAATTGCCATGGATTCGGACGGACGGTGATGGATTGTGATTATGTTAAAATGGTTATGTTGCCGGCAAGATTAGCAGAGGCTGTGAAGGAAGATACGAGTGGGTCCCACCAGTTGCATCCTCTGTTCCCTAACTTGTTTCTTCTGAATTTTTATTTTAGTGGGTTATGTTTTTAGCTTTCTGAGAAGAAGATTTGATGCTTTAGCTAGTAGTTAGAAGGACCCGCCTACTGCTTGTTATTCGTTACTAGAACATGATCTTTTTTTTGAAGCTACAAGGTGGGGTCTCATGGCCTCGACTTGTAAGACCTGAATTGTTATTAAATGGACAAAAAGGGTGCACTAGTGCCCACCATTCACACCAAAAAACAAACAAACATAATACTAGCTAAAAGAAGTTGCAACGACGACACCGACAACAATCGGTCGAGTAATGATGTCTTGATTTTGAATATTAGTTTTTGAATGTTATGATACAATAGTTTATTATATTATGATACAATGATTTGCACACTTATGATACAATAATTTGTACACTTATGATACAATAGTTTATCATGTTATGATAAAATAGTTTGCACAATTTACGATATTAAATGGACAAAAAGGGTGCACTAGTGCCCACCATTCACACCAAAAAACAAACAAACATAATACTAGCTAAAAGAAGTTGCAACGACGACACCGACAACAATCGGTCGAGTAATGATGTCTTGATTTTGAATATTAGTTTTTGAATGTTATGATACAATAGTTTATTATATTATGATACAATGATTTGCACACTTATGATACAATAATTTGCACACTTATGATACAATAGTTTATCATGTTATGATAAAATAGTTTGCACAATTTACGATATAATAGTTTATCATGTTATGATACAATGGTTTGCACAGTTACGCTACAATGGTTTATCATGTTATGATAAAATGGTTTATCATGTTATGATAAAATAGTTTGTTATGTCAAAAATTTTGACCGACTATGTTCGAATGGTTGCACAGTAATGATAAAATAGTTCGTCATGTTGTGTTCAAATGGTATACCCGGTTATATCAAATGGTATGCTCAATTATATCGAATAGTATGTCCGGTTATTAAATAGATAATTAAACTATATATTGAATGGTATGTCCGGTTAAATTAAATAGTATGGCCGATTATATTAAATAGTTTACCCGGTTATTAAATAATTAATTAAATTATATATCGACCGGTATTTCTGATTATATTAAATGGTATGCCCGGTTAAATCAAATGGTATGCTTAATTATATCAAATGGTATGTCCGGTTATTTAAAATACTTATAATAAGAAAATTAATTAATTTATGTATTAAATGGTATTCCGAATTATATTAAATTTTATGTCCGGTTATATTTAATGATATGCTCACAAATATAATATTAAATATTAATTACAATAAAAACAAAAAATTACAAAAACACGCGTCAGCAAAAATCTATTTGATTAAAATAATCCCAATCCCCTACGTGGCCAAGATCTTCTTTGTGGGCCTAAGCACGCATCAGCAAAAAGCCGAAAATCCTTCCCCTTGGTTCAACATGCTCTCTCCCTTTACCCAATTATGACGATATTGCCCTTAACTACTCTCGGTCCATCTCCACGTCAGGCCGGTCCTGGATAATTGATCCAGGACCACACCCGGTCCCGAGTCATGGAGGAGGCCAAGTGAAATGCAGGTGCTTCCATTCTGGATAACCCGATAAGTTTTGTATCTCCACTAAAAAAGATAAGTTGTCTCTTAATTTTTTTATATCCTTTTAAATTGACCAAGTAATTCAATTTTGAGTTGGTAAAATTTTTGATGTACCAAAAAGTTATACTAATATTATGTTTTCAAAATTTTAAACTCAAAATCTCTTAGGTAAACTAGAACATCGGATATAAAACCTTTGGTGTTATTATTGTGGTGATCTATTCGGAGTTTTTAGTTTTTAGTACCTTCGGTTGTACTTAAGATACATTTGGTGTAAACATTCTCGGTGATCTTTGGAGAGATAATATAAATTTATTTATTTAAAAAAACTAGATTAACGACATCACTAATTGATATAAATATTTTTTTAAAGTCTCTTATTTGGAAACACATATATATTGCCTGTGTAGTAATTGTAGTCGAGCCACCTTCTAAAAAATTATGTTCGAGTAATTTTATGATGATCAAATTAATATAATTTTAATTATACATGATTGTATCAATTGAAGCTGTAATAATTTTATTAATAAAAATTAATATTACATGAAAGATAGAGGACTGCCGGCCCTCAGTATACTCAACGACCATCAAATAAAAACTCATCTTATCTTTAGAATAAAAAAACTTTATGTGAAATAAAAAAATCATTCGAATACACTAACATAATTTTATCTTTAGAATTTTATTAAAAATTAAAAAAAATCATTGATATAGATGGGTGTGCCACATGGCAGCTACCTAGGGGGAGTCGATCTACCCATTTTCTATTTTCAAAATTAGTTATTTTGAAAATGTTGTAAATTAATATTCATTTTGGGAAATTTGTTAATTTGTTTACCAAGTTTGGAAAAAACCCGTCGAATTCCGCTTTTCTTTTTCTTTTACGAGCTGGAGCGGTGATTTTGGTTTGGTGGATAGCTGATAAGACGGAACAACAAAGAAACGTCATCGTTTGAAGAGATATCTCTCCTCGAGCAAGTGTTTCTGCTACTAAATATATATAGCCGATGATACTTATTTAAAGTCGAACCTAATTAGAATATTATTTATTAAATTTTGATTTATTAAATATTTAATAGTATACGGTTACCATAAGCGATATATTTTAATTAAAAAAAAGCTACTTAAATTGCATATAAACTAATATTTTATTCAAAACTTGCAATAACTTATAAAGTTACCAATAATAATAAGATGGAAATCATAATATCAATTGTTAATATCAACACACGCTAATGTAACTGAAAGAAGACCCTCCTATTAAAATGCTAATAAAATCAATAGAATAATATAACAAAGTAGGACTAGAACTCTCAAACCGGGTAATAATTTAATTAGCAACCAAAATTAATTAATTCAAAGACGACCAAACAAGGCTCCAAATAATAATACAAATCCTAAATATAATCGATTTCTTATTATTGCTTATAACGCTCCTGCCTTATATTAGTCAGGAAAATGAGGGTCGTCTGGCCCCGTCTAACTATACATAGTCTACTTGACTTCCATATATAAATATAAAAGAAGAAAATTATTTTACATTAAGTTCCTTCTATTTATAAAATGAAGGTTTGTAAATAAATAGGATAAAATTACGGTCGTTCTTAATAACGTTTTTGGTTTTGGCCGATGGCACACTGTACACTGTAAATCTTTGGATGATGACTTGGGCACTCATAATGTGACACCCGAAAGACCTAGTTCAACTTACTCATTTAGTTTTCATCCGGGCCCTTTAAAAGACCACATTATTCCATTGTGGATTTACATGGATAGAAAAAGATGCTCAGCAAGTCAACCACACAGTAACCCAAAGATGCACTGTTTACGACTATGAAAGAGACGGTGGAAAATACCATAATTGTGCTTGGAATGTTAAATCTACAGGGATCTGTGGAATTGGTTGGATTGGCTGTTTAAACTGGGGCAGTGAATGCTGAGGGGTATGATTTAGCATGAGATGTAATAGTTTTTATCATGTCCTAATAACTATTTTCTTTAATCTTGTTTCATGTTTCAAGCGATGAATAAATAGGACATGTATGAGGTGATCAACTGTTTAATAATTTTACTTTTATCAATTAATGGGTCATGAGCCCTTCTATGGTAGATTCTTAGAGTGTGATAAGTTTAAAATCTAGACTGTTCATTTTTATAAGCATCCACGAATTGAGTTCGCATTATCTATTAGAGGTTGGAGGTTCGTGATGACCAACTTTGTAAGAAGTAAGAAAACCGTTGTCTCATCAATGCTTTTGGTGAAGAATTTATTTAAGAACCTTTCGTTGCTTCGTGGATTTACTTATAAGTGGGTCAATCTCGTGTATATTATTTTATTCACATGATTCATATTTCATCGTACATTGTTCAAGTCAAAACTCGTACAACTATCAGTTCAATGGATTTTATTTATAAGGATGTATTAGAGGAGACCAAGTGAAATGCAGGTGCTCCCATTTTGGATAAGTTTTGTGTTCCCCTCAAAGAAAAAGCAGTCTCTTATTATTTTTGTTTATAATGCGTGATATCGAGAGATCTCATTGATCAAATTTCGGACTCGGATTTGGTAAAATTTGTAAAAGGTGACAACACTCTCATAACTTGTATTTAATATTTTTGTATTTTTAAATTTTAAATTTTAAATTTAAGCTAAAATAATTCATTTAAGTATTTGTTGTTAAAAGTTGTGAAATTGAGTGCCGCTTACTTTATCATTGAATCACAGATATATATACAAGTTACATGACCTCCTAGGATTTCGTTGTATAGCTAGGGTTGCCGCCTCTACTTGCTTGGCTTACAAAAAAGATATCATAACTTATACATTCCTAATCGAACTTGCCAACTTGACAAGTTTCCATAACACTCCACCTCAAGTTGGCATGTGTAGATTGATCACTCCCAACTTGCTTAACAATTTGTGAAAACGCTTTCTTCCAAGAGCCTTTGTAAAAATATTTGCGAGCTGATCTTCAGTGGGAATCTTTGTTGGCACCACCTCCTGATTGTATTTGTTCATGAACAAAGTAACAATCTATTTCCACATGCTTCGTTCTCTTATGAAACACGGAATTTTTGGCAATGTGCAATGCTGCCTCGTTATCATAATATAGCACAGTTCCTCTTGGTTGCTTTACTCCCAACTCGCGCATTAGCCATCATAACCAGACCTGCTCACTAACTGTGCTAGCCATTGCACGGTATTCTGCTTCAGCTGTTGACCTCGACACTACAACTCGCTTTTTTCTCCGCCAAGACACAGGGAACCCGCCTAGCATTATGCAATATCCAATGCATGATCTTCCGGAGGTGGAACAACCTCCAAAATTGGAATCACAATATGCTGTTAATTTCTCTCCCCCATCGATTCGCAAGAGTATACCCTGACCACTAGTTCCTTTCAAATACTAAACCGCTCGTTCGGCAGCTGCCATATGCTCCTCCCTTGGTGCGGTGACAAAATGACTAAGGATACCGATGACGTAGGCTATATCTGGTCGTGTCACAACCAAGTACATCAATCGACCAATTAGTCTCCTGTACCTCTTTTGATTCATCATCTCTACTCCTTTATTTGCGTCAAGGTGATGATTCTGCTCTATAGGAAAAGTAGCTGGCTTGCTTCCTTCTTTTCCACAGTCTTTCAGAATATCGAGTGTATATTCTCGCTAGCTAAGCACCAGTCCGCGTGATGTCATCGCTGCCTCTATACCCAAGAAGTACTTTAGATTGCCCAAGTCCTTGATCTCGAACTTCTCATTCAAATAACTCTTGACCTCATCTATCTTCATCCAGCTTGTGCCAGTTAAGATGACATCATCAACATATATCAGTGCTTTGACCACCACGTTACCACTAGTGTACGAGAATAACGAGTGATCTGCCTTTGACTGCTTGAAATCCCTTTCCAGGAGTACCTGGTGAACTTGCTATACCGGCTCCTGGAGGCTTGTTGTAGACCATACAAGGACTTATACAATCTGCACACTTCTATGTCACCGTCTTTCCTGTACCCTTGGAGAATTCGCAGATACACCTCTTATTCTAAGTCTCCATAGAGAAAACCGTTGTCTACGTCTAGTTGATGTATCAACCAACCTCTCTTGACAGCAACTGCCAGTAAACATCGCAAAGTAACAAGCTTTGCCACAGGCACAAAAGTATCATAAAAGTCAACACCTTCAACTTGTGTGAAGCCCCTCACGACCAACCTTGCCTTATATCGCTCCACTTTGCCATTTGGTTTAAACTTGACTTTGTAAACCCAATTCGAGTCAACCACTCGCTTTCCTTTAGGTAATCCTTATAGAGTCCATGTCCTATTAGTCTCCAATGCTTTGATTTCTCGTTGCATCGCTTCTCTCCAGTGCCTGTACTTAACTGTCTGGTGAAATCTTTTGGCTTTTCGTATGAAGATATGGTCGTAAGTAAAGGCTTATGTGAGCTCGAAAAGTGATCATAATGCACATATTGAGATAAGAGTTCCTGAAGGCTGGGCCGGCTTTTGCAATATGATGGAGGGTGATAATGACTCTTCAAAGTTCTCCAAATGGCCTGGTAACTTGCGATTTTGCGAAGGCCAAGTCCTTTCCGCAGCTACTGGACCTTCTTCGGTCGTTGTAGGATTTTCTCCACCCGAAATCACCTTGACACGCTACCATTCTTCTTCATGGATAGTCGGTGTCGGGACAGCGGGTGCTGGAGGGGAAGAAGTTGTGATTGGTTCCTCATCAATTTGAATTGGGAAAAATGTACTACTCCCTATGTCTGTCCGCCCCATCGAAATCTAATATCCTTCTTCGATGGGTGATACTTGCCGAAAAGGAAAACAATCTTCCAAGAACACCACATCTCGACTTGTTGTTATCTCGCCAGTTCGCAAATCATAGACTCGGTACCCTTTCTAGCCAGCAGGGTATCCCAAGAAGACATATCATCTTCCCCTTTCACCAAACTTATCTGACGAGTGCTGGTGAACATAGGCAAGGCATCCAAAGCTCCTCAGGTGACCATAATTGACAACCTTGCTAAAAAGAACTTCATAAGGTGTCTTGTTGCTGATTGCTACCGAAGGTAGCCGATTGATCAAATAGACCACCGTAAGAACACACTCTCCCCAAAACTCCACTGGCAAGGCTGCGTGAAAATAGAGTGCCCTGTCATTGACGGGGGCACGATACTTCCTCACAACTGTCGATGTCTTCAGCCATGGTGTATGGGTCTATTTGATGAAGCAAAAGTCGGAGGTAGGAGAGCTTACTTTATCAACAAGTCGGAGTGCCTTGTCTTTAACTTGGCTCTCATTCCATGTGAAATTGAGTGCTGCTTACTTTATCATTAGAATCACAGGTATATATACAAGTTACATGACCTCCTAGGGTTTCGTTGTATAGCTAGAGTTAGGGGTGAGCAAATCAACCGGACCGGACCAAACTGGAAAAAACCAGACCAAAATTTTAGAAATATTGCGAACCGGACTGGACCGTATCCACTCCGGTCTGGTCTGGTCCGACCAAAAACCAGACAAGATTATAAAAAAATGAACAGAAATTGGGTTTTGGACCGGACCAAACCAGATCGGACTTGGAATCGAATTTTGGGTATTTTTGCAAACCGGACAGGACTATTTTTATATTTGGTCCGGTTTGGTCTGGTTTTTTTAGTCAGGATTGGTCCGATTTGACGATTTTTGATTTGTTTGCTCACCCCTAGCTAGGGTTGCCACCTCTACTTGCTTACAAAAAAGATATCATAACTTATACATTCCTAATCGAACTTGCCAACTTGACAAGTTTCCATAACAAAAGTAGTCTCTTATTTGGATAAGCGATCGTCGTATCCCGCTTTTATTTCTCTTACGAGTTGGAGCGGTGATTTTGGTTCAGGAACGATAAGGATACTCGTCGTTTAGGAACACGATTAAACCAATTTATTGTTTTGAAAGTTATGGCTTGCTTACAAAAAAGATATCATAACTTATACATTCCTAATCGAACTTGCCAACTTGACAAGTTTCCATAACAAAAGTAGTCTCTTATTTGGACAAGCGATCGTCGTATCCCGCTTTTATTTCTCTTACGAGTTGGAGCGGTGATTTTGGTTCAGGAACGATAAGGATACTCGTCGTTTAGGAACACGATTAAACTAATTTATTGTTTTGAAAGTTATGATATGTTCAATAATTAATAGTACTCTGTTATCCTAAGCGATATGTTTTTATTCAACAAAAATAGATTACTAAAATTGATATTAACTAATGTTTTAGTCTATAATTGCAGCAACTTATGAAGTTACCAACAATAAGGTGGAGATCATCTCCCTTCTTTTGGTTTTGACAAGATCGATTATGGTTTTGACAAGATCGATTATCGCAACTTCGAATAATGGACTTCCGGTACTCATCGCCACCTCCCCCGATGTTTCCCGGCTACCAAACACCAAAACACGCCATTAGTACCTTCTGGAGAACTCCATAGATATGGCTAATTATTAACCCAAAAAAAAAGCAGTTGTAATGTTTTCCTTATTATTTATTATTCATACATGTTCATGAGGAATCGAGGAATCTAACATCCTTCTTCACGGGTGCTTTCTGTTTCCATTCTCTTCTTCCTTATTTCTTGGGTTAAATTTCATGTGGACGTAACGTTTATTGGTGAATCATTTTCCTGTTTTTGTTTTGATAGCAAGAGTGGCTAGGATGATCGCAATCTATAGCGATTTCTAAGTTTTTATTTTGCAAAGGGTATAACGGATTTTTCAATATGAAAATTCTAATGTTGTCAATAATTTGGAGTGTTTTTTTTGGGTATTTCTATATGATAGGGTCCTAAATGTCTATTTCTAATAACATCTAAATCTTAGTATAGATACTACTTAAATTGCAAATTAGCTATTACTTTGTTCTCAAATTACAGCAACTTATGAAGTTACAAATAATAATAAGGTGGAAATAAAATATCAATTGTTAACATCAACACATGCCAATGAAACTGAAAGAAGACCATCCTATTTAAATCGTATGAAATTAATTAAACGATGTAACAAAATATGACTAGAACTCTTAAATCGGGTAATAAGTTAATTACAAACAAAATTAATTAAATGACTACCAAACAAGTCTTCAAATAATAATACTAATCCCAATTAGATTCGATCTCTTATAATTGCTCATAATGCTCCTGTATCATATTAGGCAGGGAAATGAGGGTATGGATTGGGTACGGAATGGCCAGATTTCGAACTGTTCGGAATGAAGACACGCGGAAATTTTTTTTGCAATAATGCTAAAATACGGGGATCAAAATGAAAAAGTCATGCGCAAACACAGGCCTGAAACAAATACCATTATGACATAACTGCGCATGTCAGTATGACATAACAGTGCATGCCAGTATCACATAACTGCGCATGCCAGTATGACTTTTTTACAAAAATGCTAAAATACGGGGACCAAAATGAAAAAAGCTGCGTGCGCCATTATCATAAATGAGACTTGCCACTGTCACAAATACACATGCCATTATCACATAACTGCACATCCCAGTATCACATAACTGCACATGCTAGTATCACATACTTGCGCTTGCCAGCGCGAACCCCCTTTCACTCCAAACCGTTCGGAATGATTTCTTCACTCCGTACCCAATCCAAACCCGAGAAATAAAGGTGGTCTGTCTATATATAGCACACCTGATTTCCATATATAATTAATTAATTTCTATTATGTTCTTTCTATTTATGAGATGAAGTTTTGTAAATAAATACGTTCGGTACTCAAAGAGACACATACAAGTGAGGTTGAAATGGCTTATAATTTGTCTTCTCCTCTTCTTAATCGCAACAATCTTCTCCATGACGGTTAGTGGGACGACATTGCACAACAAAAACGATGGTATGGATGATAAAACTACAGTCGTTCTTAATAATGTTCTTGGGTTTGGTCGATCACTTATTGTGCTCTGCGAATCTCCAGACGGTGACTTAGGTACTCATAAACTGGCACCCGAAGGACCAAGTTCAATCTACTCATTTAGTTTTCGTCCTGCCCTTTCCAAGACGGAATCCCATCGGTTTTTTACATGGACAGAAAATGATGCCCAGCAAGTAACCCAAAATTGTACTGTTTATGAATATGAAAGAGACCATGAAAAGTGCCATAATTGTGCTTGGAATGTTAAACCTATAGGGATTTGTGGAATCGGTTGGACTGGCTGCTTCAACTGGGGCAATGAATGCATTTAGCATGAGGTGTAATAGTTTTTATCATGTCCTAAAAATTATTTTCTTTACTCTTGTTTCATGTTTCAAGCCTTAAATAAAAAAAGACTTGTATGAAGTGACCATCTATTTAACAAATTGACTTTTGGATGTCACTCTGCACTCTGTTCGACGTCACTTTGTTATTTTCTTATTTATCTAGTTCCAATTATTGAGGGAGGATGGAGGATAGTAATGCCCAACATTACGTTGGCGAAGAATTTGTTTATATGATTTTGTGGTTTGATGAGTTTGTTTATAAACGGGTCGATTTTGTGTCGATTGTAATACTTATACGATCTATATTGCATCATACTTTAGGACATTTAGCCTAATAATACAAAGTATATGAGGATTTAATAATTCAAATTCTAACCGATACAATTACCATTGTAAAAATTTGGGCAAATTGCTTTGAGGTATCCGGTCTATAACGTAATTCCTGGTAAGGCCTCTATCATTCAAAAAATATTTTATCACCCATGTCTTTTAATTTAATATTGATCTCGGATTCCACGCGAGTAGTCATTTTTTTCATGAAAATAACATTTATACTCTTAAATAAAAAATAAAAAACAAAAAATATAACTTTTTCTACCTCTGGAAACACCAACCAGACCAACCCAGATATACCAAATTGAATAAATAAAATACTCAATTAACTTTAACACTCTTTTGTTCCCCCACCCACACATCCACCCCTCGCCTCCCTTCTTCTTCCCCAACAATACCATTTCATCCCTAGCTGTCGTATGCATTCTCCGAAAGGCACATCAGGTATTAACCAGCCCACAAATAAGATGATCATGTCATGGAAAAAATCGTGTAGCACACAGGATAGTGGTCACCATTTACCTTGACAAGCAAAGGTTCATCATCACCAATCGTCTGACTTCCAAACTTGGAAGCAACCAAACTCGAATCCTTCAACTTCAAAGTTAATGGACCAAACTCTGATCAAGCATCTTACGTTGGGATATAAAGGAGGCCAATTGTTGAACGGAGCAGCCTCTAACGAAGCAAGCTGCCCATGTTGCTTGGATGCCAACGAACCGAAGACCACTACCGTAATGAATGGGAGCGTGGAGAACATGGCAGCCTTCTTCCCAACTCATGCATCACCTGTCTCCGTCATCAAAGTCAAAAATTGGCCCACACCTCTCATGAACAAGACCACACCTTCCATGTCTCCATGGATCGGCGCCTAAAAAGGGTGACCGATCCAGGAGGGTAGAGAATCGTAGATAAGACGAGCGAGGAAAGATAGGCCAGCCTGAAGAATACTTTGATCTGAGATACAAACAACCCTAGCCATAGGGCTAGGTTGAAGGCACATCGGATTCAGAAACAGACTTACCCCAATTCTGAAATCTGATTCGTACAACACCAGTCTTCATCATCAAAGAAAAGATAAGCCCAATATCTCCACCAGACAGAATAACGCCTTCCATGACTCCAAGGAACGGCTCCTAAAGAGGGTGACCGAACCTGGAGAGAAAAGAAACATAGACATGACCACAGAGGAGAAAGTGGTCAGCCTGAAAAGCACTTTGACCCGAGATAAATTTCCCATCGGATGGGAGGAAAAGAACGGCATCGACGGCCTAGGAGCATCATCAAAACACCTTTTTGGAACCGCCATTGGGATCACCGGAATGGTTTTGGGATAGGCGCTTGACAAAATCCTAGCCGTGGGGCTAGGTTTAAGAAGAGACGAAATCATAATCGGGCCATCCCCGATCTGATTCTTCTGGAACGACTGCACATGGAGGAGCGCCATCCCCCCGGAGCATGCAGGAGACCCGCTATCGTCACGGGCGGCGGGGCATCCCAGCGGCGGCGCAAAAAAAGGGTGAGGGATTGGGTCGCCTTAAAATCACTTTTTTGGGAGATTTTTTTTTTCTAGCGCTTTGGAGGCTGATTTGTTTCCCCCATTCTTTGTTTGCTCGAATCTATATGCACACTACTTTTATCGTGGAGATCTTTTGTCTGCTAACCCGGGTTATAATCCTTACCATAGTTGGCGTGGCATCTTGGATGATCTATCTTTCTTAGCCCGCCGAGTTGGAGTGACAAATTGTTACAGAGAGTAATATTTGTATATGGTCGGACCAGTGGTTTCCCGGGACTTTGCTTGGCCATCCACAATATTTGTTTCCCAGATAGTAACATCCCGGTGTCTTTCCCCTCGTATTTGGATATTCCTATTGCGATTATTTGATAGTAACTTCCCGGTGCGCACCAATTTGGCCAAACGTGGAATCCAATTGGATGTTATATGTCCCCTCCGTTGAGACTGTTGCTCACCCTCTTGTTTCCTGTCTTGTGTCATCTCAATTTTAGCAACAAATTGGTGCGGACTCCCGTGTGCTACCAATTGACTCATTCATGGATGCTCGCATAGTTCTGTTGTCCCGATTGGACATTCTTGCTAAAAGCGTCAGGGTGGCATGGCTTTGGTGTATCTGGTGTTTTCGTAACTTTGTTTTCTTTCGACATGACTCACTCCTTAATGCCCCTCAGAAGAAGATTGGATTCGGTATTGAGAACGTGATCCCATAATACTAATCGGAGAGCAGCGACACATTATAATGATACGCATAAAAAATAACACATCAGACAATGTGACATTATAATTTTTCATGTGTCGTTGTGAGAGACATTGAGAGAAAAAGAAAGAGAAACATTAATTTACTATTCGTGGGAATAAAGATCAAATAACTTCTCCTATTTACTTAAAAAGTCTAATGAGTACCATGTATTTGAAATTATTTAACTTGACCTATTCTATTTATCTAAATGAGTCAATTAATACCTATAACCATTTTTAGGTCACTAGTAATATTTCACCATCTTACATGACGTCTACCTCATCTTAAATAAAAGAGAAAAGTTTACATTAGTACCATGTGGTTTGCGTATTTTTCACATATGAGTTTGTAGTTTAAAACTCATCACAAAGGTCCCTGTGGTTTCACGGGCTCGTCAGTTAAAGGCTCGGATAGCTCCCCGAGCCTAGTCAGCGTCCTTGGGACTTGCCATCTCGGAACGATGCTATTTTTCGGTCTGTGTGGCATGCCACGTAGGATTAAATTTTAACCCCGAGTTGCTTGGAGAACTGAGATGCGCTTCTCCTCACACTATTCCTAATGTCCCACCCAGGCCGTGGTTGGAGAGGAGGGGCTGGGTCGGGGTTCTACAGTGGGCAGCTAGGGTAGTTCGGGTGGTGGCTTGGAGATGAGGGGCTCGGTCGAGGTAAATGACTGAATCGTAGAGGGAAAGAAGGGGGTGGGGGGTTATTGAAAAAATCTAAACGAACTTGGGATTGTTTTGAATTTTTTTGACTTACCACGCTCGCAATTTCGAGTCAGGATTTGATCTTACATGGCATGCCACATTGGATTAAAAATGGCGTCATTCCGAGATGGCAAGTCCCAAGGATGCTGACTAGGCTTGGGAAGCTATCCGAGCCTTTAATTGACGAACCCGTGAAACCACAGGGACCTTTGTGATGAGTTTAAACCCCAAACCCATATGTGAAAAATACGCAAACTACAGGATACTAATGTGGACTTTTTCTTAAATAAAATATATCATTCTTATTTATTTTTTTAAAAATGCTCTTGCATCATATTAGGCAGGAAAATGAGGGATAGGAAGAAAATTATTTTCCATAAAGTTCCTTCTATTTATGAGATGAAGTTTTGAAAATAAATAGAATTGGCACTCAAATAAACGCATACATTTTTGAAAAACAAGATCTGAAGAGTGAGGTTGAAATGGCTAATAACTTATGTCTTTTTCTCTTCCTAATGGTAACAATCTTGTCCACGACGGTAAGTGGGACGACAATGCTCAATAAAAACAGTAGTATAGATGATAAAATTGTAGTTGTTCTTAATAATGCTATTGATTTTGGTCGATTATTTATTGTGTACTATAAATCTTCGGACGGTAACTTGGGCACTCATAATTCGACACGCGTAAGATCTGATTCAACATACTCATTTAGTTTTCGTCTTGTCCTTTCCAGGACAGTATACCATTTAATTTTAATATCTTTGATGGAAATCGATGTACTGATGGTGGTATAATATTCGAGATTAATCGACGATCACAACCATTATCGTTCAGTTCAATGCCAAAAAAAGTCTCTTCAAAAAGTTCTATAGCAAAAAGAATCAACGACTCCCAAGGATAGTGAGTTCGGGCGCTGTCTTAGGCTTATGTTCAACTTCATCCAAGATGATCATCGAAACGATAGTGATCCTTAGTTTCTAGTTGATTGGAATTTAGAATTTTTGCTAGTGAACATAGGAGAAATCTCAAAATTTTACCAAGTTGTATTTTGAACTACACTTTCCGATCAAATAATAAGATTGCAGATTGTTTGTGCAAGAGGTATAAGATGGTTACTTTTCCAGAGAATTGGATAGAGGTTGCTGAACTTGTGCATTCCGATACTTCATCTTAATAACAAGTAACTAGCACTTTTCCTTTTCTAATACTTGCTATCTATCGTCTGATGGGAGACCAACACTATCGGAAACCAAACCAAAGATAAACTTGGAGGTTAGGGAAACTTAAACCGAGGCTGCGAATTCGAGTCTTGTCTGATTTAGAAACGAGATAATACAGTCAAAGTCCCTGAAACACTAGGTAGTGACAACCATATGAAATAACTCTCCCTCTCTCGCCCTTCCGCGTTCAAAAACTCCCGTCGTGGGGCTAAACAGAGTTGAAATATACAGCAGGCTCACAAGCTCCGGCGCCACTGTCACCTCCCGAAACATCTCATGACTGTCGACACGAGAGAGGATGAGAGGAACTTCATACCAGCAGAACCACCAGGAAAGTAAGAAATCACGTAATATCCAAGCGCGAGAATCTGCAAAAAACCCCCCATTGCACATCACATATTAGGAATTTAAGATACTATAGACTTGAGAATATACATCTGCAATCCATTTCAAATTCAGAAGAAGGCTGTCTTCCAGGAGATAACAAGAACGGTCCACACAATTATACACACAATGTAGCCGTGAAGCACCATCGACACGTATATAGTGCCTATCATACTCCCAAGGAACCCCAACGTAAAAGGAAGCCTCTGCACATAATTTGAAGAGAAGCAGACAGCGGTGTGCAACAAATCAGATTAGAGATGCCAAAATGAAGAACAAAAGGGTGGAAACTAGATTACCTCGGTGGAAGTCATGTGAGAAAATTGGCTCTGGGGGCCCTTGAGAGCAACAAACGAGCCGATGATAAAACAAAAGCCGAGGGTGAAGCAGATGGCGAACTTTTGGGGCGCCAACATGATGACAGCTTTTCCGGAAGGGATACTACTAGTGGCGGACTACAAGCTCCCACGTACTTCTTGTTGGAGAGAATCAAACATCGGAAGTTACAAGTGGGTTGTGCCTATTTATAAGTGTGGATGATCCACCTACTTACCACCTTAAGGTTTTGGGTATGATATGGAAATTCCTATCCTTTCGAGACTCTGCGAAAACACTTCGAATTTCTAAGTCAAACATATCAACCACGCAAACAGAACCTTGCAACAGCATCCAAGTCCTGGTCACACTAATTGAATTCGAACCGAAGTAAATATTCCATTCTCAAACAAAACCACTACACTAGTTGGTTCGTCGCAAGGGTTCGGATCATAAATTGACAATGTCCTAAACCCTAAACCCTATCCTAGCTTCTAAAGGCAGCTAATTTTGTGGAACAGATTTCAGTTAAAACCGCCACTATGCGAAGTGTCACGCATTGATAGCGGTGTATAAGGCCTAATTTACAAGCGGAATATCTCCAGTGACTCGTAGTCTTGCAGTTTTGAGTCGGATACGAAGATTCTAATCCAACGGCACACAAATGATAAACTTCTTAGGTTAAATCCAATCCTAGCTCGACAGTCGACACGGAAAGAAACAAAGTCTTAAGGGAGTGGCACCGTACACGTTGAATGTTCCAGAAACAGTGTCGTTGGCGGAGCGTACGGCGGATGCGATGTCGAAAGGGGGCGAAACCGCCGGCGGATCCCTCCTCCCCGGAAGCCGCCGCCGCCGCATCTCGTTTTAGAAAGAAAAAAAAGGTGGTTCTGACTTTAACTAACGTGCTTAAAGTTTGAGTAAATAATAGATATTTATTAGAGAAATTTTATCAGTTTTTAAAATTTTTAACAGATTCATTAATTTTAATAAGTAATTCAAAATTGAATAAGATGGGAAAAATAACGAATATAAAATTAATCTTGGGCAGATAGTTCATCTAGATTGATGATTTAATAATTCAACCGTAACATAATCTTGAGTGGATACCAGTTAATATGGATAACTGGATAAGTATTCTGTCTCCCCTCAAAAGAGAAAAGTATACCTCCCCAAAAATAATGTAAGATTTTAATTTTCCACCAAAGAAAAGGTAATATTTTAATTTAAAATTATAGCATTTATGAAGCTACCAATAATAACAAGCATTTTTTAATTCATAAAAAGTAACTACTTACAATTCTAGATATGGCGCGAATCATATAACGGTGGACATATCATCCTCAAAGTCTTATCTTTATTTTGAGGAATCATTAGGTGGACATAACTTACATTTCTATGTACGGTAAATTGCACAAAAGGTAATTTTTTGAACTTCCATATATTTACGAAAGAGAATCTTATCAATAAAGTTATATCCATTTATATGATGAAAGTTGTGTATATAAATAGGTGGTCAATCAAATGATACATATACAATTTGAAGTTAAAATGGCAAATTACTTTGACCTTTTTCTTTTCCAAGTAGCAACAATCTTATTCATGATTGTTAATGGGACTGCAAGGTTCCATATGACTGATAAACATCATGTCATAATCAACAATGCTATTGGTTATGATAGATGGCTCACTGTTCATTGTATATCTTCGAATGATGATCAGGATGTTCATTATCTACCGCCTAGTAGACCTGATTCATCTTATTCATTTAGTTTTTATCCACCAATTTTCGGGGACACATTATACCATTGTGGATTTGAATGGATGTGGAAGGATGCCTAACAAATCAATCATACAATATACCAAAGTTGTACAGTTTTCGAGATTAATAGAGATCAATATTGTCCTTATCGTGTATGTACTTGGTACGTTACAACCGATGGAATTGGTGCAGATGGTTGGCAGCCATATCGTTTTCCGAGTTTCCTTCATTGGGGGTCTGAATGCAGAATCGAGCATCTTTGATTGGGTAGAAGATGTAATAAATAACATGTTCTAAAAATTATTTCATTTTCTCTTATTTCCTATTCCGAGCAATAAAAAAAGAGAACATGTATCGTTTATCCTTATAATAATGTTACTTTTATTAACCATCGACTCTTGAATCTTTTTTATTATATTTTATATTGAATTGTTGTCAACAATGAATTGATATATTAATTTTCAGTAACTCTTCAAGAATACATCGTCACAAAATCTTAATATAAATAGCTACCAAATACTAAACTCTAAAATCACGTAATTGTACTAACATTATTAAGATTTTATTTATTTATGGTAGCTCAAAAACCAGGCCAATATTCACCACTGATATTACTGTTCATATAACAACACGATATAGATGTAAAAGGGTTTACGGAACTCAAATCAAAAGCATTAAAATTAATATTAGAGCAGCATCATTAATGTTAATAATCAATTGATCCATTTTTATCCTCCATTTTTTTTCAACAAATAGCACTTTAAGATTGTGATAGTAAGTGGGAATACAACATGATTTTTGAATGTCGATAAATGAGGCATGAATAATTTTCGAGCAAATTTGGTACCATAGTTTTAAAAATGTGTTCCAACCGACAGTCCAACCAGTCCGATTGTATATCGCCCATGTGCGGGTCATTTTTCAGGTTTCATACGGACCCCACTTGAGCGCCCAAAATTCGACCCGTCCGGGTGGTTCACTCTGGATCAGCAAAAATTAAAATTTAAAAATCGTATCATATACTCAAAATTTTCAAATCAACAAAGAAAAGTAGAATTTATATGTTATAAATTAATTTATATTTATAAAATGTGACACCTATATTTTGACTATTTGTTCTATATATTTGGACTCTTAGGCCAAGGGAGTGGCATCGTACACGTTGAAAGTACCGGAAACGGTTTCGTTTGCGGAGCGGACGGTTGATTCGATGTCGAAGAGCGTGAAATCGCCGGCGGATCCCTCCTCCCCAGAGGGCACCGCCGCCGCGTACGAGTTCCAATCTGCTAACAGCGACGACGATCCCGACGCTGCTGGCTGGCCCTCCCTTGCCCCTCCTCCTCCTCCCCCCGTGAACCACCCCTGCATCGATTCCTCTTTTCCTTTTTTTGTTAATTTCCTCCCGAGTTTTTTTCGAAGAGATGATTTAATTAGTTTCGAGTGAGGGGGACGTCGATCTGGGAAGCTTCGGAATTAAGCAAATACTAAACGAGAAACAAAAAGGGCATCATTCGAGCACTGTGTCCACTAAATGGGCTGGGCCTGGCCTGGTATCTCATTTAGATAACAGCTGTTCTTCTAGTATAGTTAACTGGAGTTTGAACACTCGGAAATGCACCAATATTATAGAATTTTATCATTTTTCAGATTTGATTCGAAAATTGTAAAACTAATTCAAAATCGAATAAGATTTGGAAAAAAAACTATCATAATCTTGTAATAAATAATATAAAATTAACCTTGAGCATAAGGTCCATCTTAATTGATGATCTATTAATTCAACCGCAACATAATCTTGGTTGGAGACCAGTTATTATTAAAGGTGAGCAAATGGTAATTAAAATTCGGTAAATTTAGTAAAATTTTGGTAATCGGTCATTCGAAATTGGTAAATCGGTATTCGTAGGAGATTTTTTTTAAATTCAGTTTATTCGGTAAAATATCGGTATTTAAATATAAGCTAAATTATAGATAATTTATTGAAAAGTTCCTTGGCCTCGTCAAAAACTTGATACTCTAAATAGACTTTATATTAATTAAATTTGATGAACTTGTATTTATTAGATTAAATTTGTGTTTATAAAAACTATGTTTGTATTTTTTGATTAAATATAATGATAAATTATAATTTTTTCAAAAAAATTAGTAAATTTGGTAAATACCAAAATTTTCAAAATTTTATTCGGCAAATATCAAATTTATCGAATATTATTTGGGATCAGAATCGGTAGAACCTTTTTTAGCATTTCTGTATTCGGTAAATTCAGTATTCGATATTCGGGATAGGTAAATTTTGAACACACACCCCAAATTATTATGGATAAGTGGATAAGTATTCTATCTGCACTCAAAAAGAAAAGTAGACTCCCCCAAAAATAAGATAAAATTTTAATTTTCCAACAAAAAGAATATAATATTTTAATTCAAAGTTATAGCATTCATGTAGTTTACCAATAATAACAAGCATTTTTAAATTGGAAAATTAATCTGAGGATCTTGATGTTTTGTAAAATAGATGTTGAAAACTTTATAGTTTGTCTTCTGAATTTATAATCTCTTTAACTTAGTTTTATTAACTCTAGCGTTCCACGCCAACATCATCAATTCTTTTCATGGAAATGACTTTTTTACCTTTCACAAAAATAATTAATTTTTCTAAAATATTATTAATTTCCTCCCGACAAACGACAAGTTAATTTTCCGCAGTGGTGCCAAAAATTCTGACAATTCCGAGAATGGAGTTGTCAGTTAAAGTATTCCCTGTCTGGGGTTGGTTAGAAACCGCACAAAATATTGCGGTTTCGTTTTGCAAAAAAACCACACAATTTTGTGCGGTTTTAGTTGGAGGTAGAAGCCAAGTTGAGCCGGCTAAAGGTGAGCAAGGAAGCCAAAAAATGCACAAAATTGTGTGGTTTTAGTTTTAGCCAAAAAAGATCAAACAAAAATATTATGCTCTTGTTTTGATTCGAACTCAAGACCTCCCCACTTATTAAAAAGAGTGCTCTAACCAATTGAGCTACGAGAAATTGTTAACTACACATTTAAAATAAATTATATAATATACAAATACGGATTCACTAATATTAATATTATTACTATTTATTACATTTAATAGTATATGATTATTACAATTAATATTATTAATTAAGAACAAATTAACTAATTAATATTCGAAAAGACACAAATAAATATTAATATAATTATCATTTATTACAATTAGTAGTATATGATTATTATAATTAATATTACAATTAATATGATTAATTGTAATAAATGGTAATGGTAATAATATTTATTTGTGTCTTTCCGAATGTTAATTAGTTAATTTATTTTATATTTATTGTAATAAATGGTAATGGTAATAATATTAATATTTATTTGTGTCTTTCCGAATGTTAATTTGTTAATTTGTTAATTTGTTTTTGATTAATAATATTAATTGTAATAATCATATACCACTAATTGTAATAAATGGTAATTATATTAATAATTATTTGTCTTTCCGAATGTTAATTAGTTAATTTGTTCTTAATTAATAATATTACTATTTATTACAATTCGTGGTATATGATTATTACAATTAATATTATTAATTAAGAATAAATTAACTAATTAACATTCGGAAAGACACAAATAAATATTAATATAATTATCATTTATTCCAATTAGTGGTATATGATTATTACAGTTAATATGATTAATTGTAATAAATGGTAATGGTAATAATATTAATATTTATTTGTGTCTTTCCGAATGTTAATTAGTTAATTAGTTAATTTGTTTTTGATTAATAATATTAATTGTAATAATAATATACCACTAATTATAATAAATGGTAATTATATTAATATTTATTTGTGTCTTTCCGAATGTTAATTAGTTAATTTGTTCTTAATTAATAATATTAATTGTAATAATCATATACCATTAAATGTAATAAATAGTAATAATATTAATATTAGTGAATCCGTATTTATATATTATATAATTTATTTTAAATGTGTAGTCAACAATTTCTCGTAGCTCAATTGGTTAGAGCACTCTTTTTAATAAGTGGGGAGGTCTTGAGTTCGAATCAAAACAAGTGCATAATATTTTTGTTTGATCTTTTTTGGCTAAAACTAAAACCACACAATTTTGTGCATTTTTTGGCTTTCTTAGCTCAACTTGGCTTCTACCTCCAGCTAAAATCACACAAAATTGTGCGGTTTTTTGTAAAACGAAACCGCAACATTTTGTGCGGTTTCTAACCAACCCCAGACATGAAATACTTCAACTGACAACTCCATTCTCCGAATTGTCAGAATTTTTGGCACCACTGCAGAAAATTGACAACCACGACGAACATCGGCGACCACACCGACTACTGACATGCGAGATCCACCATTCCTCTCATCTTCCTCCCCTCCAACCTCCTCATCTTCTTGTGTTGCCGTTGTTATGGTGACTGGCGGTGGACCTTCAACACAAGAGGAAATTAAAAAGCACCAAGTTGGGAGGGGGAAACCGGAGGTGTCTTTGCCCGCCGCTGTTTCCAACCTCAAACCGTGGCAATTTCTCCTTCCTAATCGAAAGCGTACGCGAATGAAGACGGGGGAGAGTCCGATGCCGTCATTTCTACGGTGGGCGGGGTAGAGGACGAGGCGGCGCAGAGGGAGGACGTGTACACGATGGCGGCATACAGGGACATGGAGAAGTTGTACCTCCGACGATGTCAAAAATAATTAACTTCTTCCCACCGAGGATGATGGGGAGTACAGCACCGCGTGCGCCTATTGACTTCGCCGGAACTGGAAAGAAGTCACTCATTTGCTATTGTTTTCATAGGGTTCAGTGTACTTGATTAGGATCTACGGCAGTCGAGGCAAGTGTTGGACACTTTCTCCGTAAGACGAGATTGCCCCGTATATTTCAGTGCAGTACGGGCTACGGCGATCGTCCCCAAGATAAAATGACTTTTCGAGCATTTCCAAGAATATTGCACACGTATCTCGAAACTTTCGGGCGAACCCTTATATAACCAAAACTTTTGGATGGACTATTTGTAAGTGAAGAACGGGGGAAGAGGAGAAGACAACAATGCTTATGGAATGCACTTGCTGCTGGGATGGATGTGAAAATGAGGGGGAGAGGCCTATTTATAGGCTCTGGAAGACTGGCAGGCAGGCACTCCAAAGGGGCACGAGGCACTTCCGAAGAGATGTGACTCAGGTAGGTAGCTGGATCTATCTTGGCTCTTCAGAGATGTCCCTTCGCTAGGCAGACAGGCTGGCTGCGCTCATGGCCCTTCGGTGGCATTCTGGATCCTTCCAGCTGCGTCCAGACTTTGCTGGCACTCCTTCACGAGGGATCTCGCAACCCTTCGGCCATCTGGAAGTCTCCAGGATGTTCCAGCCCTTTGGTGCCTCTTCGATGGCCATCCTGGAAGGCGCTCGCAGCCCCTCGTCACTTTGGTAGCTACGCAGCTCTCTCCGGACTCGGGCAAAATACTTAAGGCTCCTCCAGCTCTTCGCGATGATGTGCACGTGCGAAGTGCCAAGTGCGCCATAAAGCGCCCATTGTGACCTGCATCCAATGCAACATGCGCACACGTACACGTGCAGGCACGGGCGCGGGCGCGAGCGCAGGCTCGTGCTCGTGCTCGTGCTCGAATGATGCGAACAGCCTCGGTCAGCTCTTCAGGTAGAACATTTAATGTTACACTAGCTTGGAGCTTCTCCTTATAAACAGGGTAAAATCTCTTGCGATTTCCGATGTGGTAATCCCTTCCTCAGCTTGGGCTTTCTAGCTTGGGCTTTTCAGCTTGGGCCTTTCAGCTTGGTCCAAATGCATTAAATATGCATTCAAACCCAACAATCCCCCACATGAATGATGATTAATGCATGCAGACTCTAATCGAAAGTTCTGACGTGTTATTATTGCATCGAGACAGGTAGCTTGTCGCTTTGAACCTTCTCTAGTAATATGTTATCAGATTTACTCGCTGCTCGGTGAACGTGATGTCTTGAACCGTCAGCTTTTGGCGTAAACCAAGACAATAACATTTACACAATAATAACCCTAGTATATTTGGGTTCTCACGTTGTGTCCGTTTCGGCCATGGACCGTATCTTGGATTCATAAGTATTTTTCTCATTTGAAGCGGCCTCACTTCACACTTACATATGTGATCTCCTATCAAAAGTATCTTGCCATACTCCACCTTTATCAAGGTATATGAATCATTAGAAGCATAATGCTTAACCTTATCACACATCTGTAGGTTAACACCTGGGCAGCTTCTGAGAATGAGATAGGTTCCAGGTGATTAACTGAACCCTCCATAACTTAGTTGTCTCATTGGACCAAGTTTGTGGGATCTCCACTCATCATGGTTGAGTTTCCGCTATGGACGTTCTTTAGTGTGTGGATTTTAATCCCATTCCCCTTACTGCGTTGTACATTTGATCTCTATTGATTCCTTTCGTAAAAGGATCAGCTAAGTTGTCCTTGGAATTTACGTAATTAATAGTGATCACCCCACTAGAGATCAACTGTCTAACGGTATTGTATCTTCGACAGATATGTCAAGACTTTCAGTTGTACATTGTACTTTGTGCTCTCCCGTTTGCAGATATGCTATCACAATATATCAATACGGGAGGCACCGGTTTGCTCCAGCACAGAATATCCTCTAGGAAGTTTCTGAGCCATTTAGCTTCTTTTCCAGCTTTGTCTAGTGCTATAAACTCCAACTCCATGGTGGATCGAGCTATGCATGTTTGTTTAGAGGACTTCCAAGACACAGCTCCTCCTCCTATGGTGAATACGTATCTACTCGTGGATTTGGAGTCCTTAGTGTCTGATATCCAGTTTGCGTCACTGTATCCTTCTAATACAACTGGATATTTAGCATAATGTATGTCATGGTTTATGGTATATTTTAAATACCGTAAAACTCTTTCCAGAGCTAGCAAGTGATCCTTTCCTGGATCACTTGTGAATCTACTAAGCTTACTAACTGGGTACGCAATATCGGGACGTGTGCAGTTTGTTAAATACATCAAGCTCCCGATAATTTGCGCATACCTCAGTTGAGATACTGGGTTCCCTTGATTCTTTGCTAAGTGTAGATTCAAATTTACTGGAGTCTTAACCAGAGGTTTGTCAAAGGCTTCAAATTTCTTGAGCACGCTTTCTACGTAGTGGGATTGCGTCAAGATAATTTCGTCAACTTTCCTAGAGATTTTTATTCCTAGTATGACGTCTGCCAGACCCATATCTTTCATGTCATTCGACAGCATTGTCCTGTCAAATTTCTCGTGCCACTGTTTTGGCGCTTGTTTTAGCCCGTATAGTGACTTGACTAGTCGACACACTTTATGCTCTTGACCGGGAGCCACAAACCCTTCAGGTTGTTCCATGTATATCTCCTCTTCCAGTTCTCTATTTAGAAAAGCTATTTTTACGTCCATTTGGTGGATCTCGAGGTTATAGAGTGCCGCAACAGCTATGAGCACTCTAATTGATGTGATTCTTGTGACCGGTGAATACGTGTCAAAGAAATCATGTCCCTCCTTCTATTTGAACCCCTTAGCTACCAATCAAACTTTGTACTTGTCGATTGATCCATCAGCTTTGTATTTCCTTTTTAGGATCCACCTGCATCCCAAAGGTTTGCAGCTCGGTGGGAGATCCACGATTTTCTACGTGTGGTTTTGCATAATGGATTCTATCTCACTATTGATAGTTTCCTTCTAGAGAGGAGTATCTGGACTGGATAATGCCTCTTGGATTATCCTGGGTTCATCTTCTAACGCATAGGTTAGATAATCCGGACCAAAAGATTTGGTTACCTTCGTCCGTTTACTACGTCTAGGTTCATCATCTTCCTGATTTGACCCTTGCATAGTCTCGTGAGCCCTTTTCTTTGGACTTCCTTCCTTTCTTTCCTTATTAGGAAAGCTATTCTCAAAGAACGTTGCGTTCCTTGATTCTATGACCATTCCCGCGTTTATCTTAGGGTTTTCAGATTTATGCACCAAAAATCGATAAGCACTACTATTTTGTGCATATCCGATAAACATGCAATCAATGGTCTTGGGTCCTATTCTCACCTGCTTAGGCTTAGGTACTTCGAATTTTGCTAGGCACCCCCACACTTTAAGGTAACCGTAGGAAGGCTTCCTTCCTTTTCATAGTTCATATGGGGTTTTATCCCTTTTCTTGTATGGCAACTTGTTTAGAATGTGGTTAGCTGAGAGCACAGCTTCCCCCCACATGTTCTAGGGTAAGCCCGAACTAATCAACATAGCGTTCATTATCTCCTTAAGAGTTTGATTTTTGCGTTTAGCTACGCCATTCGATTGAGGTGAGTATGGAGCAGTCGTCTGATGAATAATGCCATGTTCTTGACAGAGTTCATCAAACGGAGCTACATATTCTCCCCCTCGATCACTTCGAATTATTTTGATTTTTACGCTGAGTTGATTTTCAACCTCATTCTTATATCTCTTAAAGGCATCAAGAGCTTCGTCTTTGCCCTTTAGGAGATATATGTAACAATATCTCGTGCAGTCATCGATAAACATGATGAAGTATCTCTTCCCGCCTTTAGTTTGCACGTGTTTTATATCGCAAGTGTCTGTATGAATTAACTCTAAAGGCGTAGTACTTCTTTCTACCGAATGGAAAGGTGCTTTGGTCATGTTAGCCTCCACACATACTTCACATTTATCAGATGGGTTGAACTCTAGATTTAGTAATAAATTTAAACTTACTAACTTTCTTAGCGAGTTTAAATTTACGTGTCCTAATCTACCATGCCATAAATTAGAATACTCGGCCAAGTAAGAAGAAGCGTTAACTTTATTTTCACCGTTAAAAGTGCGATGTACAGTTATTACATTCATCTTAAACAACCCCTTTTCTAGATAACCCTTTCCTATGAATTGACCCACTTTGGTCAGTACAAACTTATCAGCCTCAAATACAAGCTTAAGACCGGCTTTGCTTAACAGTGAGCCGGAAACTAAGTTCTTGCAGATGTTCGGGATATGCAGCACATCCTTGAGGGTCAGCTCCTTTCCTGAGGTCAGCTTCAGGACCACCTTACCCAGACCGATGATCTTGGACGTTACAGAGTTTCCTATGAATAGCTTTCGGCCGGTGATTGGGATATAATTCAAGAACATCTCCTTGTCCGAGCAGACGTGGCAGGTAGCTCCTGTGTCCACAAACCACTCTCTCGGATTGTCCACCAAGTTGGCTTCAAACACCACGGCTGACAGATCCAGTTCGGACAAGTCTTCAGCCAAGTTAGCCTTTCCTTGGTCGTCCTTCTTCGACTGGCGACAGTCCTTAGCCATGTGGCCGAGTTTTCTGCAGTTATAGCAGTCGCCCTTGATCTTCTTGTTCTTTTTCTTTTTGGGCTCTTGCTTCTCCTGCTTATCCCCGGACTTCTTCCTCTGTTTGCCACCTTTTCCCTCAGCGAGGTGCACGGTGGTCTCAGAGTTGGCCTTGCCTTACTTGACTTCGGACTTTCGATTGTCTTCCTCGATCCTAAGTCTCACTATCAGGTCTTCTAGGCCCATGTCCTTCCTCTTGTGCTTGAGGAAAGTCTTGAAGTCCTTCCAGAGCGGGGGGAGCTTCTCGATCATCGCAGCTACTTGGAAGGACTCGCTGAGTTGCATCCCTTCGGCTTGGATCTCATGAAGGATCAGCTGCAACTCCTGAACTTGGTCGATGACCTTCTTGGAGTCCACCATCTTGAAGTCGAGAAATCATCCGACGATGAATTTCTTCGTCCCGGCATCCTCCATTTTGTACTTCTTCTTGAGTGAATTCCACAGCTCCTTAGCGGTCTTGGCTACCGCGTAGACATTGTATAGCATATCGTCTAGTCTATTCAAGACGTAGTTCCGGCACAGGAAGTCGCTGTGACTCCACGCGTCAAGAGCGTTGATCTACTGTTGATCCGTCTCATTTTTCGCTATCTTCGGTGCTTCCTTTTTAGAAACCGAACTAGGCTGAGCGTGGTCAGATAGAACGTCATCTTCTATTGCAACCTCTTGAACTCGGTACCGTTGAACTTCGCTGGCCTTTCGGCGTGGATATTTCATGGTACCTCTTGAACTCGGTACCGTTGAACTTCGCTGGCCATTTTTCGGGGACACATTATACCATTGTGGATTTGAATGGGTGTGGAAGGATTCCCAACAAATCAATCATACAATACACCAAAGTTGTATGGTCTTCGAGTCTGATAGAGATCAATATTGTCCTTGGCATGTACGTACTTGGTACGTTACAACCGATGGAATTGGTGCAGATGGTTGGGAGCCATATCGTTTTCCGAGTTTCTTTCATTGGGGGTCTGAATGCAGAATCGATCATCATTGATTGGGTAGGAGATGTAATAAATAGCATGTTCTAAAAATTATTTAATTTGCTCTTATTTCCTATTCCGAGCAATAAATAAAGAGGACATGTATCGATCAACTCTTTAATAATGTTACTTTTATTATCCATCAACTCTTGATTCCTTTTTATTATATTTTATAATGAATTATTGTCAAAAATGAATTGATTTATTAAATTTCAATAGCTCTTCTAGAATACATCATCACAAAATCTTAGTATAAATAGCTACCAAATGCTTAACTCTAAAATCACGTAATTGAACTCACATTATTAAGATTTTATTTATTTATGGTAGCTCAAAACATGAGGCCAATCCATTATTTATTGAATTTTGATTTTAAGACGTAATTACGTGTGAGTCATGGAGCGAGAGAGCATTTAACCTAATAGTACAAAATATTAAAAGATTGAAGAAGATTCATTGTTGAAATTTTAACCGGTATAATTATCGGTATAAATTTTTACCTTTAAAAAATGTGTGAATCTTCGAGTAATATTAAGATGATTGAATTCATTAAATTTCAGATTTTCCAGTAAAAATATGTAATAATACATGATTGTGTCACTTCAAGGTGCAATATTTTTATTGGAATAAAGATAAAATAACTTCTCTTACTTACACAAAAAGTCTAATAAAAAATTATTTCTCTTGACCCATTCTATTTATCTAAATGAGTTAATTAATACCTTGAACTATTTTTCGGTCACTAGTGATACTTCAACGTCTTAGACGACGTCTCCCTCATCTTAAATACGATATATCATTCTTAAATTATTTTAAAGATAAAAATAAAAACCCCTTTCAAGTATACATTCTCCGGAAGGCACATCGGTTATCAACCTCTTGATCACAGCCCGCAAATAAGATGATCATGTCTTGGACCAATATCTGAATAAATAGGACTAGAACTCTCAAATCGGGTAATAAGTTAATTAGCAAATAAAATTAATTAAAAGACTACCAAACAAGTTCTTAATCCTAATGAGACCCGATATCTTATTTTTGGTAGATAAATATACTTTATTAATAAAATGAAGCTAAAGCGAAAGGAAGAAAAAATACACGATAAAAGATGAATTGACCGCAATCTACATCGAACTGCCAAACCCTATAACATTCTACTCATCCCAAAGCCCCCAAAAAATGAAACTCACACATGTACCTAACTTTTAATGAATCCCAATACAAATCAACCTCGTAATTACCTATTTCATTAAGAGTCTTTGATCAAATAAGTCATTCGCGGATCTGGAAGTAAATGGAATGTTTAAGAAACTCCCGATCGCATTGAATTTCACCGAAGATCATTCGATTTCGATATCTTATTATTGTTGATAACGCTCTTGCATCATATTAGGCACGAAAATGAGGGATAGGAAGAAACTTATTTTCCATAAAATTCCTTCTATTTATGAGATGAAGTTTTGGAAATAAATAGGATTGGCACTTAAATAAATGCATACTGAAGGTTTCAACGCATAATTAACGAGTAATTACGTGTTAAAGCCGGACAATTAAAAAACTAATTCGTTAATAATAAATTACTTACTTGTTAAAGCAAGAGATCCACAGATTCGGGTCCACAATGTCTTCTCAATAGAAAATCTGATCAAAATTCAGGAACTAATCCATAATTTTTCTTTTCTTATTGAGTGGTTATTGGAAAACTTTCAAATTGGTCCGGCCGGATTTCCCCATAAAAGGGGAAATTCGACATACCAGAATGCGCCACGTGGCGACACGTGGTGCTACTGGGACGCATGTCTGCCACGTGGCACTTCGGAATGCATGTCCGCCACGCGGCGTGCCACGTGGCACTTCGAACTACATGTCCACCTTTGGCGGCAACTGCGTCAGTGCTACATCACGCTGACGTAGCACCTACGTGGCATCGACAACCCAACTTATAGGCCTGATAGGCCTGGGCCCAATCAGGCACAATAATAATTACCTGATGGGCCCAAGGTCCAACATCTCCCACTCAATTATTATTGACCTTGATCAACAGTTATCAGATTTCTTTAAAGGATTTCGTGCGACCAGCACACGTCGAGTATGTTAAGCCAAATTCAAGAGCATGGACACTCAGGCTACTTGAATAGTAGAATCTCGACAATTTTTTTGTATAATGTATGCTATTACCCTAGGACTCGTGTCACATTTTATTGTTCACATCAGTTATTTCAAACAATTATATTCGGGTTCACTATTGTACTTTTCAATACAATTGGTGTACCTGAACCACGAAACTCAGAATGTGATGAACAGAGTTCCTTCTCCCTTAACTATATTCTTTTCATAATGATACAGCCTGCTTTTCTGGTCAGCCCTGCCAGGTCGAATCGCTATGCCATAACCTTTTCATGAACTTTCCAAGCTAGCAGCACTGGATCATACTTCCAGAATATGTTTAGGATCTTAAGGGTAGGTTTTGGGAATCACAGTTCTCGAAAATTGGTCTCACACCAGGGATTGTGAAATCACTCAACATTTTTATCGCATCCAGTGGTCGAGTAGCACACATGATACTGATCACGTGTTACGGTGTACTTTCCTTTTTAAAAGAACACATGTCATTTAACACCATACTAGAGTATCAGCCTTAGCTTAACTCTAGGCCAATATGACAGACAGTATAATAAGTTCCACTTATATCTTATCATATGGATTGTAGAAAATCCAAATGCAGCAACTTATTCCTGCATCCCATAAGGCAACTTGCTCTTGAGCAAGACGGCATTCCGTCATAGGACATGCACTTATGAATGTCCAATAACTGCCTCATCTCATCTAGGAATCAACTTCTTAACTCCCACTGAGGTAAACACTCGTGTGAGTGGGCTACTTCTCTGTCCGACATGTTTCACATTTAACTCATATTGCCAAATAAAACTCATATATTCCAACTAATTGGATTACCAATGAAACCGTCGAAAACCCAGTGACTTTACATGTCTCTCGAATACTTCTCGAGGTAATGCTTTAGTCATTGGATCTGCAACCATATCTCGTGCAGATATGTGTTTCATAGACAGTTCTTTATATTTTATTAAATTTTTAACAAAGTAAAATTTAATATCTATATGCTTAGCCCTGCTATGGAATCTAAGATCCTTAGCATATACTATAGCTGCATGGTTATTACAGAATAGACTCATGGACTCCGTCGAGTTGATTAGGGAGAGATGGCTTAAGAATCTCTTCAACCATATCGCTTCTTGTGCAGCATGAGCTGAAGCTACATATTCTGCTTCCATTGTTGATAGGGATACACATGTTTGCTTCTTACTGCTCTATGAGATAGCACCCCCATTGATAGCACAAGGAGTATTCTGCAATAGTATTCAAATATTTCAAAATCCCTTTGACAGCCTTCCAGTGAGCACTACCTAGATCATACTGATATCTGCTTGCTATCCCAACAGCATAGCAAATATCAGGTCTAGTACACAATATCGCGTACATCAGGCATCCAACTGCATTGGCATAAAGAATCTTCTCCATGTCCCCACGTGTTTAGCTATTTTTGGGCACATGTCCTTACCCAAATTATGACCTTTAACCAATGGGACATACTTTGGGTTACTGTGATCACAATTGAAATGTTATACTACTTTTCAAATATATATTTCTTGTGAAAGAGACATTATTCTTTTTGAACGATTCCTCGAAATCTTAACTCCGAGTATGTAATCCGCTTCACCCATGTCTTTCATTTCAAAGTTGGAATATAACCAATCATTGATTTCAACAAGAAATCCCATGTCATTTCCAGCTAAAAGTATGTCATCAACATACAAGGTGATGATAACAAACTTCTTTCCTGATTGCTTAACATACACGCAGTGATCTTCATCTATCATTATAAAATCATGCTGCATGATTATATTATGAAAGCGAATATACCAATGTCTAGACGACTACTTAAGGCCATAAATTGATCTATTCAATTTGCAAACTTTGTGTTCGCAGCCTTTTTGAATGTAGCCCTCAGGCTCAATCATGTAGATTTCTTAATCCAATTCTCCATGGAGAAAAGCAGTCTTTACATCCATTTGATGTAATTCTAGATTCATGTTAGCAACCATAGCTAAAATGACTCTAATTGACATAAATCTAACAACAGGTGCAAAAGTCTTCTCGTAGTCTATCCCAGCCTGTTGTTTGAATCCTTGGGCAACCAAGCGCGCTTTGTATCTTTCAATACTGCCATCTGCATTGCGCTCTACTCTAATTAGGAATTTGGAACAATCCCTAACAAATCTCCACATTGGACCAAATTCTATGACTCTAACATCAACGTTTCTCCACCTTTACCACCAGCCCCTAAGGGCTATCAGCATCAAGCACGAACACCTACCAAGTCCAAGCAATGCTCAAACTTAGTACCAGAAAACGGCTTCGTCAACATGTCTGCAGGGTTGTCCTTTGTACCCACCTTGCTCACAACAATGTCACCTTGAGCAACATGCTCCTGAATGAAGTGGTACCTCACATTAATGTGATTTGTCCTCTGATGATACATAGCATCCCTCGTGAGATGGATAGCACTTTGACTATCACAGTACACTGTACCGACCTGCAGCTTCTCACAGATTTCATTGAAGAAACCTTTCAACCAGATAGCCTCCTTCACACCTTCAGTTATAGCCATGTACACCGCCTCAGTGGTAGACAATGCCACTGTGGCCTGTAGACAAGCTCTCCAACTGATAGCACATCCTCCAAGAGTGAAGACATATCTAGACAAGGACCTAGACTTATCAAGGTCTCCAGCATAATCTGAATCAACGAAACCAACAACTCCATCATTGGTGCTTCCAAACTGTAGACACACGCCCTTGGTATCTTTCAAGTACCTCATAATCCACTCTACTGCTCTCCAATGACCTTCTCCAGGATTTGCCATAAACCTGCTAACAACACTCACAGCATAGGCCAAATCCGGACGTGTGCAAACTATAGCATACATCAGAGAACCAATAACATTGGAGTATGGAACACTAGACATGTAATCGACCTCAGCAGCTGACTGTGGAGATAAGGCAGACGAAAGCTGAAAATGTGTACCAAGAGGAGTACTCACAGGATTACCAGTCAAATCAAACCTGCCAAGTACCTTTTCAATGTAACACTCCTGACTCAGAAATAACTTCCTTGCTCCTCTATCACTGGCAATCTCCATACCAAGAATCTTCTTAGCAGGGCCCAAATCTTTCATCTCAAACTCGCTACTCAACAGAGCCTTGAGCTTTCTCACCTCTCCTTTGTCACTGGCAGCAATTAACATGTCATCCACATACAGGAGCAAATACACTTGGGAACCAAAACGTAGCCTTTTTAGGTAAACACAACTATCATACTTGCTCCTCTCATAACTATGAAAAATCATAAAAGAATCAAACCTTTTATACCACTGCCTCGGAGACTGCTTAAGGCCATACAGGGACTTCTTCAACAAGCACACATGGTCTTCTTTACCTTCAACATGAAAACCCTCAGGCTATGCCATATAAATCCGCTCCTCAAGCTCTCCATTGAAGAAAGCTGTCTTTATATCAAGCTGTTCAAGCTCCAAATCTTGCATAGCGACAATACAAAGAAGAGAACGAATCAAGGTATGCTTCACAACTGGTGAAAATACCTCATTAAAGTCCACACCAGGAATCTGACTATATCCTCTAGCCACTAGCCTAGCCTTGTATCTAGGCTCTTCAACTCCAGGTATACCATCCTTCTTCTTGAATACCCACTTGCAGCTGACAACCTTCTTATCCTTAGAGAGCTTAGTAATCTCCCAAGTCTTATTCTTGTGAAGAGATTCCATCTCTTCCTCCATAGCAACCAACCATCTATCAGAGTCTTTCGACTTCACAGCATCTGAGTAACTAGACGGTTCTTCACAGCTATCAACTTCTTCTGCCACATTCAGGGCAAAAGTAATAATATCAGCCTCACCCAACTTCTGTGGAGGCCTGATAATTCTTCTGGGCCTGTCTCTAGCAATAGAATATGCTGGCTCTCTCTCAACTGTGCCAACATTCTCAGCTTCATCAGACAACCCACCATGAGTAGGACCATGGCAATCAACATCACGGAAGGAACTCACTTCTGGATCAGCATCAAACTCCACCTGCACTTTTGACTTTTGCAAGTCCACACTTGGAGCACTCGGAACACCAGGTGAAGAAATATCCTCCCTCTTACTCAGCATGTCTGTCTCTTTGAAAATAATATTCCTACTCAACAAGACTTTAGACAGCTCAGGACACCACAACTTGTATCCCTTCACTCCAGAAGCATAGCCAAGGAAGATACATTTCACAGATCTTGGCTCTAGCTTGCCATTATTCATACGAGCATAGGCAGGACACCCAAATATCTTCAAATCAGCATAATTAGGAGGATTTCCAGACCATAATTCTTCAGGTACATTGCCATCAAGTGATGCATGAGGTGAACGATTGACAAGGTGAAATGCAGTGGAAGCAGCTTCAGCCCAAAATGACTTAGGCAAACCAGCATTTGACAGCATGCAACGAACTTTCTCCAACAAAGTTCTGTTCATTCTTTCAGCGACTCCATTCTGTTGAGGTATACCAGGGATTGTCTTATGCTTGACAATACCCTCATTATTGTAGAACTTATCAAACCAACTAGAGCAAAACTCCAATCCATTGTCTGTGCGGAGATGCTTGACATCTCTCCCAGTCTGCTTTTCAATCATAGTCTTCCACTGCTTGAAAGTGACAAAGACATGATCCTTGCTCTTTAAGAAGAATGCCCACACCTTCCTCGAATAATCATCAATAATAGTCAGCATATACTTGGAACCATTCTTTGTTGCAACTTGAGACGGTCCCCAAAGATCAGAATGAACATAGTCAAGTTTTCTCTTTGTAGTGTGCACACCTTTCTGAAAACTGACTTTCTTCTGCTTGCCAAACATACAGTGCTCACAAAATTCCAGCTTCTCAATACCCTGTCCGCATAATAATCCTCTCCTATTTAGCTCGATCATGCCTTTCTCACTCATGTGATCAAGTCGCATATGCCACAATGAGGTATTCTCAGAATCTGTCAACGAGCCAGATGCAGCAGCAGCAGTCCCTGTAACTGTAGAACCCTGCAAAACGTACAGATTTCTAACCTCTTTCTTGGCCTTCATATGCACTAATGAGTTCTTACTCACACGAAGAACTCCACCTTCTACGGTATACTTATACCCCAATGTATCAAGAGTACTCAGCGAAATCAAGTTCCGCTTCAAATCAGGGATATGCCTCACATTCGTCAAGGTTCGAATGACACCATCATGCATCTTGATCTTCACTATGCCAATACCAACAACCTTGTAGACAAAATTATTTCCCATGAGAACATTACCCTCCGCACATTCATATGTTGAAAACCAGTCCCGGATGGGACACATATGAAACGTACAAGCAGAATCAAGGACCCAAGCAGCATCAATTTTTGACTTTCCATCAATCACTGACAAAAGGTCTCCATCAGATTCTTCTTTCTGAGTGGTGGTGGCAACACTAGCACTGCCGCTATCAGAACTTTCTCCTTTCGGAGCACTGGACTTTTCGCCCTTCTTCTTGTTCTTCAACTCCGAACAGAACTATTTAATTTGCCCAACCTTATGACAATTGAAACAAGTCTTATCCTTGTGCCTTGACCTTGATTTGCTTCTGCTCTTCTTCCTCGAACCAGACTTAGCATTCCTCTCCTCAGACCTCCCTCTCATAACCAAGCCAGTCCCTTGGCTATTTTCAGAGGAACTCACAGTGTGCTTATCAATTCTCTCTTTCTCCAAGAGCGAATCATGAACATTATCCCAACTCAGAATATCATGGCTGAACAACAGAGTATCTCTGAATTGCTGATAAGAAGCAGGAAACGAGCACAATAACAATAAAGCAAGATCTTCATCATCATACTTCACATCCAGAGTTCTAAGATCAGCCACTATATCCTTAAATTTATTAAGGTGGTCATGAAAAAACTTATCTTCTTGCATCCGGATAGAAAATAGTCGTTGCTTCAAGCACAGTTTGTTGGTCAAACTCTTGGGCATGCACAACTTTTCAAGCTTTGCCCATAATGAGGAAGCTGCTGTCTTCTTCAACACGTCCCGCAAAATATCATCTGACAGATGCAACTAGATCTGACTCACAGCCTTACGATTCTTTGATGCCTTCATCGCAGCATCCCAACTCGAAGGCATCGACTTTTCATCAAGTAGAGTCTCATCCAGCTCTAAATATGTCAGAATAGCGCGCATCTTGACCTACCACAGGGAAAAATTAGTTTTTCTCGTCAACTGAGGAATCTCATACTTCATCGAAGTCATCCTGAAATAACTCGAACCAAGAAAACCGCTCAAAACAGGTTAGAAAAATAAAATCAGCCAAAACAGTTGACTTTTGGTCAACTAGTCAAACTGTTGACTAGTCAAACCGTTGACCAAGTCAACTCGAGAATAGTAAATTTTTTTAAAAAACCCAAAACTCCCTTTTTCTCTCTCCCCATTTTTTTTGTTTCTTCTCCTCTCTTCGCAGCGACCGGAGGAACGACGACGAGCAGCGACGAGCTCGGGTTCGTTTCTTCTTCCTGAGCTCTGGGGCGGTCGCCTCCTCCAGGCGACGGTGGGGCGGTCGAACGCGGCAGCGGCAACTCCAAGGGTGTCAAAACCCTAAATCCCGATTTTCCCCCAAATCGTTACTATTCACGTTTTTTGTGTGTCAATACTCGAATACTCAAAACTCAGATCTAGCTCTGATACCAATTATTGAGAAATAAGATCGAAACGAGTAAAACACGAGACACAAGAATTACGTAGAAACCCCAAGACGGGGAGAAAACCACGGGCAAAGGAGAGTCGTCCACTATGTGAGTCCAATCGGTTACAAGGCCTCCGTGAGGGTTTTCTCTACCTCACAACTCTCAACTAGTACAAATAAGACCTAGACATAGGCCGTATATATATAGGAGACTAGTACTCTATTCTGATCAGGAAATAGAGCCCTACTCTAATTAAGAATTTGGAACAATCCCTAACACGCCTCTCCTTAACAAGAGGAATTATCATTCTTGGGTCAGAGCGATGTCCCAATCTCTGGAGTCCAAGAACAAACTTGGTCTCGTGGATCGCAACATCTCGATGCCACCAAAGACAGATCCTTTGTTTCCAGATTGGAAAAGATGCAACACTTTAGTCATTCGATGGCTTATGAGATCCGTTGCGACTGAGCTAGCAGATAGCCTTCTCTGGTTTGATCTATCAGCAGAAGTTTGGGATCATCTCCGTGAATGCTTCGGGCGTAGAGATTTCGTGATGATTGCAGGCCTCAAGGTATTCTCTCCGTGAACGAGTATTTCTCTAAATATAAGTCGCTCTGGGATCAAATGATGCAGTTTAGACCACTTCCCATTTGTAAGTGTGCCACAGATTCTAATATTACTTGTTCTGCAACTACGCTCATGGCTGAGCACTTAGCTCAGGATCACATTATAAGTTTTTTGACTGGATTGAACGAAACGATGCAAAGATACGAGCAACTCATGTAAGGACTGTGAGGCTCTCTGCAGATTTACAACTATTTAATGTGCTCTTCGTGCCTAATTTCACTTTAACTTGATCTCGATAAGTCAATTGGCCAATGACTTACCTATTTCACTGACTTTTACATCTTCATAGTGTAAAATTTAGGACCTTATCTTGGGGAGGATGATTGGAACTGCTGAACGGAGACATGGCTTATAGTACCTCACAACCTCAACCTCTCCACCAACCACCTAACTAGCAACTTTTAGTAACACCTACATTCCTCATAATCTGGATGTTTGGCATTGTAGATTGGGACATATGTTGAGTTCTAAGACTCAGATTGTTAGGAAACTTTGTTCTTCAATTCCAGTGAGCTCAAATGCTCTATGTGATAGCTGTCATTATGCTAAACACAAGAGGGTTTTTCTTCCTCCAAGTAGTTCAAACACAAGAGGTGGTGCCAACAAAGATTCCCACTGAAGATCAGCTCGCGGATATTTTTACAAATGCGCTTGGAAGAGAGCATTCTCACAAATTTTTAAGCAAGTTGGGAGTGATCAATCGCACATGCCAATTTGAGTGGGGAGTGTTATGAAAACTTGTCAAGTTGGAAAGTTTGATTAGGAATGTATAAGTTTTGATATCCTTTTTGTAAGCCAAGCAAGTAGACGCGACCACCCTAGCTATACAACGAAACCCTAGCTACTTAAATGAATTATTTTAGCTTAAACTAAAAATTTTAAATTTGAAAATATAAAAATATTAGATACTTGTTATGAGAGTGTTGTCACCTTTTAAAATGAAATGACCAAAATACCCTTTTAGAACAGAAATAAAAAAAAAAGATTATAACACCTCTTCTTCTTCCTCCTGGCAACACTAAATCACGAAGTACACCCACTCGAAACCCATCCGGCACCATCATCTCCTACTTACCCAGTTCATCGATTAGTCATCAATTGGACATGCCATCGTCCTTCTATGGCATTCTCCCTGTCCCCGACCGACGTTGCAGAGCTCCCACTCAGAGCTGTTGTTGCTCGGTGCCGAGAATGGTCCTGGTAACTGCCGCGACCTCGAGAATGGTCCTGGTAACTGTCGCGACAGCCTACTCCATGTAGTGGCCCCGGGTAATAATCCAATCGAAGAGCTCCCCGAGATGCACCACCTTCTCATCCTCGCATGCTTCCTTGAGGCTAACGATGCTCGAATCCCGAAGGTTCCTGACAATGGCCATCTCGGGGAGGACGACGCCATCTGGTAGGCCATCGGGGATGGCATCACTACAACCCTGACATAGAGTACTTCGTTGTTGGTGCCATCCACCACCGCACCATCCTCGCAGTCTCTGATGCTGGTGCCCCCATCTACCTCACCGGCTTCACTATGGCCTATGGAAGGGTTCTTCCCAACATCAACTCAGTGCTCTCCCACGTCCTTGCCGACTCCGTCGCCTCCAATAGGTCAGAGTTTTTGACTGCTTTTTGGATAAAGTTTTTTACTTTACTTTTTTGTTTTGTTTGGATCTTGGTTTCTGGGTTTTGAAAAGTTTGGTTCTTCGTTGCTTTTTGGTTTTTTGGTCTCATTTTTTTGTTTGTTTGGTTGGATTGGTGTTCTTAGTGGATTGATTTTTTTGGGTTAGTGTTCTTGATTTTTTTGGGTTGGTGTCATCGGAGAAGAAAAGATGAGGTCAGAAATTTTTTTTATTTTTTTCTAAGGGTATTGTTGTCATTTCAATAACAAAAAAGAAAAAAGGTATTTAGGGACCTGAAAGTATCATAAAAGCAAACTAGAGAGACAACAAGATTATTTTTTAAACAGGAGGGACTTTTGAGTATATTTGAGCAAACCCGAGGGATTTGAGAATAATTTTTCCTAAACCATTTTATCATAGCATGTAAACCATTGTATTGTAAGTGTGCGAACCTTTGTATCATAACATAATAAACCACTATATTATAACATTCAAAAACTAACATTCAAAATCAAGACATCATTGCTTGACCGATTGTTGTCGGTCTGGTCGTTGCATCTTCTTTTAGCTCGTATTATGTTTGTTTGCTTTTTGGTGTGAATGGTGGGCACTAGTGCACCCTTTTTATTCATTCAGTAACAATTCAGGTCTTACAAGTCGAGGCCATGATACACCACCTTGCAGTTTCAAAAAAAGATCATGTTCTAGTAACGAATAACAAGCAGTAGGCAGGTCCTTCTAACTACTAGATAAAGCATCAAATCTTCTTCTTAGAAAACTAAAAACATAACCCACTAAAATAAAGACCCAGAAGAAACAAGTTAGGGAAGAGAGGATGCAACTGGTAGGACCCACTCGTATCTTCCTTCACAGTCTCTGCTAATCTTGTCGGCAACATAACCATTTTAACATAATCACAATCCATCACCGTCCGTCCGAATCCATGGCAATTCTCGCCAGTCCCACCGTCGCCCTCAACTCCCCACAAACTAATTTGAGATGCTCACCGGCGGTGAAGGCAACCCTGATGATGCCCTAGACTTGTCCCCATCCCGCCCCGCCTCGCCTCTCATAGGTAAAATCCTAGACTCGTCCCCGCTCCACCACTCCGTCTTGGTCGATAACCATGGGTAAACCCTAGACTTTTCTGCTGGCAATTCCTTCTTCCCTGTTCGTCATTGTCAGCTCACTATCGGCGTCATCATCTTCGATCTCCTCCCTGATAGACGACTCGTCGCCGCTCGCTTCGTTTGCGGACGATGTCGGGGTCTTCTAGCTTCGTTCGGGTCAGTTCTCTAGGAAAGAGAGGTTGAGAGGGAGGAGAGAGGGGAGAGGGAAAGAGAGAGGATCAGAAATATCTAAATTACCCCCATAATTTTTGGCCGTTAGATCAGCTCCATATTTTTTCTCTCATCCAAGGGTTGTAATCATCTCCGGGATGGGCCTGACAGGCTTTGTACAGCCGGGACCAAATTCAATCCCCCATGACTCACACTTAATTACGTTCTAAATTTAAATTTTCCATAAGTATCTTTAAAGCAATAGATTGGGCCATGGTTTGAGCTATTATAAATGAATAAAATTTTAATAATGTTAGTTTAGTTGCGTGATTTAAGAGTTTAGTATTTGGTAGCTGCATATACTAAGATTTTGTGATGATGCATTCTTGAAGAGTTACTAAAATTAATAAATCAATTCATTATTGACAATAACCGAAATAAAATTTAATAAAAATGAATCAAGAGTCGATGGTTAATAAAAGTAACATTATTAAAATGATGATCGATACATGTTCTGTTTATTTATTGCTCGGAATAGGAAATAAGAGCAAAGGAAATAATTTTTTGAAGATGCTACTTATTACATCTCCTACCCGATCAAAGAATCGATTCTGCATTCAGGCCCCCATTGAAGGCAACTTGGAAAAAGATATGGCTGCCAACCAATTGCACAAATTCCATCGGTTGTCACGTTCCAAGCACATACATGATCAGGACAGTTTTTATCTCTAACAACTTGGAAAATTGTACAACTTTGGTGTATTGTATGATTGATTTGTTGGGCATCCTTCCATACCCATTCAAATCCACAATGGTATAATGTGTCCCCCCAAAATTTTGTATAGAAACTAAAGGAATAAGATGAATCGGGTCCATTGGGAGGCAGTTAATGAATGCCCTGATCATCATTCCCAGATATACAATGTACAGTGAGCCATCAATCATAACCAATAATATTATTGATTACTACATGTGTTTTATGAGTGAAATGGATCTTTGCAGTGCCATTAACAATCATGAACAATATTGTTGCTACTTGGAAAAGAAAATGGCCAAAGTAGTTAGTCATTTTAACTTAAAATTGTATATGTATCATTTGATTAAACACCTATTTATATACGAAATTTTCATCTTATAAATGGATATAAATTTATGGATAAGATTATCTGTCGTAAATATATGGAAGTTCAAAAAAGTACCTTATGTGCAATTTATCATACATAGAAATGTAAATTATGTCCACCTAATATTTCCTCAAAATAAAGATAAGACTTTCGAGGATGATATCTCCACTTTATTACTGGTAACTTCATAAATGCTATAATTTTGGATTAAAATATTAATAAGATTCGCACCATAGTAAATAGTTACTTTATATATATTAAAAAATGTCGCTTATGATTGGTAACTTCATAAATACTATAATTTTAGATTAAAATATTACCTTATATGATTCGCACTATAGTAAATAGTTACTTTATATATATTTAAAAATGCCGCTTATGATTGGTAACTTCATAAATGCTATAATTTTGGATTAAAATATTACCTTATATGATTCGCATCATAGTAAATAGTTACATTATATATATATTTATATATACACCGCTTATTATTAATAACTTCATAAATGGTATAATTTTGGATTTAAAAATTACCTTATATTTGCGGGAGACTACTTTTCTTTTTTAGAGAAGATATCATACTCATCGAGGTATCCATATTAATTGGTCTTCAATCAAGATTAACTATCTACTCGCGCTAAATTATATATATATATATTTTATTATAAGATTACGAGAGTTATTTTTTTGAATCTTATTCTAATTTGAATAAGTTATTACAATTGCCGAATCAATCATGTTTTTAAGAAATGATTCAATTTTCTGAACAAATATTTTAAAATTGGTGTTTTCTCTGAAAAAAATTAGTACATTTCCGAGTTCTCAAAACTCTAGGACAACGTGAGATGCCAGGCCAAGCAGGGCCCAGCCCATTCAAAGGACGCCGGCGGTTTCGCGCTTCACCAACGACACCGGAATCAAATCTGTAGACTGATTTTTCGTAGGTTTTGGCAGATGCTACTCAATACTAGAAATCAAATCTGTAAATAATTATGAAGAGTCCATGATTAATAAAATTAACACTAAAAAAGAAAATATTAATGCATGCATGTCCTCTATATTTATTACTTAGAATATGAAATACAAAAAAAAAATTTAAGACACGATGAAAGCATCTAGCTAATCAATTGCACAAACTTAATCAAGGTTAATGTTTCGAAGAGCTGGCAACCGCCAGTAGGGAGTCACAGAAACTTTCTAGATCAAGAGACTTACGGTCGCCAGTCAAATGCTGACCGTCAGTCAGGTGATACAAAAACTTTCTGGACAAGGCAACTTGCGACTGCCAGTTAACTGGCGATCGAAAATCGACTTTGACAGATTCAAACTTTGTGCCCCTCAAGGAAAGTGACTCAAACCATCAGCCACCATTGATGAACTTTGCATGTAGTCTTTTGGTGATGGAAATGCATAAATTTTGGTGTCAAACCTCTATAAAGAGCGGGCTTTATCTTCCATTTAATCCATCAAACTTCCAAAAAGCTATCCTACTTACCTCTAAGAGCATCATCAGATTTTTCTCGTAGTGTATTTTTGGTCGGGTCAAAGTAATATAAACTTTGAACTCAACGATGGTGTGGAAGTTTCATTGTATCCTGATGATAAAAATTTATTGATATATTTTACTCCCGAAAATATCTGAAGGGTCAAACTCTTTGTTTAAAAAAATCATTACAAGATCCTTGAAGTTGGTGCAACACCAAAATTCTTTCATCCTCCAACCCAAAGTTTTCAACAGTTAGGACTTGGTAAAAGTTATTACATCTAATGCAAAATCTACCATGTGCATTCATTACCCCAGTTTAAAAAGCTAGCCCAACCAATTCCAAAAATCCTCTGTGGTTTTAACATTCCAAGCACAATTATGGCATTTTCCACGGTCTCTTTCAACATCATAAATAGTGTAATTTTGGGTTACTTCGTAACAGACTTGCTGGACATCGTTTTCTATCCATGTAAAAAAGCAATGGTATACCGTCCTCGAAAGGGCTGGACGAAAATAAAATGAGTAATTTGAATAAGATCTTTTGGTTGTCAGATTATGACTGCCCAAATCACTGTCCAAAAATTCATAGTGCACAATAAGCAATCGACAAAAACCAATAGCATTATTAAGAACCGTTGCAGTTTTATCATCTATACTATTCTTTGTTGAGCATTGTCGTCCCACTTACCATCGTGGACAAGATTATTACCATTAGGAAGATGAAAAGACACAAAGTTATAAGCCATTTCAACCTCACCCTTCGGATCTAGTTTTGAAAAAAATGTATGTGTTTATTTGAGTGCCAATCCTATTTATTTCCAAAACTTCATCTCATAAATAAAAGGAACTTAATGGAAAATAATTTTCTTCCTATCCCTCATTTTTCTGCCTAATTTGATGCAAGAGCGTTATCAGCAATAATAAGATATCGGGTTTAATTAGGATTAAGAGACTTGTTTGGTAGTCTTTGAATTAATTTTATTTGCTAATTGACTTATTACCCTATTTGAGAGTTCTAGTCCTATTTATTCCGATATTGGTCCATGACTTGATCATCTTATTTGCGGGCTGTGATCAAAAGGTTAATATCCGATGTGCCTTCCGGAGAATGTGAACGACAACTTGGGTTTGAAAGGCGTTTTAATTTTTATCTTTAAAATAAATAAGAATGATATATCGTATTTAAGATGAGAGAGACGTCATCTAAGACGATGAAGTATCACTAGTGACCGAAAAAATAGTTCAAGGTATTAATTGACTCATTTAGACAAATAGAATGGGTCCATTGAAACAATTTCAAATACATTGTGCTTATTAGACTTTTTGAGTATGTAAGAGAAGTTATTTGATCTTTATTCTAATAAAATATTACAACGTGCAGAGATACAATCATGTATTACTAAATATTTTTACTGAAAAATCTAAAATTTAATTAATTAAATATTACTCAAAGATTCACGTATTTTTTAAAGGTAAATTTGTATCTAAAATTTAATTAATTCAATATTACTCAAAGATTCACGTATCTAAAATCTAAATGTCCTCTCGCTCCATGACTCACACGTAATTACGTCTTAAAATTTAAATTCAATAGATATCTCTAAAGTAATGGATTGGCCTGGTTTTTTGAGCTACCGTAAATAAATAAAATTATAATGTTAGTTCAATTACTTAATTTTAGAGTTTAGTATATGGTAGCTATTTATACTAAGATATTGTGATGATGTATTCTTGAAGAGCTACTGAATCTTAATAAATCAATTCATTGTTGACAATAATTCAAAATAAAATATAATAAAAAGGAATCAAAAGTCGGTGGATAATAAAAGTAACATTATTAAAGACATGATCTCTTTATTTATTGCTTGGAATAGGAAATAAGAGCAAATGAAATAATTTTTAGAACATGCTATTTATCATCTCCTACCCAATCAAAGATGATCGATGCTGCATTCAGGCCCCCAATGAAGGAAACTCGGAGAATGCCATGGCTGCCAACCAATTGCAGCAATTCCATCGGTTGTAAAGTTCCAAGCACATACATGAGAAGGACAATCTTGATCTCTATTATCCTCGAAAACTGTACAACTTTAGTGTATTGTATGATTGACTTCTTGGGTATCTGTTCAGACCCATTCAAATCCACAATGGTATAATGTTAGCCACCAAAAATTCGGATGGAAACTAAAGGAATAAGATGAATCAAGTCCATTGGGAGGTAGATAATGAGTGACCTGATCATCATCTTCAGATATACAATGTACAGTGAATCATCGATCATAACCAATATTGTTGTTGATTACTACATGTGTTTTACGAGTGAAATGAATCTTAAATGCAAACCCATTACCAATCATGAGCTTGTTGCTAGTTGGAAAAGAAAAAGGCCAAGGTAGTTAGCCATTTTTACTTACTATTTTTTTCGTAGGTTTTGGTAGATGCTCCTCAATGCTAGAAATCAGATCTGTGTATACTTATGAAGAGTCCGTGATTAATAAAATTAACACTAAAAAAGAAAATATTAATGCATACATGTCCTCTTTATTTATTACTTAGAACATGAAATACAGGAAAATTTAATATTTTTAAAGAGAAAATGAAAGCATTTAGCTAACCAATCGCACAAAATTAATCAAGGTTAACGTTTCGTGCACATCTACGTTTACAACATGATTTAGAGTCTTCCATTTTTGGAAGACAACGGTGTTAAAAATTTGTTAGGAAATGTATGTTCATATTTAAAGATCTCATATGATTCAAATCTAAGTTAGTTAATACCGGTGATTTAAGAAAAAAAATATGATTTATAGTCTCTCTCATTTCTGATAACTGTGCAACTCTAAGATAACGTAGGTTGACTTCATGGATATCCTTCTCCATCGATCAAAATCCCAAATTGAATACCGTATCCCAAAATAGAATATCGTATCATTTCTAAAAAAAGATTAGATTTTAAGGGAGATAATTTCCACCGTGGTCACTTAATAAGTTGGTAAAATTTTGGACTAAAATATTATCTTATATGCAAATTATTTGATCATAAATTTTCTAGTTTCTTTACATCATAAAAATTATTTGTTACCGATGAATGTGATAATAATATAGTATTAAGTATTTAACGAAAAGAGCAAATTAATAGAAAATTTAATGTTTATTGTTCATCAAATCAAGAATAATGAATGAATTGGATCCTTTGTATGGGCTAACCCGAGGTTAATGGATGTAGGCGGTAAGCTATTGGGATTTTGTCTAGTAGCTGGTCCCCGAGACTGCCGATTTGCGAGATCAGCTAGGATAGATGATGGACGATGTATTGCTGGCCTATTGGTTAGAAGCGTCATGGGATTCACTGGATACGACTATAGGGTGGTCGGGCTCTTCTCGGGTCTAGTGATCAGAGGACCCCATCTCTTTGACTGCTTGGGATATGGGGTCAGCGAAAATAAGTCGTAGGAAACTTTGCGTACTTTTTCTTTTTTATTTATGAATTTTTTTTTCTGCCAAAAAGAACTTTGGTTTTAGAGTTTAGTTTTTGGTAACCATTTATATTAATATTTGATGATGATATATTTTTGCAAGTTGTAATATTCAATAAACCAATTAGTTATTGACAATAGTTCAACATAAATTATAAAATATAATAAAAGCAACATTGTTAAAGAGATCATCACTTCGTACATGCCATCATTATTTATTGTTAGAAACAGAAAGTATGGAAAAGAAAATAAAGTTTAAAACATGATTAAAAAACAATTGCATCTCACGCTCAATAAGCGTATGACCGTGACATTCTTTGGTGCCCCAATGAAGACAATCTTGCCGAGGCATTAGCAGCCAACCAATTGCACAAATTCCAGTAGTTGTCGCGTTCCAAGTACATGTTCTACCAAGACAAAAATCTCACTCTTATGGAATCGTAAACTGTGCAATTATAGTTAACTGTATGGTTGACATGTTGGGCATCCTTCCACACCCATCTAAATCTACAATGGAATAATTTTACCTTGAAAAATAATTCATGGAAACTAAATTTATAAGTCTAATCAAGTTCTTCTGAGTACCCAAGTCATCTTCCATAAATATGCAGTGAAGAGTGAGCCATCGACTATAGCCAAGACCATTTTTTATAACGACGGTAATTTTAGACAAAATACCGGCCTTATCACTTTCATGGATCAACATTGTGCAATTAATACTCATGAACAAGATTGATGCCAATTTAAAAATAAAAAGAGAAAATATTAGCCATTTCAACTACGATCTATAATTTTTTTTCAAAATGTGGATATAGAGTATGTTGAACTTATTTATTTACAAAAGCCTCATTCCATAAATAGAATAAAATTTGTTGAAACAAATATTAGTAAATAATGGTTTAATACGAGTATGCAAATATAAATCGTAAGCATATAAAGAGAAGAGTTTAGAGGTATGCTCACAATCACACTTGTGAGTATGTGTGTACAACCGTCTTCTTCGAGCTAGGGATTTCGGATGCAATCCTGGACGAGGCCACAGTTTTACCGTGTGCCCTTAAACTCTTATTACCCGCCTATATGCTTCAGGCCTCCGTGGGTAAGAGAGTTCCCAAGGTACAACGCCCAACCTCGTGTACAAAGGAAGCACTTTCGTACACCTTTCGAACCTTTCGTAGCCTTAGAACTCCGACACAAATGAAATGCTATGCTATGGAGGGAGAAGTAGAGAGCTCAAGGAAGAGTGTGAGCTGGGATGATTTGGAATGAAGGAGGTGGGCTCCTTTTATAGGCAGCCTTGGACCTCCAACAGCCAAATTCGGATTTAATAGGGCCATTAACCCACCCATTAAATGGGCTGTTACAAGACCCATAAAACCCCCATATTCATTAGGCTGTTATCCCATTTATTGGCTTGAATTTAAATTCGAAATTTAAATTCAAAGCCACCTGGAAGGTGAAGAAGGTTCCAGAGTGTGGGCTTGTCCAAACGGAAGTCCAAGAAGCCCAGAGGACTTTTTGGGCCTAGGATCGCTACAACAAGTCCGGCCCAGTTCTAAAAAGATAAGGCCCTGGAACCTGGAACAATTCCCACAAACCCACAATCCCGCAACCCGCACCCGCACCCGCACCCGCACCCGCACCCGAGCCCGGTCCGGGACGGGGCGGGGCGGGGCAGGGCGCGCGCGCGTGCGTGCGTGCGTGCTGAGCCGAGCCGAGACGGACGGACGGACGGACGGACGGCGCGAGAAGCCTCTCCCTTCTCCACCAGTTTACCCATGCTAGACTTCTAGTCCCTTATAAACTTGTCTCAGCATGGTGCGCTAACCAATGTGGGATTGTGCTTATTTTAATAACAACCATACCACTTTAAAGCCAATTTTTATTCACCCCGAGAATTGGATTTTCGCAAGTGTTATATATCGTTACGAAGCTCTATCAACGAGCTTCGTATTGACCTCACAAACACCCAAAATCAATTGGTTTGACCTTCAATTAAATTAGCTCAAAGTTGCCCACTAATTACTTAGTTATTATATTTAATTAGGATTCTCCCTCTAATTAAATATTTGGGCCAAAGCCCAATACACTCACTTGTATTGGGCCATCTCTTCCTTGGTTAATAAACCAATTCTCCAACAATCCCCCACATGAATGCAAATTGGCTTATATATAATATGAGCCTACCAATGCTACATGCAACTTGGAGTTCTGCGAGAATTTGTTGCATCAGGAACGGTGGTTGAAAGCCTTGAACCTTCCTTAGTGAAATACCTTCGGATATACTTGCCAACCAGTGGACGCGATGCCTTGAACTGTTCGGCGTTTCATGTATACCAAGACAAAGGTACTCACACAACTCCTTCTCAAACCACTACTTGGTTCTTTCGTTGTTGTCCATTTTGGCCCTGGACTGCCTTGGAAACATCATCGAATGCTCTAGAGATTTAGCCCTTAACTCATCTCATAGAAGCGGCCCCTTCACATTCGATATAGGTGATCTCTTATAAGGAGTATCCTGCCATACCCCACTTATATATATACTCGAAGTATAAGGATCATTAAAAGCTTAAAGCTTAACCTTCACATGGACAAGTCTATCACTCTTCCATCACAGGAATGGGCAAGGAACTCAATTTCTCGAGTGCTTTGTTCGACCCTAGCCTCACAATTCGGTTGTCCCTTTGAACCTGCAGATCAAGATTTACGATCCAGGTTGGGTTGCCATCATGGGTTTAGGTCATTTCGTGGGCTTTAATCCCATTCCCCTCGATGATACCTCAACTTGGTCTCTCGTTAGACCCTTAGTTAATGGATCCGCGATGTTCTCTTTTGACTTTACATAGTCTAAAGATATCACACCCGTTCTCAATAACGTTCTCACGGATTTATGTCTACGACGTATGTGTCTAGACTTTCCATTATACACATTATTTTGTGCTCTTCCAATAGCTGATTGACTATCACAGTGCACGCTAATGGGAGGCACTGGTTTTGACCACATCGGAATGTCCTCCAAGAAACTTCAGAGCCAATCCGCCTCTTCAGCTGCAAGATCCAACGCTATGAATTCTGATTCCATAGTTGATCTAGCAATGCAAGTTTGTTTGCATGATCTCCACGAGACCGCTGCTCCTCCAAATGTAAATATGTATCCGCTAGTGGATTTTATATTCTTGGAGTCCGAGATCCAGTTCGCGTCTGAATACCCTTCCAGAACGGCTGGATGTCTCGTATAGTGTAATCCAAAGTTAGCAGTGTACCTTAGATATCTAAGGACTCTAACTATCGCTTTCCAATGTTCATAATCGGGATTACTCGTATATCTCGATAATCTGTTAACCGAGTTTGCAATATCTGGTCTAGTACAGTCCATGAGGTACATTAGACTGCCTATAACTCTAGAATATTCTAGTTGTCTCACACTCTCTCCGCGATTCTTGCAGAGACTCGACACCACTTCCATAGGAGTTCTCGCAATTACATTGCTATCCTTATCGAATTTGTCAAGTATCTTTTCGACATAGTGACCTTGGGAAAGCGCGTAACCTTCTGAAGTCTTAGTGATTTTCATCCCAAGTATTACATCAGCTTGTCCCAAGTCTTTCATATCGAAATTTTGTGACAACATTTTCTTGGTAATTTTGATATTATCATTATTACCCACGATCAACATGTCATCTACGTAGAGACAAACTATCACATAGTCGTTATCATCTCCTTTCACGTAGACACATTTATCACATTGGTTTATCTGAAACCCGTTAGATAGCATTACACTATCAAACTTTTCGTGCCATTGTTTAGGTGCTTGTTTTAGTCCATACAAGGATTTTACAAGTTTACACACCTTATGTTCTTTACCTGAAACCACAAACCCTTCGGGTTGCTCCATGTAAATCTCCTCTTCCAAATCTCCATTAAGGAAGGCCGTCTTCACATCCATTTGATGGATCTCTAGGTTAAACAAAGCCGCCAAGGCTATGACTAACCTAATAGACGTTTTCCTGGAGACAGGAGCATATGTGTCAAAATAATCAACACCCTCAGTTTGCTTGTAGCCTTTAACAACAAGTCTCGCCTTGTACTTATCCACTGTACCATTAGGCTTCATCTTCTTTTTGAAGATCCACTTATGGCCTAGTGGTTTACTACCCGGAGGTAGATCTACTAGTTCCCAAGTGTGATTATGTAAGATAGACTCTATCTCACTATTCACCGCTTCCTTCCAAAGAGCAGAGTCTGTAGAAGACATTGCTTCTTTGTAGGTTACTGGATCCTTTTCTAACAGATATGTTAGGAAATCTGATCCGAAAGACTTTTCTTTTCTAGCCCTTTTCCCACGCCTAGGCTCTTCAACTTCATCTTGAGGTTTCTCTCCCCCCACATTGCTTCCACTTTGGTCAACTTGACGGTCAACACCAGTTCGAGCTTTGTGAGGAAAGGTTTCCTCAAAGAATGAAGCATCCCTAGCTTCTATGATAGTATTTACGTGGATATCAGAGTTATCTGACTTGTGTACCAAGAATCGATATGCAGCACTATCTTGTGCATAACCGATAAACACACAATCCACCGTCTTGGGTCCTATCCTTGTCCTTTTAGGAGGTGGGATCGGAACCTTAGCAAGACATCCCTAAACTCTTAGGAACTTATAGCTAGGCGCATGACCTTTCCATAATTCGTAAGGTGTTTTAGCCAACTTTTTATGTGGTACCCTGTTGAGCACATAGTTGGCCGAAAGCACCGCTTCCCCCCACAAATTCCTTGGTAATCCGGAACTGATAAGCATCGCATTCATCATTTCCTTAAGCGTCCTATTCTTCCTTTCCGCAATTCCATTTTGCTCGGGAGAATAAGGCGCCGTGGTTTGATGAATGATTCCATTCTCGGCACAAACTTGTGCAAATGGAGATTCATATTCACCACCTCGGTCACTTCGAAGATTTTTGATCTTCTTGCCAAGTTGGTTCTCAACTTCATTCTTATAGTGAATGAACATGTCTATTGCTTCGTCTTTACTTCTCATCAAGTAGACATAGCAATACCTCGTACAATCATCGATAAAAGTTATAAAATAATTTTTACCGCCACGCGTTTGTACGTATTTTAAATCACATACATCGGTGTGGATTAAATCCAACGGTTCCGTCCTTCGCTCAATCGAGTGGGAAGATGCTTTGGCGTACTTGGCCTCAACACAAGTCTCGCACTTATGTTTGTGATCGATGTTAAACTTTGGTAGTAGGTTAAGTGATATTAGCCTTTGCAAAGACTTATAGTTCACATGACCCAGTCTACCATGCCACAAATATGACGAATCCCGAGAATAAGCAACCTTCACTTTCTCATTGGCCTTATCGGCAACATTCATTACATTATTGCTCGTGCTAGCCTTATTGGCGGCACCCACATCAATCTTATCACTAGACTTTGCCTTGGGAGCTAAAGTCATTACACTCATCTTAAAAAGATTGTTGGTCAAGTAACCCTTGCCAACGAACATCCCTCCCTTGGACATGATGACTTTGTCGGACTCGAACACAAGCCGAAAGCCCCTCTTGTTGAGCACCACTCCGGAGATAAGATTCTTTCGAATCTCGGGCACATGCAGCACATCAGTCAAGGTCAGCTCCTTGCCCGAGGTCATCTTCAGCATGACCGTCCCCTTGCCTTCAACCTTCGAGACTGCAGAATTTCCCATGTAGCAGTTCTCATCATCGACCGGTTGATAGGTCTTGAACATCCATTTGTTGGCACAAATGTGGCGGGTAGCCCCCGTGTCCACCCACCATTCCTTCGAGTTCCCACCCACGAGGTTCACCTCGGACACAACGGCCGTGAGGTGCATCTCATCGAGGTCGGAGCTCAAGCTAGCCTCCGCAATGTTAGCATTGGCGGGCTTCTTCTTCTTGCCCTTGCCTGGTCCTGCCGTCTTCTTACCCTCCGCGGCTAGACGTTTGTAGCAATCTTTGGCACGATGGCCGGTCTTGTTGCAAACAAAGCAGGCACCAGTAAAGCTCTTGTTCTGAGCATCTCCCTTGGTGTCATTTGAGCGTTTCTGCTTGTTCCCACGGGAGCTCCCCCCGGTCTCGACCACATTGGCCTTAGCAACCATGCCACTTGGTTTCTTATCAACCTTTCGGTTGTCTTGCTCGATGCGCAACCTTCGGATAAGGTTCTCGAGAGTCATCTTCTTCCTCTTGTGCTTGAGGTACATCTTGAAGTCCTTCCAAGATGGTGGTAATTTCTCAATTACCATCGCCACTTGGAGGGCATCATTGATGGCCATTTCCTCCGTTGCAAGATCATGAAAGATCAATTGCAACTCTTCGCATTGTTCCACAACGCTCTTTCCATCGACCATCCGATAGTCGTGGAAGCGCCCGGCCACAAATTTCTTTGCACCGGCGTCGTCAACTTTATATTTGTGCTCCAACGATTCCCAAAGATCCTTAGACGTTTCTTTGGTATAGTAGACGCCGTAAAGCGAATCGTCGAGAGAACCCAATATATAGTTGCGACATAGGTAATCTTCATGTACCCATGCGCTGTGGATCGCAGTTTGATGCGGATCACTCACATTCTCTTTGGGTTTCTCTTCCTTGACATACCGGCTAAAGTTCAAGGCGGTCAAGTAGAACAACATTTTTTGTTGCCATCTCTTGAAATTTCCACTCTTGAACTTTTCCGGTTTCTCAAGATGAGAGTACGGCAGTGGCATTGGGTGTCTATGACCCGGCATTACGGCCTCAGCGCCGCTAGCCCTCACAACAGGAACCTCCTCGTTCAAGTTGTCGTTATCGGTGTTCGTCGCACCGGAGTTGTTGAGTGGGGGAGAGTTGTTATCAGCCATCTAAAAAATATAAAATTTAGTAAGAAACCAGTTTCAACAATACCAATTAAACTAGTACTTAATTGGTTCGAACCCCACAATATTCTGCACTTTGAATGATCAGTAACGATCGTAACAGGTAAATACTTACCCCGAGCTACAAGATTATAATCAATTGGTGAAATAAATTATAACGATAACTCTATTAATTATCTTACCAGTGAGCAAATACAATTAAAATTCAAAACTGCAACGTGTAAATTATTAATTGCATGAACAACCCAGTGGACAATTAATCGTTCTCGAAAAGATGATTAAAGTACGTAGGCGAATCTTATATATAATTTTTAAATAGTCACCATAATCTACTAATATTTATGAATATTAAGAGTTTAAGATTGTTGAAACAAATATTAGTAAATAATGGTTTAATACGAGTATGCAAATATAAATCGTAAGCATATAAAGAGAAGAGTTTAGAGGTATGCTCACAATCACACTTGTGAGTAAGTGTGTACAACCGTCTTCTTCGAGCTAGGGATTTCGGATGCAATCCTGGACGAGGCCACAGTTTTACCGTGTGCCCTTAAACTCTTATTACCCGCCTATATGCTTCAGGCCTCCGTGGGTAAGAGAGTTCCCAAGGTACAACGCCCAACCTCGTGTACAAAGGAAGCACTTTCGTACACCTTTCGAACCTTTCGTAGCCTTAGAACTCCGACACAAATGAAATGCTATGCTATTGAGGGAGAAGTAGAGAGCTCAAGGAAGAGTGTGAGCTGGGATGATTTGGAATGAAGGAGGTGGGCTCCTTTTATAGGCATCCTTGGACCTCCAACAGCCAAATTCGGATTTAATAGGGCCATTAACCCACCCATTAAATGGGCTGTTACAAGACCCATAAAACCCCCATATTCATTAGGCTGTTATCCCATTTATTGGCTTGAATTTAAATTCGAAATTTAAATTCAAAGCCACCTGGAAGGTGAAGAAGGTTCCAGAGTGTGGGCTTGTCCAAACGGAAGTCCAAGAAGCCCAGAGGACTTTTTGGGCCTAGGATCGCTACAACAAGTCCGGCCCAGTTCTAAAAAGATAAGGCCCTGGAACAATTCCCACGCACCCACAATCCCGCAACCCGCACCCGCACCCGCACCCGAGCCCGAGCCCGAGCCCGAGCCCGAGCCCGAGCCCGGCCCGGCCCGGTCCGGGACGGGACGGGACGGGGCGGGGCGGGGCGCGCGCGCGCGTGCGTGCGTGCCGAGCCGAGCCGAGCCGGACGGACGGCGCGAGAAGCCTCTCCCTTCTCCACCAGTTTACCCATGCTAGACTTCTAGTCCCTTATAAACTTGTCTCAGCATGGTGCGCTAACCAATGTGGGATTGTGCTTATTTTAATAACAACCATACCACTTTAAAGCCAATTTTTATTCACCCCGAGAATTGGATTTTCGCAAGTGTTATATATCGTTACGAAGCTCTATCAACGAGCTTCGTATTGACCTCACAAACACCCAAAATCAATTGGTGTGACCTTCAATTAAATTAGCTCAAAGTTGCCCACTAATTACTTAGTTATTATATTTAATTAGGATTCTCCCTCTAATTAAATATTTGGGCCAAAGCCCAATACACTCACTTGTATTGGGCCATCTCTTCCTTGGTTAATAAACCAATTCTCCAACAAAATTTATGGAGAAGAAGATGAGTCTTTACATGCCATCTATTTTTACCGTATATTCTCGAGTTTCAATTGCTTCATATATAAATGAAAAATATCAGAACCACATAAAGAAACAACAGTTCCACCGAATTATGTTGAATTATACTTTTTCACGATAAATTTGGTATTACGATAAATTCGGTATCGTGATCAGTATGAATTTTTTTTGAAGTTCGATATTCCGTATTCGATATTTGGGATCGGGATATTCCGAATGCACACCCCCGAATTCTAAACAAATTCATCACCAAAAGTATTGGGAGGCAACTTTTTGCTTCATTCTTAGAAATGGGAACTAGATAAATATGAAAGTAACAATAGATAGCTGTAGGACCCAATTCTTGGAGGCTTATAAATGACCAGTCTACATTTTAAACTTGTCACGCTTTAGGAATCTAAAATAGTAGGGTTCAAGACACCTTGTCTTTATTTATCGCTTAAAACATGAAAAACGAGTAAAGAAAATTGTTGTTAGGACTTGCTAAAAGTTATTACATCTCATGCTAAATCTACCCTGTGCATTCATTGCCCTAGTTTAAGCAGCTAGCCCAACCAATTCCAAAAATCCCTGTAAGTTTAATATTCCAAGCACAATTATGGCATTTTCCACTGTCTCTTTCAACATCATAAACAGTGCAATTTTAGGTTACTTCGTGGTTGACTTGTTGGACATCGTTTTCTCTCCATGTAAAAAGCAATGGTATACCATCCTGAAAAGGGCCGGACAAAAATTAAATGAATAAGTTGAACTAAATTTTACGGGTGTTAGATTATGAGTGTACAAATCACCATCCAAAGATTCATAGTGCACAATAAGCAATAGAACAAAACCAACAGCATTATTAAGAACGGCTGCAATTTTATCATATATACAATTGCTTTAGTTGAGCATTCTCGTCCCACTTACCATCGTGGACAAGATTGTTACCATTATGAAGAAGAAAAGAGACAAAATTATAAGCCATTTCAACCTCACTCTTCGGATCTAGTTTTTCAAAAATGTATGCATTTATTTGAGTGCCAATCCTATTTATTTCCAAAACTTCATCTCATAAATAGAAGGAATTTTATGTAAAATAATTTTCTTCCTATCCCTCATTTTCCTGCCTAATATGATGCAAGAGCGTTATCAACAATAATAAGATATCAAAATCGAGTGATCTTCGGTGAAGTTCAATGCGATCAGGAGCTTTTTAAACATTTCATTTACTTCCGGATCTGCGAATGACTTATTTGGTCAAGGACTCTTAATGAAATAGGTAATTACAAGGTGGATTTGTATTGTGACTCGTTAAAAGTTAGGTACCTGTGTGAGTTTCATTTTTTGGGGGCTTTGGGATGAGTAGAATGTTATAGGGTTTGGTAGTTCGATGTAGATTGCGGTCAGTTCATCTTTTATCGTGTATGTTTTCTTCCTTTCGCTTGAGCTTCGTTTTATTAATAAACTATATTTATCTTGAAATTGGAAGATGAATCAGCTTTACTTCAAGCTGTTCAAAGAGAAGAAGAAGATCAAGAAGGTGGGCCAACCGTTGCCACCATTATAAGGAGGTTTTGGGCCCGAAGGAAAGAAAGCTCATCAAAAGAGAAAAGAAAGAGTCCAAGTCACTTCTGCACAAGAAGAGAAAAAAATCTCAATATTTTTAAAACTGACCCGGAAGGCAAATCGGAATTTTTAATTTTTGGTTCACCCGGTCGGACCAGAATTTTAATTTATATTGATATTAAGAAATAAGGTTTAAGGCGAATCGGAATTTTTAATTTTTGGTTCACCCGGTCGGACCGGAACTTTCATTTTTATTGATATTAAGAAATAAGGTTTAATAAATTTAATTTAGTTTTAAAAAAATGATAAAATATCAAATAAGTTCAAACATTTAGCGACGTTTCTATACAAATTATCTAAACAAAATTTTCAAATATCTTCGAGCATAGAAATTGAGATTTTATTTCTAAATTAAGTTTGATAAAATGGAAAAAATAAGCACAAAATTTTCTGATCCGGGCGAACCGGTTCATCCGAAAGTACCTGACCGGGCAATCTTACCAAATTTTGGTCGGTCGAACCACTTTCTGAGTTTTAGGTAAAATCGACCCAGATTTGATTCCGGGTCGCGATCCGACTGTGGTTTTAAAAACATTTGAAAATCCCGAATGAGGCCGATAAAGGAAATGACACGCTGGCAATTATTCCCCACCTCTGCACAAATATCAAGGACAATTTTGGCTGTATAGTGGGCAGCAAATCCTGCCAAAAGTTGTTGCTTTTATTATTATTCTTTTAGGTAGTTAGACAAGGAATATTCCTTCAATGCACCCATTATAAAACAACATCTGTAAATCCTATTGGGTGATCGAATATACAAGAAAAATGTCCCAATCTCCCTCCTCTCTCTCTCTGAGCTCCAGGTCCCTTTCACCTTGAGCTTTTATAACTTTCTTTTCATGGTATGAGAGCCACTCATATCTTCCTTCACAGCCTCTGCTAATCTTGTCGGCAACATAACCATTTTAACATATTCACAATCCATCACCGCCCGTCCGAATCTATGGCAATTCCCGCCAGCTCCACCGTCTCCCTCAACTCCCCACGAATTAATTTGAGATGCTCGCCGGTGGCGAAGGCAACCCTGATGATGCCCTAGACTTGTCCCCGTCCAGCCCCGCCCTGCCTCGCCTCTCCCAACATCAACTCAGTGCTCTCCCACGTCCTTGCCGACTCCGTCGCCTCCAATAGGTCAGAGTTTTTGACTGCTTTTTGGATAAAGTTTTTTACTTTACTTTTTTGTTTTGTTTGGATCTTGGTTTCTGGGTTTTGAAAAGTTTGGTTCTTCGTTGCTTTTTGGTTTTTTGGTCTCATTTTTTTGTTTGTTTGGTTGGATTGGTGTTCTTAGTGGATTGATTTTTTTGGGTTAGTGTTCTTGATTTTTTTGGGTTGGTGTCATCGGAGAAGAAAAGATGAGGTCAGAAATTTTTTTTATTTTTTTCTAAGGGTATTGTTGTCATTTCAATAACAAAAAAGAAAAAAGGTATTTAGGGACCTGAAAGTATCATAAAAGCAAACTAGAGAGACAACAAGATTATTTTTTAAACAGGAGGGACTTTTGAGTATATTTGAGCAAACCCGAGGGATTTGAGAATAATTTTTCCTAAACCATTTTATCATAGCATGTAAACCATTGTATTGTAAGTGTGCGAACCTTTGTATCATAACATAATAAACCACTATATTATAACATTCAAAAACTAACATTCAAAATCAAGACATCATTGCTTGACCGATTGTTGTCGGTCTGGTCGTTGCATCTTCTTTTAGCTCGTATTATGTTTGTTTGCTTTTTGGTGTGAATGGTGGGCACTAGTGCACCCTTTTTATTCATTCAGTAACAATTCAGGTCTTACAAGTCGAGGCCATGATACACCACCTTGCAGTTTCAAAAAAAGATCATGTTCTAGTAACGAATAACAAGCAGTAGGCAGGTCCTTCTAACTACTAGATAAAGCATCAAATCTTCTTCTTAGAAAACTAAAAACATAACCCACTAAAATAAAGACCCAGAAGAAACAAGTTAGGGAAGAGAGGATGCAACTGGTAGGACCCACTCGTATCTTCCTTCACAGTCTCTGCTAATCTTGTCGGCAACATAACCATTTTAACATAATCACAATCCATCACCGTCCGTCCGAATCCATGGCAATTCTCGCCAGTCCCACCGTCGCCCTCAACTCCCCACAAACTAATTTGAGATGCTCACCGGCGGTGAAGGCAACCCTGATGATGCCCTAGACTTGTCCCCATCCCGCCCCGCCTCGCCTCTCATAGGTAAAATCCTAGACTCGTCCCCGCACCACCACTCCGTCTTCGTCGATAACCATGGGTAAACCCTAGACTTTTCTGCTGGCAATTCCTTCTTCCCTGTTCGTCATTGTCAGCTCACCGTCGGCATCATCATCTTCGATCTCCTCCCTGATAGACGACTTGTTGCCACTCGCTTCGTTTGCTCTCTGATCGACGAAGTTGGGCCCTATATTGGCCGACGACGTCGGGGTCTTCTAGCTTCGTTCGTGTCAGTTCTCTAGGAAAGAGAGGTTGAGAGGGAGGAGAAAGGGGGGGAGGGAAAGAGAGAGGATCAAAAATATCTAAATTACCCCCATAATTTTTGGCCGTTAGATCAGCTCCATATTTTTTTCCCTCATCCAAGGGTTGTAATCATCTCGGGGATGGGCTTGACAGGCTCTGTACAACCGGGACCAAATCCAATCTCCCATGACTCACACTTAATTACGTTCTAAATTTAAATTTTCCATAAGTATCTTTAAAGCAATGGATTGGGCCATGGTTTGAGCTATTAAAAATGAATAAAATTTTAATAATGTTAGTTTTGTTGCGTGATTTAAGAGTGGCTGCCAACCATTGAAGCACAAATTCCATCGGTTGTCACGTTCCAAGCACATACAAGACAGTTTTTATCTTTAACAACTTGGAAAACTGTACAACTTTGGTGTATTGTATGATTGATTTGTTGGGCATCTTTCCACACCCATTCAAATCCACAATGGTATAATGTGTCTCCCCAAAATCTCGGATAGAAACTAAAGGAATAAAATGAATCGGGTCTATTAGGAGGTAGATAATGAATGCCCTGATCATCATTCCCAAATATACAATGTAGAGTGAGCCATAGATCATAACCAATAATATTATTGATTACTGCATGTGTTTTATGAGTGAAATAGATCTTTGCAATCATGAACAAGATTGTTGCCACTTGAAAAAGAAAATGGCCAAAGTAGTTAGTCATTTTAACTTCAAATTATATATGTATCATTTGATTGAAGACCTATTTATATACGGAACTTTCATCTTATAAATGGATATAAATTTATGGATAAGATTATCTATCGTAAATATATGAAAGTTCAAAAAATTACCTTATGTGCAATTTATCATACATAGAAATGTAAGGTATGTCCACCTAATAATTCCTCAAAATAAAGATAAGACTTTCGAGGATGATATCTCCACTTTATTACTGGTAACTTCATAAATGCGATAATTTTGGATTAAAATATTAATAAGATTCGCACCATAGTAAATAGTTACTTTATATATATTAAAAAATGCCGCTTATGATTGGTAACTTCATAAATGCTATAATTTTGGATTAAAATATTACCTTATATGATTCGCATCATAGTAAATAGTTACATTATATATTTATAAAATAGCAGGGCCCAGCCCATTTAAAGAACGCCGGCGGTTTCGCGCTTCGGCAACGACACCGGAATCAAATATGTAAACTGATTTTTCGTAGGTTTTGGTAAATGCTCCTCAATACTAGAAATCAAATCTGTATATAATTATGAAGAGTCCATGATTAATAAAATTAACACTAAAAAAGAAAATATTAATGCATGCATGTCCTCTTTATTTATTACTTATAACATGAAATACAAAAAAAATATATTTTTTAAGACACGATGAAAGCATTTAGCTAATCAATTGCACAAACTTAATCAAGGTTAATGTTTCCAGTAGGGAGTCACAGAAACTTTCTAGATCAAGGGACTTGCAGCCGCCAGTCAAATGGTGACCGTCAGTCAGGTGATACATAAACTTTCTGGACAAGGCAACCTACGACCGCCAGTTAACTGGCGATCGCAAGTCGACCCTGACAGATTCAAACTATGTGCCCCTTGAGTTTAAACTCAAGGAAAGTGACTCAAACCATCAGCCACTATTGATGAACTTTGCAAGGAGTCTTTTGGTAATGAAAAGGCATAAATTCTGGTGTCAAACTTCTATAAATAGCAGGCTTTATCTTCCATTTAATCCATCCAACTTCCAAAAAACTAACCTACTTACTTTTCTCTAAGAGCATCATCAGATTTTTCTCATAGTGTGTTCTTGGTCGGGTCAAGGTAGTACAATCCTTGAACTCAACGACGGTATGGAAGCTTCATTGTATCCTGACGATAAAAATTTATTGATATGTTGTACTCGCAGAAATATCTGGAGGGTCAAACAATTTGTTTGGAAGAATCCTTACAAGATCCTTTAGGCCGGTACAACACCAAAATTCTTTCATCCTCCAACCCAAAGTTTTCAACAGTTAGAACTTGGTAAAAGCTATTACATCTCGTGCTAAATCTACCATGTGTATTCATTACCCCAGTTTAAAAAGCTAGCCCAACCAATTCCAAAAATCCTCTGTGGGTTTAACATTCCAAGCACAATTATGGCATTTTCCATGGTCTCTTTCAACGTCATAAATAGTGCAATTTTGAGTTACTTCGTGACTGACTTGCTGGACATCATTTTCTATCCTTGTAAAAAAGCAATGGTATACCATCCTGGAAAGGGCTGGATGAAAATAGAATGAGCAATTTGAACAAGATCTTTTGGGTGTCAGATTATGACTGACCAACTCACCATCTGAAGATTCATATTGCACAGTAAGCGATCGATAAAAACCAATAGCATTATTAAGAACCGTTGTAGTTTTATCATCTATACTATTTTTTGTTGAGCATTGTCGTCCCACTTACCGTCGTGGACAAGATTATTACCATTAGGAAGATAAAAAGACACAAAGTTATAAGCCGTTTCAACCTCACCCTTCAGATCTAGTTTTGAAAAACTGTATGCGTTTATTTGAGTGCCAATCCTATTTATTTCGAAAACTTCATCTCATAAATAGAAGGAACTTCATGGAAAATAATTTGGGCAAATTACCATCATATCTCTGTATTTTGGTCACCCTCTCTCTAGGATCCCTAGATTTTGGAAAATGATTGTCCCGTCCCTAAGTTTTGATAATAATAGACTATCGGGACGCTGGAGCCAGAATATTCTATATTCTCCGGCGAACTCCCACTTGAAATGACCAAAATACCCTTCCTTGTTAAATTTTACTCCACCCCATAAAAAAAATAACCAAACCCAGAAATTAACAAAAAAAAATAGATCCCGAGCTTCCTCTACGCCTCCCCCAACAACTCCGCCACCTCCTTCTCCGAGCTTCCATTAGTTTCACCAGAAAATATAAGCTGGATCCAAACAAATAGTATCCAGAGAGCGATTAATTAAGGAACCATTTGCAACATTTTGAAAACCAAACATGACCTAACAGAATCGAACACAAGTGTACTAATCGCTCTCAAATAAAGACTAAACTACTTAGATCTGGAGAGCGATTAAGGCCTAAGGATTTAGAACCTTCCAACGACAACAAGCACATGAGGGATAGGGATCTAGTCAACGTGAAGTCAAAGGAGGGAGAGGGAGAGGGAGAGAGAGAGAGGACGTGCACACTTGGCGAGATCGAGAGTGGTGACGGTCATGTGAGTGAGGCCGCAGCCCCGGCGGTCTTCCAGACCCCGTCGTCCTCCTCTTTTGGCTTCTCATAGCCGAGATAGTCGAACCCGAGGATGCCGGCGAGCTCGGAAGGGGAAGGGCGCCGGAGAATCTATCAAGCGAGGTACTCCCAGTCGTAGTTGTGGCAGAGGGTGGACCGCTCAGAGTCGCAGAGGATGGAGGCCGGGGCGGAGTGGCAACCGTCGCAGAGGAGGGAGCGCACATGCTTCCCGAAGAGCGTGTTGGTCGCGTGGACCTCCTGGTCCCTTGGCTTCTCCTCCTCATTTGCTCATTTTTTCCTGTCGTTTCCATGTTCTAGGTCAGGTCCAATTGGGACGAAGAATGAGCCATACCCATTAAAGAATTCCTCAATTGAGATGATTTCTTGGGTTAGGTGATTGAAGGTTGTTCGACGATCACCTCGATGTTAGGTTGATAGGAAAAATCAGATTTTAAACTTCTAAGAAGGGGGTTCATTTAGAAATCTAATTTTCAGAGGGGGGCTTTTTTTTTAAGTGAGAGGGGCATTTTGGTCATTTTAAGTGAGAGTTCGCCGGAGAATATAGAATATTCTGGCTCTAGAGACCCGATAGTCTATTATTATCAAAACATAAGGACGGGACAATCATTTTCCAAAATCTAGGGACCCTAGGGGGAGGGTGACCAAAGTACAGGGATGTGAGAGTAATTTGCCCAAATAATACAGGGATGTGAGAGTAATTTGCCCAAATAATTTTCTTTATATCCCTCATTTTCCTGCCTAATTTGATGCAAGAATGTTATCAGCAATAATAAGATATCAGGTTTAATTAGGATTAAGAGACTTATTTGGTAGTCTTTTAATTAATTTTATTTGCTAATCGACTTATTACCGCATTTGAGAGTTCTAGTCCTATTTATTCCGATATTGGTCCATGACTTGATCATCTTATTTGCGGGCTGTGATCAAAAGGTTAATATCCGATGTGCCTTCCGGAGAATGTATTCGACAACTTGGGTTTGAAAGGCGTTTTAGTTTTTATCTTTAAAATAAATAAGAATGATATATCGTATTTAAGATGAGAGAGACATCATCTAAGACCATAAAGTATCGGTAGTGACAAAAAAATAGTTCAAAGTATTAATTGACTCATTTAGACAAATAGAATAGGTCAAGTGAAACAATTTCAAATACGTTGTGCTTATTAGACTTTTTGAGTATGTAAGAGAAATTATTTGAAATTATTTGAAGCAACTTGTACTAATACAATTAAATATTTTTACTGAAAAATCTGAAATTTAATTAATTCAATCAAAGTAATATTACTCAAAGATTCACGCATTTTTTTAAAGGTAAATTTTTATACCGATAACTATATCGGTTAGAATTTGAAATATGAACTTTTGTCAATCCTCCTATACTTTGTACAATTAGGTTAAATGTCCTCTCGCTCCATGACTCACACGTAATTTCTTAAAATTTAAATTCAATAGATATCTCTAAAGTAATGGATTGGCCTGATTTTTTGAGCTACCATAAATAAATAAAATTATAATAATGTTAGTTCAATTGCTTAATTTTAGAGTTTAGTATTTGGTAGCCATTTATACAAAGATTTTGTGATGACGTATTCTTGAAGAGCTACTGAAACTTAATAAATCAATTCATTGTTGACAATAATTCAATATAAAATATAATAAAAAGGAATCAAGAGTCGATGGATAATAAAAGTAACATTATTAAAGACATGATCGATACATGTTCTCTTTATTTATTGCTCGGAATAGGAAATAAGAGCAAATGAAATAATTGTTAGAACATGTTATTTATTACATCTCCTACCCAATCAAAGATGATCGATGCTGCATTCAGGCCCCCAATGAAGGAAACTCGGAAAATGCCATGGCTGCCAACCAATTGCAGCAATTCCATCGGTTGTAACGTTCCAAGCACATATGTGAGAAGGACATTGTTGATCTCTATTCTCCTCGTAAACTGTACAACTTTGGTGTATTGTATGATTGACTTGTTGGGCATCTTTCCAGACCCATTCAAATCCACAATGATATAATGTGATCTCCCAAAAATTCGGATAAAAACTAAAGGAATAAGATGAATCAGGTCTATTGGGAGGTAGATAATGAGTGCCCTGATCATCATCTCCAGATATACAATGTACAGTGAGCCATCGATCATAACCAATATTGTTGTTGATTACTACATGTGTTTTACGAGTGAAATGGATCTTAAATGCAAACCCATTACCAATCATGAGCAAGATTGTTGCTAATTGGAAAAGAAAAAGGACAAGGTAGTTAGCCATTTTGACTTTAAATTGTATATGTATCATTTGATTGAATACCTATTTATTTACGAAACTTTCAACTTATAAATGGATAGAAATTTATGGCTAAGATTATCTGTCGTAAATATATGGAAGTTCAAAAAACTACCTTATGTGTAATTTATCATACATAGAAATGTAAGTTATATCCACCTAATAATTCCTCAAAATAAAGATAAGACTTCGAGGATGATATTTCTACCTTATTATTGGTAACTTCATAAATGCTATAATTTTGGATTAAAATATTGTCTTATATGATTCGCACCATGGTAAATGGGGGGTGGATTTGGTGGGGACTCGGTTAGTCCCCAAATATGGGGACTCACTCAAACCAATATCACTACACATATAAACCAATATCACTTCACATGCAAACCAATATCCCTTCATAAGTAAACCAGCGTCTTCTAAACCAATATTACTTCACATGCAAACCAATATCACTTCACATGCAAACCAATAACACCTGATAGGTTATTGACCATCAGATTTAAAGATAATCAAATCTGACGGCCCAAAATATAGTCCCCACCTATGGACAAATTTTCTTTAGTCCCCACTCAATCCGATCTCCATGGGGTAAATAGTTACTATTGTATATTAAAAAATGTCGCTTATTATTGGTAACTTCGTAAATGCTATAATTTAGGATTAAAAGATTACCTTTTATTTGCGGGAGACTACTTTTCTTTTTGAGAGGAGATATAATACTTATCCAGTTATCCATATTAACTGGTCTTCAATCAAGATTATGTTACGGTTGGAGTAATAGATCATCAATCAAGTTTAACTATCTGCTCGAGCTAAATTTTATTTTTTAATTACGAGAGTTATTTTGTCAGATCTTATTCTATTTTGGATTAGTTATTATTATTACCGAATCAATCATGTCTTTGAAAAATAATAAATTTTCTTAACAAATATTTAAAATTGATATTTTCTCTCGTAAAAATATTGGTACATTTCCTAGTACTCAAAACAATAGGACAACGTGAGATGCCAGGCCAGGACCAGCCCATTCAGAAGACGCCGGTGGTTTCGCGCTCCGCCAACGACGCCGGAATCAAATTTGTAGACTGATTTTTTCGTAGGTTTTTTTTTGAGAAAGTTTTTTTCCAATGTTTTCAAAAGCGAACCGAAGAGTGACCCGAAATTTTGGTCGAAAGAAACATTGTTTTTGAGATGGTAGTCTGATCGGTCGGACCATGAATCAGAGCCTTCGGTGGGTCAGAAAACTAGGTACGTACGTTTACCTAACGAACCAGATGATTTTTGGTCAGACCGGGTAGTTGGCTCGGATTTTTGACCCAGAAAAATCTGATTCATTAGGTCAGGTGCACTGGAACGGCAAAAATCAGAAAACCTATTTTTTACTAATTTTGCACCCGATTCTTCCCCCAACCCCATCACAGAGCTCTAGGTGACAAAGCCGAAGACGGCGACGACAACTTCTCCTTCAGCCTGGAAAGCGGCGACGGTGGTGGGAAGCCCAGCCACCGACGTTCCTGGCCTTCAAGGAGTTAAACGTCTCCCTGGCCCAATCGATTGTCACCGCATCGACGATAGCCTTGACCATCTTCCGGAGCTACTCCTTGAGGTCCAACACCGCCGGATCGGAATCAACCACCCGTCTTCGCCATTGGACTAACAATCACCACAGTCCTTCTAACTATTTCCTTTTTTCTCTTGTTCTAAGAAAGGAAGAAAAAAAGAGAGAAAAAAAGAGATGAAAAACGAGGGGAAAATAAAAAATAGAGTAGGAAAGAAGACCATGAAAATTGAAAAGACTAAAAGTCTAAAAGAGAAGAAGTGAACTATAAGAGGAAAAGAGGGGAAAAGAAAACATTGAGCAGGAAAGATTAAAGAAGAAGAAGAAGAAAAGACCAAATATGTTGAACCATCCGGTCCGACCAGATTTTAGATAGTTCAACCAATCACCGGGTTTTAATGTAAAAATGAACCAGGATTACTGCCAGGTGATGGTCCGACCTGTCCTACCACCGGTCAGACCACGAGTTTTAAAACATTGGTGTTTTCGTAGGTTTTGGGTAGATGCTCCTCAATACAAAAAAAGAAAATATTAATGCATACATGTCCTCTTTATTTGTTACTTAGAACATGAAATACAAGAAAATATAATTTTTTTAAGACAAAATGAAAGCATCTAGCTAACCAATTGCACAAAATTAATCAAGGTTAACGTTTCGAGCAGATCTATGCTTACAACATGATTTCGAGTCTTCGATTTTTTGGAAAACAATGGTGTTAAAATTTTATTAAGAAATTTATATTTATATTTAAAGATCTCATATGATTCAAATCTAAATTATTTAATACTAATGATTTAAGGAAAAAATATGATTTATAGTCTCTCTCATTAGTGAAAACTGTGCAACTCTAAGATAACGTAGGTTGACTTCATGGATATCCTTCTCCATCGATCAAAATCCCAAATCAAGAATATTGAATGAATTGGATCCTTTGTATGGGCTAACCCGAGGCTAATGGATGTAGGCGGTAAGCTATTGGGATTTTTTCCAGTAGCTGGTCCCCCAGACTGCCGATTTGCTGGCCTACTGGTTGGAAGCGTCATGGGATTTACTGGATACGACTATAGGGTGGTCGGGCTCTTCTCGAGTCTAGTGATAAGAGGACCCCATCTCTTTGACTGCCTGAGATATGGGGTCAGCGAAAGTAAGTCGTAGGAAACTTTGTGTACTTTTTGTTTATTTATTTATGAAGTTATTTTTTCTGCCAAAAAGAACTTTGATTTTAGAGTTTAGTTTTTGGTAACCATTTATATTAATATTTGATGATGATATATTTTTGCAAGTTGTAATATTCAATAAACCAATTAGTTCTTGACAATAGTTCAACATAAATTATAAAATATAATAAAAGAAACATTGTTAAAGAGATCATCACTCCGTACATGCCATCATTATTTATTGTTAGAAACAGAAAGTATGGAAAAGAAAATAAAGTTTAAAACATGATTAAAAAACAATTGCATCTCACGCTCAATAAGCGTATGACCGTGACATTCTTTGGTGCCCCAATGAAGACAATCTTGCCGAGGCATTAGCTGCCAACCAATTGCACAAAGTCTAGTAGTAGTCGCGTTCCAAGTACATGTTCTAGCAAGACAAAAATCTCTCTCTTATGGAATCGTAAACTGTGCAATTATAGGTAACTGTATGGTTGAAATGTTGGGCATCCTTCCACACCCATCTAAATCCACAATGGAATAATTTTACCTTGAAAAATAATTCATGGAAACTAAATTTATAAGTTAAATCAAGTCTTTTAGATGGTAGATAATGAATATCCAAGTCATCTTCCATAAATATGCAGTGAAGAGTGAGCCATCGATCATAGTCAAGACCGTTTTTTATAACGACGGTAATTTTTGGCAAAATACCGGTCTTATCACTTTCATGGATCAACATTGTGCAATTAACACTCATGAACAAGATTGATTCCACTTTAAAAATAAAAAGAGAAAATATTAGCCATTTCAACTACAATCTATAATTTTTTTTTCAAATTATGGCTATTGAGTATGTTGAACTCATTTATTTACAAAAGCCTCATCCCATAAATAGAATAAAATTTATGGAGAAGAAGATGAGTCTTTATATGCCATCTATTTTTACCATATATAGAATTGCAAGTTGACCACTTTTGTTGAATAAAAATAGATCTTAAAGTATGATTCTTTAGTTAGGCGATTCTCGAGTTTCAATTGCTTCATATATAAATGAAAAATATGAGAACCACATAAAGAAACAGCAGTTCCACCGAATTATGTTGAATTATACTTTTTCATGCGAAATTCGGTATTACAATAAATTCGGTATCGGGATCAGTATGAATTTTTTTTAAGTTCGATATTCGGAATATTCGGTATTCGATATTTGGGATCGGGATATTCCGAATGCACACCCCCGGATTCTAAACAAATTATTCACCAAAAGCATTGGGAGGCAACTTTTTGCTTCATTCTTAGAAATGGGAACTAGATAAATATGAAAGTAACAATAGATAGCTATAGGACCCAATTCTTGGAGGCTTATAAATGACGAGTCTACATTTTAAACTTGTCACGCTTTAGGAATCTAACATAGTAGGGCTCAAGACACCTTGTCTTTATTTATCGCTTAAAACATGAAAAACGAGTAAAGAAAATAGTTGTTAGGACTTGGTAAAAGTTATTAAATCTCATGCTAAATCTACCCTGTGCATTCATTGCCCTAGTTTAAGCATCTAGCCCAACCAATTCCAAAAATCCCTGTAAGTTTAATATTCCAAGCACAATTATGGTATTTTTCACTGTCTCTTTCAATATCATAAACAGTGCAATTTTGGGATACTTCGTGGTTGACTTGTGGACATCGTTTTCTCTCCATGTAAAAAGCAATGGTATACCATCCTGAAAAGGGCCGGACGAAAATTAAATGAGTAAGTTGAACTTTGTTTTACGGGTGTTAGATTATGAGTGTACAAATCACCATCCAAAGATTCATTGAGCACAATATGCAATAGAAGAAAAGCAACAGTATTATTAAGAACGGCTGCAATTTTATCATCTGTACTATTGTTTTAGTTGAGCATTGTCGTCCCACTTACCATCGTGGACAAGATTGTTACCATTAGGAAGAAGAAAAGAGACAAAATGATAAGCCATTTCAACCTCACTCTTCGGATCTAGTTTTTCAAAAATGTATGCATTTGTTTGAGTGCCAATCCTATTTATTTCCAAAACTTCATCTCATAAATAGAAGGAATTTTATGGAAAATAATTTTCTTCCTATCCCTCATTTTCCTGCCTAATATGATGCAAGAGCGTTATCAACAATAATAAGATATCAAAATCGAGTGATCTTCGGTGAAGTTCAATGCGATCGGGAGTTTCTTAAACATTCTATTTACTTCCGAATCTGCGAATGACTTATTTGGTCAAAGAGTCTTAATAAAATAGGTAATTACGAGGTGGCTTTGTATTGTGACTCATTAAAAGTTAGGTACCAGTGTGAGTTTCATTTTTTGGGGGCTTTGGGATGAGTTGAATGTTATAGGGTTTGGTAGTTCGATGTAGATTGCGGTCAGTTCATCTTTTATCGTATATTTTTTCTTCCTTTCGCTTTAGCTTCGTTTTATTAATAAAGTATATTTATCTTGAAATTGGAAGATGAACCAGCTTTACTTCAAGCTGTTCAAAGAGAAGAAGAAGGTCAAGAAGGCGGGCCAACCGTTGCCACCATTATAAGGTGGTTTTGGGCCCGAAAGAAAGAAAGCTCATCAAAAGAGAAAAGAAAGAGTCCACGTCACTTATGCACAAGAAGAGAAGAAAATCCCAATGTTTTTAAAACCGACCCAGATAGTGAATCATAATTTTTAAAATTTTCGGTTCACCCAGTTCGACCAGTCTGACCGGAACTTAATATAGTATTAAAAAAATGATAAAATATCAAATAAGTTCAAACATTTATCAACGTTTCTATACAATTAATCTAAACAAAATTTTCAAATATCTCCGAGCATAGAAATTGAGATTTTATTTCTACATTAAATTCGATAAAATGGAAAAAATAAGCACAAAATTTTATGATCCGGGCGAACCGGTTCACCCGGAAGTACCTGACCGAGCAGTCTTACCAGATTTTAGCCGGTCGAACCACTTTTTAGGTTTTAGGTAAAATCGACCCGGATTTAATTCCGGGTAGTGGTCCAACTGCGGTTTTAAAAATATTTGAAAATCTCGAATGAGGCCGATAAAGGAGATGACACACTGGCAATTATTCCCCACCTCTGCACAACTATCAAGGACAATTTTGGCTGTATAGTGGGCAGCAAATCCTGCCAAAAGTTGTTGCTTTTATTATTATTCTTTTAGGTAGTTAGACAAGGAATATTCCTTCAATGCACCCATTATAAAACAACACCTGTAAATCCTTTTGGATGATCGAATATACAAGAAAAATTTTCCAATCTCCCTCCTCTCTCTCTGAGCTCCAGGTCCCTTTCACCTTGAGCTTTTATAACTTTCTTTTCATGGTATGAGAGCTTAAACATCTCTGAATCAGTCCGTTCCTTCCGCATCTTTTTTTTAATCTACCAAAACCATGGCTGAAACAAGTGAGACCTGTGCAAGTGAAGCTCGTGTTCCTTCCGGGGAGTTCAGCAATCCTCTGTATGTCCACCCAGGAGAAAGTCCAGCCGAGGTTTTGGTCACGCCTTGTTGAGAAATAAGATCGAAACGAGTAAAACACGAGACACAAGAATTACGTGGAAACCCCAAGACGGGGAGAAAATCACGGGCAAAGGAGAGACGTCCAGTATGTGAGTCCAATCGGTTACAAGGCCTCCGTGAGGGTTCTCTCTACCTCACAACTCTGAACTAGTACAAATAAGACCTAGGCATAGGCCGTATATATATAGGAGACTAGTACTCCATTCTGATCAGGAAATAGAGCCCTACTCTAATTAGGAATTTGGAACAATCCCTAACAAATCTCCACCTTGGACCAAATTCTATGACTCCAACATCAACGTTTCTCCACCTTCACCACCAGCCCCTAAGGGCTATCAGCATCAAGAACGAACACCAACCAAGTCCAAGCAATGCTCGAAGTTAGTACCAGAAAGTGGCTTCGTCAACATGTCTGCAGGGTTGTCCTTTGTACCCACCTTGCTCACAACAATGTCACCTTGAGCAACATGCTCCCGAATGAAGTGGTACCTCACATTAATGTGCTTTGTCTCTGATGATACATAGCATCTCTCGTGAGATGGATAGCACTTTGACTATTACAGTACACTGTACCGACCTGCAGCTTCTCACAGATTTCACTGAAGAAACCTTTCAACCAGATAGCATCCTTCACACCTTCAGTTATAGCCATGTACTCCACCTCAATGGTAGACAACGTCACTGTGGCCTGTAGACAAGCTCTCTAACTGATAGCACATCCTCTAAGAGTGAAGACATATCCAGACAAGGACCTAGACTTATCAAGGTCTCCAGCATAATCTGAATCAACGAAACCAACAACTCTACCATTAGTGCTTCCAAATTCTAGACACACGCCCTTGGTACCCTTCAAGTACCTCATAATCCACTCCACTGCTCTCCAATGACCTTCTCCAGGATTTGCCATATACCTGCTAACAACACTCACAGCATAGGCCAAATCTGGACGTGTGCAAACTATAGCATACATCAGAGAACCAACAACATTGGAGTATGGAACACCAGACATGTAATTGACCTCAGCAGTTGACTGTGGAGATAAGGTAGACAAAAGCTGAAAATGTGTACCAAGAGGAGTACTCACAGGATTACCAGTCACATCAAACCTGTCAAGTACCTTTTCAATGTAACTCTCCTGACTCAGAAATAACTTTCTTGCTTCTCTATCTCTGGCAATCTCCATACCAAGAATCTTCTTAGCAGAGCCCAAATCTTTCATCTCAAACTCGCTACTCAACAGAGCTTTGAGCTTTCTCACCTCTCCTTTGTCACTGGCAGCAATTAACATGTCATCGACATACAGGAGCAAATACACTTGGGAACCAACGCGTAGCCTTTTCAGGTAAACACAACTATCACACTTGCTCCTCTCATAACTATGAGAAATCATAAAAGAATCAAACCTTTTTATACCATTGCCTCAGAGACTGCTTAAGGCCATACAGGGACTTCTTCAACAAGCACACATGGTCTTCTTTGCCTTCAACATGAAAACCCTCAGGCTGTGCCATATAAATCCGCTCCTCAAGCTCTCCATTCAAGAAAGCTGTCTTCACATCAAGCTGTTCAAGCTCCAAATCCTGCATAGTGACAATACCAAGAAGAGAACGAATCGAGGTATGCTTCACAACTGGTGAAAATACCTCATTAAAGTCCACAACATGAATCTGACTATATCCTCTAGCCACTAGCCTAGCCTTGTATCTAGGCTCTTCAACTCCAGGTATACCATCCTTCTTCTTGAATACCCACTTGCAGTTGACAACCTTCTTATCCTTAGGCAGCTTAGTAATCTCCCAAGTCTTATTCTTGTGAAGAGATTCCATCTCTTCCTCCATAGCAACCAACCATCTATCAGAGTCTTTCGACTTCATAGCATCTGAGTAAATAGACAGTTCTTCACAGCTATCAACTTCTTCTGCCACATTCAGGACAAAAGCAATAATATCAGCCTCACTCAACTTCTGTGGAGGCCTGATAATTCTTCTGGGCCTGTCTCTAGCAATAGAATAAGCTGGCTCCCTCTCAACTGTGCCAACATTCTCAGCTTCATCAGACAACCCACCATGAGTAGGACCATGGAAATTAACATCACGGAAGGAACTCACTTCTGGATCAGCATCAAACTCCACCTGCACTTTTGACTTTTGCAAGTCCACACTTGGAGCACTCTGAACACCAGGTGAAGAAATATCCTCCCTCTTACTCAGCATGTCTGTCTCTTTGAAAATAACATTCCTACTCAACAAGACTTTAGACAGCTCAGGACACCACAACTTGTATCCCTTCACTCCAGAAGCATAGCCAAGGAAGATACATTTCACAGATCTTGGCTCTAGCTTGCCATTATTCACATGAGCATAGGCAGGACACCCAAATATCTTCAAATCAGCATAATTAGGAGGATTTCCAGATCATAATTCTTCAGGTACCTTGCCATCAAGTGATACATGAGGTGAACGATTGACAAGGTGACAGGTAGTGGAAGCAGCTTCAGCCTAAAACGACTTAGGCAAACCATCATTTGATAGCATGCAACAAACTTTCTCCAATAAATTCTGTTCATTCTTTCAGCGACTCCATTCTGTTGAGGTGTACCAGGGATTGTCTTATGCCTGACAATACCCTCATTCTTGCAGAACTCATCACACCAACTAGAGCAAAACTCCAATCCATTGTCTGTGCGGAGATGCTTGACATCTCTCCCAGTCTGCTTTTCAATCATAGTCTTCCACTGCTTGAAAGTGACAAAGACATGATCCTTGCTCTTTAAGAAGAACGCCCAAACCTTCCTCGAATAATCATCAATAATAGTCAGCATATACTTGGAACCATTCTTTGTTGCAACTTGAGACGGTCCCCAAAGATCAGAATGAACATAGTCAAGTTTTCCCTTTGTAGTGTGCACACCTTTCTGAAAACTGACTTTCTTCTGCTTACCAAATGAAAGGAGGGATTTTTACCCCTCTTGCAATAATGAGTAAGTACGGGATTGTCGTCCCACAAGGACTAAGCTAGTCCGCAAATTCGACTTTACCGCTAGTTTGGGACAATGAGAAATGGAGGTGTCAATTCCAAATACGAATTGGTTACTACAACGACTAAATTATACGAAGTTAAACAATAAAGGAAAGAGTGGGCTTGGTGCCAATGACAACTAAATAATCAAATGGCATATGGGGTTTATTAAATTCGTGTTATGATCCGGAAGTTTCTTAAGTAACTAATCAACGCTCTCGCGACAAACTAGTCTAAATCGATTCTTAACTAGACTTAGATGAACTAACCACGCTCTCGCGACAAATTAGCCATCTAATCTAACTAATCACCAACTATAATCACCATCCTTTGGACAACTAGTCACCTAAGGTGATCTCTCAACAATAGGTTCCTACTCAACCAGTTAAATGGTCCGTTAATCCTAACCCCTCTCGGCGATTAACATTAACTTAGTTCATAATCAAGGTGATCAATCAAGATTAAGCATTAAACACATTAACTAGTTCATAAACCTTAGCATATTAACCCCACCAAACCATTGGCTAAGTAGATGCCATCAAGGCACCTAACCCACAAATGAACTACTCACACATGTTCAACAAACAACACAAATTATCCATTGAACAAAGTGAATGAAACATGAACAAAAAGATAGAGTTTAGGAAAAGCTCAATGATTCTTCAAGAACTTCCTCCTAGCTCTTTCTTCAAGCTCCTTCTACCCTTCCTCTCCAAAAGCTTCCCTCTTGGCCATGTTTTTCTCTAAGTTCTTCAAGGGATGGCCACGGTTTTGGTTCTTCTTCTCCTCTTCACTGGTGAGCCACGTTTTTGTCCAAGGAAGAGGAGAGCAGCCACGGTTTTCTCTCCTTCTCCTCTTCAATGGTGAGCCACGTTCTTGGTTCAAGGGAGGGAGAGGAGCCACGGAATTTTTGTTCTTAGGAGGAAGGAAGAGTGAATGGTAGTGTCTAGTGGTCAAGTGGAGTAGTCAAGGAAAAAGGGAATTAGTGGGGGACAAAGGGAAGTAGTGGGAGACAAAGGAAGGTAGTGGAGTATGGGGAGTTTTGTAGTGGAATTCCACCCAAGAAGGGGTGGGATGGCAGCCAAGAAACGTCATGGCAAATTCCAGAATGGTCCCAGAATTTTGGCCGATTTCGGTTAGGCGAGTCCTCAGATTTGAAGCTTGATTTCATACACATTTTTTACCCTCTTAGACTTCGAATCTGAAGAATACCAAAGAAACAAAATTGTAGCCCCGGATGTCTTCTTTCCAGAACCACCTTATTCGTCTCCATTAGATTCGGATGAGAAAGTTATCGGCATTTAAGTCTCTCAAGGTCAGTTAGCCCAATGTCGTCGCCTTCCCGATCGTGCACCATTCTTCAAGGCTGATCCGATCATCGTTGAAGCGCTCCAAAGTACACCAATATCCTCCCCGCATCACCACAAAGCCTCCTTGAAATAAAAATGAACGAAACTAATGAAAATCACAATAACTATACTAAAACGTTCAAAACATGAAATATAACAATACAACGATAAATAACACACAACAATACTAGAAACAATGGAAATTGACACTAAAACATACATAGATGATAGAGTGTTTTCACACTCATCACACCCCCACACTTGAATCATTGCTTGTCCTCAAGCAATACTCATACAAACACAATCACAATCACCTAAGAAAGAAAACATGAAAAGGACAAGACTAGGCATGATCAATTCACAATTTAACTCCCCTCAAAATTTCAAACTCACATAAAAAATATCATCACACAACCTAGCTAGTACATCAACTCAAACACAAAGAGTAAGAACCGGTAGACATCTCACCACTCGGTAGTTTAATCAAGTGTTATCACTATGTAAAAGACATTAGAAGGTTAACCACTCAGAGGTTCGGAAATTTTAGCTCACGATTTGTAAGTAGCCAACTTCCTATCTCTCGCATACATGATCGATGTCTTTCAAAGTATCCTACGTCCTACTCAACAGTGTCTCAAAGTCGTGTGGTTGCTCGTGAACCAGGGGCTTTCAATCGGGTTGTAATGGGGATAAGGTCTTGGTGAGATAATATATATATGGATAGTAGTTAAACCACCCAATCCGAGGACTTGTTGCTAAAGCATTCTAGTCTCTCGTCTATTCTAAACATTCTCACCATAAATAATTAAAGCGCACTCTCAAAATTCACCCATTTCCTAAGACCGCGTAGCACGAGTTATGCCAATTATAAATGCCTTATTCAACCTTCACTTTTCTTTCTTTCTTTTCTTTTCTTTTCTCTTTTTTTTTTCTTTTTTTTCTTTTTTTTTCTTTCTACAAATACAAACACAAACACAAACTTGGCATTTTCTAGGCAAAAACTCGGCTTCTTTGTATGGCCTCTCGATTACCCAAATTCCTAATAAAGTAACCCATAAGAACACTAAGCTACCAACTAAACCCAATACATATCATTTCCCAAAAATGTAAGCTTACGTGTCCTCGGATCGGAAGACCAAAGGTCGGGAAGATGGTAGATATAAGGCTTAGAGTTGGTATACATATAATATGATCAAAGAATGGCTAGGCTCAATGGGTTAAAGCAATGGATATAAAGTTTCTTGGCTCTAAAGCTCTAGGCTCAATTTCAAAGGATTAGCCCCCCGTCATTCACTAACGCCACACAACCGAAACCATGTCAAGTACTAGTAGGATACCTCGATCAACCGAACTCATGTAGGCACCTCATGAATAAATGAAGACGGTTGTCTCCTCCTTCGGCTCAAAGTTCCTCACAAGGTCACTCATCAACCTTCTAGTCTAATCTACATAGTGAGACCACTAGTCTAAACAACCGAGGGTGAGGTTTCTACAAGTTCTTAGGCATTGTGCTCGAGTTCATTTCCTAACTAGGTGTGTGGTAAGCTTCTAACACAAGTTAAAGAATTTTGAAGGGGGGGTCAAATTTTGAAAATTCATGCCAAATCATTGCCTAAACAAGACAAACTAGATCTAAACATACAAAGAATTCCTAAGTGGAACCACACCCCCACACTTGAAGATCACCTTGTCCTCAAGGTGTAGGGAGCACACATACATCAATGAAACATGAAGAACAAGACGTGAGGTCTAAAGATGGGGGGTCGGATAAAAAAAAAACGGGATGAAAAATTGAAACCGAGAATTACCACGGCCGTGGCCAAAAAACCACGCCAAAAAAAAAAATTTTAAAAAAATTTTTGGAGAAAAAAAAAACGGGATGGAAATTAAAACCGAGAGTTGCCACCAAGGTGGCCTCCAAAAGCCACGCCTGTGGCTCCATCTTCAACTTTTTTTGTTTTTTTTTTCAACTCGTCTTCTTCCCTTGATGAGCTTCCAATCATCCATAATGTATTTGAAAATCCTTGAGACGACCTTCAAAATTCAAAAGATATCACATAAGCATAAACAAATGCTTCAAAATCATACCCGAATAAGAACAAACGTAATAAGAAAAACACATTTACACTATGACAATATAAAGACAATACAAAAACATGCTAAGTTATAGTCGTTAGCTTGACTTCACTCCCCTTTTTCATGCTCCGGAGGGTGAAGTCACGGGTTGCACCTCCGAACTTCGTTCAACATCGCCACCAAGGTAAATCTTACACCTTTGGCCATTCACCTTGAAGACTCCTCCATTACTTCTTTCCAATTTGAGTGTTCCAAATGGAAAAACTTTTACTACCTTAAAAGGTCCACTCCACTTGGACTTGTGTTTTCCCGGAAAAAGTTTTAACCGAGAGTTGTAGAGTAGCACTTGATCACCTTCCTTGAACTCCTTCTTCCTGAAGTGGGCGTCATGTTTCTTTTTCTTATCCTCCTTCTTAAGCCTTTCCACTCTCGGCTTGGCTTCCTCCTCCAAGTGGATGTAATGCATAATCATGTCAGGATTTATCCCTTTCATATCAGATTTTTGGCATGCCATGGCCTTAATCCGTTTGTTAACAACTTCAAGCACCTTCTCCTCTTGCTCCTTAGAGAGCTTGTTGGAGACGATAATGGGGATTCTTCCTTCATCCTCTAAGAATGCATATCGTAAATGGGAGGGTAGCTCTTTCAACTCCAAGCTTGGAGCCTTAATGATGGAAGGTGGAGTAGGATACTTCAAATCAAGCTCCAAATCCTTATGGTCACCTTTTTTATAAGCTTCTCCCATGAACGCTTCCAAGTTATCCTCATCTTGTTCTCCATCATACTTTTCATCTAGTCCACCTTCAATCTTCAATGAGCTCTCCTTGCCCAACTTGAGGACACAATCATCAACCATATCAATCTTCATGCACATGCCTTCGTCAAGAGGGTGGCTCATTGCATTGGACATCTTGAACTCTACTTTCTCCTCCCCTATTCGGAGGACCAATCTTCCTTCATGTACGTCCACCAAGGCACGTGCCATGTTGAGAAACGGTCGGCCAAGAATTAGTGGACAACTCTTGTCCTCTTCGTAATCCAACACCACAAAGTCCACGGGGAAGATAAACTTATCAATCTTCAACAAGACATCCTCCACAACCCCGAATGGCCTCTTTATGGTTTGGTTCGCCAATTGGAGACGCATAGAAGTGGATTTCACCTCACTCAAGCCAAGTCTTCTCATAATAGACAAAGGCATCAAATTAATGCTAGCGCCTAAATCACATAAGCACTTGGGAAACTCAACATCACCAACAAAACCAGGAATTGTAAAACTCCCTGGATCTTTTAGCTTTGTCGGGAGATCCTTAGAGATGAGAGAGCTACACTTCTCCGTGAGGGCTACCGTCTCTCCATCTTTCCACTTCCTCTTCTTAGTGCTGAGTTCCTTGAGAAACTTTGAGTATTGCGGTAATTGATCCAACATCTCAAGAAAAGAAACACTGATCTGAATGTTCTTCATCTTCTCCATGAAGCCAATAAACTTGTCATCCATCACATTCTTCTTCTTCACTCTTTGAGGGAATGGTAGTCGAGGAGCTTTAGGTGGTGGTGGCACGTAGACTTCTTCTTCAGCACTCTCAACCGGTGGACTTCTCTCTCTCTCTGCCTCTACTTCTTTGTCCTCCTCATTGGCTTCTATAGGATCGTCATTATTCTTCCGGGTTGCCTCTTGAGAAGCTATTTCCTTACCACTCCTCAAAGAAATTGCACACACATTTCCTCGAGGATTCACTTCCATGGAGCTAGGAAGAGAACCGGACGCTCTGTGGGCACTTGCAATTGCTATTTGCCCAAGTGGCCTCTCCATATTATGCATGGCGGTTGCTTGACCTTTGAGGATTTGTTCAAGGTTATCTTGCCTTGATGCTTGTTGTTGTATGGCGGCCAAAATTTGGCCTTGTTGGCTAACCACCCCTCCAACTTCTTGCATAAACTTTTCCATCTTGTCAAACCTCTCCTCCATATTTCCCATCTGATCCATTAAGGAGAAACGTGGTTGGAAACCCGGAGGAGGTCCTTGTTGTGCAGTTCGAAGAGGAAGTCCCTTATCCGGAACAATCGCCATGTTCTCGCCATTATTCCCTCCCTTCCAAGAGAAGTTTGGGTGATTTCTCCACCCTAGATTGTAGGTGGAGGAATAGGGGTTATTTCCCATCCTATTTGCTCCTTGACCTTGGCCTTGTCCTTGGCCACCAACAAAGTGTGCTTGCTCTACTTCCGTGTTCATCATAGCACATTCTTGCATCTCGTGGCCAACATTTCCACACGCTTTACAAGTCGTCCTTACGGCTGCCACATTGGTTTTGTTCAAGCTAAGATCGTTCGCTTTTCTTGCCAACAATGCCAATTGGGCTTGAATAGAGGAGGCAACATCAACATCAATCACTCCCTTTTGCTGGCTAATAGGTTGTCTTCCTCTCTCATTTGCCATAAGGATGTTTGTAGCCGCCAACTTCTCCAAGATGTGGTGGGCATCATCCCTATCTTTTCTTAAGAAGGATCCGTTGGAGGTGGCATCAACCGTGCCCCTTGTAGAGGGTCCAAGACCAAAGTAAAAAGTTTGGAGTAATGACTCCTCTGATATATTATGGTGTGGACAACTCCTTTGTAATCCCTTGAATCTCCCCCAAGCTTCACTCAATGACTAATTCTCGAATTGTTGGAAGTTGTTAATCTCCTTCATGAGTCTATTTGTCTTGGAGAAGGGAAAATACTTGTCAAGGAAGGCATTAGCTAGCTCTTCCCATGTCGTAATTGTTGTCCCAACCAGATTCTTATACCATATCTTTGCTTGGTCTTTCAAGGTAAATGGGAACAACCTCAGCTTCACAGCATCATCGGTAACTCCATTATGCTTGAAGGTGTCGGCTATCTCCAGAAAATTAGCAATATGGTCGTTGGGATCTTCATTCGGTAATCCATAGAATTGGACCGAAGCTTGGAGCATGTGAATCACCGCTGGCTTGATCTCGAAGGTGTTAGCTTGAATAGCAGGCCTAGGAACTCCAGACATTGCCCCTCTCAAGGTGGGCCTAGCATAGTCCATGAGAGACCTTCGAGGAACTCCAACTCCTTGCGCACCGCCTTGCGGAGCTCCTTCTGGAGCTTCTTGCACATTAGGTTGTTGATTCATTCTTGCTTGTGTCCTTCTCTCTTGTCGCAATACCCTTTCCAAGTATCCAATGTCAACGTCTACTCCGATCGGAATATTGTTCGTTGAGCGAGTTGAGCGCATGCGACAAATAAGTACCTTGTAAGACAAACAACAAAGGCACTAAGTAACAATAACCAAGTAAACAAAAAATAAATATCCCAATCCAAGTTCGTAAGCCAAATTAAGCGTCTAGTACTTAATCCCCGGCAATGGCGCCAATTGAAAGGAGGGATTTTTACCCCTCTTGCAATAATGAGTAAGTACGGGATTGTCGTCCCATAAGGACTAAGCTAGTCCACAAATTAGACTTTACCACTAGTTTGGGACAATGAGAAATGGAGGTGTCAATTTCAAATATGAATTGGTTACTACAACGACTAAATTATACGAAGTTAAACAATAAAGGAAAGAGTGGGCTTGGTGCCAATGACAACTAAATAACCAAATGGCATATGGGGTTTATTAAATTCGTGTTATGATCCGGAAGTTTCTTAAGCAACTAATCAACACTCTCGCGACAAACTAGTTTAAATCGATTCTTAACTAGACTTAGATGAACTAACCACGCTCTCGCGATAAATTAGCCATCTAATATAACTAATCACCAACTATAATCACCATCCTTTAGACAACTAGTCACCTAAGGTGATCTCTCAACAATAGGTTCCTACTCAACAAGTTAAATGGTCCGTTAATCCTAACCCCTCTCGGCGATTAACATTAATTTAGTTCATAATCAAGGTGATCAATCAAGATTAAGCATTAAACACATTAACTAGTTCATAAACCTTAGCATATTAACCCCACCAAACCATTGGCTAAGTAGATGCCACCAAGGCACCTAACCCACAAATGAACTACTCACACATGTTCAACAAACAACACAAATTATCCATTGAACAAAGTGAATGAAACATGAACAAAAAGATAGAGTTTAGGAAAAGCTTAATGATTCTTCAAGAACTTCCTCCTAGCTCTTTCTTCAAGCTCCTTCTACCCTTCCTCTCCAAAAGCTTCCCTCTTGGCCACGTTTTTCTCTAAGTTCTTCAAGGGATGGCCACGGTTTTGGTTCTTCTTCTCCTCTTCACTGGTGAGCCACGTTTTTGTCCAAGGAAGAGGAGAGCAGCCACGCTTTTCTCTCCTTCTCCTCTTCAATGGTGAGCCATGTTCTTGGTTCAAGGGAGGGAGAGGAGCCACGGAATTTTTGTTCTTAGGAGGAAGGAAGAGTGAATGGTAGTGTCAAGTGGTCAAGTGGAGTAGTCAAGGAAAAAGGGAATTAGTGGGGGACAAAGGGAAGTAGTGGGAGACAAAGGAAGGTAGTGGAGTATGGGGAGTTTTGTAGTGGAATTCCACCCAAGAAGGGGTGGGATGGCAGCCAAGAAACGTCATGGAAAATTCCAGAATGGTCCCGGAATTTTGGCCAATTTCGGTTAGGCGAGTCCTCAGATTTGAAGCTTGACTTCATGCACATATTTGACCCTCTTAGACTTCGAATCTGAAGAAGACCAAAGAAACAAAGTTGTAGCCCCGGATGTCTTCTTTCCAGAACCACCTTACCCGTCTCCATTGGACTTTGGATGAGAAAGTTATCGGCATTTAAGTCTCTCAAGATCAGTTAGCCCAATGTCATTGCCTTCCCGATTGTGCACCATTCTTCAAGGCTGATCCGATCGTCGTTGAAGCGCTCCAAAGTACACCAATATCCTTCCTGCATCACCACAAAGCCTCCTTGAAATAAAAATGAACGAAACTAATGAAAATCACAATAACTATACTAAAACGTTCAAAACATAAAATATAACAATACAACGATAAATAACACACAACAATACTAGAAACAATGGAAAATTGACACTAAAACATACATAGATGATAGAGTGTTTTCACACTCATCACCAAACACACAGTGCTCGCAAAATTCCAACTTCCCAATACCCTGTCCGCATAATAATCCTCTCCTATTTAGCTCGGTCATGCCTTTCTCACTCATGTGACCAAGTCGCCTATGCCACAATGAGGTATTCTCAGAATCTGTCAACGAGCCAGATGCAGCAGCAGCAGTCCCTGTAACTGTAGAACCCTGCAAAATGTACAGATTTCCAACCTCTTGCTTAGCCTTCATATGCACTAATGAGTTCTTACTCACACGAAGAACTCCACCTTCTCCGGTATACTTGTACCCCAATGTATCAAGAGTACTCAGCGAAATCAAGTTCTGCTTCAAATCAGGGATATGCCTCACATTCGTCAAGGTTCGAATGACACCATCATGCATCTTGATCTTCACTGTGCCAATACCAACAACCTTGCAGACAAAATTATTGCTCATGAGAACATTACCCTCCACACGTTCATATGTTGAAAACCAGTCCTGGATGGGACATATATGAAACGTACAAGCAGAATCAAGGACCCAAGCAGCATCAAATTTTGACTTTCCATCAATCACAGATAAAAGGTCTCCATCAGATTCTTCTTTCTGAGTGGTGGTGGTAACACTAGCACTGCCGCTATCAGAACTTTCTCCTTTCGGAGCACTGGACTTTTCGCCCTTCTTCTTGTTCTTCAACTCCGAACAGAACCATTTAATATACCCAACCTTATGACAATTGAAACAAGTCTTATCCTTGTGCCTTGACCTTGATTTGCTTCTGCTCTTCTTCCTCGAACCAGACTTAGCATTCCTCTCCTCAGACCTCCCTCTCACAACCAAGCCAGTCCCTTGACTATTTTCAGAGGAACTCACAGTGTGCTTATCAATTCTCTCTTTCTCCAAGAGCGAATCATGAACATTATCCCAACTCAGAGTATCATGGCTGAACAAAAGAATATCTCTGAATTGCTGATAAGAAGCAGGAAACGAGCACAATAACAATAAAGCAAGACCTTCATCATCATACTTCACATCCAGAGTTCTAAGATTAGCCACTATATCCTTAAATTTATTAAGGTGGTCATGAATAGACTTACCTCTAAGAGCATCATCAGATTTTTCTCGTAGTGTATTTTTGGTCGGGTCAAAGTAATATAAACTTTGAACTCGACGATGGTGTGCAAGCTTCATTGTATCCTGACGATAAAAATTTATTGATATATTTTACTCGCGAAAATATCTGGAGGGTCAAACTCTTTGTTTAAAAAAATTCTTACAAGATCCTTGAAGTTGGTGCAACACAAAAATTCTTTCATCCTCCAACCCAAAGTTTTCAACAGTTTGGACTTGGTAAAAGTTATTACATCTAATGCGAAATCCACCATGTGCATTCATTACCCCAGTTTAAAAAGCTAGCCCAACCAATTCCAAAAATCCTCTGTGGGTTTCACATTCCAAGCACAATTATGGCATTTTCCACGGTCTCTTTCAACGTCATAAATAGTGTAATTTTGGGTTACTTCGTGACTGACTTGCTGGACATCGTTTTCTATCCATGTAAAAAAGCAATGGTATACCGTCCTCGAAAGGGCTGGACGAAAATAAAATGAGTAATTTGAACAAGATCTTTTGGGTGTCAGATTATGACAGCCCAAATCACCGTCCGAAAATTCATAGTGCACAGTAAGCGATCGACAAAAACCAATAGCATTATTAAGAACCGTTGCAGTTTTATCATCTATACTATTCTTTGTTGAGCATTGTCGTCCCACTTACCGTCGTGGACAAGATTATTACCATTAGGAAGACGAAAAGACACAAAGTTATAAGCCATTTAAACCTCACCCTTCGGATCTGTGTTTATTTGAGTGCCAATCCTATTTATTTCCAAAACTTCATCTCATAAATAAAAGGAACTTTATGGAAAATAATTTTCTTCCTATCCCTCATTTTCCTGCCTAATTTGATGCAAGAGCGTTATCAGCAATAATAAGATATCGGGTTTAATTAGGATTAAGAGACTTGTTTGGTAGTCTTTTAATTAATTTTATTTGCTAATTGACTTATTACCCTATTTGAGAGTTCTAGTCCTATTTATTCCGATATTGGTCCATGACTTGATCATCTTATTTGCGGGTTGTGATCAAAAGGTTAATATCCGATGTGCCTTCCGGAGAATGTGTACGACAACTTGGGTTTGAAAGGCGTTTTAATTTTTATCTTTAAAATAAATAAGAATGATATATCGTATTTAAGATGAGAGAGACGTCATCTAAGACGATGAAGTATCACTAGTGACCGAAAAAATAGTTCAAGGTACTAATTGACTCATTTAGACAAATAGAATGGGTCTATTGAAACAATTTCAAATACATTGTGCTTATTAGACTTTTTGAGTATGTAAGAGAAGTTATTTGATCTTTATTCTAATAAAATATTACAACGTGCAGAAATACAATCATGTATTACTAAATATTTTTACTGAAAAATCTAAAATTTAATTAATTCAATATTACTCAAAGATTCACGTATTTTTTAAACGTAAATTTGTATACCGATAATTATATCGGTTAGAATTTGAAATATGAACTTTCGTCAATCTTCCTATACTTTGTACAATTAGGTTAAATGTCCTCTCGCTCCATGACTCACACGTAATTACGTCTTAAAATTTAAATTCAATAGATATCTCTAAAGTAATGGATTGGCCTGATTTTTTGAGCTACCGTAAGTAAATAAAATTATAATGTTAGTTCAATTACTTAATTTTAGAGTTTAGTATTTGGTAGCTATTTATACTAAGATATTGTGATGATGTATTCTTGAAGAGCTACTGAAACTTAATAAATCAATTCATTGTTGACAATAATTCAAAATAAAATATAATAAAAAGGAATCAAGAGTCGATGGATAATAAAAGTAACATTATTAAAGACATGATCGATACATGTTCTCTTTATTTATTGCTCGGAATAGGAAATAAGAGCAAATGAAATAATTTTTAGAACATGCTATTTATTACATCTCCTACCCAATCAAAGATGATCGATGCTGCATTCAGGCCCCCAATAAAAAAAACTCAGAGAATGCCATGGCTGCCAACCAATTGCAGCAATTCCATTGGTTGTAAAGTTCTAAGCACACACATGAGAAGGACAATCTTGATCTCTATTATCCTCGAAAACTGTACAACTTTGGTGTATTGTATGATTGACTTATTGGGTATCTGTCCAGACCCATTCAAATCCACAATGGTATAATGTTAGCCACCAAAAATTCGGATGGAAACTAAAGGAATAAGATGAATCAGGTCCATTGGAAGGTAGATAATGAGTGCCCTGATCATCATCTTCAGATATACAGTGTACAGTGAATCATCGATCATAACCAATATTGTTGTTGATTACTACATGTGTTTTACGAGTGAAATGGATCTTAAATGCAAACCCATTACCAATCATGAGCTTCTTGCTAGTTGGAAAAGAAAAAGGCCAAGGTAGTTAGCCATTTTTACTTACTATTTTTTTCGTAGGTTTTGGTAGATGCTCCTCAATGCTAGAAATCAGATCTGTGTATACTTATGAAGAGTCCGTGATTAATAAAATTAACATACAAAAAATATATTAATGCATACATGTCCTCTTTATTTATTACTTAGAACATGAAATACAGGAAAATATAATATTTTTAAAGAGAAAATGAAAGCATTTAGCTAACCAATCGAACAAAATTAATCAAGGTTAACGTTTCGTGCACATCTACGTTTACAACATGATTTAGAGTCTTCCATTTTTTGAAGACAACGGTGTTAAAAATTTGTTAGAAAATGTATGTTCATATTTAAAGATCTCATATGATTCAAATCTAAGTTAGTTAATACCAGTAATTTAAGAAAAAAATATGATTTATAGTCTCTCTCATTTCTGATAACTGTGCAACTCTAAGATAACGAAGGTTGACTTCATGGATATCCTTCTCCATCGATCAAAATCCCAAATTGAATACGGTATCCCAAAATAGAATATCGTATCATTTCTAAAAAAAGATTAGATTTTAAGGGAGATAATTTCCACCGTGGTCACTTAATAAGTTGGTAAAATTTTGGACTAAAATATTATCTTATATGCAAATTATTTTATCATAAATTTTCTAGTTTCTTTACATCATAAAAATTATTTTTTACCGATAAATGTGATAATAATATAGTATTAAGTATTTAACGAAAAGAGCGAATTAATAAAAAATTTAATGTTTATTGTTCATCAAATCAAGAATAATTAATGAATTGGATCCTTTGTATGGGCTAACCCGAGGTTAATGGATGTAGGCGGTAAGCTATTGGGATTTTGTCTAGTAGCTGGTCCCCCAGACTGCCGATTTGCGAGATCAGCTAGGATAGATGATAAACGATGTATTGCTGGCCTATTGGTTGGAAGCGTCATGGGATTCACTGGATACGACTATAGGGTGGTCGGGCTCTTCTCGGGTCTAGTGATCAGAAGACCCCATCTCTTGGACTGCCTGGGATATGGGGTCAGCAAAAATAAGTCGTAGGAAACTTTGTGTACTTTTTCTTTTTTATTTATGAAGTTTTTTTTTCTGCCGAAAAGAACTTTGGTTTTAGAGTTTAGTTTTTGGTAACCATTTATATTAATATTTGATGATGATATATTTTTGCAAGTTGTAGTATTCAATAAACCAATTAGTTATTGACAATAGTTCAACATAAATTATAAAATATAATAAAAGAAACATTGTTAAAGAGATCATCACTCCGTACATGCCATCATTATTTATTGTTATAAACAGAAAGTATGGAAAAGAAAATAAAGTTTAAAACATGATTAAAAAACAATTGCATCTCACGCTCAATAAGCGTATGACCGTGACATTCTTTGGTGAGGCATTAACTGCCAACCAATTGCACAAAGTCCAGTAGCTGTCGCGTTCCAAGTACATGTTCTACCAAGACAAAAATCTTTCTCTTTTATGGAATCGTAAACTGTGCAACTATAGGTAACTGTTGGGCATCCTTCCACACCCATCTGGATCCACAATGGAATAACTTTACCTTGAAAAATGATTCATGAAAACTGTTGAATCACGTCCTTCGGATGGTAGACAATGAGTACCCAAGTCATCTTCCATAGATATGCAGTGAAGAGTGAGCCATCGACTATAACCAAGACCGTTTTTGATAACGACAGTAGTTTTAGACAAAATACCGACCTTATCACTTCCACGGATCAACATTGTGCAATTAACACTCTTGAACAAGATTGATGCCACTTGAAAAATAAAAAGAGAAAAATATTAGCCATTTCAACTATAATCTATAATTTTTTTTCAAATTGTGGCTATAGAGTATGTTAAACTTATTTATTTACAAAAGCCTCACCCATAAATAGAATAAAGTTTATGGAGAAGAAGATGAGTCTTTATATGCCATCTATTTTTACCATATATAGAATTGTAAGTTGACCACTTTTGTTGAATAAAAACAGATCTTAAAGTTAGGCGATTCTCGAGTTTCACTGTTTCAATTGCATCATATATATATATACATATGTATGTATATATACATATATCTAGATACATACATAGATATATATATAGATATACATACATATGTATACATCTATATATGTATACATATAAATATATATACATATATATATATAGATATACATATGTATATATAGATATACATATGTATATATGTATATATGTATATATATACATATATATATATATGTATATATATATATATATATATATATATATATATATCTATACATATGTAATATATATGTATGTATATCTATATATATATGCATATCTATATATATATATATATATATATATATGTATGTATATATATGTATGTATGTATATATTCACATAAAGAAACAACAATTCCATCGAATTATGTTAAATTATACTTTTTCAGGCGACATTCGGTATTACGAGTAAATTCCGATTCTAATTCCAAATTTAATTCGGTATTCAGTATCGGAATCAGTATGTAGTTTTTTTGAATTTTGGTATTTGGGATTGGGATATCCCGAATGCACATATCCGAAATCTAAACAAATTCTTCACAAAAAGCATTGGGAGACAATTTTTTGCTTCATTCTTAGAAAGTTTGGGCACTACCAACCTCCATCCTCCATAGATAATAGGAACTAGATAAATATGTAAGTAACAATAGATAGCGATAGGACCCAATTCTTGGAGACTTATAAATGAACAGTCTACATTTTAAACTTGTCACGCTCTAGGAATCTAACATAGCAGAGCTCAAGACACCCTGTCTTTATTTATTGCTTAAAACATGAAAAATGAGTAAAGAAAATAGTTGTTAGGACTTGGTAAAAGCTATTACATCTTATGCTAAATCTACCATGTGCATTCATTGCCCCAGTTTAAGCAGCTACCCCAACCAATTCCAAAAATCCCTGTAGGTTTAATATTCCAAGCACAATTATGGCATTTTCCACGGTCTCTTTCAACGTCATAAACAATGCAATTTTGGTTTACTTCGTGGTTGACTTGCTGGACATCATTTTCTATCCATGTAAAAAGTAATGGTATACCGTCCTAAAAAGGGCCAGAAAAAAACTAAATGAGTAAATTGAACTACGTCTTACGGGTGTTAGATTATGAGTGTCCAAATCACCGTCTGAAGATTCATAGTGCACAATAAGCAATAGAACAAAACCAATAGCATTATTAAGAACGGCTGCAATTTATCATCTATACTATTGTTTTTGTTGAGCATTGTCGTTCCACTTACCATCGTGGACAAGATTGTTACCATTAGGAAGAAGAAAAGAGACAAAGTTATAAGCCATTTCAACCTCACTCTTCGGATCTAGTTTTTCAAAAATGTATGAGTTGAACCTTGGGCCCATCAGGCAATTATTATTGTACATGATTGGGCCCAGGCCCATCAGGCCCATAAGTTGGGTTGGATGGGCCGGTCAACCCACGTTGACCGGCCTGATGCCACGTAGGCGCCACGTCAGCATGACGTGCCGCTGACGCAATTGCCGCCAAAGGTGGCAGCCCACGTGATGCGCTGATGTGGCACCACGTGGCGGACATGCAGTCCAAAGTGCCACGTGGCAGGTATGCAGTCTGAAGTGCCACGTGGCAGACATGCGGTCCGAAGTGCCACGTGGCAGACATGCGGTCCGAAGTGCCACGTGGCAGACATGTGTCCCACGCCACGTGGCGCATTCTGGTGTGCCAGATTTTCCTATAAAAGGGAAAATCTGGCTAGACCAATTTGAAAGTTTTCCAATAACTACACAATAAGAAAGGAAAAAATCTGGATTAGTTCCTGACTTTTGATCAGATTTTCTATAGAGAAAATCTCGTGAAATTAATTACAAATCCATTTAAACGTGATCGTAATTCGACTAGCACAAAGACATTGTGGACCCGAACCTGTGGACCTCTTGCTTCAACAAGTAAGTGATTTATTATTAACGAATTAGTTTGTTAATTGTCCAGCTTTAACATGTAATTACTTGTTAATTACGCGTTGAAACCTTCAATTGGTATCAGAGCATGGTTGAAACCAAGTTTTGATGATGATATGATGTTTTAATTCAAATAATTATGTGATTTTTTGGGTTAAAAATTGTATTAATTGTGATTTTATTGAAAATCATAATCTGTTGGACTTTAATATAATTAATTTAGAACCAGCGGGACTAAATTAAATTTTGCCTAAACGCGCAGGCAAATTCGCGCACGCGCGAAACCTTAAGGTACCAATCAAAAATTTGACCGCTTATGTGGCACCTGCGTGTCATGGACTTCGGTATAATTTTCGAAAAACTTGAGGATTAATTAGAAATTTGCCCAAAAATCCCCAAATCAACAAAACCCTAATCGGGCGATTTCGGGGCGATTTTCCCCAAATCGAATTCCATCGATTTCGTCAGAAATCTGACGATTTCGACGCCATAGATCGACGATAGTCGATTCTCCGGCTTCCCCTCGATGTTTCGATATCACTTTCGTATATCGACGTCACCGGAATCGCGAGATTGAAGCCGACGACGGCGGAAAGGTGCGGAACGGAGAAGACGACCGCGACGGAGAACGGCCGCACGTCAGCCCGCGAGGCTGCTACAGACGTGCTCGCGAGGCCGCGACGAGTCGAACGCGACCGGTCTCGGCCGTTGGTTTGCCACCGTTACGCGGCGGTCATAGGGGGAGCGGCGGTTGGTTTTTTCGTCGATCGCGGGAGAAGAGAGAGAAAGTGAAGGGGAAATATGCGAGGGGCAAAATCATAATTTCACGATTTTTTCCAAAAATATTAATACCCGGGTAAAGAAAATCAAAAAACTGGACGGATTGGCCTGGTTTCTTGGTTCGACCCAACCCGATTTACGGTCAATTATGACTTAAGTCAAAATTGGACTTAAATTATTTGGTTTTTCCTTTTTTAATTGGATAAAATCAGTTTTTTATTCAATTAAAATCCAATAAATGGATAAAAAATTTTGGGACATTTTTGTCAATTAGGTTTATTAAAATTTTTTAATAAATTTAAAAAGAAAATATTTTGGAATGAGTTCCGAGAAATGTTAAATTTAACTAAAATCACATGAATTGATCCATAGTATGATCATCAAAAGATTGAAAAATGAGTTTTTCAATCCTATTTTGGGAGAATATGAGAATTAACCCGAAATTGAATTGCAATTGTTGCAAGATTTGATGGCTACTGGAGGAAGGTATCTGAACTTCTGTGCAACAGAACTTCGAAAAAAGGTTCTGAAGCGTCGTTTACCGCTGCGTGTGTCTAAGGATGACATGTATGTTATCGTTGAGCACATTGAGGCTGTTCACCGGGAGATGCAAGACTGCATCTGGGCCGGAGGGTATGATCATGGAGAGGACTGGCCCTCCATGCTTCAAGACCTCCTGGTCACGCTGAAAATTCGTGAAGATATGTGTCTTCTCGGAGCCTGAGTTCAGTACCCATAGAGATGCCCTCTATGGTTTGATCCACTATCTCGAGGAGAGGGGTCTTCGCAGAGAAATGATACCTTCTCCTGTTCTGGAGCTGCGAAGCAGTTTGATCTTGAACTGCTACCTCGCTAAGGAATACTATTATAGTTTTCCTCTGCTTCTGATCATCTGGATTATGGAATCGATCCCGGTTCCGGCGGTGAACTTGGAACTTTCCACCGGACCGTCCTCGCACACGGTCCCCACAGGATCATCCTCGGACCCGGATCCAGATATGTATCTGGATTCTCCTACCGGATCGCCTGGACATCCGATCCCTGTGTGATTACAAGTTATGTTTAACTGTCCCCATGTACATATGTTATTTTTGGGGGACTTTAGTACAATAGGTTGAGACCTTGTCTGAGTTTTTGTGCATGTACGAGCACACTCAGAGTGTACAAATGCATGTGTCAAACATGTAATTAAATAAAGATGTTTGTTTAATTGCTTCCACTTGAGTTTATTATCGATGAACTTTAAACGGTTGAAGTTTAAGATTAATACTTGAATGGTGAGGGGAAGCATGCCCGCGACCCACTTCAATTTTGAGATTAATTAAGGACTTCATATCGTTAAAAGTTATGAGTGATTAGTAAATTGAATCATATTGCCAAATCAAATTCTAATATATTTTCATATTAAAAAATCCCTATTAGATGTCAGTTGCTTCTAGATCCATCATAGCTGAGCTAAACCGTGAGTTAAAACTCAACGGTGAAAACTAGGAGAATTAGAGCATGAAAATCCAATATGTGCTTGAGGAACAAGAGGTTCTAGAGCACATACATGTGATAATGGATGAGCCTGAAGAAGGCACAATTGCTCAACATAAGCGAGACAAAGAAGCTTATGTTATTTGGAAGAGAAAGAACACTACTGCTTGATTGATTTTGCTATGTTTAATGATGGATGATATAACCCGACAATTTTGCGTCCATGACAACGCGAAGGAATTATGGGATACTCTCAAACAAAAATTCGGAAAGCTTTCAGTGTCAAAGCTGCGTGCTTTGACCATAAGGTTTGACACCTTTAAAAAGCGTCTGGAGGTTCCCATGAGGAAACACTTGAGAGTGATGTCCAATATGATCGGTGAACTAGCAGAGGCTGGTCACATACTTAGCAACGAGCAGCAGATTCAAGCTGTCATCCGTTCTCTACCACCAAGTTGGGAACAGATGAAGATGAATCTTACCCATTTCGATCATTTGGTAATATTTGATGATGTTGCCAGACACCTTGAGCTGGAGGAAGATCGCCTCCTAGCTATGAAATCCCACCCTGAAGCCTATTCAATTTGTTCGACTGGGAGTGGTGGGAAAAAGAAGAAAGGTAAAGGGAAGGGTAAGTGTAAACAAATTCCAAAGGCTGAAAACCATGGAACCAAGTTGGATGGCTCCAAGGCTAAAAAGAACAAGCGGTTTAACATTTCAAAAATGAAATGTTTTAACTGTCAACAGAAGGGACATTTTGCAAAAGATTGGAAGATGCCCAAGCAGGTATATCTAAACTCAAGTGTCAGTAAGTTGTATGTATCCTCTTGTACGCTTCTAACTGAGTCATGTTCTATGTGGGTGATTGATTCAGGAGCGACATACCACATAGCTAGAGACCGTTGTTCGTTCGTTGAATACAGGCGGTTGCCGGCTAGAGCAAAAACTATTTTTGTTGGTAACAACTCGTGCGTGAATGTGAAAGGCCTGGGCACTTGTAAATTACACCTTCGTGGTGATCGTACCCTTCTTTTACACGACGTGCTCCAGAACTTCGAAGGAACCTGATCTCAGTTTCGGCCTTAATGTCTTTAGGATTTTGGTTGTCGTTTGAGGGCGACACCGTTAGATTGTTTTTGGATGACACATATTTTGGCCTTGAATATATATCGGAAGGTTTTTTGATTTTGGATATTGATCCTTGTGAAAGTTTTTCCTTTGTCATTAGTTCAAACTCATCAGAGGATGATATTAATCTATGGCATTCTAGACTTGGCCACATCGGTCAGGATCGTTTAAACCGTCTAGCTAAGGCAGGATTGTTGGAAAATATAGAAAAATCTATATTACCCAGATGCGTATCCTGTCTAGAAGGAAAAAGTACTAGGAAACCTTTCGGTACTGGGGCTAGAGCCAAATTTTCACTACAATTAGTCCATTCTGACATATGTGGTCCAATGAACGTGAAGGCAAGGCATGGAGCATATTACTTCATCACCTTCATTGACGACTATACTAGATATGGTCTAATAAACCTGATTTCTCACAAGTCTGAAGCCTTAAACTGCTTTATGACATACATGAATTTTGTTGAGAATCAGAAGGATAGAAAGATAAAGGCCTTACGAACTGATTGTGGCCGTGAATATCTTTCTGATGAGTTCAAAGCTCTATGCATTGAAAAAGGAATTGAACATCAGTTGTCCATTCCTTATACACCACAGCAAAATGGAGTTGCTGAAAGAAGGAATAGAACCCTTCTTGATATGGTTAGATCGATGATGGCAGAGGCAAGTTTGCCTATATCATTCTATGGAGATGCGCTCCTAACTACCGCATACGTTCTAAACCATGTTTCTTCTAAGTCTATTACAGCTACTCCTTACGAAATATGGACAGATCGGAAGCCCGATTTATCCTATTTTAAGCCATGGAGGTATGCGTCCTATGTCCATTCTACCTCAAGTGCTTTCGGTAAACTAGGACTGAGAGGTAGAAAAAGGATCTTTATAAGATACCCAGAGGTATCTAAAGAGTACGTGTTCGTGGGTGAACTGGACAATGGACATGTAACAGAATTTAAATCGCGCGATGTCACATTTTTGGAAAATGAATTTCCAAAGTTGGGAGAGGTTAGTGATGACCTTACCCTTTATGAGACAAATGAACCAGAGTCATATGGATCACTTCTTTCAAGTGGGAGAATTGAGGAGGAAGATAGAGATTTTTTAACTCAAAATGATCCGGAATGTCGTGATCTGAGTCCTGAAAGGGAGGTAATTCCTTATTCCAGTGGGAGTACGGTATTTCTACCCAGTGGGAGTGCGATTCCTAAATATGATGAATATATGAGAGATATTTATCAAAACTGGGAATACCGTAGGTCTAGCAGAAATAGCATACCACGCCGATGATTTGACATCGAAGGCGAGGCTAATGCGTTCTTGGTATCACTAAAAATATTTGGTGGTCCAAGTGAAATTCTTCTGGCCATCCTGTAGGATGAAGATGAACCAAAGAATGTATCTGGAGTTTTGTCATCTCCAAAATGAAATGAATGGATGAATGCAATGGAAGAAGAAATGTCTTCTATGATCAAAAACTAGGTTTGGGATCTGGTTGACCTACCTAAGGGGCGTAGGGCAATAGTCTCCTATATATATACGGCCTATGCCTAGGTCTTATTTGTACTAGTTGAGAGTTGTGAGGTAGAGCAAACCCTCACGGAGGTCTTGTAACCGATTGGACTCACATAGTGGACGACTCCCCTTTGCCCGTGGTTTTCTCCCCGTCTTGGGGTTTCCACGTAATTCTTGTGTCTCGTGTTTTACTCGTTTCGATCTTATTTCTCAACAAGGCGTGACCAAAACCTCGGCTGGACTTTCTCCTCGGTGGACATACAGAGGATTGTTGAACTCCCCGGAAGGAACACGAGCTCCACTTGCACGGGTCTCACTTGTTTCAGCCATGGTTTTGGTAGATTAAAAAAAAGGTGCGGAAGGAACAGACTGATTCAGAGATGTTTAAGCTCTCATACCATGAAAAGAAAGTTATAAAAGCTCAAGGTGAAAGGGCTCTGGAGCTCAGAGAGAGAGAGGAGGGAGATTTTGAAATTTTTCTTGTATATTCGATCACCCAAAAGGATTTACAGGTGTTGTTTTATAATGGGTGCATTGAAGGAATATTCCTTGTCTGACTACCTAAAAGAATAATAATAAAAGCAACAACTTTTGGCAGGATTTGCTGCCCACTATACAGCCAAAATTGTCCTTGATAGTTGTGCAGAGGTGGGGAATAATTGCCAGCGTGTCATCTCCTTTATCGGCCTCATTCGGGATTTTCAAATATTTTTAAAACCACGATCGGATCACTACCCGGAATCAAATCCGGGTCGATTTTACCTAAAACTCAAAAAGTAGTTCGACCGGCTAAAATCTGGTAAGACTGCTCGTTCAGGTACTTCCGGGTGAACCGGTTCGCCCGGATCAGAAAATTTTGTGCTTATTTTTTCCATTTTATCGAATTTAATTTAGAAATAAAATCTCAATTTCTATGCTCGGAAATATTTGAAAATTTTGTTTGGATTAAATGTATAGAAACGTTGATAAATGTTTGAACTTATTTGATATTTTATCATTTTTTTAATACTAAATTAAGTTCCGGTCAGACTGGTCGAACTGGGTGAACCGAAAATTTTAAAAATTCTGATTCGCCTTCTGAGTCGGTTTTAAAAACATTGGGATTTTCTTCTCTTCTTGTGCATAAGTGACGTGGACTCTTTCTTTTCTCTTTCGATGAGCTTTCTTTCTTTCGGGCCCAAAACCACCTTATAATGGTGGCAACGGTTGGCCCACCTTCTTGATCTTCTTCTTCTCTTTGAACAGCTTGAAGTAAAGCTGATTCATCTTCCAATTTCAGGATAAATATACTTTATTAATAAAACGAAGCTAAAGCGAAAGGAAGAAAAAATATACGATAAAAGATGAACTGACCGCAATCTACATCGAACTACCAAACCCTATAACATTCTACTCATCCCAAATCCCCCAAAAAATGAAACTCACACTGGTACCTAACTTTTAACGAGTAACAATACAAATCCACCTCGTAATTAGCAATTTTATTAAGACTCTTTGACCAAATAAGTCATTCGCGGATCCGGAAGTAAATGGAATGTTTAAAAAACTCCCGATCGCATTGAACTTCACCGAAGATCACTCGATTTTGATATCTTATTAGTGTTGATAACGCTCTTGCATCATATTAGGCAGGAAAATGGGGGATAGGAAGAAAATTATTTTCCATAAAATTCCTTCTACTTATGAGATGAAAGTTTGGAAATAAATAGGATTGGCACTCAAACAAATGCATACATTTTTGAAAAACTAGATCCGAAAAGTGAGTTTGAAATGGCTTATCATTTTGTCTCTTTTCTTCTTCCCAATGGTAACAATCTTGTCCACGATGGTAAGTGGGACGACAATGCTCAACTAAAATAATAGTACAGATGATAAAATTGCAGCCGTTCTTAATAATACTGTTGCTTTTGTTCTATTGCATATTGTGCTCTATAAATCTTTGGATGGTGATTTGTACACTCATAATCTAACACCTGTAAAACCTAGTTCAACTTACTCATTTAATTTTCGTCCGGCCCTTTTCAGGATGGTATATCATTGCTTTTTACATGGAGAGAAAACGATGTCCAGCAAGTCAACCACGAAGTAACCCAAAATTGCACTGTTTATGATGTTGAAAGAGACAGTGAAAAATGCCATAATTGTGCTTGGAATATTAAACTTACAGGGATTTTTGGAATTGGTTGGGCTAGCTGCTTAAACTAGGGCAATGAATGCACAGGGTAGATTTAGCATGAGATGTAATAACTTTTACCAAGTCCTAACAACTATTTTCTTTACTCGTTTTTCATGTTTTAAGCGATAAATAAAGACAAGGTGTCTTGAGCCCTACTATGTTAGATTCCTAAAGCGTGACAAGTTTAAAATGTAGACTCGTCATTTATAAGCCTCCAAGAATTGGGTCCTATAGCTATCTATTGTTACTTTCATATTTATCTAGTTCCCATTTCTAAGAATGAAGCAAAAAGTTGCCTCCCAATGCTTTTGGTGAAGAATTTGTTTAGAATCCGGGGGTGTGCATTCGGAATATCTCGATCCCAAATATCGAATACCGAATATCCTGAATATCGAACTTCAAAAAATTCATACTGATCCCGATACCGAATTTATCGTAATACCGAATTTCGCTTGAAAAAGTATAATTCAACATAATTCGGTGGAACTGCTGTTTCTTTATGTGGTTTTGATATTTTTCATTTATATATGAAGCAATTGAAACTCGAGAATCGCCTAACTAAAGAATCATACTTTAAGATCTGTTTTTATTCAACAAAAGTGGTCAACTTACAATTCTATATATGGTAAAAATAGATCGCATATAAAGACTCATCTTCTTCTCCATAAATTTTATTCTATTTATGGGATGAGGCTTTTCTAAATAAATGAGTTCAACATACTCTATAGCCACAATTTGAAAAAAAATTATAGATTGTAGTTGAAATGGCTAATATTTTCTCTTTTTATTTTTAAAGTGGAATCAATCTTGTTCATGAGTGTTAATTGCACAATGTTGATCCATGAAAGTGATAAGGCCGGTATTTTGCCTAAAATTACCGTAGTTATAAAAAACAGTCTTGACTATGATCGATGGCTCACTCTTCACTGCATATTTATGGAAGATGACTTGGATATTCATTATCTACCATCTGAAAGACTTGATTTAACTTATAAATTTAGATTCCATGAATTATTTTTCAAGGTAAAATTATTCCATTGTAGATTTAGATGGGGGTGGAAGGATGCCCAACATGTCAACCATACAGTTACCTATAATTGCACAGTTTACGATTCCATAAGAGAGAGATTTTTGTCTTGCTAGAACATGTACTTGGAACGCGACTACTACTGGACTTTGTGCAATTGGTTGGCAGCTAATGCCTCGGCAAGATTGTCTTCATTGGGGCACCAAAGAATGTCACGGTCATACGCTTATTGAGCGTGAGATGCAATTGTTTTTTAATCATGTTTTAAACTTTATTTTCTTTTCCATACTTTCTGTTTCTAACAATAAATAATGATGGCATGTACGGAGTGATGATCTCTTTAACAATGTTGCTTTTATTATATTTTATAATTTATGTTGAACTATTGTCAAGAACTAATTGGTTTATTGAATATTACAACTTGCAAAAATATATCATCATCAAATATTAATATAAATGGTTACCAAAAACTAAACTCTAAAATCAAAGTTCTTTTTGGCAGAAAAAAGAACTTCATAAATAAATAAATAAAAAGTACACAAAGTTTCCTACGACTTACTTTCGCTGACCCCATATCTCAGGCAGTCAAAGAGATGGGGTCCTCTGATCACTAGACTCGAGAAGAGCCCAACCACCCTATAGTCGTATCCGGTGAATCCCATGACGCTTCCAACCAATAGGCCAGCAATACATCGTCTATCATCTATCCTAGCTGATCTCGCAAATCGGCAGTCTGGGGGACCAGCTACTAGACAAAATCCCAATAGCTTACCGCCTACATCCATTAGCCTCGGGTTAGCCCATACAAAGGATCCAATTCATTCAATATTCTTGATTTGATGAACAATAAACATTAAATTTTCTATTAATTCGCACTTTTCGTTAAGTACTTAATACTATATTATTATCACATTCATCGGTAACAAATAATTTTTATGATGTAAAGAAACTAGAAAATTTATGATAAAATAATTTGCATAGAAGATAATATTTTAGTCCAAAATTTTACCAACTTACTAAGTGACCACGGTGGAAATTATCTCCCTTAACAACTAATCTTTTTTTAGAAATGATACGATATTTTATTTTGGGAAACGGTATTCAATTTGGGATTTTGATCGATGGAGAAGGATATCCATGAAGTCAACCTACGTTATCTTAGAGTTGCACAGTTTTCACTAATGAGAGAGACTATAAATCATATTTTTTCCTTAAATCATTAGTATTAAATAATTTAGATTTGAATCATATGAGATCTTTAAGTATAAATATAAATTTTTTAATAAATTTTTAACACCATTGTTTTCCAAAAAATCGAAGACTCAAAATCATGTTGTAAGCATAGATCTGCTCGAAACGTTAACCTTGATTAATTTTGTGCAATTAGTTGATAATGGATGAGACTGATGAAGGCACAACTGCTAAACATAAGCAAGACATATAAGCTTATGTTATTTGGAAGAAAAAGAACACTACTGCCCGGTTGATTTTGTTGAGTTCGATGATAGATGATGTCACCCGATAATTTCGCATGTATGACAATGCGAAAGAGTTATGAGACGCTCTCAAACAAAAATTTGGAAAGCTTTTAGTGTCAAAGCTGCGTGCTTTGACCATAAGGCTTGACATCTCTAAGAAGCGTCCGGAGGTTACCATGAGGAAACACTTGAGAATGATGTCTAATATAATCAGTGAACTGGCAGAGGCTGGTCACATACTTAGCAACAAGCAGTAGATTCAAGCTATCATCTGTTCCCTATTACCAAGTTGGGAACAGATGAAAATGAATCTTACCCATTCTGACCATTTGGTAACATTTGATGATGTTGCCAGATACCTTGAGCTGGAGGAAGATCGCCTCCTAGCTATGAAATCCCACCCTGAAGCCCATTCGACTTGTTCAACTAGGAGTGGTAGGAAAAAGAAGAAAGGTAAAAGGAAGGGTAAGAGTAAGGAAACTCCAAAGGCTGAAAACCTAGGAACCAAGTTAGATGGCTCCAAGGCTAAAAAGAAAAAGCGGTTTAACATTTCAAAAGTGAAATGTTTCAACTGTCAACAGAAGGAACATTTTGCAAAAGATTGCAAGATGCCTAAGCAGGTACACCTAATCTCAAGTGTGAGTAAGTTGTATGTATCCTCTTGTACCCTTCTAACTAAGTCACATTCTATGTGGGTGATTCATTCAGGAGCGACAGACCATGTAGCTAGAGACCGTTGTTCATTCGTTGAATACAGGCGGTTTTCGGATGGAGTAAAAACTATTTTTATCGGTAATAACTCGTGCGTAGATATGAAAGGCCTGGGCACTTATAAATTGCACCTTCGTGGTGGGTGTGTCCTTCTTTTACATGACGTGTTATTTGCTTCAGACATTCGAAAGAATTTGATCTAAGTTTTGGCCTTAATGTCTTTAGGTTTTTGATTATCGTTTAAGGACGAAAGTGTTAGATTGTATTTGGATGATGCCTATTTTGGCCTTGGATATATATCAGAAGGTTTTTTGATTTTGGATATTGATCCTTGTGAAAGTTTTTTCTTAGTCACTAGTTCAAACTCATCAGAAGATGATATTAAACTGTGGTATTCTAGACTAGGCCATATCGGTCAGGATCGTTTAAACCGTCTAGCTAAGATAGGACTACTGGAAAATGTAGAGATATCTATATTACCCAGATGCGTGTCCTGTCTAGAAGGGAAAAGCAAAAGGAAACCTTTCGGTACTGGGACTAGAGCCAAATTTCTACTATAATTAGTCCATTCCGACATCTGTGGTCCAATGAACGTGAGGGCAAGGCATGAAGCATATTAATTCATCACTTTCATTAACAACTATACTAGATATGGTCTGATATACCTAATTTCTCACAAGTCTGAAGCCTTAAATTGCTTCATGATATACATGCATTTTATTGAGAATCAGAAGAATAGAAAGATAAAGGCCTTACGAACTGATCGTGGCCGTGAATATCTTTCAGATGAGTTTAAAGCTCTATGCATTAAAACAGGGATTGAACATTAGTTGTCCATTCCATATATACCCCAGCAAAACGGAGTTGTTGAAAGAAGGAATAGAATCTTTCTTGACATGGTTAGATCGATGATGGCAAAGGCCAATTTGCCTATATCATTCTACGGAGATGCGCTCCTGACTGCCACATACGTTCTAAACCGTGTCCTCTCCAAGTCTGTTACAGTCACTCCTTATGAAATGTGGACAGATCGGAAGCCCGATCTATCCTATTTTAAGCCATGTGGGTGTGCGTCCTATGTCCATTCTACCTCAAGTACTTTCGGAAAACTAGGACCGAGAGATAGAAAAAATATCTTTATAAGATACCCAAACGTATCTAAAGGGTACGTGTTCGTGGGTGAACTGGACGATGGACATGTAACAGAATTTGAATCACGCAATGCCACGTTTTTAGAGAATAAATTTTCAAGGTTGAGGGAGGTTAGTAATGACCTTACCCTTTATGAGACAGATAAACCAGAATCATCCGAGAGGGAGAATTGAGGTGGAAGATAGAGATTTTCTAACTCAAAATGATCCGGAAGGTCATGATCTGAGTCCTGAAAAGGAGATAATTTCTTATTCCAGTAAGAGTACGGTATTTCTACCCAATGGGAGTGCGATTCTTGGATATGATGAATATATGAGATATATTTATCAAAACCGGAAATACCGTAGGTCTAGCAGAACTAGCATACCACGCCGACAATTTGACATCGAAGGCTAGGATAATGCGTTCTTGGTATCACTAAAGAAATTTGGTGGTCCAAGTGAAATTCTTCTAGCCATCCTGCAGGATGAAGATGAGCCAAAGAATATATCTGGAGCTTTGTCATCTCCAAAATGAACTAAATGGATAAATGCAATGGAGGAAGAAATGTCTTCCATGATAAAAAAAACCAGGTTTGGAATCTGGTCGACTTACATAGGGGGCGTAGGGCAATTGGGAATAAGTGGATTCTCAAAATCAAGTGCAATGCAGATGTCTGTATCAAAAGATACAAAGCGCATTTGGTTGCCTAAGGGTTCAAACAACCGGCTGGGATAGACTGTGAGGAGACTTTTATACCTGTTGTTAGATTTACGTCAATTAGGGTCATTTTAGCTATGGTTGCTAACATGAATCTAGAATTACATCAAATGGATGTAAAGACTACTTTTCTCCATGGAGAATTGGATGAAGAAATCTACATGATTCAGCCTGAGGGCTACATTCAAAAAGGCTGCGAACACAAAGTTTGCTAATTGAATAGATCAATTTATGGCCTTAAGCAGTCGTCTAGACAATGGTATATTCGCTTTCATAATACAATCATGGCGCATGATTTTATAATGATAGACGAAGATCACTGCGTGTATGTTAAGCGATCAGGAAAGAAGTTTGTCATCATCACTTTGTATGTTGATGACATACTTTTAGCTGGAAATGACATGAGATTTCTTGTCGAAATCAAAGATTGGTTATCTTTCAAATTTGAAATGAAAGACATGGGTGAAGCAGATTACATACTCGGAGTTAAGATTTTGAGGAATCGTTCAAAAAGGATAGTGTCTCTTTCACAAGAGACATATATTCGCAAAGTAGTAGAACATTTCAAATGTTATCACAGTAACCCAAAGTACATCCCATTGGTTAAAGATCATAATTTGTGTAAGGACATGTGCCCAAAAATAGATAAACAACGTGGGGATATGGAGAAGATTCCTTATGCGAACGCAGTTGGATGCCTGATGTACGCAATGTTGTGTACCAGACCTGATATTTGCTATGCTGTTGGGATAGCAAGCAGATATCACTGGAAGGCTATCAAAGGAATTTTGAAATATTTGAACACCACTGCAGAATACTCCTTGTGCTATCAAGGGCGTGATCTGATACTGAGTGGCTACACTGATGCTGATTGGGGAGGTGACGTGGATACGAAAAAGTATGCTGATTGGGGAGGTGACGTGGATAAGAAAAAGTCTACATCTGGATTTGTTTTCTTGTTGGGCAGGGGTGCTATCTCATGGAGCAGTAAGAAGCAAACCTGTGTATCCCTGTCGACAATAAAAGCAGAATATGTAGCTTCAGCTCATGCTGCACAAGAAGCGGTATGGTTGAAGAGATTCTTAAGCCATCTCTCCCTGATCAACTGAACGGAGCCCGTGGGTCTATTCTAGAACAATCAGATAGCTATAGCCTATGCTAAGGATCCTAGATTCCATAGAAGGGCTAAGCATATAGATATTAAATTTTACTTTGTTAGAAGTTAGTAAAATATAAAGAACTGTGTATGAAACACATATCTATACAAGATATGGTCGCAGATCCGATGACTAAAATATTACCTCAAGAAGTGTTCGAGAAATATGTTAAGTCACTGGGTTTACGACGGTTTTATTTGTAATCTAATTAGTTGGAATAAAGGATTTTTTTGGCAATATGAGTTATTTATGAAACATGTCGGACAGAGAAGTAGCCCACTCATACCGGTGTTTACCTTAGTGGGAGTCAAGAAATTGATTCCTAGATGAGATGAGGCAGTTATTGGACATTTATAAGTGCATGTTCTATTACGGAATAGCGTCTTACTCAAGAGCAAGTTTTCTTATGGGATGCAGGAATAAGTTGCTGCATTTAGATTTTCTACAATCCATATGATAAGATATAAATGGAACTTATCATACTGTCTGTCCTATTAGCCCAGAGTTAAGCTAAGGCTGATACTCTAGTATGGTGTTAAATGACATGTGTTCTTTTAAAAAGGAATATACACCGTAACACGTGATCAGTATCATGTGTGCTAATCGACCACTGGATGGGATAAAAATATTGACTGACTTCACAATCCCTGGTGTGAGACCAATTTTCGAGAACTGTGATTTCCGAAACCTACCCTTAAAATCCTAAACGTATTCTGGAAGTATGGTCCAATGCTGCTAGTTTGAAAAGTTCATGAAAAGGTTATAGCATAGCAATTCGACCTTGCAGGGCTGACCAGAAAAGCAGGTTGTATTATTATGAAAAGAATATAGTTAAGGGAGAAACTCTGTTCATCACATTTTGAGTTTCGTGGTTCAGGTGTACCAATTGTATTGAAAAATATGATAGTAAACCCGAATATAATTGTTTGAAATCACTAATGTGAACAATGGAATGTGACATGAGTCCTGGGGTAATAGCATGCATTATACAAGAAGATTATCGAGATGCTACTATTCAAGTAGCCTGAGTGTCCGTGCTCTTGAATTTGGCTTAACACACTCGACATGTGATGGTCGCACGAAATCCTTTAAAGAAATCTGATAGCTGTTGATCAAGGTCAATAATAATTGAGTGGGAGATGTTGGACCTCTTAGGCCCAATCAGGCAATTATGATTGTGCCTGCCAAATTGTTGGGCGGAACGGGCCGGTCAACCCGCATTGACTAGCCTGGGGCCACGTCAGCACCACGCTGGCTACGTGGCCTAACCAGACGGTACCACGTCGGCATGACGTGGCGCTGATGCAGTTGCTGCCAGAGTTGCTGGCCTAAGTGGCACGCTGTCATGCTGCCATATGGCAAAGCTAGCTTTCACACGTGGCATGCCACATGGCGGACATGCTGCCCAGAAGTGCCACGTGGCAGCCATGCACGCCACGTGGTGTGCCACGTGACGCGTTCTGAATGGCCGGATTGTTACGAATAGAGGAAATCTCATGAAAATCAATAGAGAAAATCTCATGAAAATTAATTATGAATCTGTTATAACGTGATCGTAATTCGACTGGCACGAAGACATAGTCGACCCGAACCTGTGGACCTCTTGCTTCAACAAGTAAGTGATTTATTATTAACGAATTAGTTTGTTAATTAATCGAGTTTAACATATAATTACTCTTTAATTACACGTTAAAACTAACACTTTTATTAACCATCGACTCTTGATTCATTTTTATTAAATTTTATTTTGGGTTATTGTTAATAATGAATTGATTTATTAATTTTAGTAACTCTTCAAGAATGCATCATCACAAAATCTTAGTATATGTAGCTACCAAATACTAAACTCTTAAATCACGCAACTAAACTAACATTATTAAAATTTTATTCATTTATAGTAGCTCAAACCATGGCCCAATCCATTGCTTTAAAGATACTTATGGAAAATTTAAATTTAGAACGTCATTAAGTGTGAATCATGGGGAATTGGATTTGGTCCCGGTTGTACAAAGTCTGTCAGGCCCATCCTAGAGATGATTACAACCCTTGGATGAGGAAAAAAAATATGGAGTTGATCTAACGGCCAAAAATTATGGGGATAATTTATACATTTCTGACCCTCTCTCTTTCCCTTCCCCCTTTCTCCTCCCTCTCAATCTCTCTTTCCCAGAGAACTAACACGAACGAAGCTAGAAGACCCCGACATCGTCCGCCAATGTAGGGCCCAACTTCGTCGATTAGAGAGCAAATGAAGCGAGCGGCGACGAGTCGTCTATCAAGGAGGAGATCGATGATGATGACGCCAACGGTGAGCTGACAATAACGAACATGGAAGAAGGAATTGCCGGCAGAAAAGTCTAGGGTTTACCCATGGTTATTGACGAAAAGAGAGTGGTGGTGCGGGGACAAGTCTAGGATTTTACCTATGAGAGGCGAGGCGGGGCGGGACGGGGACAAGTTTAGGGCATCATCAGGGTTGCCTTCACTGCCGGCGAGCATCTCAAATTAATTGGTGGGGAGTTGAGTGCGACGGTGGGGCTGGCGGGAATCGCCATAGATTCAGACGGACGTGATGGATTCTGATTATGTTAAAACGGTTATGTTGCCGGCAAAATTAGCAGAGGCTGCGAAGAAAGATACGAGTGGGTCCCACCAATTGCATCCTCTCTTTCCTAACTTGTTTCTTCTGGGTCTTTATTATAGTGGGTTATGTTTTTAGCTTTCAGAGAAGAAGATTTGATACTTTAGCTAGTAGTTAGAAGGACCCGCCTACTACTTGTTAATCGTTACTAGAACATGATCTTTTTTGAAGCTGCAAGGTGGGGTATCATGGCCTCGACTTGTAAGACCTGAATTGTTACTGAATGAATAAAAAGGGTGCACTAGTGCGCACCATTCACACAAAAAATAAACAAACATAATACTAGCTAAAAGAAGCTGCAACGACCAAACCGACAACAATCGTTCAAGTAATGATGTCTTGATTTTGAATGTTAGTTTTTAAATGTTATGATACAGTAATTTATTATGTTATGATACAATGGTTCGCACACTTACGATACAATGGTTTACATGCTATGATATAATAGTTTGTATAGTTATGATACAATGGTTTATTATGTTATGATAAAATAGTTTTGGAAAAATTATTCTCAAATCTCTCGGATTTGCTCAAATATACTCAAAAGTTCTTCCTGTTTGAAAAATGATCTTGTTGTCCATCTAGTTTGCTTTTATTATACTTTCAGGTCCTTAAATGACTTTTTTTTTCATTGAAATGACAACAATACCTTAGAAAAAAAATGGTTGACCTCACCTTTTCTTCTCCGATGACACCAACCCAAAAAAATAAAGAACACTAACCCAAAAAAATCAATCCACTAAGAACACCAATCCAACCAAACAAACAAAAAACATGAGATCTGAAAATAATTTTTGGCCACGAACGACAAAAAAAAACAATTCGAACCAAAAAACAAAGTAAAAAACTTTATCCAAAAAGCAGTCAAAAACTCTGACCTATTGGAGGCGACGGAGTCGGCAAGGAGGTGGGAGAGCATCGAGTTGATGTTGGGGAGAACCCTTCCATAGGCCATGGTGACGCCGGTGAGGTAGATGGGGGCGCCGGCATCAGAGACTGCGAGGATGGTGCGGTGGTGGATGGCGCCAACGATGAAGTACTCTGCGTCGGGGTTATAGTGATGCCATCCCCGATGGCCTCCCAGATGGCGCCGTCCTCCTCGAGATGGCCATCGTCAGGGACCCTCGGGATTCGAGCATCATTAGCCTCAAGGAGGCATGCGAGGATGAGAAGGTGGTGCATCTCGGGGAGCTCTTCGATCAGATTATTACCCGGGGCGCGATAGTTACCAGGACCATTCTCGAGGTCGCGATGGTTACCAGGACCATTCTCGGCGCCGAGCAACAATAACTCTGAGTGGGAGCTCCGCAACGATGGTCGGGGACAGGGAGAATGCCGTAGAAGGACGACAGCATGTCTAATCGATGATGAATCGATGAACTGGGTAAGTAGGAGATGATGGTGCCGGCTGGGTTTCGAGTGGGTTCTGGTCAGGTTTCGAGCGGGTGTTCTTCGTGATTTAGTGTTGCCAGGAGGAAGAAGAAGAGGTGTTGTAATCCTTTTTTTTATTTTTTGTCCTAAAAAGTTATTTTGGTCATTTCATTTTAAAAGGTGACAACACTCTCATAGCAAGTATCTAATATTTTTGTATTTTTAAATTTAAATTTTTTAGTTTAAGCTAAAATAATTCATTTAAGTATTTGTTGTTAAAAGTTGTGATATTGAGTGCCGCTTACATTATCATTAGAATCACAGGTATATATACAAGTTACATGACCTCCTAGGGTTTCGTTGTATGGCTAGGGTTGCCGCCTCTACTTGCTTGGCTTATAAAAAGGATATCAAAACTTATACATTCCTATTCGAACTTGCCAACTTGACAAGTTTCCATAACACTTCCCCCTCAAGTTGGCATGAGTAGATTGATCACTCCCACCTTGCTTAACAATTTGTGAAGATGCTCTCTTCCAAGCACATTTGTAAAAATATCCGCGAGCTGATCTTCAGTAGCAATCTTTGTTGGCACCACCTCTTGTGTTTGAACTACTTGGAGGAAGAAAAACCCTCTTGTGTTTAGCATAATGACAACTATCACATAGAGCATTTGAGCTCACTGGAATTGAAGAACAAAGTTTCCTAACAATCTGAGTCTTAGAACTCGACATATGCCCCAATCTACAATGCCAAACATCCAGATTATGAGGAATGTAGGTGTTACTAAAAGTTGCTAGGCAGGTGGTTGGTGGAGAGGTTGAGGTTGTGAGGTAGTATAAGCCATGTCTCCGTTCAGCAATGCCAATCATCCTCCCCAAGATAAGGTCCTGAATTTTACACTATGAAGATGTAAAAGTCAGTGAAATTGGTAAGTCATTGGCCAATTGACTTATCGAGATCAAGTTAAGGTGAAATCAGGCACGAAGAGCACATTAAATAGTTGTAAATCTGCAGAGAGCCTCACAATCCTTACATGAGTTGCTCGTATCTTTGCATCGTTTCGTTCAATCAAGTCAAAAAACTTATAATGTGATCCTGATCTAAGTGCTCAGCCATGAGCGTAGTTGCAGAATAAGTAATATTAGAATCTGTGGCACACTTACAAATGGGAAGTGGTCTAAACTGCAATCTTCAAAAAATACTCGTTCACGGAGAGAATACCTTGCGAGAAGTTGGATATCCCTATCATTTGAGGCCTGCAATCTTCACAAAATCTCTGAGCCCGAAGCGTTCACGGAGATGATCCCAAACTTCTGCTGCTAGATCAAACCAGAGAAGGCTATCTGCTAGCTCAGTCGCAACGGATCTCATAAGCCATCGAATGACTAGAGTGTTGCATCTTTTCCAATCTGGAAACAAAGGATCTGTCTTTGGTGGCATCGAGATGTTGCGATCCACGAGACCAAGTTTGTTCTTGGACTCCAGAGAATGGGACATCGCTCTGACCCAAGAATGATAATTCCTCTTGTTAAGGAGAGGCGTGACCAAAACCTCGGCTGTACTTTCTCCTGGGTGGACACACAGAGGATTGCTGAACTCCCCGGAAGGAACACGAGCTTCACTTGCACGGGTCTCACTTGTTACAGCCATGGTTTTGGTAGATTAAAAAAAAGGTGCGGAAGGAACGGACTGATTCAGAGATGTTTAGGCTCTCATACTATGAAAAGAAAGTTATAAAAGCTCAAGGTGAAAGGGACCTGGAGCTCAGAGAGAGAGGAGGGAGATTGGGAAATTTTTCTTGTATATTCGATCACCCAAAAGGATTTACAGGTGTTGTTTTATAATGGGTGCATTGAAGGAATATTCCTTCTCTAACTACCTAAAAGAATAATAATAAAAGCAACAACTTTTGGCAGGATTTGCTGCCCACTATACAGCCAAAATTGTCCTTGATATTTGTGCAGAGGTGGGGAATAATTGCCAGCGTGTCATTTCCTTTATCGGCCTCATTCGGGATTTTCAAATGTTTTTAAAACTGCGGTCGGACCACTAACCAGAATCAAATCTGGGTCGATTTTACCTAAAACCCAGAAAGTGGTTCGACTGGCCAAAATCTGGTAAGACTGCTCGATCAGGTACTTCCGGGGGAACCGGTTCGCCCGGATCAGAAAATTTTGTGCTTATTTTTTCCATTTTATCGAATTTAATTTAGAAATAAAATCTCAATTTCCATGCTCGGAGATATTTGAAAATTTTGTTTAGATTAATTGTATAGAAACGTTGATAAATGTTTGAATTTATTTGATATTTTATCATTTTTTTAATACTAAATTAAGTTCCGGTCAGACTGGTCGGACTTGGTGAACCGAAAATTTTAAAAATTATGATTCGCCTTCTGGGTCGGTTTTAAAAATATTGGTATTTTCTTCTCTTCTTGTGCATAAGTGACGTGGACTCTTTCTTTTCTCTTTTGATGAGCTTTCTTTCTTTCGGGCCCAAAACCACCTTATAATGGTGGCAACGGTTGGCCCACCTTCTTGATCTTCTTCTTCTCTTTGAACAGCTTGAAGTAAAGCTGATTCATCTTCCAATTTCAAGATAAATATACTTTATTAATAAAACGAAGCTAAAGCGAAAGGAAGAAAAAATATACGATAAAAGATGAACTGACCGCAATCTACATCGAACTACCAAACCCTATAACATTCTACTCATCCCAAAGCCCCCAAAAAATGAAACTCACACTGGTACCTAACTTTTAATGAGTCACAATACAAATCCACCTCGTAATTACCTATTTTATTAAGAGTCCTTGACCAAATAAGTCATTCGCGGACTCGGAAGTAAATAGAATATTTAAAAAACTCCCGATCGCATTGAACTTCACCGAAGATCACTCGATTTTGATATCTTATTATTGTTGATAACGCTCTTGCATCATATTAGGCAGGAAAATGAGGGATAGGAAGAAAATTATTTTCCATAAAATTCCTTCTATTTATGAGATGAAGTTTTGGAAATAAATAGGATTGGCACTCAAACAAATGCATACATTTTTGAAAAACTAGATCCGAAGAGTGAGGTTGAAATGGCTTATCATTTTGTCTCTTTTCTTCTTCATAATGGTAACAATCTTGTCCACGATGGTAAGTGGGACGACAATGCTCAACTAAAACAATAGTACAGATGATAAAATTGCAGCCGTTCTTAATAATACTGTTGCTTTTGTTCTATTGCATATTGTGCTCTATGAATCTTTGGATGGTGATTTGTACACTCATAATCTAACACCCGTAAAACCTAGTTCAACTTACTCATTTAATTTTTGTCCGGCCCTTTTCAGGATGGTATACCATTGCTTTTTACATGGAGAGAAAACGATGTCCAGCAAGTCAACCACGAAGTAACCCAAAATTGCACTGTTTATGATGTTGAAAGAGACAGTGGAAAATGCCATAATTGTGTTTGGAATATTAAACTTACAGGGATTTTTGGAATTGGTTGGGCTAGCTGCTTAAACTAGGGCAATGAATGCACATAGTAGATTTAGCATGAGATGTAATAACTTTTACCAAGTCCTAACAACTATTTTCTTTACTCGTTTTTCATGTTTTAAGCGATAAATAAAGACAAGGTGTCTTGAGCCCTACTATGTTAGATTCCTAAAGCGTGACAAGTTTAAAATGTAGACTGGTCATTTATAGGCCTCCAAGAATTGGGTCCTATAGCTATCTATTGTTACTTTCATATTTATCTAGTTCCCATTTCTAAGAATAAAGCAAAAAGTTATCTCCCAATGCTTTTGGTGAAGAATTTGTTTAGAATCCGGGGGTGTGCATTCAGAATATCCCGATCCCAAATATCGAATACCGAATATCCCGAATATCGAACTTCAAAAAAATTCATACTGATCTCGATACCGAATTTATCGTAATACCGAATTTTGCATGAAAAAGTATAATTCAACATAATTCGGTGGAACTGCTGTTTCTTTATGTGGTTCTGATATTTTTCATTTATATATGAAGCAATTGAAACTTGAGAATCGCCTAACTAAAGAATCATACTTTAAGATCTGTTTTTATTCAACAAAAGTGGTCAACTTACAATTCTATATATGGTAAAAATAGATGGCATATAAAGACTCATCTTCTTCTTCATAAATTTTATTCTATTTATGGGATGAGGCTTTTGTAAATAAATGAGTTCAACATACTCTATAGCCACAATTTGAAAAACAATTATAGATTGTAGTTGAAATGGCTAATATTTTCTCTTTTTATTTTTAAAGTAGAATCAATCTTGTTCATGAGTGTTAATTGCACAATGTTGATCCATGAAAGTGATAAGGCCGGTATTTTGCCAAAAATTACCGTCGTTATAAAAAATGGTCTTGACTATGGTCGATGGCTCACTCTTCACTGCATATTTATGGAAGATAACTTGGATACTCATTATCTACCATGTGAAGGACTTGATTCAACTTATAAATTTAGTTTCCATGAATTATTTTTCAAGGTAAAATTATTCCATTGTGGATTTAGATGGGTGTGGAAGGATGCCCAACATGTCAACCATACAGTTACCTATAATTGCACAGTTTACGATTCCATAAGAGAGAGATTTTTGTCTTGCTAGAACATGTACTTGGAACTCGACAACTACTGGACTTTGTGCAATTGGTTGGCAGCTAATGCCTCGGCAAGATTGTCTTCATTGGGGCACCAAAGAATGTCACGGTCATACGCTTATTGAGCGTGAGATGCAATTATTTTTTAATCATGTTTTAAACTTTATTTTCTTTTCCATACTTTCTGTTTCTAACAATAAATAATAATGGCATGTACGGAGTGATGATCTCTTTAACAATGTTGCTTTTATTATATTTTATAATTTATGTTGAACTATTGTCAAGAACTAATTGGTTTATTGAATATTACAACTTGCAAAAATATATCATCATCAAATATTAATATAAATGGTTACCAAAAACTAAACTCTAAAATCAAAGTTCTTTTTGGCAAAAAAAAGAACTTCATAAATAAATAAATAAAAAGTACACAAAGTTTCCTAAGACTTACTTTCGCTGACCCCATATCCCAGGCAGTCAAAGAGATGGGGTCCTCTGATCACTAGACTCGAGAAGAGCCCGACCACCCTATAGTCGTATCCGGTGAATCCCATGACGCTTCCAACCAATAGGTCAGCAATACATCGTCTATCATCTATCCTAGCTGATCTCGCAAATCGGCAGTCTGGGGGACCAGCTACTAGACAAAATCTCAATAGCTTACCGCCTACATCCATTAGCCTCGGGTTAGCCCATACAAAGGATCCAATTCATTCAATATTCTTGATTTGATGAACAATAAACATTAAATTTTCTATTAATTCGCACTTTTCGTTAAGTACTTAATACTATATTATTATCACATTCATCGGTAACAAATAATTTTTATGATGTAAAGAAACTAGAAAAATTATGATAAAATAATTTCATATAAGATAATATTTTAGTCCAAAATTTTACCAACTTATTAGGTGACCACGGTGGAAATTATCTCCCTTAAAATCTAATCTTTTTTTAGAAATGATACGATATTCTATTTCGGGATACGGTATTCAATTTGGGATTTTGATCGATGGAGAAGGATATCCATGAAGTCAACCTACGTTATCTTAGAGTTGCACAGTTTTCACTAATGAGAGAGACTATAAATCATATTTTTTTCTTAAATCATTAGTATTAAATAATTTAGATTTGAATCATATAAAATCTTTAAATATAAATATAAATTTCTTAATAAATTTTTAACACCATTGTTTTCCAAAAAATCGAAGACTCGAAATCATGTTGTAAGCATAGATCTGCTTGAAACGTTAACCTTGATTAATTTTGTGCAATTGGTTAGCTAGATGCTTTCATTTTGTCTTTAAAAAATTATATTTTCTTGTATTTCATGTTCTAAGTAATAAATAAAGAGGACATGTATGCATTAATATTTTCTTTTTTAGTGTTGATTTTAGTAATCACGGACTCTTCATAATTATACACAGATTTGATTTCTTGTATTGAGGAGCATCTACCCAAAACCTACGAAAAAACCAATGTTTTAAAACTCGTGGTCCGACCGGTCGGACCATCACCCGGCAGTAATCCTGGTTCGTTTTTACATTAAAACTCGGCGATCGGTTGAACTATCCAAAATCTGGTCGGACCGGATGGTTCAACATATTTGGTCTTTTCTTCTTCTTCTTCTTTAATCTTTCCTGCTCAATTTGTTATTTTCCCCTCTTTTCCTCTTATAGTTCACTTCTTCTCTTTTAGACTTTTAGTCTTTTCAATTTTCATGGTCTTCTTTCCTACTCTATTTTTTATTTTCCCCTCGTTTTTCATCTCTTTTTTTCTTCCTTTCTTTGAAGAAGAGAAAAAAAGGAAATAGTTAGAAGGACTGTGGTGATTGTTAGTCCAATGGCGAAGACGGGTGGTTGATTCCGATCCGGCGGTGGTGGATCTCAAGGAGTAGCTCCGGAAGATGGTCAAGGCTATCGTCGACGACAACGATTTCGATGCGGTGACAATCGATTGGGCCAGGGAGACGTTTAACTCCTTGAAGGCCAGGAACGTCGGTGGCTGGGCTTCTCACCACCGTCGCCGCTTTCCAGGCTGAAGGAGAAGTTATCGTCGCCGTCTTTGGCTTTGTCACCTAGAGCTCTGTGATGGGGTTGGGGGAAGAATCGGGTGCAAAATTAGTAAAAAATAGAACCAGGTTTTCTGATTTTTGCCGTTCCAGTGCACCTGACTTAACGAATCGGATTTTTCTGGGTCAAAAATCCGAGCCAACCACCCAGTCTGATCAGAAATCATCCGATTCGTTAGGTAAACGTACGTACCTAGTTTTCTGACCCGCCCAAAGCTCCGATTCATAGTTCGACCGGTCGGACTACCATCTCGGAAACAATGTTTCTTTCGACCAAAATGAGGAAAGTTTTTTGAGAAATAGTTTTTTTCCTTCGACCAAACTCATGGAAATAGATATGACGAAGAGACCCAGAAACAAATCTCGATATAGAGCAGCCCTTTTAGAAAAAAAAGTGATATTGGAACAAATATGTTCTTGTGACCTCCAATACAGAGACAAAATCTAATTAAATACAAGACAAGTCAACTCAAATCTCAGCTCTAATTGAAAAACCCAACACCATGGCAAAGGTAGCGGCGGCATCCTCCTCAAATCTCTTTGCCTGGATGTTGTCGTCACGTAAAAGAGGATGAATAGAGGATAATTAAAGGTTGAGGACTAAAAGTAGTGGACTGAAGGAAACCCAAGGAGAGAAGAAAAAAGAGAGTGGTGGCGTGGGAGATTCTTTGGGAAAAGGAGGAGATAAGGAGAGAGAAAGAGATAAGAGAAAGAAAGGAAGAGACGAGAAGAGAGAAAGAGGTAAGGGTTGGGTTGGGTTGGTAGGTGAGGTGGGGTTTTTTAAGAAAGGAAAAGATAATATATAATGGATATTCATGATGTTACTGGAATATAAAAGTTGCGGTCTAACCTTCGGTCCAAATCGGTTTGGACCAGGCGGACTGGAAATTTAGAAAATTTTGGGTCTTTCTTCGGTTCGCTTTTGAAAATATTGGAAAAAAACCTTCTCCAAAAAAAAACCTACGAAAAAACCAGTCTACAAATTTGATTCCGGCGTCGTTGGCGGAGCGCGAAACCACCGGCGTCTTCTGAATGGGCTGGTCCTGGCCTGGCATCTCACGTTGTCCTATTATTTTGAGTACTAGGAAATGTACCAATATTTTTACCAGAAAAAATATCAATTTTAAATATTTGTTAAGAAAATTTAGTATTTTTCAAAGACATGATTGATTCAGTAATAATAATAACTAATCCAAAATAGCATAAGCTCTGACAAAATAACTCTCGTAATTAAAAAAAAAAATTGAGCTCGAGCAGATAGTTAATCTTGATTGATGATCTATTACTTCAATCGTAACATAATCTTGATTGAAGACATAGGGCTGATGGCGCATCTATTGATGTTTGGCAGGACTCTTGGTTACAAGGGTTGCCTGGTCACAAAGTCCAGTCCACTGGTTAAACTTGTGCAACTGAAATGACTGTCTCTGATCTTCTGGCGGGATCAAGATAAATGGAATATAGATATCCTCCAGAGCCTATTCTCTGACCAAGAAATTGATGTTATACAGCTGATCAAGCCTAGGAGGGGATTGTGAAAAGATAAAGCTACCTGATTTTTTGCAAAATCTGGGAAGTATGCTATCAAATTAGAATATCTTAGCTTGCAAAATGATTTAGACTCTACTGATTTGCGGTTTGCTCCTATGTGGAACGGGTTGTGGAAGCTTGATATCTTCCCAAAGGTGAAAGCTTTCATCTGGAAAGCATTGCAAAATGTCCTCCCTAACATGAATAACCTATTCAGAAGGGGCATTGTGGCTGAGTCTGCCCCTTATGCAATGCTGACTACAAAGATGTCATCCATACGCTCTTTCTTTGTCTTCATGCTTGCCTCACTTGGTTCCTATTCTCTGCTGGGCTGAGAACTTCTGAGGTCAACCTATCATGCTTAAAGACATGTCTCTCCAACCTGCAGGATGGCTTGAACTGTTTGGATAAGGACTGGGTTCAGCAAGAGATGGCCTTCGTATACTGGCAAATATGGTTGGCGCGCAATAAGAGCTACTTTGAAGGTGTCAAACCTGATCCAGCAACTACTTGGGAAAAAGCTAATCATAAGATTCTGGAGTTTTTGCACCTTCGAGGACCTATTTTTAAACCTGCAACATCTGTCTTTGACTACTAGGGCCCTTCGAATGATGATGAAATTAAAGTCAATGTCGACACTTCTTAGCTATCCTCCTCGGTGTTTTTGAGAGTGGTCATGGCTGTCAGGGACCATTCTTGCAACCTAACATTGGCAAAGATAGCCTTATTTAAGGCAAATACAACTTTGATTACTGAGATTAGTGCGATTGGAGAAGCAGCTTCTTACACGCGGCAGCATTTCCCCTATACCAGGACTACCATTGAGTCTGACAATAAGACGGCAGTGGACTTCATCAACAAACGCCGAATTATTTACATTTGAAGTCCAAACTATGCTTTTGAAGTCCTCTCTATGCCAACTTATTTATATCCCTAGAATAGTTAACCAAGTTGCGGATTGGCTAGCTAGGTCTACTAGATTAGGGGACCTTTTGGAAGGTGTTCACCTCAAACCTTCTTTTAAGGCATAAAAATAATGCTTTTGGGTTTTTGGCAAAGGTGATCAGGTTTGGAAGAGATCGAAACTCAGTTTGGGCCCGCTCAAGCCATTTTAAGTTTGATAGTGGAAAGCTCACTTTGGGCTTCGTAATGGCGCTGTCCTGTTTGGACTTGGTAGTGGGCGCTATCCCACTTTAAGCTTAGTTGTGGACATCGTTCTGTCTTGGGCTTGGTAGTGGACACCGTCCTACCTTATGCTTGGTAGTGGATGCCATCTTATCTTGGGCTTTGTAGTGGGCGCCGACCTCCTTTGAAATTGGCAGTGGGCGCCATTCCGCTTTGGACAAGCCTGCCTATTTTGGACTTAGCAGTAGATGGTGTGATGTAACCACTCTGGGTTATTGGGATGTTGTTTGGGTTGAGTGGGTAATCATTTTGGGTCTATGAGAGCACAGTTGGTTTCCATGTGGATGGCTAGGTGTCCAAGATGACGGTCGGTCCGCTTCCAACTCATCTGAGTAACACTCCTTGGTAAAATGATCATAACTTTCTATCTGAAGCTCTGATCGAGATGATTCGAATTACTCAATAAAGATAAGACATAAATCTATGACTTTGTGGTTTGTGATATCTTTGGATTTGGGGCAGAAGTAGGTCAACAATTCAGGTCAATTGAGGAGGATACTTTGATTCTCAAAGCAGGAACCCACATGTATGCTTTGATCTACAAGGTGAAAACCCGGATGTACGCTTTTGAGCTATAAGGTGAGAACCCAGATGTATGCTTTGACCTATAAGGCCAGAGCCTGGATGGTCGCTTTGACCTTCAAGGTGGGAGCCCGGGTTGGACGCCTTTGTCTCGAAGCAAGATGTTTTGGGTAGGATGTCTTTGCCCTCGATATGGGATGTCCGGGTAGCACATCTTTACCCTCGAAGTGGGGTATCCGGGTAGGACATCTTCGCCCTCGAATTGGGATGTCTAGTTTGGATACCTTTGTCTTTGAAGTGGTATGTTCGAGTTGGACGCCTTGGCCCTTGAAGTTGATATGTTCGGGTTGGACGCCTCGGCATACGAAGTGGGATGTCCAGGTGGACGCCTTCACCCGTGAAGTTGATATGTCCAGGTTGGACGCCTCGGTTTGTGAAGTTGATATTTTCGGAATGGATGTTTTGGCTCGTGAAGTTGGCATGTATGGGTAGGCGCTTCGGCTCGTGAAGTCGATATGTCAGGGAGGGTGCCTCTGCCCTTGAAACGAGAAGCCTGATAAGGCATTATGGGCTTTTGAGGAGGTAGCCAGGATGAATACTTTAGGCCTTAGACAATGACGGGTTTGAGAAGAGATTTTGCAGAGAAGGTTCGAGAAGATCAAGTCGGTCTACATTTTCCTAAATTGAGTCAGATCTTCAAGGAATGTTCTAGAGGGTTAAGGCGGCCTAGGATTTTTGGACATTGGAGACGGTTTAGGGTCTTTCTAAGACTGAGGCCGCGCAAAGGCGCTCTCTATATAAGGAGTCATAGCAAAAGGGGAAAGACATCACCAACACATCAAAAAATAACTATCTTTATTTTTTCCTTAGCTTAGCCCGTAGCCCTTTTTTCCCCTCTCCCTTAGATTGAACATCTAAGGTTCGATCTCTTTTCCTCCTTTCCGTTAGGCCGACCTTGAAATGACCACTCTCAATCCATCTCGGGTTTACTTGACATTCTTGTACCCTTTTTCCGCAACTCCTTCTCATGAGCTCTTTTTGTATGACTCTCATGATTAACCTTTTTAATACACTAAGTATTTATCCTTTCTATAAAAAAAAAGAACACTTGAGAAATAATAAATTGATTTGCCGCTTCAATTGATTGGCCGATTCTACATCAAAGATCTGATCAAACTCTTTTTTTAAGGAAAGATTTGATCAAACTTTAGGTGGAGAAGATCGATTTGTTCTTTTTTATTGATGAATCTTCTAATCCGTAATCGATAAATCTTTTTTAACACTTTCGCATTTGACTCATTGTTTTGGTATACTGATCCATTCTAATTGGGGTTTTTGATCAATGTAATACGAAAATCATTATAAAGAGAAATTGGGAAATTATATACAGAAACTAACAGTACCAATATCTAGGGAAGACGTCTTGCGTACTCAATATCTACTGCCCGAAGGACGTGATTCACCTTATGAATTTAGTTTCCATGAATCAGTTTTCAAGGTAAAGTAATTCCATTGTGGATTTAGATGGGTGTAGAAAGTTGTCCAACATGTCAACCGTATAGTTACCTTTAGGTGCATAGTTTACGATTCCATAAGAGAGATTTTTGTCTTGGTAGAACATGTAACTACTGGACTTTGTGCAATTTGTTGGCAGCTAATGCCTCGGCAAGATTGTCTTCATTGGGGCACTAAATAATGTAACGGTCATAAGTTTATTGAGCGTGAGACGCATTTGTTTTTTTAATCATGTTTTAAACTTTATTTTCTTTTCCATATTTTCTGTTTCGAACAATTTATGTTGAACTATTGTCCACAACTAATTGGTTTATTGAATATTATAATTTGCAAAAATATATCATCATTAAATATTAATATAAATGGTTACCAAAAACTAAATTCTAAAATCAAAATTTTTTTGGCGGAAAAAAAATTCATAAATAAAAAAGAAAAAAGTACACAAAATTTCCTGGCCTACCTCCACTGACCCCACATTCCAGGCAGTCAAAGATGTGAGGTCTTCTGATCAATAGATCCGAGGAGAACCCGACCACCATATAGTCGAATCAGCTGAATCCTATAGGTCGGACAGTCGGAGTGACGCTCTCAGCTAATAGGCCAACAAGATATCGCCTATCATCTATCCGAACTGATCTCACAAGTCGGTAGTCTTGGAGGCAAACTACTAAACAAAAGCCTAATAGCTGACCGCCTACATCTACTAGTCTCGAGTTATCCCGTGCAAGGGATCCAATCCATTCAAGATTCTTGATTTGATGAAAAATAAACATTAAATTTTCTATTAATTTGCACTTTTAATTAACAGTGTATTATTATCACATTCATCGGTAACATATTATTTTTATGACGTAAAGGAACTAGAAAATTTAGGATAAAATAATTTGCATATAAGATAATATTTTAGTCCAAAATTTTACCAACTTATTAAGTGACCACGGTGGAAATTATCTCCCTTAACATCTCATCTTTTCTTAGAAAATGATATGATATTCTAGTTTGGGATACGGTATTCAATTTTGGATTTTAATCGATGGGGAAGGATATCCATGAAGTCAACCTACGTTCTCTTAGAGTTGCACAGTTTTCAGTAATGAGAGACTATAAATCATCCCAATCCCTTACAAATGCTATAATGTCCTCTCTCTTCTCCACCAAGCTTTCTTGTAAGAGGGTTGGAATCTAATGCAGTCTTGTATCTCAATAATTATAAACCCAATTGGAATGTCTGGTTGTTTAGCAACTATATTCATAATAACTTCTGCAATGTGAGCAGAACAGAGTTGTCAATGATCTTTTAAAGATTGTTCTGCACTACAGGTATGCGGGTAGGTGTATTTTACTATTTGCCAAGTAGGAAGTATTAGTTCCTTTGCTGAGACACGGATTTTCCATTTACATCCTTCTTCCCATTTTTTACACTTCACAGCGTAAGTACGGGGTCTTGTTTCCTTAAGCTTCAAATCACGCCACACTTTTATTGAGAATCTCTTGATCTCCCTCTTTGCATCTTCTTTGGTATTCCAAATCGTACCTTCCTTCAATTCACCGTCATAACTTCCATCCATTTCGGTGTGAGGTCCCCAATCTTCATCATAAATGCTCATCGATTCTTGTACATCATGCTCAGTTGCAGCAACTTCATAGTGACCTGTAAACTATGGTTCTCCGTATTGTTCTTCTTCTTCTCCTTCTCCGTATAGTTCAATCCGCCATTTTTCGGTGACACATTATACCATTGTGGATTTGAATGGGTGTGAAAAGATGCCCAACAAATCAATCATACTATACACCAAAGTTGTACAGTTTTCGAGGCTAATAGAAATCAAGATTGTCCTTATCATGTATGTGCTTGGAACGTTTCAACTGATGGAATTTGTGCAATTGGTTGGCAGCCATATTTTTTTGGGAATTGCCTTCATTGGGGGTCTGAATGCAGCATCGATTTTTTGATCGGGTAGGAGATGTATTCTATAAATTATTTCCTTTGCTCTTATTTTCTATTCCAAACAAAAAATAAAGAGAACATGTATCGATCATCTTTTTAATAATGTTACTTTTATTAACCATCGACTCTTGATTCCTTTTTATTATATTTATATTTGATTATTATCAATAATGAATTGATTTATTAATTTCAGTAAATCTTCAAGAATACATCGTCACAAAATCTTAGTATGTGTAGCTACCAAATACTAAATTCTTAAATCACGTAACTAAACTGACATTATTAAAATTTTATTCTTTGTAGTAGCTGAAACCATGGCCCAATCCATTGCTTTAAAGAAATTTATGGAAAATTTACATTTAGAACGTAATATGTGTGTGTCACGGGGGAGGCCAAGTGAAACGCAGGTGCTTCCATTCTGGATAATCCGATAAGTTTTGTATCTCCACTAAAAAATATAAGTTCTCCCTTAGTTTTTTTATTCAAACAAATTAATTGAGTTTTTTTTTGTTGGGAAAAGTCCACTTAAGTACCCGGTGGTATCGCAAAAAATTAAGTCAGTACCCTGTAGTTCAAAATGTACCAATTGAGTCAAACTTATTCCAAGTAAAATTAATTAAAGGCCCGGACAGCTACCCGAACCCTGCCCGTCTTGCCCGAACCTTGACCGGCCACGTGGACCAGCCACATGAGATTTCTCTTATGACATGGCTATCTCTCCTCCCTCAATTTCTCTCCTCCTCTTCTTCTTCTTCTTTTTCCAACATCGAATAAATAAAAAGACATCTTAACTTTAGTTGATTAAGATTCTGCATATATACTGATTATAATAATCTGATATAATAAGATGAAGTTCTAATCCTTATTGGTTTTTTTCGGTAAGAGAGAGGAGAGAGGTACTAACAGCCACAGTTGGAGGCGACGGGAGCTTTGGTTTTGCAGGCAATGGGGAGAGAGAGTGCCTTGGTGCTATTCTTGAACGCCTCGCTAAGGCACTCCACTTCCGTACTTAGCACCATCTTCAGCCCGTCTTCTTCGTCTTCGAGGTGGTGCTGTCGTTGGACACATCCCCAACAACCTCGTCTCCTACCCCCCATCTAGCGTCGTCTTCCGTCTATGGTTTCCTTAACTTCGTGGAACACTATGGCAGTGGCGACATCAGCGCACCCGGCTTCCCAGTTTTTAGGGTCTACTTGAAGCTTCAAGTTTTTGTGGATTTGAAGCAAGGTACCCCGAAAGAGGCAGCAGCAAGAAGATCGATGACTTGGAGGTGCTTGGATTGATGAAGATCAGAAAGAGGCAGCAACAACAACCCTTGAATGAGACCACCGACGACGATCGGAGCTCCGATCCTGGGTAGTACGGCTGGTGTTGCTACTGGTGACTGATCGGGTTCTGGGGTTGATGGGTGTTTCTGGGCGGGCGAGGACGGTGGTCCCCACCATCTCTTTTGGCCTCTGGCTTTTACTTGCTTTCGTGCAGGGGGTGTCATTTTCTTTATTAGGGAAGAGAGAGTGGGGAATAAAAAGATGGGGAAGAAGAAGAGAGGTGGAGTGTACACATGGATGCCGTGTCATCAGAAAAGTCTGATGTGGCTGCTTCACGTGGCCGGTCAAGGTTCGGGCAAAACGGGCAGGGTTCGGGCAGTTTTCTGGGCCTTATTGATACGTTGTAAACTATAGGGTACTGAATTAATTTTTTGCGATACCACAGGGTACTTAAGTAGACTTCTCTCTTTTTTATTTAAGGTAACTAATTGAGTTTTTAGTTGGTAGAATTTTTAATGTACGGTTAAAATTATATCAACAAATATTTAATATTATTACATTTTCAAAATTTTAAATTCAAAATCTCTTAGTTAATTTAGAATAGCATTTCCAGGGGCTAAAACCTTTGGTGTTATTATTGTGAGGATCTGATCGGGGTTTTCAGTTTTTAGTACCTTGTCTAGCGACAAGCCCTCCTTTTCGCCGCCCACCTCCTCACCGCCACTTTCCCTTCCTCATTCGCCCGACTCCCTTGCGGCTCTCGGGCTGGTTCAGCGCCTTGTTGAGTATCTGATGCATCCTCAGGTCCCTCTTGGCTCTTTGCCTTGCGGACCAGTGGCTTTGGAGTAATCCCCACCCGTCGAGGTGTCTGATCCATTCTCGGCGCCGAGCAATGAGACCGCAGAGGGAGTGGTGCAAACTGCCCATTCGACTGGACTCAGCGGCTTGGATCAAGCTAGAGGGCCTTGGTATCGAGCATGTTTCTCGAGACATCATTTTTGGCTTGGCTGTTGTGGCAGGAACACCCATTTGACTGGACTCAGCGGCTTTAAATCATTTTCATCGGGCTGAAGTTCATGTGCTGGTGGACATTGTTTATGAGAATCTACCCTATTATTGTAAGCACTGTCAAATTGTTGGTCATGACGTTGCTAAGCGCAGGGCGTTACACTCGATTAATAAAGACATGCGCATAAAGGAAATCGCACTTGGTAAGAGGGCGATTCAAGAAGCTGGTGTCAATGGTAATGTTCTAGAACAAGGTCAAAGCAAGTAGGTTTGGCTGCCCAAGGATCCAACCCCTGCAACTCCGCCTCTGTCTGTGAATGCTTGTGTGAATAATACGTTTAAGGAGGGTTCAAGCTCTGATGCGAGCTTGTCTTTTTTCACGATATCTCTAGTCAGCATGTTGTTTCTACTTCTAACATATTTGATGCCCTGCGGGATGAGGTACTCATCAAGGAAGTTGGAGCGGAGGAAGACGATGATTTTGAGATTTTGGTCACAGAGCTTGATGAGGTACCTAATTAACTTGATGGTGCTGCAGTTGTGCCTAATTTTCTTGGGGTAAAGACTTCTAAACCACCTTCCAGTTTGGAAGATGCGGAGTGCACATCTTTGGCTTTGGTTACAATTTTAGAAAATCTTGCGCACAGTGAAGATACAAGAGGTCTGGGTCGCACTTCAACGGAGACGCAGGGAAGTGCGGAGGACAATAACCCCCTCCAGTTGGCAATGGGTTGGTGACGGATGTCAACTCAGGACCTTTAGCGGGTGAGTGCTCGAATTCTGGTGTTCTTGTAAGTGATCCGGCGTCCAATGTTGAGATTGGTCTGTACGAGCACTCGTCCACGAACGCCGATGCTTCATGAATGAAATTACAGTCGACATAAACGATGGTATATTTGAGCACTCCTCCAATAGCAAGAATGTTGTTCATGACGGTTATGGGGGCGACATTGCTCAACAAAAACGATGGTATATTTGATAAAATTACAGTCGTTCTTAATAACGCTCTTGGTTTCAGCCGATGGTTTATTGTACATTGTAAATCTTCGAATGATAACTTGGCACTCATAATCTGGCACAAGAAAGATCTAGTTCAACTTACTCATTTAGTTTTCATCCGGGCCCTTCTCCATTCAAGACCACGTTATTCCATTGGGAATTTACATGGATAGAAAAAGATACTCAACAAGTCAACCACACAGTAACTCAAAGTTGAACTATTTACGACTATGAAACAGACGGTGGAAAATGTCATAATTGTGCTTGAAATGTCAAATCTACAGGAATCCGTGGAATTGGTTGGAATGGTTGTTTAAATTGGGGCAGTGAATGCTGAGGGGTGTGATTTAGCATGAGATGTAGTAGTTTTTATCATGTCATAATAAATATTTTCTTTAATCTTGTTTCATGTTTCAAGCGAAGAATAAATAGGACATGTATGAGGTGATCATCTATTTAATAATTTTACTCTTATCAATTAATGGGTTATCATCTATTTAATAATTTTACCCTTATCAATTAATGGGTCATGAGCCCTTCTATGGTAGATTCTTAGAGTGTGGCAAGTTTAAAATCTAGAGTGTTCATTTATAAGCCTCCAAGAATTGATTTCGCGTTATCTATTAGAGGTTCAAGATGACCAACTTTCTAAGAAGGAATAATAACGTGGCCTCCTCAATGCTTTTGGTGAAGAATTTGTTTAAAACTTTTTGTTTCTTGGTGGATTTATTTATAAGTTGGTCGATCTCGTGTTTACTATTTTATTCACACGATTCATATTGCATTGTACATTGTTAAAGTCAAAGCTCATACAATTATCAGTTGAATAGATTTTATTTGTAAGGATGTGTTAGATATTATCACGTTGCTAGTTACAATAATGGTGGCTATTAAAACCATGGTACTGAAACTTTGGATTTAAGACTGTAATTACGTGTGAGTCATGGCTTAATATACACGGCAGATCTAAGAAAGATGATTTAGTTATACATTATTTGTCACTCAAAGGACCTAATTTTAATTAATCCTTTAATTTTCATTTATCCTTTTTGAAGAAAAAAAATTGAATTGCGAATTTACATGAGTGGAAAAAGATATGCAACATATCAACCATACAATAACTAGCAGCTTCGCAGTTTATGATTCACCTAGAGATCAACTTTGTCCTGATCAAATATGTGCTTGGAATGCTAGAATAACTGGGATTCGTGCAATTGGTTGTTATCCTCGTTTTTCGTCAGTATTGTCTTCGTTTGGCCACAAGGAATGCATATGGGAATGAGATTTAATAGTTCTTTTTTTTGAAGAACAGATTTAATAGTTCTTTGTCATGTAACGAAGACTATTTTTCTCTCTTATTTACTACTCCGAATAATAAATAAAGCGTAACTGTCATCTCTTTAACAATGTTACTTTTATTAACCACGGACGCTCATTCATTTTTATTATATTTTATGTTAATTATTGTCAACCATTAATTGATTTCTTAAATTTTATTTTTCATGAAAGTGATGTAGGAATGGCACGAAAAAATTAAATTATATTTTCATAAACATAAATTACATCTCGATGAACATAGAGTACTCAAACCGCCCCGGTAAAAGTATATAGGAATTGAACTTGATATTGGAAGGATGGGAAGACGAAAAAGCCCCTATTCTAATCGAACGAGGATTACTAAGCCACACAAAAAAAAAACTGAAAACGTTTAAGTATCCAGTTATATTGGAGAAACACTTTGCATTCATGTTTCTGAAATACTTAAAAATACTATCTCGTGTTTTCTCAAACCGCCATAAGTTATTGTCGAAGATGACATGGCAGAAATGTGATAGTGACATGTAAGACATGCTTATGTAGACTATATAACCATCAGACCATCTACTCTTAGATATTTACTGAAGCATATACGAATCAAATTTAGAGTGGCTTGCTTGTCGGCATTAGCAAAGTAAGAATTTTTTTTTCACCCTAGTGGACGATCCAATTGAGATGGGTTTGGCATTTAAGTTCCCGACAAATTTTCTAGACATCGTGCGCATTGTCCTCATCCTTCCCAAATGGTTTAAAGTCAATACAAATGTGGCTCTCTATGACATTGGAACATGTCAAGTAGGAGCAGTTATTCGAGATTCTTTGGGAGCTTTTGCTGTTGCATCTACTAGAGCCGTACCACGCTTCTTACATCCTGCTCTCCTCGAAGGCCATGATATCAAGAGTAAGATTGAACTAGTTTTGATATTTTATTAATGATATGTTTTGAAATACTTAAATGATTTGATTTGTAATATTTATATCAATAAGGTATACATTCTTTTCTCATAAATATGTTGACAAAATTCAAAAGTTAAGCACTTGGCTTGGAGAAATTTCACAATGGGTGGCCTCTTGGAAAATTTCCCAATGTGAATGTGAGTAAGGAAAAAACAAGTTGAAAAAGGTTCTTGTTGCTTTGTGGAGACAGTCGGTCGGATCATGGATTGTGGTTCGAAGCCTAACCAAGCTAAAGCTGGTGGGCATGTTACGCTCGGGGCCTAGAGGGTGAGGAGTGACCATTAGTGCGAGAGTGCACAGACATTGTGCGACTCCTGGCAAGCATTCTATGTGAAGAGAGAGATGAACAAACTGATCCCACACCAAAAAAGAGAGATTCTAGGATTTTTCTATGTGGCGGGATGAAGACATCGCGTATTTAAGGAGGGGTGAAATATGATATGTCATTAATTATATATTATGAAAGATTTAAGTGATTTGAATTGTACTGTCTATATCAATAATGTACACCTTCTTTCTCTTGAAAATATTTTGAAAGAACTCCAAGGTTAAGCTCGCTTAACCAGAAAAAATTACAGGAATAGGTGATCTCTTGGAAAATTTTCCATGGTACCTGTGAGTGAATACAAAAATATTTGAAAAGACCCGGTTAATTTGTAGAGACAGTCGGTCTAATTATGAGGCGTTATATTAAGTATCTCCTGTGAGGTTTTGAATTTGATCTGATTGGAATGTCAACTTATAATTCAAGCTCTCTATTGTCCCATTCGGCATTGGAGTGATTTAGTAGTCATCGCCGAGGACTGCTTAGCAATGGCTAGTAAGATAGAAGATCGTGGTTTTGCTGTTGTCAGGAGAGAGGCTACTAAGTTGCACACGTTAGCTAAGCTTCGATTTCCAAGTGTATAAATTCTTCCTCTTTTTTTCCTTCTCCTCCCTAATCTTAGTCTGATATTAGACCTTGAGTCTATTGTAACTAGTACTGTTATTCTGATTAATGAATTAACATTTTACCCTTCAACAATTATTAGGTGTTGGACCTTAAATGTGATATTCTGTTAATGATATATCTCGAAAGATTTAACTCATTTGATTTCACTATCTATATCAATAAGGTACACTTACTTTTCTGGTACACATCTTGAGAGAACTCTAAGGTTAAACCCGTTAGCATAGGGTAATTTCAGGGTGAGTGATCTCCTTGAAATTTTTTTGGGATGCGTGTGAGTGAAGATAAAACACACTAGAAAATGCATGTGTTGATCTGAGAAAATAGTCGGTCAAATCACAGGGCGTTATAAATAGCATCACAGCAAGATCTCGGCTAGTACGATGTCGTTCGAGGATCGATCCCACATCTGAACACGAGGAATTCTGGGATTGTCTGAATTTGTCTGCACGACGAGGATAAGGATATTAGAAACTTTATTTCACACTTTTGATTCATTACTTAATAATATATTCTTATCAACAAACAAGTCCTCATGTCAACTTATGAGAAAAAATTTCTAACTTAAAAATGCTACATTGTGTGATATAAACAAAAAAAAAGTATATTCTTATCATATTCATCGATAAGAATTGTTTTCGTTTATGGAAAATAGACCTGTAAAATTCTATATATGGTAGGATTAAATTAATTTTACAATTCTATATATGGTATGATTAATTGTATTTTAGGTAATATTTTTCTTTCCATCTATATAGTAAAGATATTATCTTTCATAAAGTTCATTCTATTTTTGGACTGATACTTTTGGATATAAATAAGTCTATCATTAGATCATACACATAAAAATCAAAAACTATTATCTAAAGAGTGAGATTGAAATGGCCAATTACTCTTTCTTTTTTCTTTTTCAAGTGGCAATAATTTTTTTCATGAGTGTTCATGGAAGAACGTTGATCAATAGAAGTGATAAGTCTCGTCTAATGCCTCTTGTGCATGTCGTTATCAATAATGCTATTGGTTACGATCGATGGCTCGCTGTTCACTGTTTATCTGCGGATGATGACTTGGGAACTCATTATCTCACACCTGAAGGACCTGATTCAACTTATTCATTTAGTTTTCATGAGTCTTCATTCAAAACCAAGTTATTCCATTGTGGATTTTCATGGGTGTGGAAGGATGCACAACAAGTCAACCATACAGTAATCAATAAATGTACAATTTATCAATCTATAAGAGATCAATATTGTCAATACCTGGAACATTACACCAACTGGGATTTGCCCAATTGGTTGGAACCCAGAACTTTGGGAGGGTTGCATTCAATGGGGGGACCAGTTATGCTCTGGACATTGGATGTACTAGATTTTAGGAAAAAAATAGCTATGTGTCTTTTATATTTGACGAAATTAATAAAATAGCTATATATCTCTCATGTTTGATAAAATTAATGAATAATGATACACTAGTTTTTTTTTGCCCGTCCGTGTGATTTCTATTTTCCCTTTTCCTTTTTTTTTTGGTTACTTTTGTAATTTTCTTTTCTTTTGCTAATAAAATTCTTGATTTATTAAAAAAGATACTCTAGTATTCTAGTATTGTTTGACCCCTGATACTTCGTAAATGTACTTGTGAGTCCCTAAATCCAGTTTTTGTAAGTGATTGATATTTCGAGCTCCAATAATATTTTGAGAGTCAGGTTATAATAAGTAAGTGAGAAATCTATTGCTATTTATTTTTAAAATCATATTTATCGCGTTTTGAATATGTATATAATTAGAAAATTTTGTAAAAAATGACCAACTTATAAACAAACGAAATAAAAGAAGTATACAAGAGAATTTATCACTAAAATAATCAAAATTTGCCTTTACAAGGACACCCAACTTACTAACGACCGACAACGACCAAGAAAAGCTTAGTAACAATTGTCTTGGTAAACTAACAATTTATTCATAGGTATCCTCGTAAACTAACATAACCGGTAAATATTAGAGTGACCAAGTAAATTTGGAAACCGGAGAACTATCTGGAAATCGGAAAAGTGGGAAAATCCAACCACCAAAAAAGGAAGTTACAGGATATGAGATGAAGGTTGGAAATAAATCCCGCTTGCACTCAAATACACAATCTACAATTTGGAAAAATTATGTGGAGTGTGAGATGAAAATGGCTAATTATTTGTATCTTTTTCTTTTCTAAATGACAATACCCTTTTTTGGGATTGTTAGTTGAAGGATATCAATCAATAAAAATGATAAGATCACATTTTATCATTCTCAACAATGCCATTTGATATAAACGGTGGCTCATTGTGCACTTCATGTGTGCAGATGACAAATTGTACACTCATTATACTGTTCCCTAATGGCGTACTTCATTTTATTCATTTAGGTTTTAATAGTCCTTTATCGGGATCACTTTGTTTCATTGTGGATTCATGGGTGTGGACAGATGCCCAACAAATCAACCATACAATAACCTTAAGTTGCACGGTTTATGACTATGGAAGAGACACTAATGAATGTCCTAATAATATATGTGTTTCGAACATTAAACGTACTAGAATTTGTGGAATTGATTGGGGCCGCTGCTACAACTGCGGTCGAGATGGCAAAACTTAAGTAAGATATAATAGTTTTTATTAGGTTATAATAACTACAATATTAAGGATAAATTTACTTTATTGCCATGTGGTTTGGTCAATTTTCACGTATGATTATGTGGTTTAAAATGCATAAAAAGTATATTTGTTGTTTGTTTCACCTCACACTTAGGGACTCGGACAATGCCCTGACATCTAGTCTCAAATGATTAATTTATCCTGCGACGATGAGTTGTTTCAAAGTTAAATTCAAAATAGTCTCAAATTTATCTATCAATTTTCAAATAACCCATCTTCTTCTTCTCTCAAACAACCTTTGTCTCTCGCATTAGTGAACCAAACTAATCGATACCACCGCCACAAAACTGTTTAATTTAAAAACCCACCAATAATCCAATGGATGACAACATCACCAACAACAAAAACACCGAAAAAATTACCAGAGAAAATACCAATTTCAAATATTTGTTGAGAAATTTTATTATTTTTGAAAGACATGATTGATTTTTTGGTTTAGAACAACTTGGTATCTTGTTTACTGGGCTAACTAAATCCAAGTTCGAGTCGGATAGGACCTTTGATAAGTAGCAAAGCTCCCCAACAAGTATTTAACACTGTTGCGTTCCAAAGATATGATTAATTCGGTAATTGTAATAACTAATTCAAAATGGAATAAGATCCGAAAAAATAACTCTCGTAATCATGTAATAAAAAATAATAAAATTCAGCACGAGAAGAAAGTTAATCTTGATTGATGGTCTTTTACTTCAACCGTAACATAATCTTGATTGGAGACCAGTTAATATGGACAACTGGATAAGTATCATATCTCCTCTCAAAAAGAAAAGCAGCATCCCGCAAATATAAGATAATCTTTTAATCCTAAATTATAACATTTATGAAGTTACCAGTCATAAGCGACATTTTTTAATATATAAAATGTAACTATTTATTATGGTGCGAATCATATAAGGTAATATTTTAATCCAAAATTATAGCATTTATGAAGTTACCAGTAATAAGGTGGAAATATCACCCTCGACGTCTTATCTTTATTTTGAGGAATTATGATAAATTGCACATAAGGTAGTTTTTCGAACTTCCATATATTTTCGAATTCTTCATCCCTACCCTCTTACGAATCCTAACCGCCTTCGTGGTGGTCATCTTCGGGCAGGACCTTCCCGACGGGAACTTCAACTTCTAATCATAAAATACCTAATGCCACTGTCTCGTCTTTGTTGCTTGGAAGTTTTTAAGTGAGAGAAGGCTCCAGCGACATGAAGTCGAAAGAAGAGGAGAAATGCGTGGTTATATTTGGGATTGAGTTTTGGTTTAAGGTGGCACTAAGAAGATGAAGTCCGAGGAATAAGGATGTGCACTAAGAATGAAAGAGGAATTTTTTTTTATTTTTTAGGTACTAGAGGCATTTTTTGTCTTTTCAAAGTGGGCGTGGGCGTTTGTTGGTAAAAAGATAATCATTTTCAAATATAAGCGATCCTAAAAGAGATAATATCAAACACGAGAAATCTGACTTACCCTTGATTTCATCAACTATAAGCTCTTCATACTTTCTTATTGTTTTAAAATTGAATTATTGTTGACAATGAATTAATTTATTAAATTTAATATTTTTCGAGAATAAGTCAGCATGGAATCTTAACACCAAATACAAAATCCTAAAATAAAATATAAACCTAAAACAATTGAAAAAATTGATATAAATACTAAAAATATTATTTAATTATTTTAGATCAAACCATGGCCAATTCTATAATTTAACAACTTTTTTTTGTTCAATAATTTTTATTACTTATTACTTTTGTTTAAATACTTAATAGTATATTATTTCGCAATACTGATGCATTCCAAAAAATTCAAACTCGAGACCAAATCAAGCTCAAACAACCTTCGCCAATTGATTTAGTTGTATAGAAATGTGCAATTCTATATATGGTGCGAAGAAATTGCATATAAGGTAATATTTTGCATTCGATATATTATTTATTTTGGTGGAATATATATATATATGAAAGAGATTCTCTAACATAAAAATCCTTCTATTTATGGGGTGAAGGTTTTAGAAATAAATAAGTCTAACGATGAACAAGTACACAATTCGGAAAATAATTTTAAAAAGTGAGGTTACTAATTATTTTTCTCTTTTCCTTTTTCACGCGGCAACAATTTTTTCGTGGGTGTTAGTAACACGATGTTGATCAATAGAAATGATAAGGTTCGCTAGTTAACAAAATATAAAATTATTCTCAAATAACGTATGACATATTTGCTTATGATGATTTGAACACTAATTATCTCCCATCAGAAGGATCTGATTCAACTTAATCATTAGTTCATATGACTCTGTTTTTAAAATAAATTATTTCTTTGTGAATTTTAATGGGTAGACAAAGATGTTCAACAAATCAACTATATAGTAACCCGTAGTTGCACAGTTTTTGATTTAGTAAGAGATCAAAGTTGTCGCGGTCATACATGTGCTTGAAATGTTACACCCGATGGAATTTGTGCAATTGATTGGCAGCCTTTTTTTCTTCAAAATTGCCTTCATTGGGCGACCACGGTATGATGATTTATGGTAAAATAATTTACACGTATGATAATATTTTAGTCCAAAATTTTACAAATTTATTAAGCGACGAATGCAGAAATGATCCCCCTTAAGTTTTTTTAATAGAAAAATGGCTATCTACCTTGTCCTTTTTTTTTTCCAATTAGCAACAATCTTGCTCATGATTGTTAACGGGACTGCAAAGATCCATTTCAATCATAAAACACATGTAATAATCAAAAATATTATTGGTTATGATCAATGGCTCACTATAGATTGTGTATGTGGAGATAATGATCAGGACATTTATTATCTACCTCTCAATGGACCTTATTCATCTTATTCCTTTAGTTTCTATCCAAGATTTTAGGGGGAAACATTATACCATTGTGGATTTGAATGGGTGTAGAAAGATGCCCAACAAATCAATCATATAATACACCAAAATTGAACATATTTTTAAGGAAGTTAGAGATAAAAAATTGTCCTGATCATGTATGTGCTTGGAACGTTACAATCAATGGAATCTGTCCAATTGGTTGGCAGCCATATCTTTTTCCGAGTTGCCTACATTGGGGGCCTGAATGCAGAATCGATTCTTTGATCGGGTGGATGTAATAAATAACATGTTCTAAAAAGTATTTCCTTTGTTCTTATTTCCTATTCCGAGCAATAAATAAAGAGAACATGTATCGATCATCATTTTAATAATGTTATTTTTATCAACCATCGACTCTTGATTCCTTTTTATTATATTTTATAATGGATTATTTTCAGTAATGAATTGATTTATTAATTTCAGTAACTCTTGAAGAATACATCGTCACAAAATCTTAGTATATGTATCTACCAAATACTAATCTCTTAAATCACGTAACTAAACTGACATTATTAAAATTTTATTCATTTATTGTAGCTCAAACCATGGCCCAATCCATTGCTTTAAAGATATTTATGGAAAATTGTAATTTAGAACGTAATTAAGTGTGAATAATGGAGGAGGCCAAGTGAAACGCAGGTGCTTCTATTCTCCGATAACCCGATATGTTCTCTATCTACACTCGAAAAGATAAGTTGTCTCTTAATTTTTTTATACCGCCTTGAATTGACTAAGGAATTTAGTTTTAAATTGGTAGAATTTTTAATATAGGACAAAATTATACCAACAAATATTTAACAGCATTATATTCTCAAAGATTTAAACTCAAAATCTTTTAGTTAGATTTCAACAATTGTTTTTTGATGTGCAGGGGTTAAAATCTTTGGTGTTATTATTGCGGGGATCTGATCGGGGTTTTTAGTTTTCAGTACCTTCGGTTGTAGTTAAGGTAAAACCGAAGTACAAATTTATTATTGTTGTTATTATTGCAAGATTTAAAGATTTTTGGTGATCGTTTGGGAGGTAATACAAATTTATTTATTACAAACTTAGAACAACGACTTTACTAATCGATATAAATTTTTTTTTAAGTCTCTTATTTGGAAGCACATATATATTGCTTATGTAGTAGTCGTAGTTGAGCCACCTTTTAAAAAAATATTTTCGAGTAATTTTATGATGATCAAATTAATATAATTTTAATTATACATGTTTGTATCAATTCAAGCTGTAATAATTTTATTAATAAAATTAATATTACATGAAAGAGAGAGGACTGCCGGCCCTCAATATACTCAACGACCATCAAATAAAAACTCATCTTATCTTTCGAATCAAAAAAATTTATGTGAAATAAAAAAAACTCATTCGAATATACTATCACCATCTTATTTTTAGAATTTTATTAAAAATAAAAAAAATCATTGATATGGATGGATGGGTGTGCCACATGGCAGCTACCTACGGGGAGCCGATCTACCCATTTTTTATTTTCAAAATTAGTTATTTTGAAAATGTTGTAAGTTATTATTCATTTTGGGAAATTTGTTAATTTGTTTGGAAAAAAAAACCCGTCAAATCCCGCTTTTCTTTTACTTTTACGAGCTGGAGCGGTGATTTTGGTTTGGTGGATAAGCCGATCAGACGGAACAACAAAGAAACCGCAACGTTTGAAGAGATTTCTCGTCGAGCAAGTGTTCTGCTACTAAATATATAGGCTGGCCAATTCCTTGGCTGACTGGAGCGAGTAATTTCGTGGTCTCCTTTGCATCTTGAATCTTTTGCATCTTGGAAGGGTTCTGTACTTTCACTTGGCGGCCAAGTTACTTTGGTTTTGTCCAACCTCCCAATTTATTATCTATCCCTTTTCAGGCCCCTCTGGGTGTTTGCAACTGAGGAGGTCTCGAGGGAGTTCTACTCAGGGATTTGATTGGTTCTTGGTGATGGCCGTTTATTCCACTTCTGGTTAGATCCATGGGTTGGCGAGGTTGCTCTCGAGGATATTTTTCCATCTCTAATCAACAGGATGCCAAAGTATATCACCTGGGTGGAGGATAGATGGTCATGGTGCCTCAAGATCTTTCTTTGCCTGGGAGGAATTGCTTCCTTCGGACCTGTTTCTTAACTCTTGCTGCGGTGAATCCAAAGGCAAACCATCCTGACAGGATTGATTGGACCCATTACATTTCGGGTTTCACGGTTAAGTCACTTTCCAGCTATGTCCATCTAAATGTGTCTGGCCAAGCCTCCAAGGCAGCAAGGAAAGTATGGAGAAACGAAATCCCCTTTGGATTCTGTTGTTTGTTGGAGTGGTGTACTTGATTAGGATCTACTTCAGTCGAGGCAAGTGTTGGACACTTTCTCCGTAAGACGAGATTGTCCCGTATATTTCAGTGCGGTACGGGCTTCGGCAATCGTCCCCAAGATACAATGACTGTTTAGGGCATTTCCAAGACCGTTGCACACGTATCTCGAAACTTTCAGGCGAACCCTTATATACCCAGAACTTTCGGACTCTTTTCTAAGTGAAGAACGGGGGGAGAGGAGAAGTCAACAATGCTAGGAGGTGCACTTGCTGCTGGGATGAAAATTCTGGCAGGGGGGCAGGCCTATTTATAGGCTGGAGGAGGCAGGGAGGCAGTCGCTTAGGTAGCTGCGCAGCTGCCTCCGGGCCCGGGCAAAATACTTAAGGCTCCTCCAGCTCCTCGCGATGATGCGCACGTGCGAAGTGCCACAGGCAGCTAGCGGTGGGTCAGCCTTTTAGGAAGTCAATCAAGTTGAGAGGCAAGGAGGGAAATTCCTTATAAACAAAAAAATCCTCCTTGCTCTATTCAATGTGGGATTGCAACCTTCCATCTCCCTTTTGGGCCTTTCCTTTGGGCCTTTCCTTTATTGGGCTTCCATTGAATTTTCTATTCAAAACCCAACAATCCCCCACATGAATGATGATTAATGCATGCATACTCTAATCGAAAGTTCTGACGTGTTATTATTGCATCGAGATAGGTAGCTTGCGGCTTTGAACCTTCTCTAATAATATGTTATCGGATTTACTCGCTGCTCGGTGAACGCGATGTTTTGAACCGTCAGCTTTTTGTGTAAACCAAGACAATAACATTTACACAATAATAACCCTAGTATATTTAGGTTCTCACGTTGTGTCCGTTTCGGCCATGGACCATATCTTGGATTCATAAGTGTTTTTTCCCATTTAAAGCGGCCTCACTTCACACTTACATAGGTGATCTCCTATCAGGAGTATCCTGCCATACTCCACCTTAATCAAGATATAGGAATTATTAAAAGCGTAATGCTTAACCTTACCACATCTCTGCAGGCTAATACCTGGGCAGCTTCTAAAATGAGATAGGTTCCAGGTAATTCACTGAACCCTCCATAACTTAGTTGTCTTATTGAACCAAGTTTGTGGGATCTCCACTCATCATGGTTGAGTTACCGCTATGGACGTTCTTTAGTGTGTGGATTTTAAAGTGGCCAAGCCTCCAAGGCAGCAAGGAAAGTATGGAGAAACGAAATCCCCTTTAAAGTGGTCGTGAATAGATGTTCTGGTCGGGTACGGCCAAGATTTTTGGTGGTCAGGACCTAACAGTGTACCTGGAGTCCTTAAAAGGTTCAGAAGACTAGCGACTGGTTATTCCTTTGCTAGGTTGAAGGAATTTTGTGGGGTTTTTACTCTTGATGGTGCCTTACCACGATTGTAACTGGATGTTAGTGTATACCCCATTCTTTATTATTATTACTAAAATCTACTCTTCAAAAAAAAAAAATATATATATATATAGCCGATAATACTTATTTAAAGTCGAACCTAATTAGAATATTATTTATAAAATTTTGATTTGTTAAATATTTAATAGTATACGGTTATCATAAGCGATATATTTGAATTGAAAAAAATAGGCTACTTAAATTGCATATAAGCTAATATTTTATTCAAAAATTGCAGTAACTTATAAAGTTACCAATAATAATAAGATGGAAATCATAATATCAATTGTTAATATCAACACACGCTAATGTAACTGAAAGAAGACCCTCCTATTAAAATGCTAATAAAATCAATAGAATAATATAACAAAATAGGACTAGAACTCTCAAACCGGGAAATAATTTAATTATCCAAAATTAATTATTTCAAAGACTACCAAACAAGTCTCCAAATAATAATACTAATCCTAATTAGAATCGATTTCTTATTATTGCTCATAATGCTCCTTCCTCGTATTAGTCAGGAAAATGAAGGTCTTCGTCTGGCCCCGTCTAACTATACTTAGTCTACTTGACTTCCATATATAAAAATAAAAGAAGGAAATTATTTTACATAAAGTTCCTTCTATTTATGAGATGAAGGTTTGTAAATAAATAGGATCTGCTCTCAAATAGACACATATAACTTGAAAAAAATAGATCTGAAGAGTGTGGTTGAAATGGCTAAAAACTTGTGTCTTTTTCTCTTCCTAGCAACAATGTTGTCCATGACGGTTAGTGGGACGACATTGCTCGACAAAAACGATGGTATATTTGATAAAATTACATTACTTGTTAATAACGTTATTAGTTTTGGTCGATGATTTACTGTACACTGTAAATCTTCGGATGATAACTTGGGTACTCATAATCTGACATCTCTGAAAGACCTAGTTCAACTTATTCATTTAGTTTTCATCCGGACCCTTCCCCTTTCAAGACCACATTATTCCGTTGTGGATTTACATGGATTGAAAAAGATACCCAGCAAGTCAACCACACAGTAACCCAAAGTTGCACTGTTTACGACTATGAAAGAGACGATGGAAAATGCCATAATTGTGCTTGGAATTTTAAATCTACAGGGATATGTGGAATCCGTTGGATTGGCTATTTAAATTGGGGAAGTGAATGCTGAGGGGTGTGATTTAGCATGAGATGTATTGGTTTTTATCATCTCTAACAACTATTTTCTTTAATCTTGTTTCATGTTTCAAGCGATAAATAAAGAGGACATGCATGAGGTGATCGCCTATTTAATAATTTTACTTTTATCAATTAGTGGGTCATGAGCCCTTCTACGCTAGATTCTTAGAGTGTGACAAGTTTTTTTTGATAAGTAAAATTTTATTACTTATCAAAAGAATTACAAAAATGTGAACGAATATACTATACCATATGTGCACGAAAGCACTACCAAAAGTTACACCAAAAGACCGTCACGGTAAAGCCCACCCCGCAAGTGGCTTGAGGCCCGCCAACCCAGAAAGGAGAGAGCCCATAAGTGTCTCAAATTAAAAGCCCATCTCGAGAGAGGGCCCATAGAGGCCCAAACCCAAGAACAGGCACAGACAGACCAAAAACCCTACCCTATACAATAATGGTGGCTATTAAAACCATAGTATTGAAAATTTAGATTTAAGACCGTAATTTAGTGAGTTACGAAGGAGACCGAGTGAAATGCAGGTGCTCCCATTTTGGATAAGTTTTGTATCCCCCTCAAAGAAAAAGTAGTCTCTTATTATTTTGGTTTATAATGCGTGATATCGAGAGATCTTATTGATCGATTTTTATAATCGATTTGGTCAATTTTTTAAAAGGTGAGATACTATCATAACAAGTATCTAATTTTTTTGTGTTTCAAATACTCAAATTTAAATTTCTTTTGCTAAGCTAGAATAATTGATTCAAGTATTTGTTATTAAAAGTAGTCTCTTATTTTGACAAGCGATCATCGTATCCCGTTTTTCTTTCTTTTACGAGTTGGAGCGTAATTTTGGTTCAGGAACGATAAGGATACGTGGTCGTTTAGGAACACGATTAAACTAATAGTTATGATTTGTTAAATAATTAACTTTATGGTGCTGCAGTTGTGCCTAATTTTCTTGGGGTAAAGACTTCTAAACCACCTTCCAGTTTGGAAGATGCGGAGTGCACATCTTTGGCTTTGGTTACAATTTTAGAAAATCTTGCGCACAGTGAAGATACAAGAGGTCTGGGTCGCACTTCAACGGAGACGCAGGGAAGTGCGGAGGACAATAACCCCCTCCAGTTGGCAATGGGTTGGTGACGGATGTCAACTCAGGACCTTTAGCGGGTGAGTGCTCGAATTCTGGTGTTCTTGTAAGTGATCCGGCGTCCAATGTTGAGATTGGTCTGTACGAGCACTCGTCCACGAACGCCGATGCTTCATGAATGAAATTACAGTCGACATAAACGATGGTATATTTGAGCACTCCTCCAATAGCAAGAATGTTGTTCATGACGGTTATGGGGGCGACATTGCTCAACAAAAACGATGGTATATTTGATAAAATTACAGTCGTTCTTAATAACGCTCTTGGTTTCGGCCGATGATTTACTGTACATTGTAAATCTTCGGATGATAACTTGGCACTCATAATCTGGCACAAGAAAGACCTAGTTCAACTTACTCATTTAGTTTTCATCCGGGCCCTTCTCCATTCAAGACCACGTTATTCCATTGGGAATTTACATGGATAGAAAAAGATACTCAACAAGTCAACCACACAGTAACCCAAAGTTGAACTATTTACGACTATGAAACAGACGGTGGAAAATGCCATAATTGTGCTTGGAATGTCAAATCTACAGGAATCTGTGGAATTGGTTGGAATGGTTGTTTAAATTGGGACAGTGAATGCTGAGGGGTGTGATTTAGCATGAGATGTAGTAGTTTTTATCCTGTCATAACAAATATTTTCTTTAATCTTGTTTCATGTTTCAAGCGAAGAATAAATAGGACATGTATGAGGTGATCATCTATTTAATAATTTTACTCTTATCAATTAATGGGTCATCATCTATTTAATAATTTTACTCTTATCAATTATTGGGTCATGAGCCTTTCTATGGTAGATTCTTAGAGTGTGGCAAGTTTAAAATCTAGAGTGTTCATTTATAAGCTTCCAAGAATTGATTTCGCGTTATCTATTAGAGGTTCGTGATGACCAACTTTCTAAGAAGGAATAATAACGTGGCCTCCTCAATGCTTTTGGTGATGAATTTGTTTAGAACTTTTCGTCTCTTGGTGGATTTATTTATAAGTTGGTCGATCTCGTGTTTACTATTTTATTCACACGATTCATATTGCATTGTACATTGTTAAAGTCAAAGCTCATACAATTATCAGTTGAATAGATTTTATTTGTAAGGATGTATTAGATATTATCACGTTGCTAGTTACAATAATGGTGGCTATTAAAACCATGGTACTGAAACTTTGGATTTAAGACTGTAATTACGTGTGAGTCATGGCTTAATATACACGGCAGATCTAAGAACGATGATTTAGTTATACATTATTTGTCACTCAAAGGACCTAATTTTAATTAATCCTTTTTGAAGAAAAAAAATTGAATTGCGAATTTACATGAGTGGAAAAAGATGTGCAACATATTGATGTACGCAAAATTGTTCACAATTAAACGCACAAGCAAATAGTATAGTGGTAAGTAAGGTTCTTAGAATTGAGGGTTGAACACTAAATCAAGGCAAATAATTATGTGAAGCGAGAAAATTGATAGATTGTAAAGTTTGTAAAGTAAATAAAACTAGTTCGAAAACGCAAATAAAAGACGAGTTGTAAATAAATGGAGATGAACGAGCACGATACCCTTATGGACTACCCATCTATGTCGAGACTATGGTTTTTATGAAGTTCTAACTAGTACCCGGAGTGTTCTAATGCATCTCCCTAACGCTTCCGCTCGTTAGGATGACAAAACTAAGCTAGAGTAGTTCATGATTACTAATCAACGCTTCTGCTCATTAATTAGATCAAGAACTAAGCTAAACTCAATTATGAAGTTAACTCCTATCTGGTTATCTCTTAGTATCAAGATTCCTCATTAATACCTTAAGACATGTCAATTGACTCTTCCGTTGATTCTAATGCCTTCCGGTCCATTATTATCAACTAAAATCATAATCTAAGTGATCAAGTTAGATTAAGTATTAAGATTATTAATTAACAACTACTACGAAAGATAATTAAACTATAGCTAACATAGACGAGTAATCACATAATTAGGGCATCGCACTCACGAGCGAACTACTCGCTAAGCATGTTAACAAAACACAATAGATTAACGAACAACATGATATCAATTAACATAAAGATAGAGAAAGCTTAGTCGTGATGCTCAAGCCTTGCCAATCATTTTCCGTAGCTAACTGAAATCGCGGCTTTATTAAGCTCCAAAGGCTGTGTTAAAGTTACAGTCCAAAAAAACATACATAAACCTCATAGGCTATGGCATATATATAGCCAAAAGTTTAACTCGCAATTGGGAAAATCTAAAGGAGGTTAAGCTAAATTGGAAGTCATGCCAGCCAAGTAATAATATAAAATACTATAACTTTAAGTCCTAAAGCCGAACAGAAAGCTAAAAATTGAATATTTCCTTTAGCGGATCCGAAGTCACAACTAAATTAGAAGTCTGACTAAAGCTGCGTTGGGCGAACTAGCGGTCGCTAGTTGAGTAGCGGCCGCCAGTTCACATCTTCGTAAATCTCTGTGACTCCCGACTAGCGGTCGCTAGTCAACTAGCGATGGAGAGCCCGACTAGCGATCGCTAGTCAGCGACGGGGAGCCCGACTAGCGATCGCTAGTCAACTAGCGACGGGGATTCGCTAGCGCCCGCCTGCATCGTTCTGTCATCCAACCCTTGATCCACGTGCCCACGAACCACTCCAAATTCCTATCAAAATATATTACGAACGGTAAAAGTCCACTCCAACATACGAACGCATTAAAACAACCAAAGACTTAGCAGAATGAGACTAAAATGAACAGAACGACGACTTAAACATACAAACTACTTAGCAAATAAAAGAGCATTTACGCACTCATCACACCCCCACACTTATTTCCTTGCTTGTCCTCAAGTAAGGCGCATCAGACACACTAAGAATTGTCGACCCGCTAGCCACAGTGAACTATCCAGAGAAAACCTCATATTAGCTCAATTCCGCAATTCAAGTCCAGCCCACAAATCAAAGCAGTTCTCCATATTTTTATCATTCAGAAAATAGTGAAGATCACTAGGAACAACACCGCAAAAAGCGCATGACAAGAAGAGATAATTAAGAACACATCGCTCCATCATTTCACCTAGCCCCAAAACAGTTTTTAGATTAGCAGTCAGCTTCACTCAATTGGCGTCTTAGGAGTTCACTCGTAGACCTGTAGGCAGAGTCCAACACCAACCCCAAGGCTCACTTGTTTTCCTACAACGATCTCCGAGCTTATCCCGAGTAGGCTGGAGTTCACCCCTACTAAGATCCATTTTTCTATTTTTATGGATCTTTTCATATCACCCATTCACATACCACATACCACAATCTGCATATAACATTCGACATTCCGTACATTCCACCACCACTGTCATCCATTTTTTCTTTTTTTTCTTTCTTTCTTTCGCGCACCTTTCCTTTCTTTCTCCTTTCGGGTAGGGGCTTTGCTCCAATTTATTGACCTAGTCACTGCCCTTCGCCTAAAAATTTTTCAAAAATGGGTTTTTGGCAGCAAGCACATCACTCGGTTAGACTCACAAGTTAGCTAAAACTTTTTTAATATACAGGTGGGGTTCGGTTACTAAGAGCGTGTTCCCTCAACTTCTCATGTGTTCTTGTGGTCCTGTACCTAGCAATCACTTAATCCAATTATGAAGTTTTGAAAAGCAAGAACTACTTCTCAACATGGGCTTAATTCTATCCTTGCTACTCTTGTCCTAATAGGAACCTTCCTAAGGACATTCGGTTGCTAGGGAGCCAACAATTCTAGGGTGAAGTTTCATCATCTGCTTATGACACCATATCAGACTCAAACACCCCCTACACACAGACCTAGACTCGATCACACACGATAAACCAAAATTCAATCATATGCTGCGACACCCCCCACACTTATGGAACACAGTGTCTTCATTGTGAAGGGAAGACTCAAAAAAACATCACATTAGAGTGATGAAAATCATTAAGATATAACAGACACTACGATAACAGATAACAGATAACAGATAAGAAGAAAGGGAAGAAGACTGGTACTGCCCTGTCAAGCAGGAGGCGGCGGTGGTGGCAGAAAGGGAAAGTTAGCGCGCATCCAATCCAGCTGCGCCTGCTGAGCCGCTTCCATCCGTGTGTGGAACTCCCGCTGAGCGGCAAAGTGGGCTGCTTGGGCAGCTGCCATCCGGTCATTGTACTCCCGCTGCTCCTGGTAGAAGGCATCCTGTGTAGCAGCCAAAGAGGTGTAGCGAACGTGGAGCTCTTGCTGAGCCGCCTTCAAGCGAGTAGCATGCTCGTGCTGCCGATGCCAATGGGCCTCATGGATAGTGGCTATCTCAGTCATGCGAATCTCCAAACTGGTCACACGCTCGGTTAGATCTACGACATCCGCTTGGTAAGCGGGGAGCTGGGCAGGTTGATCGTGAAGAAGTCGTTTCACCATCCTCCGGTCTTTCTATTTCTTATAAGAGACCCCCTCCTGGCCATTCCGCGTGGTTTTGGTGATGAGTTGGCATGACCGGAGAAGTGGGATGTTAATCACAGTCGGAGGCCGAGGGACGCCCGCGGAACCTGCAAGTTCATCAGGGAAGAAGTGCTCCGCAATGCGGGTGATTATATGGCCCAGAAATACCAACGTGCGGTGACCTGATATAATTTTCTTAAAAACTTTCATGATCAAATTAAATGTGCTAAAGGCAATCCGACGATGCACACAATGCAGAACATATAACTGGGTACGGGTCACTCGACTTTCCTCATTTACTCCAGTGAATGCGAGACACATAAAACGATGCAGCACAGACATGTATGGATCACGAATGAGAGCGGAAGGGGCATGGCCAGCAGTGTACTCATGAAAGCCAGTGATGGCATACCATGCCCTATCCGCCTCCCCGTCAGTGGAAAAATCCAACGGACCCCCACCCGACTTAATGGCCAGGATGTCAACCAGAAGTGGCTCATCAACTATAAATGGTTTCCCAAACAGACGGGCAGAAAATGACAACTTATTCTCAGCAATGACTAATGTAGTGTAAAACTCAGACATTAACCCAAGGTATGCTGGAACAAAGTTATCGGTAAAATACTCCCATCCTAAAGACTATAAAGCAGCGTGAAGGGCAACATCAATACCAAGCGTACGCATGTCATCCCACTCAATCACATTATATGTATACAAACAAAGTGCGCGAAACTTAGAAAACCTGGCAACTTCCCAATCGCGAAGCAATGGGAAGGGTGTCTCTCTCTGTCCGGCAGAAGACTCTAGAGGTGGGGATGCTGGTGGCGAAGGAGATGGCGACGGTGAGGACGGCGGAGGTTGTGAGCGCCCTTCGTTTCTGTTTCTTCACGGGTGGCGGCTGCTATTTGCTCGTACCAGCTGTCCGAGTCATCTTACAGCTAGAACGATGTCGTGCAGTACGAGCGGGAAGTGGTCGGAATGTTGCCGGAGTGTCGCCGGAGTGTCTCTGTGAACTAGCGATCGCTAGTTGACTTGCGGTCGCAAATCCGTGAACTAGCGATCGCTAGTTGTGTGGCGGCCACAAGGCGATTTTGATTGTTATATTTTAATTTTTTTTAACACCTACAGAAATAGAACACAGAATTAAACCAAATTACTAAAGCAAAAATACGGAAAAATAAACTCGAAAGGAAATTAAAATGCGAAACGTGCTAATTTGTAGTCATTAGCTTGACTTATACTCCCTGAGTTTAAGGTGCGGATGGCGGGAGCAATGTGTGCACAGCTCGAGCACGCTCCACGTCATTCCCAAGGTACAGGTTGCACCACTGGCCATTGACCTTGAACGTATGTCCCTCCGGGTGCTGGACTTCAATAGCTCCATGTGGAGCAATGTTAACAATTTTGAAGGGCCCGCTCCACCTGGACTTAAGCTTACCAAGGAACAGCTTCAAGCGTGAGTTGTATAGCAGTATACGCTGCCCTACTTGGAAGTCTTTTGTGCTGATATGAGCATCGTGTCTCTTCTTAGTGATCTCCTTATATAATCTCGAACTTTCAAAAGCACTTGAGCGGAGTTCCTCAAGTTCTTGGAGTTGAAGGACGCGGCGTTGTCCATCAAGCTTGTAATCATAGTTCAATGCCTTGATCTCCCAAAAGGCTCGATGTTCGAGCTCTACAGGAAGATGACATGCTTTACTGTAGACCAGGCGATAGGGTGTCATGCCAATCGGGGTTTTGAAAGCAGTGCGGTAAGCCCACAGTGCATCATCTAGCTTTAAAGACCAATCTTTCATGGCAGAGCTCACCTACTTTTCTAGAATCCTCTTCAACTCCCTATTAGAAACTTTAACTTGGCCACTAGTTTGAGGATGATAAGGAGTCGCTACCTTATGAGTGACACCATAGCGCTTGAGGAGTGTGGCAAAAGATTGGTTACAAAAGTGGGAACCGCCATCACTGATAATTGTGCGAGGAACGCCGAATCGGGCAAAAAGCTTCTTGAGGAAGCGTAGGACCACCTTGGCATTGTTGGTTGGGGTGGCCCAGGCCTCCACCCACTAAGAAACATAGTCGACTCCAACAATGATGTACTTGTGGCCCTTAGATGAGGGGAAGGGACCCATGAAGTCGATCCCCCAAACATCAAATAGTTTAACCTCCAAGATGCTTGATTGAGGTATTTCGTCCCTTTGGGAAATACTTCCCATTCTTTGACAGCGATCACAACGTTCCGCGAACTCTCTTGCATCCTTGAAGATGGTAGGCCAATAGAACCCGCATTCCAACACCCTTGAAGCTGTCCTTGATGCTCCAAAATGTCCAGCATAAGCTGATCCGTGACATTCCTGAAGGACAGATGGTATTTCTTGATCCGGAATACAGTGCCTTAGTAACCCATCCGCAGATCGACGGAAGAGGTAGGGCTCATCCCACACATAAAAATGGACATCGTGGAGGAACTTTTTCTTCTGAGAGTAGCTCAAGTCTTCGGGCATGACTTCACTTACCAAGTAGTTGACAACTTCTGCATACCATGGAGTGCTCATTGACTGTACGTAGAACAAGGCTTCATCTGGAAAATACTCAAGGATCCTCCCTTCTTTGTCCATCCCATCGCTGTTCTCCAAGCGGGATAAATAGTCCGCTACCACCTTTTCTGTGCCCTTCTTATCCTTTATTACCAAGTCAAATTTCTGCAAAAATAAAACCCAGTGGATAAGTCGGGGTTTTGCATCTTGTTTAGCGAAGAGATACCTCAAGGCGGCATGGTCGGTGTAGACGATAATTTTAGAGCCTAATAGATAAGGCCGGAACTTATCGCAAGCGTACACCACTGCAAGCATCTCCTTCTCTGTGGTAGTGTAGTTGAGTTGTGCTCTAGCAAGGATGCGGCTGGCGTAGTAGATGACATGTAAGCGCCCTTCTTTTTGTTGTCCTAGGACACAACCCAATGCATCATTGCTGGCATCGCACATGAGCTCGAAGGGGAGGTCCCAAGATGGAGAAGTGATGACCGGAGCAGTGACCAGTGCCGTCTGGAGTGTCCTGAACGCACTTAAATAAGAATCATTGAACTCAAAAGGGACTTCCTTATTTAAGAGGTTAGTCAAGGGTTTCGCAATAGAATAAAAATTCTTAATAAAGCGGCGATAAAACTTGGCATGCCCAAGGAAGGCGCGGATACCTTTGACTGTCGTGGGTGGTTGCATCTTTTCTATTGCTTCAGTCTTGGCATGATCAACTTCAATTACCTTGTTAGAGATCTTGTGACCCAACACAATGCCTTCTTCGACCATAAAGTGGCACTTCTCCCAATTGAGTACGAGTCTCTTTTCTTCGCATCTCTGGAGTACTTTATCCAAGTTATGAAGGCAGCCCTCAAATGAATCTCCGAAGATGGAAAAATCATCCATGAACACCTCCATGATGTCTTCATTCATTCCCCAAAAGATTGCCATCAGACACCGTTGGAAGGTGGCGGGCGCATTGCATAGACCGAAAGGCATTCTTTTGTAGGCAAAAGTGCCAAAGGGACAAGTGAAAGTAGTCTTCTCTTGGTCTCCAGGATAGATGATTTCCTGATTATACCTAGAGTAGCCATCGAGAAAGCAGTAATAAGCATGTCCAGCGATGCGCTCTAACATTTGATCAATGAAGGGAAGGGGGAAGTGATCCTTCCGAGTAGCAGCATTGAGCTTCCTGTAATCGATGCACACCCGCCATCTGGTAACTATTCTGGTTGAGATGAGCTCTCCCTCTTCATTAGTCTATACTATCATACCTCCCTTCTTGGGTACGCATTGGACAGGGCTCACCCATTCACTATCTGAAATAGGGTAGATAATTCCAGCGTCGAGAAGTTTGATCACTTCCTTCTTCACGACCTCCTTCATATTGGGATTGAGTCTCCTTTGACGATCTGCCTTGGGCTTTGCTCCTTCCTCCATGTTGATGCGATGTATCATAATATCGGAGCTAATTCCTTGGATATCAGAAATTTGCCATCCCATGGTCTTGATTCTCTTATTCACCAAGGTAAGGACTTGTTATTCTTGCTCTGGAGTAAGCTTGTTGGAGATGATGATGGGCAGCCGTCCTCCTTCTTTTAAGAAGGCATATCTAAGGTGAGGGAGCAATTCCTTCAACTCTAAAGTAGGGGCCTTAAAGGTGGATGGTGGTGTGGGAGCCCCTCTATAAAGTTCTAGTTCAAAATTTTCCTTCCCCTGGTCTACTTCTTCATCTTCTTCGACCTCTTCAACTTGACATGCTTGAGCAAGAGATTCCCCATCTTCTTCTTTCATAGTGATCGAGCTCCATTGTTCTTCAACACCAAAAGTTTCATCAGGCATCAATTCGATGCGCAAGCAAGCTTCATCCTCTTGGTGGTGTTGTATTGCCTTGGCCATTTGGTATTCACTGCTTCGTCACCAACTCGTAGAGTTAACTTTTCTCCATTGACATCGATCAGGGCGCGGCTAGTGTTAAGAAATGATCTGCCTAGAAGCAGAGGGCAATTCTTGTCGGGGTCAAAATCCAAAAGTACAAAATCTGCTGGAACATAGAATTGCTCGAACTTGACTAGCACATCTTCTGCGATTCCATGTGGCCTAGTGACCGTTTGATCAGCTAGCTGAAGGCGTATCTCCGTTGGCTTGAGATCTCCAAGTCCAAGTTGCCTGAAAATAGTTAAAGGCATGAGATTAATACTGGCCCCAAGATCGCAGAGACATTGAGCAAATTCGACATCGCCAATACAACAAGGTATAGTAAAACTCCCTGGATCCTTAAGCTTAGCTGGCAAGTTCTTCGATATGAGTGAGCTGCAGTTTGCGGTCAGAGAGATCGTTTCCTCCTTGTCCCACTTCTTCTTCTTTGTGAGGAGCTCCTTGAGGAATTTGGCATAATGTGGCATTTAGTCTAGCATCTCTAGGAAGGACACGCTGATTTGAATACCCTTCATCTTTTTGATAAAACCCATAAATCTTTCATCCACCACTGGTCGCTTCTTGAGTCGTTGAGGAAACGGCGGTGGTGGGACCTTAGGTGGTGGGGCAACATAGAGTTCCTCCCCCTGCTCGATTTGCACAGGTTCTTTCTCTTTTTCGAGCTCCTTTACCTTGGGTGATTTGGTAGTCTTGGTGGCCCCTTCTATTTCCTTGCCACTCCTTAAGGTGATAGCTCTAGCATCTCCTCTAGGGTTGGCCTCCTGTTGCTTGGAAGAGAGCCTACTTGCCTTTGAGTATTCGCGGCTGCCAAATTGCCGAGTTCCATCTCCATCTTCTTAAGTTGTGTGGCCTGCCCCTTCAGGTATGTCTCAAACTCTTGTTGACGCGCTTGACAATGATCCATCCACTGTACAGTAATACTTTGTTGTTGGATGGACAGCTGGACAACCCCTACCAATTGATCGATCTTGTCACCCATTGCTTTGACTTGATCTCCCAGATATGGCTTCCTGAGTTCTTGTTGAGCACCAGTGTTGTTTGCCTGCTGACCAAATCGAGAGAAGTTTGGCAGAGCATTAGGTTGCCTTGAGTAGCCCAAACCTGGTGGTTGTCTATCAGCGATAGCCTGAGCCTCCACCAACTGAGGACAATCGTCGGTATGATGTGACTCTTTACAAATTTCACATGTATCTTGTACTGCAGCTGCCTTCTCCTTGCCCTTGGTCAATTCTTCAAATCTTTTGGTAAGTGCCTCAACTTTAGCTTCCAGCTTCATATTGGCATCCACTTCAAGTAGCCCTCGAGTCGCTTCCTTACGGGGTTGCCTGGTACGTTCCTTTGGCCACATACCATTAATTTCAGCCATCTCTTCTATTAAGCCAGTAGCTTCATCAGCAGTCTTTCTCAGGAACACCCCTTGAGAGGAGGCATCAATATGATCACGGGATGGGACATCTAACCCATTGTAAAAGATCTTCATGAGGTTATCCTGAGTTATGCCATGTTAAGGGAAGGAACTTTGGAGATCAGTGAACCGCTCCCAAGCCTCATAGATGCTTTCCCCATCAGCTTATATGAAAGTATTTATGTCACGCAAAAGCTTAGCTGACTTGGCCATTGAGAAGAACTTTCGAAGAAAAGCATGGGCCAAATCATTCCAACTCTGAATCGTCCCTCCCTTCAGCTTATTATACCAAGTGCGAGCTCGGTCCTTTAGAGAGAAGTGGAAGAGACGCAGCTTCAAGACATCATCATTGAACCCTTGAAACTTCATGATGTTGCAGATGTCCTCAAATCGAGCGAGATGGTCTTGAGGATCTTTACTTGGCAAGCTGCCAAATTGGACCGAGTTTTGCAGTAGTCCCACAACTGCTGCTGAAATCTGAAAAGCATTGGGGCCTACAGATGGTTGTCGTAAACCATTAGGGTTCCCATTCTATGTAGGAACAGATGATTCTAGCAGCGTTCTTCTTCGTGGCGCATCTCCAACAGCTTGGAGCGCTCCATCTTCCTGATTTTGTGCCATTGATCTCGCTTGGTCCCTCTTTTCATGCCTAATTACCCTTTCGAGTACTCCGATGTCAACCTCAAGCACAATGTCTGTGTCAAGGTCTAGTCCTTCACTCCGGGTTCTTGGCATGCACTAGAGAATCCTAAAAAAGAAATCACATGAAAAATCAGCAAGTTTACCACACAAAACTAATTGCTTTTGATTCTATGTCCTAAAATCTCAAATCCGTGTCAACGGCGCCAATTTGATGTACGCAAAATTGTTCACAATTAAATGCACAAGCAAATAGTATCGTGGTAAGTAAGGTTCTCAGAACTGAGGGTTGAACACTAAATCAAGGCAAATAATTATGTGAAGTGAGAAAATTGATAGATTGTAAAGTTTGTAAAGTAAATAAAACTAGATCGAAAACGCAAATAAAAGATGAGTTGTAAATCAATGGAGATGAACGAGCACGATACCCTTATGGACTACCCATCTATGTCGAGACTATGGTTTTTATGAAGTTCTAACTAGTACCCGGAGTATTCTAATGCATCTCCCTAACGCTTCTGCTCATTAGGATGACAAAACTAAGCTAGAGTAGTTCATGATTACTAATCAACGCTTCCGCTCATTAATTAGATCAAGAACTACGCTAAACTCAATTATGAAGTTAACTCCTATCGGGTTATCTCTTAGTATCAAGATTCCTCATTAATACCTTAAGACATGTCAATTGACTCTTCCGTTGATTCTAATACATTCCGGTCCATTATTATCAACTAAAATCATAATCTAAGTGATCAAGTTAGATTAAGTATTAAGATTATTAATTAACAACTACTACGAAAGATAATCAAACCATAGCTAACATAGACGAGTAATCACATAATTAGGGCATCGCACTCACGAGAGAACTACTCGTTAAGCATGTTAACAAAGCACAATAGATTAACGAAGAACATGATATCAATTAACATAAAGATAGAGATAGAGAAAGCTTAGTCATGATGATCAAGCCTTGCCAATCCTTTTCTGTAGCTAACTGAAATCGTGGCTTTATTAAGCTCCAAAGGCTGTGTTAAAGTTACAGTCTAAAAAAATGTCCCTAAACCTCATAGGCTATGGCATATATATGGCCAAAAGTTTAACTCGCAATTTGGAAAACCTAGAGGAGGTTAAGCTAAAATGGAAGTCTTGCCGGCCAAGTAATAATATAAAATATTATAACTTTAAGTCCTAAAGCCGAACAGGAAGCTAAAAATCGAATATTTTCTTTAGTGGATCTGAAGTCACAACTAAATAAGAATTCTGACTAAAGTTGCGTTGGGCGAACTAGCGGTCGCTAGTTGAGTAGCGGCCGCCAGTTTGCATCTTCGTAAATCTCTGTGACTCTCGACTAGCGGTCGCTAGTCAACTAGCGATGGGGAGCCCGACTAGCGATTGCTAGTCAACTAGCGACGGGGAACCCGACTAGCGATCACTAGTCAACTAGCGACGGGGATTCGCTAGCGCCTGCCTGCGTCGTTCTGTCGTCCAACCCATGATCCACGTGCCCACGAACCGCTCCAAATTCCTATCAAAATATATTACGAACGGTAAAAGTCCACTCCAACATACGAACGCATTAAAACAACCAAAGACTTAGCAGAATGAGACTAAAACGAACAGAACGACGACTTAAACATACAAACTACTTAGCAAATAAAAGAGTGTTTACGCACTCATCACATATCAACCATACAATAACTAGCAGCGTCGCAGTTTATGATTCACCTAGAGATCAACTTTGTCCTGATCAAATATGTGCTTGGAATGCTAGAATAACTGGGATTCGTGCAATTGGTTGTTATCCTCGTTTTTCGTCAGTATTGTCTTCGTTTGGCCACAAGGAATGCATATGGGAATGAGATTTAATAGTTCTTTTTTTTGAAGAACAGATTTAATAGTTCTTTGTCATGTAACGAAGACTATTTTTCTCTCTTATTTACTACTCCGAATAATAAATCTCTTTAACAATGTTACTTTTATTAACCACGGACGCTCATTCATTTTTATTATATTTTATGTTAATTATTGTCAACCATTAATTGATTTCTTAAATTTTATTTTTTCATGAAAGTGATATAGGAATGTCACGAAAAAATTAAATTATATTTTCATAAACATAAATTACATCTCGATGAACATAGAGTACTCAAACCGCCCCGGTAAAAGTATATAGGAATTGAACTTGATATTGGAAGGATGGGAAGACGAAAAAGCCCCTATTCTAATCGAACGAGGATTGCTAAGCCACACCAAAAAAAAACTGAAAACGTTTAAGTATCCAGTTATATTGGAGAAACACTTTGCATTCATGTTTCTGAAATACTTAAAAATACTATCTCGTGTTTTCTCAAACCGCCATAAGTTATTGTCGAAGATGACATGGCAGAAATGTGGTAGTGACATGTAAGACATGCCTATGTAGACTACATAACCATTAGACCATCTACTCTTAGATGTTTACTGAAGCATATGCGAATCAAATTTAGAGTGGCCTGCTTGTCGGCATTAGCAAAGTAAGAATTTTTTTTCACCCTAGTGGACGATCCAATTGAGATGGGTTTGGCATTTAAGTTCCCGACAAATTTTCTAGACATCGTGCGCATTGTCCTCATCCTTCCCAAATGGTTTAAAGTCAATACAAATGTGGCTCTCTATGACATTGGAACATGTCAAGTAGAAGCAGTTATTCGAGATTCTTTGGGAGCTTTTGCTGTTGCATCTACTATAGCCGTACCACGCATCTTACATCCTGCTCTACTCGAAGGCCATGATATCAAGAGTAAGATTGAACTAATTTTGATATTTTATTAATGATATATTTTGAGATACTTAAGTGATTTGATTTGTAATATTTATATCAATAAGGTGTACATTCTTTTCTCATAAATATCTTGACAAAATTCAAAAGTTAAGCACTTGGCTTGGAGAAATTTCACAATGGATGGCCTCTTGGAAAATTTCTCAATGTGAATATGAGTAAGGAAAAAACAAGTTGAAAAAGGTTCTTGTTGCTTTGTGGAGACAGTCGGTCGGATCATGGATTGTGGTTCGATGCCTAACCAAGCTAAATCTGGTGGGCATGTTACGCTCGGGGCCTAGAGGGTGAGGAGTGACCATTAGTGTGAGAGTGCACAGACATTGTGCGACTCCTGGCAAGCATTCTATGTGAAGAGAGAGATGAACAAACCGATCCCACACCAAAAAAGAGAAATTCTAGGATTGTTCTATGTGGCGGGATGAAGACATCGCGTATTTAAGGAGGAGTAAAATATGATATGTCGTTAATTATATATTATGAAAAACTTAAGTGATTTGAATTGTACTGTCCATATCAATAATGTACACCTTCTTTCTTTTGAAAATATTTTGAAAGAGCTCCAAGGTTAAGCTCGCTTGACCAGAAAAAATTACAGGAATAGGTGATCTCTTGAGAAATTTTCCATGGTACCTGTGAGTGAATACAAACATGCTTGAAAAGGCCCGGTTAATTTGTAGAGACAGTCGGTCTAATTACGAGGAGTTATATTAAGTATCTCCTGTGAGGTTTTGAATTTTATCTGATTGGAATGCCAACTTATAATTCAAGCTCTCAGCTGTCCCATTCGGCATTGGAGTGATTTAGTAGTCATCGACAAGGACTGCTTAGCAATGGCTAGTCAGATAGAAGATCGTGGTTTTGCTGTTGTCAGGAGAGAGGCTACTAAGTTGCACATGTTAGCTAAGCTTCGATTTCCAGTGTGTAAATTCTTCCTCTTTTTTTCTTTCTCCTCCCTGATCTTAGTCCGATATTAGACCTTGAGTCTGTTGTAACTAGTACTGTTATTCTGATTAATGAATTAACATTTTACCCTTCAACAATTATTAGGTGTTGGACCTTAAATATGATATTCCGTTAATGATATATCTCGAAAGATTTAACTCATTTGATTTCACTATCTACATCAACAAGGTACACCTACTTTTCTGGTACACATCTTGAGAGAAGTCCAAGGTTAAACCCGTTAGCATAGGGTAATTTCAGGGTCCTTGAAAATTTTTTAGGATGCGTGTGAGTGAAAATAAAACACACTAGAAAAGGCATGTGTTGATCTGAGAAGACAGTCGGTCAAATCACAGGGCATTATAAGTGGCATCAAAGCAAGATCTCGACTAGTTCAATGTGGTTCGAGGATCGATCCCACATCTGAACCCGAGGAATTCTGGAATTGTCTGAATTTGTCTGCGAGACGAGGATAAGGATATTAGAAACTTTATTTCACACTTTTGATTCAATACTTAATAATATATTCTTATCAACAAACAAGTCCTCATGTCAACTTATGAGAAAAAATTTCTAATTTAAAAATGCAACATTGTGTGATATAAACAAAAAAAGTAGTATATTCTTATCATATTCATCGATAAGAATTGTTTTCGTTTATGGAAAATAGACCTGTAAAATTCTATATATGGTAGGATTAAATTAATTTTACAATTCTATATATGGTATGATTAATTTTATTTTAGGTAATATTTTGCTTTCCATCTATATACTAAAGATATTATCTTTCATAAATTTCATTCTATTTTTGGACTGATACTTTTGGATATAAATAAGTCTATCATTGGATCATACACAAAAAAATCAAAAGCTATTATCTAAAGAGTGAGATTGAAATGGCCAATTACTCTTTCTTTTTTCTTTTTCAAGTGGCAACAATTTTTTTCATGAGTGTTCATGGAAGAACGTTGATCAATAGAAATGATAAGTTTCATCTAATGCCTCTTGTGCATGTCGTTATCAATAATGCTATTGGTTACAATCGATGGCTCACTGTTCACTGCTTATCTGCGGATGATGACTTGGGAACTCATTATCTCACACCTGAAGGATCTGATTCAACTTATTCATTTAGTTTTCATGAGTCTTTATTCAAAACCAAGTTATTCCATTGTGGATTTTTATGGGTGTGGAAGGATGCACAACAAGTCAACCATACAGTAATCAATAAATGTACAATTTATCAATCTGTAAGAGATCAATATTGTCAAACATGTACCTGGAACATTACACCAAATGGGATTTGCCCAATTGGTTGGAACCCAAAACTTTGGGAGGGTTGCATTCACTGGGGGGACCAGTTATGCTCTGGACATTGGATGTACTAGATTTTAGGAAAAAAATAGCTGTGTGTCTTTTATATTTGATGAAATTAATAAAATAGCTATATATCTCTCATGTTTGACAAAATTCATGAATAATGATACACTAGTTTTTTTTTGCCCGCCCGTGGGATTTCTTTTTTCCTATTTTCCTTTTTTTTGGTTACTTTTGTACTTTTCTTTTCTTTGGCTATTAAAATTCTTGATTTATTAAAAAAGATACTCTAGTATTGTTTGACCCCTGATACTTCGTAAATGTACTTGTGAGTCCCTAAATCCAGTTTTTGTAAGTGATTGATATTTCGAGCTCCAATAATATTTTGAGAGTCAGGTTATAATAAGTAAGTGAAAAATCTATTGCTATTTATTTTTAAAATCATATTTATCGCGTTTTGAATATGTATAGAATTAGAAAATTTTGTAAAAAATGACTAACTTATAAACAAACGAAATAAAAGAAGTATACAAGAGAATTTATCACTAAAATAATCAAAATTTGACTTTACGAGGACACCCAACTTACTAACGACCGACTCACGACCAAGAAAAGCTTAGTAACAATTGTCTTGGTAAACTAACAATTTATTCATAGGTATCCTCGTAAACTAACATAACCGGTAAATATTAGAGTGACCAAGTAAATTTGAAGCATACACGATTTAGTTCAGATTTTAGAGGTATAAATTATAAAAATTTAAATGATATTATTAAAAAAGTTTTGTAATAAAATCTACGAAAAGACATAACTGAAAAAATCGCATCCGATACGAATCTTGAATTGGGCAAGAGCCCGATCAAATTCACCTAGAAAGTTTGTATTATACCAATGGGGCCGAAGAGAACTATCTGGAAACCGGAAAAGTGGGAAAATCCAACCACCAAAAAAGGAAGTTACAGGATATGAGATGAAGGTTGGAAATAAATCCCGCTTGCACTCAAACACACAATCTACAATTTGGAAAAATTATGTGGAGTGTGAGATGAAAATGGCTAATTATTTGTATCTTTTTCTATTCTAAATGACAATACCCTTTTTTGGGATTGTTAGTGGAAGGATATCAATCAATAAAAATGATAAGATCACATTTTATCATTCTCAACAATGCCATTTGATATAAACGGTGGCTCATTGTGCACTTCATGTGTGCAGATGACAAATTGTACACTCATTATACTGTTCCCCAATGGCCTACTTCATTTTATTCATTTAGGTTTTAATAGTCCTTTATCGGGATCACTTTGTTTCATTGTAGATTTGTGGGTGTGGACAGATGCCCAACAAATCAACCATACAATAACCTTAAGTTGCACGGTTTATGACTATGTAAGAGACACTAATGAATGTCCTAATAATATATGTGTTTCGAACATTAAACGTACTAGAATTTGTAGAATTGATTGGGGCCGCTGCTACAACTGTGGTCGAGATGGCAAGACATAAGTAAGATATAATTGTTTTTATTAGGTTATAATAACTACAATATTAAAGATAAATTTACTTTATTGCCATGTGATTTGGTCAATTTTCACGTATGATTATGTGGTTTAAAATGCATAAAAATTATATTTGTTGTTTGTTTCACCTCACACTTAGCGACTCGGACAATGCCCTGACATCTAGCCTCAAATGATTAATTTATCCTCCGACGATGAGTTGTTTCAAAATTAAATTCAAAATAGTCTCAAATTTATCTATCAATTTTCAAATAACCCATCTTCTTCTTCTCTCAAACAACCTTTGTCTCTCGCATTAGTGAACCAAACTAATCGATACCACCGCCACAAAACTGTTTAATTTAAAAACCCACCAATAATCCAATGGATGACAACATCACCAACAACAAAAACACTGAAAAAATTACCAGAGAAAATACCAATTTCAAATATTTGTTGAGAAATTTTATTTTTTTGAAAGACATGATTGATTTTTTGGTTTAGAACAACTTGGTATCTTATTTAGTGGGCTAACTAAACCCAAGTATTTAATACTGTTGCGTTCCAGAGACATGATTAATTAGGTAATTGTAATAACTAATTCAAAATGGAATAAGATCCGAAAAAATAACTCTCGTAATCATGTAATAAAAAATAATAAAATTCAGCACGAGAAGAAAGTTAATCTTGATTGATGGTCTTTTACTTCAACCGTAACATAATCTTGATTGGAGACCAGTTAATATATGGACAAATGGATAAGTATCATATCTCCTCTCAAAAAGAAAAGCAGCTTCCTGCAAATATAAGGTAATCTTTTAATCCTAAATCATAACATTTATGAAGTTACCAGTCATAAGCGGCATTTTTTAATATATAAAATGTAACTATTTATTATGGTGCGAAAACACGGTATGCTGCCTTCTCATTAGTTACGAAGGTTTATATACATATTATAAGTTAGGGTTAGGCTTCCTTGACAGCCACGCACGGTTTTCTTGACAGCCACTCATTTCCTATTCTAACATAATGTCTACAAAGGCATATTCCTATTCTAACACAATGGCTCCAATAACACTCCCCCTCAAGTTGGCGCGTGTAAGTTGATGACGCCCAACTTGCACAAGAGCTGCTTGAATCTGTCCTTTCCGAGTGCCTTTGTGAATATGTCCGCCACTTGATACTTCGTATCTATCTTCTGCGGAACTATCTCATGGGACTGTATACGCTCCCGAACAAAATGACAATCCATTTCCACATGTTTCGTTCGTTCATGAAAAACTGGATTGTTGGCAATGTGCAACGCGGCCTGATTATCGCAATATAACGATGTAGCTCCTGTCTGGGACGTCCCTAGCTCTTGCAATAACCACCGGAAACAAATTATCTCACTCACTGTGCTGGCCATAGCACGATATTCCGCTTCTGCTGACGACCTGGCCACAACAGACTGCTTCTTACTCCTCCAGGATACAGGTGAACCTCCCAAGGAGATGTAATAACCAGTGCGAGATCGCCTTGTATTGGGACAACTTCTCCAATCTGCATCACAAAATGCAAGTAATGATGTCCCGCCATCCGCCTGAAGCAATATTCCTTGCCCTGCTATTGCCTTGAGATACTCAACCACTCTTTCAGTAGCCAACATATGTTCCTCTCGTGGAGAATTAACAAACTGGCTGAGCACTCCCACCGCATAGGCAAGATCCGGAGAGTAACAACTAAGTACATGAGTCACCCTATCAACCTTCTATACCTTTTCAAATTCGAGTATTCAACCCCCTTATCCGTAGCAAGTTGATGATTCTGCTCTATTGGAAATTCGGCAGGCCGACTTCCTTCTCTTCCACATTCTTTTAGGATATCCAATGTATACTTCCGTTGACTCAAAACCAACCCACTCGACGTCCTAGCAGCTTCAATTCCAAGAAAGTACTTCAAGAATCCCAAATCTTTGATTCCGAATTATCTATCCAGATATCTCTTGATTGCATCGATCTTGGGCATACTAGTCCCTGCTAGGATCACGTCGTCAACATAAATCAATGCCATCACCACAATCCTATCATTCTTGTATATAAACAGAGAATAATCGGCCCATGACTGAACAAACCCGACTTTCAATAGAGCGCTGGTAAACTTACTGTACCAGCTTCGAGATGCTTGCTTGAGTCCATACAACGACTTTCTCAAATGACACACCCTTGTGTCCCTTGGTCGATAAAATCCTTGCGGCATCTTTAGATAGACTTCTTCCGGCAAGTCACCATAGAGGAACGCATTGTTAATGTCCAGTTGGTGAATGATCCAGTTCTCCTTTATTGCCACGGTCAAGAGGCATCTTAGCGTGACCAATTTTGCCACAGGTGCATAGGTCTCATGAAAATCTATGCCCTCAACCTGTGTGAATCCCCGAGCCACCAACCTTGCTTTGTATTGTTCAACCTCTCCATTAGGCCTGAATTTCACTTTGTATATCCATTTAGAGTCTAAGGATTTCTTCCCTTTTGGTAACTTTTCTAGCGTCCAGGTACCGTTAGATTCTAGTGCCTCTGCTTCCCTTCGCATAGCATCCCGCCAATGCTTGTACTGTACTGCCTTGTAAAAGTTCTTCGGCTCATCATGTGACGAGATGGCCGAGAGCAAAGCTTTATGTAAGCCCGAAAAATTATCATAACGGACAAAATGAGATAAAGGATGTACCGTAGAGCAGGCTGATGGTTGAGTAGGAGCTTGTGAGGCGATAGAGGGTGGTAATGCGACTTCAAAATCTTCCAGGCGCTGTGGCAACTTGCGAGCCCTTTTGGGTCGACTTTCTCCTTCTACTGCCGTGGGAAAAATTGGACTCGTGCCCTCAGACTCTGCCCTAACAGCAACCTCTACGTCTGGAGGTTCAGGAGTGGTCAACTCTTCCTCATGCATTGTGGTGCCACTCGGTTCTTCATCATTACAAGGCTCCGTGACATGTGGAATTAATTTCTCACGTAGAACCGGTACCACTGTTTCCATCTCTACCGCTTTCGCAAAAGGAAATTTATCCTCTATAAAGATGACATCCCGCGAGACAAAAACTTCTTTAGTTGTTAGGTCATACAACCTATAGCCTTTTTGTCTTGCAGGATATCCGAGAAATAGAAATCTCCTTCCCCTCGCACTGAACTTATCAGAGGTGTGACAATGTGCATAAGCCAAGCACCCAAAAGTCCACAAGTAGCTATAGTTCACCGGCTTTCCAAACATCACTTCATATGGCATTTTGTTGTCAATGGCCGTGGAAGTTAGGCGATTGATCAGGTGTACCTCCATTAATATGCATTCTCCCCAAAATTTGATTGGAAGGTTTGCCTGAAATTGAAGTGCACATGCAAGAGGTTTGTAAGACTATCCATGTTTCTGCATAGAATTGCAATGTCAATCGTGATTTGAACTCAGATCCATTGTCACTCTGAATTCTCTTGATCCGGGCACCAAATTGAGTATGAATCATAGTATAAAACTTGCGTAGGAGATCACCAACTTCCGACTTGTGCTGCATCAAGAATGCCCACACTCCTCTACTGCGATCATCCACAATAGTAAGAAAAAAATGTGCTCTAGTCAATGAATCAGTCCGATATGGACCCCAAATATCACAATGGATTATTGAACTAGACATGAAAGGTAGTCTTGTTTGTTTCACTCTCAAACATGAGTCACAATGTGCAATATTTGTAGAGCTAGAGCCTAACTTGTCTCGAATAAGGGAAATATGCGTCATCCTCTCTTGCGACGGATGCCAAGCCGCCTGTGCCAAATCCCCAAGTCGTCTTGTCGCTGCACCGCCATTACCACCCCACCATCTTGTACCAAGTTGAGGTAGTACAAGCCATCACAATGTCTACCCATACCAATCATCCTCCTCGAGGGTAAGTCCTGAACAAAACAACAGTCGGGTAAGAAAGTAAACACGCAGTTCAACTCTTTCGTCATTCTGCTGACCGAAAGTAAATTGCACTTAAAGTCGGGAACATATAAAACATGGCTCAACACAATTCCATCGCTGATTTTAACTTCCCCGATTCCGCGGACAGGAATGTTCGCACCATTCGGGATCTTAACAGGCAAATGACCCTTTTGCCTAATCGATCCTTGGAATAAGTCAATATCTGATACTATATGCTCCGAAGCTCCTGAATCAATAATCCAATTATGTGCATGAAAGACCTTACCCGCCATGTTTACTATCAGCTCAGAGGAAATCTTTTGCTTACTCTCTCCATTCTCCATGCCAAGATACTTCATCAGGTTCGTGTACTGGTCCTTGGTGAGCCCCGGCACGGGACTCCCTTCATTTGATACCTGCGCAGCTTTTGGTCGCGGAGTAGTATGGGTCAGCGTCTTTCCTTGTTTGCTGAAGGAATCTAGTTGCCCTCTTTTCAGCCAACTGGGTGGGTATCCGATCAGCTCAAAACACTGATCATCACTGTGCCCCATTTTCCCACAGTGTTCACATCTTGGCTTCTCCCCTTTGGCCGTCTTGCGCTGAGCAGTGGTTCTGTCGGATTGGACTTGGAATGCCATCGTCTCCATATTATTTTGTCTTGTGGTGGATATGTTACGCTGCTGCTCATCCTCCGCCACTAGATGATAGGCTACGCCGAGACTAAGGGGTGGTGTGGTACTCAGAATCTGTATTTTTACCACACCAAAAGCTTCGTCTAAACCCATCAGGAAATCATACAGTCGTTCCTTTTGTCTCATAGCCGACATCTGCTTTTGGACATCACAAGTGCAACCTGAGCATGCGCACTTCGGCAAGGAATTTATCGCCTGGATCTTGTCCCACAGTCCTTTCAGCTTTGCATAGTATGCTAAAACTGTGAGCTTATTTTGTCTCAGCTGTGCCACCGATCGCCTTAATTCATAGGCCCTTCGTGCACTTCCTTTCCGAATCATTCTTCAAGGTCGGACCAGATCTCAGCCGCCATCTTCGCGTACCTTATGCTGGTTCGAATCTCCTTCTCTATCGCACTCTTTATCCACCCTTTCACCATGGCGTCACAACGTATCCGTAGTGGGTAGTTTGGCGATGTTATCGATGGACGTTGTATGGTCCCATCGACAAATCCATACTTGTTCTTCGCATACAGCGCATTCATCATGTCTGCAACCCACTCTCCGTAGTTGCTACCGTGAAGAAGGTCGCTGACGAAGACCTGCCCCGGATTATCTGAAGCATGAATATAAAATACGGACTGCGTGTCCACGTTCCCAGTCTAGATCGGTGAAGAGATTTCGCTGCCACTCTCCTCGATTCTCGACATGTTTCAGTGTTTTGGTATATTTGCTAGTTTATTTTGCGGCGAGTAGGTTTTCTCATACAAAGTTCTTTTACCAGGATGATTGCACTGGGTTTAGGTTTATATACATACTATAAGTTAGGGTTGGGCTTCCTTGACAGCCACGCACGGCTTCCTTGACAGCCACTCATTTCCTATTCTAACATAATGTCTACAAAGGCATATTCCTATTCTAACACAATGGCTCCAATAACACGAATCATATAAGGTAATATTTTAATCCAAAATTATAGCATTTATGAAGTTACCAGTAATAAGGTAGAAATATCACCCTCGACCTCTTATCTTTATTTTGAGGAATTATTAGGTGAACATAACTTACATTCCTATGTATGATAAATTGCACATAAGGTAGTTTTTCGAACTTTCATATATTTTGAAATTCTTCATCCCTACCCTCTTACGAATCCTGACCGCCTTCGTGGTGGTCATCTTCGGGCAGGACCTTCCCGACGGGAACTTCAACTTCTGATCAAGGATGTGCACTAAGAATGAAAGAGGAATTTTTTTTTATTTTTAAGGTACTAGAGGCATTTTTTGTCTTTTCAAAGTGGGCGTGGGCGTTTATTGGTAAAAAGATAATCATTTTCAAATATAAGAGATCCTAAAAGAGATAATATCAAACACTAGAAATCTTACTTACCCTTGATTTCATCAACTATAAGCTCTTCATACTTTCTTATTGTTTTAAAATTGAATTATTGTTGAAAATGAATTAATTTATTAAATTTAATATTTTTTGAAAAATAAGTAGGCATGGAATCTTAACACCAAATACAAAATCCTAAAATAAAATTTAAACCTAAAACAATTGAAAATTTTGATATAACTACTAAAAATATTATTTAATTATTTTAGATCAAACCATGGCCAATTCTATAATTTAACAACCTTTTTTTGTTCAAAATTTTTTATTACTTATTACTATTGTTTAAATACTTAATAGTATATTATTTTGCAATACTGATGCATTCCAAAAAATTCAAACTCGAGACCAAATCAAGCTCAAACAACCTTCGCCAATTGATTTAGTTGTATAGAAATGTGCAATTCTATATATGGTGCAAAGAAATTGCATATAAGGTAATATTTTGCATTCCATATATTATTTATTTTGGTGGAATATATATATATGAAAGAGATTCTCTAACATAAAAATCCTTCTATTTATGGGGTGAAGGTTTTAGAAATAAATAAGTCTAACGATGAACAAGTACACAATTTGGAAAATAATTTTAAAAAGTGAGGTTGCTAATTATTTTTCTCTTTTCCTTTTTCACGCGGCAACAATTTTTTCGTGGGTGTTAGTAACACGATGTTGATCAATAGAAATGATAAGGTTCGCTAGTTAACAAAATATAAAATTATTCTCAAATAACGTATGACATATTTGCTTATGATGATTTGAATACTAATTATCTCCCATCAGAAGGATCTGATTCAACTTAATCATTAGTTCATATGACTCTGTTTTTAAGGATAAATTATTTCTTTGTGAATTTTAATGGGTAGACAAAGATGTTCAACAAATCAACTATATAGTAACCCGTAGTTGCACAGTTTTTGATTTAGTAAGAGATCAAAGTTGTCGCGGTCATACATGTGCTTGAAATGTTACACCCGATGGAATTTGTGCAATTGATTGGCAGCCATTTTTTCTTCAAAATTGCCTTCATTGGGCGACCACGGTATGATGATTTATGGTAAAATAATTTACACGTATGATAATATTTTAGTCCAAAATTTTACAAATTTATTAAGCGACGAATGCAGAAATGATCTCCCTTAAGTTTTTTTATATTGAAAAATGGCTATCTACCTTGTCCTTTTTTTTTCCAATTAGCAACAATCTTGCTCATGATTGTTAACGGGACTGCAAAGATCCATTTCAATCACATGTAATAATCAAAAATATTATTAGTTATAATCGATGGCTCACTATAGATTGTATATGTGGAGATGATGATCAGGGCATTTATTATCTACCTCCCAATGGACCTTATTCATCTTATTCTTTTAGTTTCTATCCAAGATTTTAGGGGAAAACATTATACCATTGTGGATTTGAATGGGTGTAGAAGGATGTCCAACAAATCAATCATACAATACACCAAAATTGAACAAATTTTTAAGGAAGTTAGAGATAAAAAATTATCCTGATCATATATGTGCTTGGAACGTTACAACCAATGGAATCTGTCCAATTGGTTGGCAGCCATATCTTTTTCCGAGTTACCTACATTGGGGGACCTGAATGCAGAATCGATTCTTTGATCGAGTGGATGTAATAAATAGCATGTTCTAAAAAATATTTTTTTGCTCTTGTTTCCTATTCCGAGCAATAAATAAAGAGAACATGTATCGATCATCATTTTAATAATATTATTTTTATCAACCATCGACTCTTGATTCCTTTTTATTATATTTTATAATGGATTATTTTCAGTAATGAATTGATTTATTAATTTCAGTAACTCTTCAAGAATACATCGTCACAAAATCTTAGTATATGTAGCTACCAAATACTAATCTCTTAAATCACGTAACTAAACTGACATTATTAAAATTTTATTCATTTATAGTAGCTCAAACCATGGCCCAATCCATTGCTTTAAAGATATTTATGGAAAATTGTAATTTAGAACGTAATTAAGTGTGAGTAATGGAGGAGGCCAAGTGAAACGCAGGTGCTTTTATTCTCGATAACCCGATATGTTCTCTATCTCCACTCGAAAAGATAAGTTGTCTCTTAATTTTTTTATACCGCCTTGAATTGACTAAGTAATTTACTTTTCAGTTGGTAGAATTTTTGATATAGCACAAAATTATACTAACAAATATTTAATAATATTATGTTTTTAAAAATTTAAACTCAAAATCTTTTAGTTAAATTTGAACAATTGTCTTTTTATGTGCAAGGGTTAAAATCTTTGGTGTTATTATTGTGGGGATCTGATTGGGATTTTTAGTTTTCAGTACCTTCGGTTGTACTTAAGGTACTAAATATTTTTGGTGATTTTTTGGGAGGTAATACAAATTTATTTATTAAAAATTTAGAACAACGACTTTACTAATTGATATAAGTTTTCAAAAAGTCTCTTATTTGGAAGACATATATATTGCTTATGTAGTAGTCGTAGTTGAGCCACCGTTTAAAAAATTATCTACGAGTAATTTTATGATGGTCAAATTAATATAATTTTAATTATACATGTTTGTATCAATTCAAGCTGTAATAATTTTATTAATAAAATTAATATTACATGAAAGAGAGAGGACTGCCGGCCCTCAATATACTCAACGACCATCAAATAAAAACTCATCCTATTTTTCGAATCAAAAAAATTTATGTGAAATAAAAAAAACTCATTCGAATATACTATCACCATCTTATTTTTAGAATTTTATTAAAAATAAAAAAAAATCATTGATATGGATGGATGGGTGTGCCACATGGCAGCTACCTACGGGGAGCCGATCTACCCATTTTTTATTTTCAAAATTAGTTATTTTGAAAATGTTGTAAGTTATTATTCATTTTGGGAAATTTGTTAATTTGTTTGGAAAAAAAAACCCGTCAAATCCCGCTTTTCTTTTTCTTTTTCTTTTACTTTTACGAGCTGGAGCGGTGATTTTGGTTTGGTGGATAAGCCGATCAGACGGAACAACAAAGAAACCGCAACGTTTGAAGAGATTTCTCGTCGAGCAAGTGTTCTGCTACTAAATATATAGGCTGGCCAATTCCTTGGCTGACTGGAGCGAGTAATTTCGTGGTCTCCTTTGCATCTTGAATCTTTTGCATCTTGGAAGGGTTCTGTACTTTCACTTGGCGGCCAAGTTACTTTGGTTTTGTCCAACCTCCCAATTTATTATCTATCCCTTTTCAGGCCCCTCTGGGTGTTTGCAGCTGAGGAGGTCTCGAGGGAGTTCTACTCAGGGATTTGATTGGTTCTTGGTGATGGCCGTTTATTCCACTTCTGGTTAGATCCATGGGTTGGCGAGGTTGCTCTCGAGGATATTTTTCCATCTCTAATCAACAGGATGCCAAAGTATATCACCTGGGTGGAGGATAGATGGTCATGGTGCCTCAAGATCTTTCTTTGCCTGGGAGGAATTGCTTCCTTCGGACCTGTTTCTTAACTCTTGCTGCGGTGAATCCAAAGGCAAACCATCCTGACAGGATTGATTGGACCCATTACATTTCGGGTTTCACGGTTAAGTCACTTTCCAGCTATGTCCATCTAAATGTGTCTGGCCAAGCCTCCAAGGCAGCAAGGAAAGTATGGAGAAACGAAATCCCCTTTGGATTCTGTTGTTTGTTGGAGTGGTGTACTTGATTAGGATCTACTTCAGTCGAGGCAAGTGTTGGACACTTTCTCCGTAAGACGAGATTGTCCCGTATATTTCAGTGCGGTACGGGCTTCGGCAATCGTCCCCAAGATACAATGACTGTTTAGGGCATTTCCAAGACCGTTGCACACGTATCTCGAAACTTTCAGGCGAACCCTTATATACCCAGAACTTTCGGACTCTTTTCTAAGTGAAGAACGGGGGGAGAGGAGAAGTCAACAATGCTAGGAGGTGCACTTGCTGCTGGGATGAAAATTCTGGCAGGGGGGCAGGCCTATTTATAGGCTGGAGGAGGCAGGGAGGCAGTCGCTTAGGTAGCTGCGCAGCTGCCTCCGGGCCCGGGCAAAATACTTAAGGCTCCTCCAGCTCCTCGCGATGATGCGCACGTGCGAAGTGCCAAAGGCAGCTAGCGGTGGGTCAGCCTTTTAGGAAGTCAATCAAGTTGAGAGGCAAGGAGGGAAATTCCTTATAAACAAAAAAATCCTCCTTGCTCTATTCAATGTGGGATTGCAACCTTCCATCTCCCTTTTGGGCCTTTCCTTTGGGCCTTTCCTTTATTGGGCTTGCATTGAATTTTCTATTCAAAACCCAACAATCCCCCACATGAATGATGATTAATGCATGCATACTCTAATCGAAAGTTCTGACGTGTTATTATTGCATCGAGATAGGTAGCTTGCGGCTTTGAACCTTCTCTAATAATATGTTATCGGATTTACTCGCTGCTCGGTGAACGCGATGTTTTGAACCGTCAGCTTTTTGTGTAAACCAAGACAATAACATTTACACAATAATAACCCTAGTATATTTAGGTTCTCACGTTGTGTCCGTTTCGGCCATGGACCATATCTTGGATTCATAAGTGTTTTTTCCCATTTAAAGCGGCCTCACTTCACACTTACATAGGTGATCTCCTATCAGGAGTATCCTGCCATACTCCACCTTAATCAAGATATAGGAATTATTAAAAGCGTAATGCTTAACCTTACCACATCTCTGCAGGCTAATACCTGGGCAGCTTCTAAAATGAGATAGGTTCCAGGTAATTCACTAAACCCTCCATAACTTAGTTGTCTTATTGAACCAAGTTTGTGGGATCTCCACTCATCATGGTTGAGTTACCGCTATGGACGTTCTCTAGTGTGTGGATTTTAATCTCATTCCTCTTACTGCGTTTTACATTTGATCTCTATTGATTCCTTTCGTAAAAGGATCAGCTAAGTTATCCTTGGACTTTACATAATTAATGGTGATCACCCCACTAGAGATCAACTGTCTAACGGTGTTGTGTCTCCGACGGATATGTCGAAACTTTCCGTTGTACAATGTACTTTGTGCTCTCCCGATTGCAGACATGCTATCACAATGTATCAATACGGGAGGCACCGGTTTACTCCAGCACGGAATATCCTCTAGGAAGTTTTTGAGCCATTCAGCTTCTTCTCCAGCTTTGTCTAGTGCTATAAACTCTGACTCCATGGTAGATCGAGCTATACACGTTTGTTTAGAGGACTTCCAAGACACAGCTCCTCCTCCTATGGTAAATACGTATCCACTGGTGGATTTGGAGTCCTTAGTGTCCGATATCCAGTTTGCGTCACTGTATCCTTCTAATACTGCTGGATATTTAGCATAATGTATGCCATGGTTTATGGTATGTTTTAAATACCGTAAAACCCTTTCTAGAGCTAGCCAGTGATCCTTTCCTGGATTACTTGTGAATCTACTAAGTTTACTAACCGAGTACGCAATATCGGGACGAGTACAGTTTGTTAAATACATCAAGCTCCCGATAATTTGTGCATACTTCAGTTGAGATACTGGGTCCCCTCGATTCTTGGCTAAGTGTAGATTCAAATCTACTGGAGTCTTAACCGGAGGTTTGTCAAAAACTTCAAATTTCTTGAGCACGCTTTCCATGTAGTGGGATTGCGTCAAGATAATTTCGTCAGCTTTCCTAGAAATTTTTATTCCTAGTATGACGTCTGCCAAACCCATATCTTTCATGTCAAAGTGGTTCTTTAACATGTTCTTAGTTTTCACAATAACCTCTTTATTGCTTCCCATAATTAGTAAGTCATCTACATAGAGACATACAATTACGTAAGCTTCAGGTGTGCCCTTAATGTAAACACATTTATCGCACTCATTGATCTCAAATCCATTTGATAACATTGTTTTGTCAAATTTCTCGTGCACACGTATCTCAAAACTTTTGGGCGAACCCTTATATACCCAGAACCTTCGAACTCTTTTCTAAGTGAAGAACGGGGGGAGAGGAGAAGTCAACAATGCTAGGAGGTGCACTTGCTGCTGGGATAAAAATTCTGGCAGGGGGCAGGCCTATTTATAGGCTGGAGGAGGCAGGGAGGCAGCCACCCTGAAGGTACGCATCCTCTCGGCCAACACGCTGCGCTCGTGGCCCTTCGGTGGCTTTTGGATCCTTCCAGGTGTGCCAGGCTGCGCTCGTAGCCCTTCGGTAATGGATTTCGCAGCCCTTCGGCCTTCTGGAAGTCTCCCGGACTTTCCAACCCGTCGTGCCTCTTCGGCGGCCAACCTGAAGGCGCTCGCAGCTCCTTGTCGCTTATGTAGCTGCGCAGCTGTCTCCGGGCCCGGGAAAAATACTTAAGGCTCCTCCAGCTCCTCGCGACAATGCGCACGTGCGAAGTGCCAAGTGCGCCACAAAGCGCCCATTGCGACCTACGTCCAATGCACTATGCGCACACGTACGTGCGCGTGCGCGTACGTGTGCGCGAGTGCGTGCACATGCTCGTGCTCGTGCTCGTGCTCGGACGGTGCTTCGCACCATCCTCGCACAGCTAGCAGTGGGTCAGCCTTTTAGGAAGTCAATCAAGTTGAGAGGCAAGGAGGGAAATTCCTTATAAATAAGGAAATCCTCCTTGCTCTATTTAATGTAGGATTGCAACCTTCCATCTCCCTTTTGGGCCTTTCCTTTGGGCTTTTCCTTTATTGGGCTTGCATTGAATTTTCCATTCAAAACCCAACAGATTCTACTTCAAAGAAAACTTCCAACTAAAGATGTCCTGATTAGAACCAACCGTATTGAATCTTGTGATTGTTTGTGTCCCCTTTGCGGTGAGGAGGACGAAAGTTGCGAGCACATCTTTTTATATTGTAGGTTCTCTTGGAAGATGTGGAATTTCTTGGCTTCGAAGACTGGCATTCGCCTGTGTGCGAACCACTCAATCTACTCGTTCTTCTCCGCTTGGCTAGGTATTGGGGGTGGTATGCCGGAAAAGGTTTGTTTCGCTCTTTTTGGTGCAGTTGTTTGGAGTATTTGGGAACAAAGGAATGGAGATCTACTCTATGCAGCTTGGAGGCACTGCAACACCATAGTTTTCAGTTGGATTATGCGATCCATCGATGTAGATTTGGTGGATAACCTGCAGTGGCATGAATTTGCTGTAGACGTGTGAGATGAACTCCAAGATCGCTTTGGAGGAAGTGATCTGAATGCAAGTTGCAAGGTATTCTCTGTTAAAGATTATCATACTAAGTATAAGAGTATTTGGAAGAAGTTATCTAAGTTTTGACCCTTGATTAGCTGAGAGTGTGGAGAGAACTCTGTCACTACCTGTGCTACTATTAATCTGGTTAGAGGTTATCAAGAACAATATCTGATTATTGGCTTCCTAATTGGTCTAAATGATAACTTCTCTTCTGTTCGTACACAAATTCTTTTGATGGATCCTTTTCCTGGAATGAGTAGGGTGCTTTACTTATTGAGACAATATGAGAGACAGTTGAGTGGTGCTTCCAATGCTCCTGTTGTTGTTAAATCTGTTGAGACACCTGTGTTTGTTGCTCAATCTGGCGGATATAAGTCATATGGGAATCAGAACAAGAAACCTATCTGGGTTCTCACTGCAGAACAAGACACCTGTGTTTGTTGCTCAATACTATTAGCAATGAGCAGACCTATTATGAGTCTGGCCATTCCATGTCTTCGGGGAACTATAATCCAGGTCTTCCTGGTCACTTTCATCATTTGTCGCAACTTCAACAAATTCAAAATCAGTTGAGCAGTATGGACCTACACTTTCAGCTTCTTTTGCTGCTCGCAGTGTTCCTTCAGCAACTGTGACATCTCCTTCTACTTCTCAGGGTAATGTACCTCCTCCCACAGTTGCCCAGCACTTGAACTCAGGAGCACCTTCTGCAGGTATGGTCCTTAGTATGCAGCTCACTGGCAATCCATATTCGTGGATTCTTGATTCTGATGCTTCAACACACGTAGCCAGCAATCTTGCTTGTTTTACCACGTATTCCACTATAGATCCGACATATGTTACTCTACCTAATGGTTCCAGAATCCAGGCCACACATCTAGGGCCAATTACTTTCAATACATACCTGACTTTGCATCGTGTTCTACATGTTCCAGGATTTGCTTTTAATCTAACCTCTATAAGCAGGCTTACCAGTGATGCTCCATACTCACTCCTTTTTCATGGTTCTTGTTGCCATATATAGGACCTTGTCACGCAGAAGATGATTGGTTCTGCTGAGAAGACTGATGGCTTGTACTACCTCTGAGACAATTATCCAACCTTCCTACCCTACCCTTATGACAGCACAACCTGCCTACATCCATCATGAGTTAGGGGTTTGGATTGGGTACGGAGTGAAGGAATTGATTCCGTACGGTTTGGACTGAAGGGGGACTGGAGCGACAAGCGCAGGTGTGTGACAATGACAAATGCAGTTATGTAATAATGGCAAGTGCAGTTATGTGATAATGGCATTTATTTTTGTGAAAACGGCAAGTCCCCGTTGATAATAATGGCACGCATAGTTTTTTTCATTTTGGTCCCCCATATTTTAGCATTTTTGCAAAAAGGTGACACTGCCATGCACTGTTATGTGATACTGGCGTACGCAGTTATGTGATACTGGCATACGCAGTTATGTGATAATGGCATTTGTATCCGGCCTGCGTTTGTGCATGGCTTTTTTCATTTTGGTCCCTATATTTTAGCGCGTTTGCAAAAAAGTTCCCGCGTGTGTTCATTCCAAACGGTTCAGAATAGTGACATTCCGTACCCAATCCATACCCCATGAGTTAGACCTCTGGCATTTGGTACATATCCCTCGTTTTAGACTTACTATTTTGAAGAAAATTTATCCTGCAATCTCAGATTCATGTGATTTGCATTGTTCCACTTGTCATTATGCCAAACATCGACGATCTTCTTTCCCTATTAGTGTCTCTAGAGCAGTAACTCTATTTGCCTTGATACATGTGGATATTTGGGGTCCTTACCATACCCCTTCTTATGATGGATATTCCTACTTTCTTACCACTGTAGATGACTACTCTAGAAGCAGTTGGGTTTATTTGTTGAAACATAAATCTGAAGCATAAACTTGCCTTGAAAACTTTTGTAACATGGTGGTTACCCGATTCCAAACCAATGTCCAAACCGTGAGGAGTGACCAAGGGCGAGAATTTTTTATGTCTTCATCCTTTCATAACAGAGGTATCCTCCATGAGACTACCTGTATACACATACCACAGCAAAATGCCCGTGTGGAACGTAAACACCAACACATACTAAATGTAGCTAGAGCCCTTCAATTCCAAGCATATTTACCAATTTCTTTCTGGAGTGCGTGTGTCCTCCATGATGTCTACCTTATCAACCTCACACCATCTCCAATCCTAGATGACTTTACACCTTTTGAGACCCTACACCATCGATGACCCAAACTTAGCCACCTTCGAGTTTTTGGTTGCTTAGCTTATGCAGCTACCATTCCCAAGCAAGGAAAGTTTGAGTCCAGGGCCAGAAAATGTATTTTTCTTGGTTTCACTCCTGGTTTGAAAGAATTTAAGTTGTATGATCTTCACAATCATCAGGCATTTTCCTCTAGAGATGTCCACTTTTATGAGAATTGTTTTCCATTCCAACATGTTCCTCCCTCTGATTCATTACCACCAGTGCTTCCTATACACGAACCTTCCCTACCATATGATCCTATTCCATCCTTTTCTCAGCCACCACCCACTTCATCTCCATCACCACCAGTCCTCCGTACGTCTACTCGACCTCATCATACCCCATCCTACTTAGATGACTACATACATCCTTTTCTCCCGTAGCCAAACTCACATCTGTCAGGTTAGTTCTTGCTATGGCAACTGCAAAGACTTGGTTTCTTGAACAAATGGACGTCAATAACGCTTTTCTTCGTGGTGAGCTTGAAGAAGAAGTGTATATGGTTGCTCCTCCTGGCTGGAGTGATGGAGAGGATAAATCATGTCTATTAAAGAAGTATATTTATGGTTTTAAGCAAGTAAGTAGGCAATGGTTTGCCAAGTTATCATCTATGCTGATGATCTTTGGTTTCTCTCAATGCAAGTTTGATTATTTTGTCTTTACTCTCAGCAGAGGAGACTCCTTTGTTTGCTTATTAGTGTACATAGATGATATAACTGTAGCCAGCAACCACATGGCTTTGATCAATGAGGTCAAGTGTTATCTGAATAAGAAGCTAAAAGATTAAAGATCTCGGACCATTGAAGTATTTTCTTGGGCTTGAAGTAGCAAGATCAAGAGCTGGGATTCATCTTTGCCAAAGGAAATACATAGTGGAATTGTTAAGGGTACTGGTTTTCTTACTTGCAAACCAATGAAGACCCCGATGGTCCAGAATTTGAAAGTGAGCCTAGCAGATGATGGAATAGAACTTCTTGAAGACCCAACCTGGTATAGAAGAATCGTAGGAAAGAAGATTTACTTGACAAATTCCAGACCAGATATTGCATATGCGGTTCATCATTTAAGTCAGTTTATGTCTAATCCCAATATGATGCACAGAAAGGGCGTGCATAGAATACTGAGGTACTTGAAGAGGCAGCCAGGATTAGGTTTGTTCTTTCCTTCAGAATGTGACAAAAAATTAAAAGAATTTTGTGATGCAGATTGGGGTGGATGTTTGAATACAAGAAGGTCAACTACGGATTTCTGTGTGTTTTTGGGAGATTCCTTAATCACTTAGAAATCTAAGAAATAAGCAACTGTCTCCAGATCTTCATCAGAATTTGAGTATAGAGCTTTAGCCTCCATCAGATATGAGATACAATGGCTGGATTATCTGCTACTTTAATTGGGGGTAAAGCGTATGAATGCTGCTTCTGTTTACTGTGACAGCAAGTCTGCTATATATATAGTAGAGAATCCGGTCTTCTATGAAAGAACTAAACACATCGAGCTTGATTGTCACAAGGTTAACAAGTACAAGATGGATTAGTCAGATTATTTCATGTTCACATCGAACAACAGACATCAGATATTTTCACCAAGCCTTTGTCCCCAATGCTCTTTGATTATCATCGTTTCAAGCTTGGACTGAAGATGATCCACAGTTCAGCTTGTAGGGGGTAACAAACCTGGTGAAGAAAACCTCTCCAAGCTCAAAGAAGTCTTCCCTTCAGAAGGAAGAGCAAAAGGACCGTTGGGATGTTTTAAATATAAATGGGCCAGATTTATTTGTCGAAGAGGAAGAAGGGCCCAACGATCTCGACGGATTAGAAGAGGACTTAAGCTGGAGAGGGCACTATTGTAAATAGTCAATGGGGAACGAAAAGAATCTTGCATGGCGGAAAGGGGTCTGGATTGGGCACGGAATGCTCAGATTCCGAACCGTTCGGAATGAAGACACGCGGGGACTTTTTTGCAAACGCGCTAAAATTTTGGGACCAAAATGAAAAAAGCCACGCACAAACGCAGGCCGGATACAAATGCCATTATCACGTGACTGCGCATGCCAGTATCACATAACTGTGCATGCCACTATCACATAACTGCGCATGCCAGTGTGACCTTTTTGCAAAAATGCTAAAATATGGGGGACCAAAATGAAAAAAACCACGCGCGCCATTATCATCAACGGGACTTGCCACGTCACAAAATACACATGCCATTATCACATAACTGCGCTTGCCATTATCACATAACTGCACTTGCCATTATCACATAACTACGCTTGCCACTGCGGTCCCCTTTCACTCCAAACCGTACGGAATCGATTCCTTCACTCCGTGCTCAATCCAGACCCGGCGGAAAGACCTTTGTAGATAATAGAATTTGTCCTCTAGTAAATAAATAATCTGTATATATCTGATGTAATCTCCACCATTTTTGGTAAGCTGTGAATACAACCAAATATTCTACCAAATATTTCTCTCTTGTTTCTTTGTTAGATGTCCATGACGGTTAGTGATGGTATATTTGATAAAATTATAGTAGTTCTTAGTAACGTTCTTGATTTTGGTTGATAATTCACTGTACACTGTAAATCTTCGAATAATAATTTGGATATTCATAATCTAACACCTGAAAGACCTAGTTCAATTTACTCATTTGGTTTTCATCCGGGTCTTTCCCCTTTCAAGACCACGTTATTCCATTGTGGATTTACATGAATTGAAAAGGATACCCAGCAAGTGAACCACACAGTGACCCAAAGTTGCACTGTTTACGACTATGAAAGAAACGGTGGAAAATGCCATAATTGTGCTTAGAATTTTAAATCTACAGGGATCTGTAGAATTGGTTGGATTGGCTGTTTAAATTGGGGCAGTGAATGCTGAGGGGTGTGATTTAGCATGAGATGTATTCGTTTTTATCATCTCCTAACAACTATTCTCTTTAATCTTGTTTCATGTTTCAAGCGATAAATAAAGAGGACATGCATGAGGTGATCGCCTATTTAATAATTTTAATTTTATCAATTAATGGGTCATGAGCCCTTCTACGCTAGATTCTTAGAGTGTGACAAGTTTAAAATCTAGACTGATCATTTATAAGCCCAAGAATTGAGTCCTATCACTATTTATTGTTACTTTAGTATTTATCTAGTTAGCGTTATCTATAGAGATTGGGGCTTCGTAATGACCAAAAGGAAGAAAAATGTTGCCTCCTCAATGCTTTTGGTGAAGAATTTGTTTAGAATCTTTCGTTTCGTTGTTTGGTAGATTTATTTATAAGTGGATCGATTTCATGTTTACTATTTTACTCACACGATTGATATTTTATTATACATTACTAAAATCGAAGCTCGTACAATTATCAGCTCAATAGATTTCATTTGTAAGAATGCATTAGAGATTATCACGTTACTATATACAATAATGGTGGCTATTAAAATCATGGTATTGAAAATTTAGATTTAAGACCGTAAATTAGTGAGTTATGAGGGAGACCGAGTGAAATGCAGGTGCTCCCATTTTGGATAAGTTTTGTATCCAGAGAAAAATTAGTCTCTTATTATTTTGGTTTATAATGCGTGATATCGAAAGATTTTATTGTTCGACTTTTAGAATCGATTTGGTGTCACTATCATAACAACTATTAATATTTTTGTGTTTTCAAATACTCAAATTTAAATTTCTTTTGCTAAGCTAGAATAATGTATTCAAGTATTTGTTGTTAAAAGTAGTCTCTTATTTGGACAAGCGATCATCGTATCCCGCTTTTCTTTCTTTTACGAGTTGGACCGTAATTTTTGTTCAGGAACGATAAGGATACGTGGTCGTTTAGGAACACGATTAAACTAATCTATTGTTTTGAAAGTTATGATTTGTTAAATAATTAATAGTACACTTATCATAAGCGATATGTTTTTATTCAACAAAAATAGATTAGTAAAATTGATATTAACTAATGTTTTAGTCTATAATTGCAGCAACTTATGAAGTTCCAATAATAAGGTGGAAGTCATCTCCCTTCTTTTTGTTTTGACAATATCGATAGTCGCAACTTCGAACGATAGAATTTCAGTACTCGTAGCCACCTCCCCGATGTTCCCCGGATACCAAACACTGAAACACGCCATTAGCACCTTCTGGGGAACTCCATAGCTATGGCTAATAATTAACAAAAAAAGCAGTTGTAATGTACTCCTTATTATTTATTTATTCAAACATGTTGATGAGGAATCGAGGAATTTTGTAACATCCCTCTTCGCGGGTGCTTCCTGTTTCGATTCTCTTCTTCCTTATTTCTTGGGTTAAAATTCTCGTGGACGTAACGCTTATTGGTGAATCATTTTCCTGTTTTGGTTTTGATAGAAAGAGCGGCTAGGATCATCGCAATCTATAGCGATTTATATGTTTTTATTTTGCAAAGGGGTATAATGGATTTTTTCATATAAAAATTCTAGTGTCGTAAAAAATTTGGAATTTTTTGAGTATTTTCATAATATAGGATTCTAAATGTCTATTTTTAATAATACAGGCTAACTAAGTATCTTTATCTCTAAATATTATTATTATTAAACTCTAAAATCTTAGTATAAATACTACTTCAATTGCATATTAGCTATTATTTTGTTCTAAAATTGCAGCAAGTTATGAAGTTACAAAATAATAATAACGTGGAAATAAAATATCAATTGTTAACATCAACACGCGCCAATGATAATTAAAGAAGACCCTCCTATTTAAATTGTAATAAAACCAATTAAATGGTATAATAAAATATGACTAGAGCTCTCAAATCGGGTGAAAAGTAATTAGAAACAAAATTATTAAAAGACTACCAATGAAGTCTTCAAATAATAATACAAATCCCAATTAGATTCGATCTCTTATATTTGCTCATGACGCTCCTGTATCATATTAGGTAGGAAAATGAAGGTGGTCTGTCTATATATGACACACCTGATTTCCATATATAATTATATAGGAAGGAAATTAATTTCCATTATGTTCCTTCTATTTATGAGATGAAGTTTTGGAAATAAATTGGTTCTGTACTCAAATGGACACATACAATTTGGAAAAACTAGATCTAAGGAGAGAGGTTGAAATGGCTTATAACTTATGTCTTTTTCTCTTCCTAATGGCAACAATGTTGTCCATGACGGTTAGTGGGACGACATTGCTCGACAAAAACGATGGTATATTTGGTAAAATTACAGTCGTTCTTAATAACGCTATTGGTTTCGGCCGATGGCTCACTGTACACTGTAAATCTTCGGATGATGATTTGGGCACTCATAATCTGATACCCGAAGGACCTAGTTCAACTTACTCATTTAGTTTTCATCCAGAATTTTACCCTTTCAAGACCACGTTATTCCATTGTGGATTTACATGGATAGAAAAAGATGCTCAATCAGTAAATCACACAATAACCCAAAGTTGCACTGTTTATGACTTTGAAAGAGACGGTGGGAAATGCCATAATTGTGCTTGGAATGTTAAATCTACAGGGATCTGTGGAATTGGTTGGATTGGCTGTTTAAACTGGGGCAGTAATTGTAGAGGGGTGTGATTTAGAATGAGATGTAATAGTTTTTATCATGTTCTAACAACTATTTTCGTTAATTTTATTTCATGTTTCAAGTGATAAATAAAGAGGACATGTATGAGGTGATATCTATTTAATAATTTTACTTTTATCAATTAATGGGTCATGAGCCCTTCTATGCTAGATTTTTCGTGTGACAAGTTTAAAATCTAGACTGATCGTTTACAAGCATTCAAGAATTGAGTCCTATCGCTATTTATTATTACTTCCATATTTATCTATTTCGAGTTATCTATAAAGGTTCGTAATGATCAACTTTCTAAGAAGGAAGAAAACGTTGCCTCCTCAATGCTTTTGGTGAAGAATTTGTTTAGATTGTTTCATTGCTTGGTATGTTTATTTATAAGTTGGTCGATCTTGTGTTTACTTTTTTACTCACACGATCAACATTTATTTGTATATTGGTGAAGTCCAACCTCGTAGAACTATCAGCTCAATGAATTTTATTTGTAAGATCCTATTAAAGATTACCACGGTTCTAGTTACAACAATGGTGGCTATTAAAACAATGGTATGGAAAAGTTAGATTTAAGACCGTAATTACGTGTGAGTCATGGAGGAGACCAAGTGAAATGCAGACGCCCCCATTTTGGATAAGTTTTGTATTCCTCTCAAAGAAGAAGTAGTCTCTTATTATTTTGGTTTATAATGCGTGATATCGAGAGATCTTGATCAAATTCTAGACTCGATTTGGTAAAAAATTTAAAAGGTGACAAAATTCTCATAACAAATATCTAATATTTTTGTGTTTTCAAATACTCAAATTTAAAATTTCTAGTTTAATCTAACGTAATTCATTTAAGTATTTGTTGTTAAAAGCGTCTCTTAGCGATCATCGTGTCCCGCTTTTCTCTCTCTTACGAGTTGGATCGGTGATTTTGATTCAGGAACCATAAGGATACGTCGTCGTTTAGGAACACGATTAAACTAATTTATTGTTTTGAAAGTTATGATTTGTTCAATAATTAATAGTACACTGTCATCGTAAGCGATATGTTTTTATTCAACAAAAACAGATTACTAAAATTGATATTAACTAATGTTTTAGTCTATAATTGCAGAAACTTATAAATTTACCAACAATAAGGTGGAAATCAATTATCGCAACCTTGAACAATGGGGTTCCCATACTCATCGCCACCTCCCCCGATGTTCCCGGGCTACCAAACACCAAAACACGCCATTAGTACCTTCTGGAGAACTCCATAGATATGGCTAATTATTAACCAAAAAAAAGCAGTTGTAATGTTTTTCATAGTATTTATTTATTCATACATGTTCATGAGGAATCGAGGAATCTTGTAACATCCCAAAATTGCACTGTGTATGAATATGAAGAGACATGGAAAGTGCCATAATTGTGCTTGGAATGTTAAAGCTACAGGAATTTGTGGAATTGGTTGGACTGGCTGCTTAAACTGGGGCAATGAATGCACAGGGTAGACTTAACGAGGACGGATTGAGTGGGGACTAATAAAAAGTTGTCCATAGGTGGGGATTAGATTTATAGCCCTTAGATTCGATTTTAAAAAAAAAAATTACAGGTCAATAACCAATCAGGGACATTTTTGACTTTTTAAACAAAAAATTAGGTTAAACCAACCATCTCTCTTCCTCTCCCACCCTCTCTTTCACTAATTAAAAAATCTCTCCCTCTCTCTCTCCTCTCTCTCTCTCCTCTCTCTCTCTCTCTCTCTCTCCCCCCCCAACCAAAGAAACCACCCACCTCCGGAGAAATCCAGGAAATGGATCCCATGGTGTTGGTGACGGATCTGCTGGCCGAGTCCCATCCGCTGCTGCCCGACGTCACCCCGCCGTCGAGGAGAGAGAGAGCTCGGCGGAAGAAGAAGGAGCCGTCAAGGAGAGAGAGAGAGCTCGGGGAGAGAGCCCACGAACCCGTGCCGTGCCTAGAGGAGACGTGCTCGCCGTCGCTCGTCCGTCGCCTAGAGTACCGCCGTCGCTTGCTGTCTGTGAACAAGAAGAAGAAACGACGGAAGGAGAATACAGTAGTGATATTGGTTTTCTACGGTAGTGATAATGGTTTTCTACAGTAGTGATATTGGTTTTCTACAGTAGTGATATTGGTTTTCGCGACCTCTTTTGTTTAGTTTGAGTCTGTAATGATATTGGTTTTAGTTTGTATGATATTGGTTTCAATCACTGATGATATTGGTTTGAGTATGTATTAATATTAGTTTTCAGATGTAATGATATTGGTTTGAGTACGTACTGATATTGGTTTTTGTCTATACTGATATTGGTTTTACTCTGTACTGATATTGGTTTCAATCGCTAATAATATTGGCTTGAGTATGTATTGATATTGGTTTGAGTACATCTTGTTATTGATTTGATTACCTATTGATATTGGTTTTAGTACGTATTGACATTGGTTTTAGTTTGTACTGATATTGGTTTTCAGACGTAATGATATTGGTTTGACTACGTACTGATATTGGTTTGAGCACGTACTGATATTGGTTTGAGCACGTACTGATATTGGTTTGAGTACGTACTGATATTGGTTTTCTATTGTATTTTCGTTCTTTGGTTTTTTGAGTTTATTTAAAAAATAATAATCTGGTAGGTGGTAGAATTTTTGAATTTGACAATAATTTAATGAGAGAGAGAAAGAATCCCTTCCTCTTTTAACGTGAGATTTGTTTATTTATTTTTTTTACCTTTTTAGTCTTTCCATAAAAAGTGTGCCAGCTAATTTTCCATCTCCCCTTTTATTTTTATTAGCTTTCCAATTTTACCCTTAATTATTTTGTTAATATCTAGATTGCCACAATCTTCCTTTTAGTCCCCAAATTTGGGGATTAGCCTTGTCCCCATAGAATCTGCCCCCTTATTTAACATGAGGTGTAATAGTTTTTATCATGTCCTAAAAATTATTTTCTTTACTCTTGTTTCATGTTTCAAGCCTTAAATAAAAACGACTTGTATGAAGTGACCATCTATTTAATAAATTAACTTTTGGATGTTACTCTACACTCTGTTCGACGTCACTTTGTTATTTTCGTATTTATCTAGTTCTTATTATTGAGGGAGGATGGAGGATAGTAATACCCAACATTTTAGGAAGGAAGCAAAATCGTTTGTGAAGAATTTATTTAGATTATTTTGTGGTTTGATGAGTTTGTTTATAAGCGGGTCGATTTTGTGTCTATTGTAATACTTACACAATCTATATTGCATCGTATTTTGGTAAAGTCAAAGCTCGTGCAAATATCAGCTCGATGAATTTTATTTGCGAAGAAATGTTGAGATTGCCAATAAATTTTTAGTTACAACAGCAGTGGCTATTTAAGAAGTACATTTAGCCTAATAGTACAAAGCATATGAGTATTTAACGGAGGTATATGGTTCAAATTCTAACCGATACAATTACCATTATACAAATTTGGACAAATTGTCCTCAAGTATCTGGTCTATAACGTAATTTCTCGTAGGGAACCTACCATTTGAAAAAAATATTTTGTCACCCCTGTCCTTTATTTTAATGTTGATCTCGAATTTCTGGTTGACGCCAGCAATCATTTTTTCATTTTTTTCATGAAAATAATCTTTATATTCTTAATTAAAAAACAAAAAAATATAACTTTTTCGACCTTCGGAAACACCAACCAGACCAACCCAGAAATACCAATCGAATAAATAAAATACTCAATTAACTTTAACACTCTTTTGTTCCCCCACCCACCCATCCATCCCCTCGCCTCCCTTCTTCTTCCCCAATAATACCATTTCATCAGTAGCTGTCGTATACATTCTCCGAAAGGTACATCAGGTATTAACCAGCCTGCAAATAAGATGATCATGTCATGGACAAATGTCAATAAGGTTTTAAAAGACCTAATCGAAATGAAATCCTCACAATTATTCTTACATTCTCAAAAGCAGTTCTCTGAGCAAGAGGGTTGTATGGAGTGGAAGGGACAAACTCGCAGTACCAAGACAGAGTACAAAGTGGTTAGGCGGAAAGCACTTGAAATGCTCATAGTCGTCGTTTAGGCTTTTCAGCTCTAACGAAATCCAAGTGGATACAGTACACCATTGTACAGCACCCAATAAGTTGGTCAACAACTACAATCAATGGGTAGGATCCGGTTAGAATTTATAGCACTCAGATTATTACTTTTTATTTAAAGGTGGATTCACGTTATTATGCTCGTCCTCTTTATAAATAAGGATATGGATATGATATATAAGACCCACATATAATGTCACCGCTCATGTGACAGAAGAAATAAATTCCCTGCTGCTGGCCCCTTGTACCGCCGACTTCACCAAATGCAATTGGTAAAAGTCTCCAGACATTGATAGTATACCTCCTATCTTTTTTTGGAAGTTTTGGCATATTGTAGGTCTTGAGGTTACACGCTATGTCCTAATTGTTCTCAATGATGCTTTGAAGGCTGATTTGTTTCCCACGTTCTTTGTTTGCTCGAATCTATATGCCACACTACTTTTCTCGTGGAGATCTTTTGTTTGCTACTCCGGGTTATAATCCATACTACAATTGGCGTGGTATCTTGGATGATCTATCTTTTTTAGCCCCCGAGTTGGAGTGACAAATTGTTACAGAGAGTAATATTTGTATTTGGTCGGACCAGTGGATTCCCGGGACTTTGCTTGGCCATCCACAATATTTGGTTCCCGGTTAAGATTGCTTTCAAAAGGTGGCGGAGCTTTGTTATGCAGGTACTGGCTCCCAAAATAATTCAATTCTAGGCGTAATATTTTCTCCTCAGCGCTCGGCTCCCTTGTGATATTCTTCATTGGCAGCAGACATCGGATGGTACTTTTACGGTTAGGAGTGGATATTTTATTAATTTGTTTCATCGGCCCTTGTGTCTGCTTCTACACCTCGTGACATTTTGAGAAAGTGCGTGAATTTAGTATTCCATCCCCGTATTCGGATATTCCTATTGCAATTTTTTAATGGTAACATCCCGCCTCCTGGTGCGCACCAATTTGGCCAAACGTTGTCTAACTGTCTAAGACTAGTAGCTGTAAGCAGAAGATGTTCTCCATGTCTGGTAGAGAAGTATTGATCAAGTCTGTTCTTTCCTCTATCCCGCGCTACATTATGTAGTGCTTATTATTTCCGGCTACTTTTTGTACTAAGTTGAACAGTCTAATTGCTAATTTTTGGTGGTCAGGTGATGTGGATAGGAACAAGATTCACTGGCTAAGTTGGAATAAGCTTTCCTCTTCCAAATCCCAGGGTGGCTTGGGCTTTAAGGACATAAGGACTTTCAATATTGCCCTTCTGGTCAAACAAGTGTGGCGGCTTTTTGGGCATCAGGATTCTATGTGTTGTAGAATTTTGAAGGGTCTATACTTCCCACAATATGATATTTTGTCTGCTCCAAAGGATTATAGGCCATCTTGGATCTGTAGTACTCTCTTTAAGGACATAAGGACTTTCAATATTGTCCTTCTGGTCAAACAAGTGTGGCGGCTGTTTGGGCATCAGGATTCTATGTGTTGTAGAATTTTGAAGGGTCTATACTTCCCACAATCTGATATTTTGTCTGCTGCAAAGGATTATAGGCCATCTTGGATCTGTAGTACTCTCTTTGTTGGAAAGGAGGCTCTCCAAGATGGTCTGATTTTCAAGATTGGGAATGGCCAGAGAATCGACATTCTGAATGATCCTTGGGTGCCAGATCTCCCGCTTTCTCACATTGCTCCCCATCCACATGTTGCTATACCTTTTAAAAATGTTTGTGATCTGATTTATGTCCCCACATTGAGCTAGAAAATAGATTTCATTCAGAATTTCTTCATTGTGCCTGAGCAACTTGCTATATTTAGGATTAGCCTATGTCACTTAAATTTGCCTGATAAGCTTATTTGGCATCACAGTGTTGATGGATACTACTCTGTTAAGCGCAGTTATCAGATTCTCAAGAAACAATAATTGGAGGGTCTAAACTTACAGATATTTGACACAAATTCTACTCTCTTTGACCCAGGTACTTGGGAGCTGCTTTGGAAGCTTAAGGTTTCACCAAAAGTGCAAAACTTTATTTGGAGACTTATCGGGAATGCTATCCCATCCGCTGCAAACCTGTTTAGGCAAAATCTATCCCTTTCTTCTATTTGTAGCCTATGTGGTTCTGATGAGGAATCTATTTAGCCTTTTATTTTTGAATGCCCCCACACTAGGGTTACTTGGTTGGCTAGCCCTTTTGGCTTTAGATTTGATAGGAATGTACATAGTTCTTTCAGTATTTGGTTTATCTCCTTGGCTCGTCACCTGCATTCTCTTACGTACCTTGAGATGCTCTCCCTCGCCATGTTTCTATGTTGGTATCTCTGACTGTCTAGGAACATTTCTCTTTTTAAGGGAGTAAAAATTGATCCGACTTCAACATTGAACATAGAGTCTTATTCGTGTCATGAATATTTGCAGATCACAGTTTTGAAGATGCTACAACTTATTGACGCTGATGCACAACATAGCTTGTGGATGGCTCCAGTACCTGGTGCTGTCAAATTTAATTGCGATACTTCCTGGGTAGATAAAAACTCTCACGCGGGTGTGGCTGCAATTGCTTGGAACCACTTAGGCCTCATCTTTGAAGGTCAAATAGATCTTAGGCATGCTCAATCCTCTCTTGAGGCTAAGCTGTTGGCGATCAAACTTGCTCTCACCATCATTAGACAAAAGTTTTAGAGTCAGCTTTCTTTGGTTGAGACTAATTGTCTACTGCCCCACAATTTTGTCAATGATTCAACTTTCCTAGTTCACTGGTAAGTCGAACCACTTGTTGATAGGATTAGGCTTTTGTTGCTTGATTTACCCAATTGTCGGTTGGTTTTGATCTCTAGATCCCAAAACCAGATTGCATACTAATTTTGTAAATAGACTAGGTCACTCTCCCTCCCCGAGGACTGGAATCTGGTCCATCCAGTGGAGCTCGATGTGTTGTTGTTCACGAATTTCCGTATTTGATTAGGTTATATATATATACATGATCTTAAAAAAATTTGGCCAAACGTGGAATCCAAATGGATGTCACCTGTCCCATCAATTTTAGCAACAAATTGGTGTGGAATCCCGTGTGTCACCACTTTGACTCAAATTGGATTCGGTGCTAACAACACTAATCGAAAACACGGAGAATAATAGCATATCACAACTATACATATAAATAATGGCACATTAGCTAATGTGCTGCTATAATTTGACGGGTCGTTGTGAGAGACAGAGAGAGAAAAAGAAAGAGAAACATTAATTTACTATTTATAGGGCATTAGTCTATTGATGTCTTTTACCCGAAATACAAAAAGCCAATGACTCTTACTTATTTTTTGAAGTTAATATTGAATTTACTCCCGTGCAAATCTTGATCATTAATAAAAAGAATCAACTTGACGACAAAAATCATTCTTTATAGAATAAAAATCCATTTGAAACACTAAACCTCAATAGCCGCCTAATTAAAGAATCATTCTCTAAAGATCCGTTTCTATTCAACAAAAGTGGTCAACTTACAATTATATATACGGTAAAAATAGATGGCATATAAAGACTCCCATATACATCTTCTCATCCATAAATTGTATTATATATGGGATGAAGGTTTTGTAAACAAATAAGTTCAACATACTTTATAGACACAATTTGAAAAAAAATTATAGAGAGAATAGTTTAAATGACTAATAACATTTATCTTTTTATTTTTCAAGTGACATCGATCTTATTCAAGAGTGTTAATGGTACAATGTTTATCACTTCTAGTGATAAGGCAAGTATTTTGCCTCAAACTACAATCGTTATCAACAATGATCTTGACTATGGTCGATGGCTCACTCTTCATTGCATATCTAAGGAAGATGACTTAGGTATTCATTTTCTACCACCCAAAGGACTCAATTCAACTTATAACTTTAGTTTCCATGAATCACGGTTCAAGGTTAAGTTATTTTACTGTGGATTTAGATGGATTGGGAAGGATGCCTAACATGTCAACCATACAACAACCTATAGTTGCACAGTTTATGATTCCATTAGAGAGAAAAGTGGTTGTCTTGGCAGAACATATACTTGGTACGCGACAGCTACTGGACTTTGTGCAATTAGTTGGAATCCAATTCCTTTGAAAAATTGTTGGGAAGTGGCAAAAATTTGCCTGGACTGGCGCTCGCCACTTTAGTGGAGTCCGCAAGTAGTGGCACATATAGAAGTTTGGGCTTGGACAACTTGCGGCCGCAAGTTGGTTGGCAGTCGCAACTTGCGGCGGCCAGATTTTTTTGTTTTATTTTGGCTCTTATTTTGCCCTCCTAATTCGACCTAGATAGGTTTCTTGTACACCAAGGGTTCGTCTATTCTATAAGGATGTGTTATCGTATGGTTAGTTATGGGTTTTGTGACTTGGATCCATCAATAAAAGTTCTCCTTTCTCCCCGTGGACGTAGGCACTAGGCCGAACCACGTAATCTCTTATGTCCGTATTCTTTAAGCATTTTGTTCTCTTGGTTGCTGAATTCCTAACAATAGGTATCCGACCTTGGGTTGCAGGATGATGGACGGCGCAAAGTTTACTCTTGTGAAGTTTGATAGTTCTTCGAATTTTGGGTTATGGAAAAGGCGTGTCAAAGATCTCTTCGTGCAATAAGGGATGGTCATCGCGCTCTCGGCGAAGAAGCCCAAGAAGATGGAGGACCAAGAGTGAAAGGATATAGGGGCCAAGGCAGCGGCGATAATTTGCTTATCCGTGGCGGACGATGTGATGTATCACATCATGGATGAGGAGTCACCAGCTGAGGTATGGGAGAAATTGGAGGCAAGGTATGTGTCTAAGTCTTTTTCAAACAAGCTTTATCTTAAGCAAAGATTGTATGGGCTCAAGATGAAGGACACATTAATGGTTCAGTCAACTTATGAGTGACTTGAGAAAGGTTGATGTGATGTTTGAGAAAGAAGAAAAGTCATTGTTGCTCCTAAATTTCTTACCGGGCTCCTGTGAAAATTTGGTTACAACTCTAACTTGGGGAAAGGAGTCTCTGGTATTGGAGGATATCATAAGTACTTTGCTAGAGTTTCATCAAAGGAGAAAAATTAGAGATGATCAAATAGTAGGGCTGGTTGTGAGGGGTAGCCATGATCGTGAAGGAAAAGACGGAAAGGGATCCAAGTCGTGGTCAAGGAGGTTCAAGGGAAATTGCTTCGAGTGCAGAGAAAAAGGGCACGTGAAAAGAGATTGTCCAAGAAGAACTCAGGATCGTGAAGAAAAAGGGTCAGGTTCTGTGAATGTGACCTCTTATTTGGATGGGTCGGATGGTGACTGTCTTTTTATTTTGTCAGGCCCAAAACACTCTGATTCTTAAATTTTGGATAGCACCTATTATTTCCACATGATGCCCAAGAGAGGGTGGTTCAACACCTACAAGTTCGTTGATTCAGGTATGGTGACTATGGGTGATAGTTGTGCTTGTAAAGTCACTATCATAGGTGATATCCGGATCAAGATGTGGGATGGTGTCGTGGCAAAGTTGTGTAGGGTTAGGCATGTTCCAAAGTTAGAGAGGAATTTGATCTTATTAGGAGCCTTGGATTGTAGCGGGTATGGCTATAAGGTTGTAGGCGGGCTAATTGAGGTGGAGAAGGATGCTATGGTGGTGATGAAGGGTGAAAAAGATGAAAAGAATACTTACAGGTTAGTGGGGGGCACTATTGTAAGTGGAGTTACATCTGGGTTCCGATGGAGAGAGGAAAAGCTCAGGTCATATGAGGTTGGTTCGTATGAGGGAGCAAAGGCTTGACATGGATGGTTTGAATGCAGTTGGGATTCGCAGAAACATAGATAGCAAGCTATGGTTGTTTCGTGGAGGCATGGTTGGCAATGAACTATTGTTATCTCAGAGAAGCATTGTTAGCTGGGCCCCGCTATAGTTGTCTAAAGGAACGTCGACGTCGAAGGCGAAGGTGATGGGTAAGTTTGGCATTGGGCATGCGAAGCCATTGGTAGCACCAAGGGTGAATCGGGTATCTCACTCAAGGTCGAACAGTGGAGTTCGAGGCATGTCGAGGGTTCTACTTTGTGGAACAAAAGATTGCACTTTGTATGCTATAGCATATAGCATTGGTTTGAGACAGGAAGGTCCAGCGGAAAAGCAGTTCGAGGTTGTAGAGTATGGAGCTGACCGGAGAATAGAGGATGTGTCTATTGGTCGCAAGGTTTCTTCACCAAGTGAACTTGCTAGTTGGGGTTCGATAGAGATTGGAGAAAATAGGCCAAGCAGGCTCGAAAGCTCGAGCTTGGGAGCTGGCTCCAAGTGATTGAATGGAAAAAGTGGTGAGAAAGTTGAGATGGTCTTATTGATGGTGGTTATCTATAGTGCGAGGTGGGGCAGGTAGAGTCGGTTGATTTTGCAAGTTCTCATGGTTCTTCATGGGGCGGTATTTCATCAAGGTAGAGTTTGTTGAAGTTTGGGTGGAGCTTCATGGTTTTTCTGAAGGGACGAATTCTCGCCAAGGTGGAGATCGTTGGGAAGTGGCAAAAATTCACTTGGAATGGCGCTCGCCACTTTAGTGGCATCTGCAAGTAGTGGCACACAGAGAAGTTTGGGCTTGGACAACTTACGACCGCAAGTTGGTTGGCGGTCGCAAGTTGCGACGGATAGATTTTTCTGTTTTATTTCGGCTCTTGTTTCAGACTCCTAATTCGACCTAGATGGGTTTCTTGTACACCAAGGTTTCGTCTATTATATAAAGACGTTTTACCCTATGGTTAGTTATGACTTTTGTGACTCGGATCCATCAATAAAAGTTCTCCTTTTTCTCCATGGACATAGGCACTAAATCGAACCACATAATTTTTTATGTCCGTATTTTTTGAGCGTTTTGTTCTCTTGGTTGTTGAATTTCTAAAAAAAAATTACCTTCAGTGGGGCACTGAGGAATGTAACGGTCATTAGTTGTTTGGGCCTTAAATTTAATAATTTTTTAATCATATTTTAAACTTTATTTTCTTTTAATAATTTTTTAATCATGTTTTAAACTTTATTTTCTTTCTCATATTTTCTGTTTCCGACAATAAATAAAGATGGCATGTAAGAGGTGATGATCTCTTTAAGGATCCAACATTTGAAATCATGGACCATTTTTAACTTGTTAACGTCTTGTGCCGTTAGACTATATTTTATTTGACATATTATGTAGAATTATCTTCAACAATTAATTGGTTTATTAAATTTTATAACTTTTAAATCACATATCAGTGATATTCATCATGAAATATTAATATAAATAGCTAGGAAACACTAAACTCTAAAATAAAAGTTAAACTTGATGTAATCAAACTTTATAAATAATTAAAATTTTATTCATGTTGGCCAAAACCATGTGCTAATCCATTGAATAACAATAGACGTTAATTTTTATGATATATAATAATGTACTTCAAAAATAATTATTTGGTATCTTGGATTTCGTTAACCAAACACATAGAAACTCGGAGAAATACCTGAGAATCCCTGGACTTCCGGCTCAGAGTTTTTTTAACAACACATCATATAAGTTGTCTTGAATTAAAATATCTATTTCAATTGTCCATACCATATAAGTTATAGAAAAAGAGTGAGGATAGTGATGGATGCTGAGAATGATTCGGGAATCGATCAGATTGGGATTGGAGCCCAAGGACAAGGACAGTTCGAGAGAAACGAAGAGGGAGAGACGAAATGGAGTGTTGGTTGAAGACCTGGCGGACGCCGGGGCACTGGCGGATGGCGATATTGCGGAGGCTGATTTGTTTCCCCCATTGTTTGTTTGCTCCAATTTATATGGCATACTACTTTTCTCGTGGAGATCTTTCATCTGCTACTCCGAGTTATAATCCCAACTACACTTGGCGTAGTATCTTGGACAGTCTATCACTTTTAGCCCGCGGAGTTGGATTGACAGATTGTTACAGTGAGTAATATTTATATTTGGTAGAACCAATAGCAAGGATGCAAGGTATAGCTTAATGTGGATCTTACTCTATTTTATGCGGGTCAAAGTATAGCTTTTCCCTCTCATGTGCTTTATGCATATTTTGGCTGGACAATTGGATAGGTTATGTCATTACCGATCACATATCAATTCCGGATTACCTTGGATATCATCACCAACAGAATATTCTGGAGTACTGCCATAATGAAAGATGTGAGTTGCACAAGAATTTTGTTGAGGCTTATCCGGCCACAGGAGCGGACATCGCGCCATACATGATTAGGCAAGCGAAAACTGATGTCACAATATGGCCTCATTCTAGAGATGGTGTAGTTTCGGCCAATGCAAGATATGCAAATTTGAATAATATGTCCAAAAAAAAACTTGTATCATGATCTTCGTGTATTTTTAGAGTTGTTAAATTAATATTTAAAGATTTTATTTTACCTTATTTAATAATAATTAGTATAAAAAATTTGGGAAAATGATAATTATAGTACCTGTGGTTTCGAAAATTTTGTTTCATGATCCTGAACTTCGTAAAATCAATTGGTAATCCTGTGGTTGACAACTTTTTTTGCGATAGAGGCTCGGAAAGGGTCTGGGGCAAATTATCGCTCAGAGCCTAGAAACGACGTTGTTTATGAGCTGATTTGTCATGCCACATAGGACAAGTTCGCCTGGTTGGTTAGCTGACATGGCTCGAAAAAATATCCATTTCGATCACTATTTTTTTATTTGTTTTAAAAAATCACTCCTTTCTCCCTTTCTTTCCCGTCGCCAACACTAAAACCCAATACTCTCTCTCTCTCTCTCTCCTCTTCCTCCCCAACAATAACACTAACACCCCACCGTCATCTTCATCCCACCACCATCTTCAACCCACCTCATCAACTTCATAAACAAAACAATCCACCTCATCACTAATAATAATAAAATCCCTCTTACTAATTAGCATGTCCATCTTTGTCAAATAGACAAAAGGAATCCCTAAACTCAATATTTAGCTGGGTTTATGTAGGATTTCGATTTGGCAAGCATTGAGTTAATACAATTTATTTATTTTTTTACTTTTGAATCAGAAAATTGGTGGAGTCAAACTAGATGGGTGGAATTGGATGTCGACCGTGCAGCCGCTGTCGAGGGCCGCCTTGTACATAATCCCCTTCCTCAGCATCACCCCGACGCCAACAGCAACTCCTCCAGCTTCCCCGACGACCGCTCGTCCCCGTAGAGTCGCTCACATCGTATTCGTCGTCCTCCCCCCCACACCCCCCCCCCCCCCCCCCCCCCCCCCCACCCCCCCCCCCCCACAGTAATAGGCCACCAGGAACGCCGCTGCCACGCAGTTGGCAATCAGGATGGCCGCGACCACACTAGGGCTGAGCCCTTTCTTCTGGGTGGGAGGGTCGTCGCCCAGCGTCAGGTTCCTCGGGGTCTGTGGGATTGAGCTAGGGTTTGTCGTTTTTGATTAGTTTCAATGGTGCCAAAGAAGAGTTGGCTTTAAACAAGTTTTAGTGTTAGCAGTTCATGGGTAACATCAAAGGAGAGAATGTCACGTTTTCTGTAGAGTGTGGGGTGGAAATGAATTAGGTTTGATGAGTTCACATGATTATAGGTTTTGTGATTATTAATGATAAGGTGGGAGGTTGACGATGTGGGTTGGAGATGGTGGCGGGGTGTTAGTGTTGGTGTCGGGGAAGAAAGGAGTGATGTTTGAAAACAAATAAAAAATAAGTGATTGAAATGGATATTTTTTTGGGTCACGTCAGCTAACCAATCGGGCAAATTTTCCTATGTGACATGACAACTCAGCTCAGAAACAACGTCGTTTCTAGGCTCGGAGCGATAATTTGTCCCTTACCTTTCCCGAGCCTCTGTCGCAAAAAAAGGTGTCAACAACAAGATCACCAATTGATTTTACGAAGTTCAGGATCATGAAGCAAAATTTCCGAAATCACATGTACTCGTTAGAAGTAGTATATACCAAGGAAGGAAGCATCTTGGGCCTGTAAGATGGTCAAAATAAATTTTGTCTTAGCTACCTACTCAAAGTTTAGAAGAAAAATAAGCAGCGTGCCGTATCAATCTTGAATCGCAAAAGTCCCGATCACTAATAACAAATCCTCATCATTAATAAAAGATTTAAATAGACGAAAGAAAAAAAAATCATTCTTTAATGATCAAAATGAATTTTTTAAACTCCGCAGCCGCCTTATCGAAAAAATTTCGTTATTTTCAGCTTTACTTTTTTTTTTGTCGGCCTAACTTCACATTTTAATCTTTCTAAAAGGGAATCGAATTTGGTAGGGACAAGAGCTCTCCTCACCTACGGGAAGCGAAGGAAGACTCGGTGGCAATTTTGTAATAAAATTAATAATCAGGGACAACATTAGAACACCCAATATAAATTTTAAAAAGCTAAAAATTAGGGATGTAGTATTTATAGAAATATAAAAAGGAAAAAATTTAATCAAAAATTTCCATTTTTAACGTAAAAACCTAAAAACTTCACGAACCTGTACCTAAACATCACGAACCCTAAACCTCAATTTGAATCGATGAACAAAGAACTTCTCCAATCTTGTTCTATCGAAGACTGGAGAGCTCAAACTTGAAAGAACAAGATGTTATCGTCTGCTAGCCGTGAAATCATGATCAAATCAGTGCTTGCCTCTATTCTTACTTATGCTATGATGTGTGTTAAATTTCCTAAGTTCATGTGTAAGAAACTTGATGGTCTTATGGTCAGGTACTAATGGTCTCGCAATGTTGAGTCGGGGAAGGTTCATTGGGTGAAGTGGACTAAAATGGCTACTCAAAACAAGCACGGTAGAATGGGGTTTAGAACTATGGAGGACATTAACTTGTGGATTTTGTGCAATTGGTTGGCAGCTAATGCCTCGGCAAGATTGTCTTCGTTGGGGCACCAAAGAATGTAACGGTCATAAGTTTATTGAGTGTGAGATGCATTTGTTTTTTTACTCATGTTTTGAACTTTATTTTCTTTTCCATATTTCTGTTTCGAACAATAAATAATGATGGCATGTATGGAGTGATGATCTCTTTAACAATGTTGCTTTTATTATATTATTATATTTTATAATTTTTGTTGAACTATTGTCAACAACTAATTGGTTTATTGAATATTATAACTTGCAAAAATATATCATCATCAAATATTAATATATATGGTTACCAAAAATTAAACTCTAAAATCAAAGATTTTTTGGCGGCAAAAAAATTCATAAATAAAAAGAAAAAAGTACACAAAGTTTCCTATGGCCTGCCTCCACTGACCCCACATCCCGGGCAATCAAAGACAGGGGCGAAGCCAGAAAATTTGGGAAGTGGGGCCAATATAATTTTTTTCAAAAAGTTTAACGTATGTAATTACAACATTTATAATTGTCCTCTACGATTACTCATGCGTTGAAATCGCTCCATAATAGCTACATTTTCAATACAATCAAATACATCTTTCTCGATATATGTAATTAAACAATCAGCTAGCAATTGATCTCCTATCTTGTTGCGAAGACGATTCTTCAAAATATTTATGGCAGAAAAGACTCTCTCAACACTTGCTGTCGCAACCGGCAATATCAAAGCTAATTTTATAAGCCAAAATACCGTAGGATAAATGAGATCTCTCTTCTTCGGCGTTCCCTAACCCTTCTTTTCTTTTTAGTGAAACTCTTTGATTTTTTCTTTCTTTTTAGCGTGAGTTTATTTTTTCTTTTCTATTTGCTTGCATGGGGGTGCGTGCGTTTGCTTTTTATTTTTTCATTATGTGTTTGCCTGCGTGGGCAACTAGGCTAGGCTAGGTAGGTAGGTACTATCTTTTTATTTTTTTAGTTGATTGCTTTATTATTTATGGTAGTATAGTTAGACTAATTAAGATCTTATAATATATATTAAAAGGTTAAGAAATGTCTGAATTTTTTAAGATTTGGTTTCAATTTTTAGGTTGATTAATTTTTTAGTGGGTTCAATTTCAAATTTTAGTGAGAACATACATTAAAAAATTACCTAGTTATCAAACAAAAAATTATGGGGTTAAACATAACTCCGCCCCTGGTCTAAGAGGTGGGGTCTTCTGACCAATTGATCCGAGGAGAGCCCGACCACCATATAGTCGAATCCGCTGATTCCCATAGGTCGGGCAGTCAGACTGACGCTCTCAGCTAATAGGCCAGCAAGACATCGCCTATCATCTATCCGAGCTGATCTTTCAAGTCAGCAGTCTTGGGGACCAACTACTAGATAAAAACCTAATAGCTGACCGCCTACATCTACTAGCCTCGAGTTATCCCGTGCAAAGGGTCCGATCCATTCAAGATTCTTGATTTGATGAACAATAAACATTAAATTTTCTATTAATTTGTACTTTTCATTAACAGTGTATTATTATCACATTCATCGGTAACATTTAATTTTTATGACGTAAAGGAACTAGAAAATTTATGATAAAATAATTTGCATATAAGATAATATTTTAGTCCAAAATTTTTCCAACTTATTAAGTGACCACAATGGAAATTATCTCCCTTAATATCTAATATTTTCTTAGAAATGATATGATATTCTATTTTGGGATACGGTATTCAATTTTGGATTTTAATCGATGGAGAAGGATATCCATGAAGTCAACCTACGTTCTCTTAGAGTTGCACAGTTTTCAGCAATGAGAGAGACTATAAATCATATTTTTTCCTTAAATCACCGGTTATTTGTATATTATAGTAGTAACTAATTAAATTTAAATCATATAAGATCTTTAAATAAGGACATACATCTCCTAACAAATTTTTACACCGTTGTCTTCCAAAAAATCAAAAACTCCAATTCATGTTGTAAGCATAGATGTGCTCGAAACGTTAACCTTGATTAATTTTGTTCAATTGGTTAGCTAGATGCTTTCATTTTTTCTTTAAAAATATTTTATTTTCTTATATTTCATGTTCTAAGTAACAAATAAAGAGGATATGTATGCATTAATATTTTTATTTTTAATGTAAATTTTATTAATCACGGACTCTTCATAATTATACACAGATTTGATTTCTAGTATAAAGGAGCATCTACCAAAATCGACAAAAAAATCAGTCTACAGATTTGATTCCGGTGTTGTTGGCGGAGCACGAAATAGCCGGCGTCCTCTGAATGGCCTTGCGTGGCATGGCATCTCACGTTGTATTATATCTCCTCTCAAAAACTGTTGGAATTGAATGATAATTCAATGTATGACCCAACAAAACCCAAGGTCAAGGTCCAAGTGGCAAGGCCCATGGTGGGTCCCATTCCAAAGTGGCATTACCACATCTGAAACCACAGGCTAGCCTCCAGCCTCCAACGCCTATATATAGGCCCCCTACCCTCATATACCATCATCCCACTACAATTGTATATCGCTTCTTTTAGTATTTGTAGTATCTACTTTCTTCCTCGAAAAAAAATTCTGAGTACCCAAAGGTTCGTTGAGACTTCAAGGATCGTTGTATTTCAAACTTGAAGTGTAAAGTCATTGTATCTTGGGAACGATTGCCGTAGACCGTAAGTATTGAATACGGGGCAATCTCGTCTTACGGAGAAAGAGTTAAACTCTTGCCTCGACTTAGATCCTAATCAAATACACCATAATCCTCCGGATTACAACAATAGTAAGACGAGATTAAGTGTATTTGAAGATGGCATCACTAAGCACTGCTGTAGCACCAGTCCTAGGAACTGTCCGATCCGAAAGGCCGGCTAAGTTCAATAGGACCGAGTTCAAGAGGTGGCAGCAAAAAATATTATTTTACCTAACTCTCAACCTAGTGTGGTTTTTGAAAGAAGAAGCCCTTAAGGTGGAGAAGGATGAGGTAGATAAACAAAAAGTCAATGCTCTTGAGGCTTAGACTTATAGTGACTTCCTATGTCGTAACTACATCCTGAATGGATTAGACGACACCCTCTACAATGTCTATGAAGTAGCCAAGATTGCAAAAGAATTGTGGGATTTCATGGAAAAGAAGTATAAAATAGAGGATGCCGAGATGAAGAAATTCATCGTCGGGGGATTCCTCGACTTCAAGATGGCGGATTCCAAGAAGGTCATAGATTAAGTGCAAGAGTTATAACTAATTCTGCATGAGATCCATGCCGAAGGAATACACCTAAGTGAATCTTTCCAAGTGGCAGCAATGATTGAAAAACTACCACCACTGTGGAAGGATTTCAAAAACTACCTCAAACATAAGAAGAAGGCAATAGGCCTTGAGGACCTGATTGTGAGACTAAGGATTGAAGAAGACAACCGAAAGTCCAAAGTTAAAAGCAACAGGACCAACTCTGAAGCCAATGTATATCTCGCTGAAAGAGATAATGGCAAGAAGAGGAAAAAGCCGACAACAAGTAGATGAAGCAAGTACCAATGAAAAAGATGTCCAAAAGGATCAAGGGCAATTGCTTCAACTACGATAAGTCTGGTCACATGGCCAAAGATTGTCGTCTACCAAAGAAGGACAATCATGATCATGAGATTGGTTCGTCGATACAGGGGTAACCCGCCACATCTTCTCAGACAAGGAGATGTTCTCGACTTATACCTCGATCACTAGACGGAAGCTGTTTATGGGTAACTCTGCAACTTCCAAGGTAATCAGATTGGGTAAGGTAGTCCTGAAGCTGACCTCGGGAAAAGAACTGACCCTCAAGGATGTACTGCATGTCCCAGACATCCACAAGAATCTAGTATCTGGCTCCCTGTTACGCAAAGCCAGAATGAAGCTAGTTTTTGAGGCAGATAGATTTGTATTGACCAAAGCTAGTCTATTTGTAGTAAAGGGTTACCTAGTTAGGGGACTCTTCAAGATGAATGTAATGACTGTACATCGTGCCTTTGAGGGCCAAAATAAAGTTGTTAATTCTTCTTACTTGGCTGAGTGTTCTAACCTATGGTATGATAGATTGGGACACGTAAATTTAAACTCACTAAGAAAGTTGGTAAGTTTAAATTTATTGCCTAAAATAGAGTTTAACTCAAACAATAAATGTGAAGTATGTGTTGAGGCAAAAATGGCCAAAGTACTTTTCTATTCAGTAGAAAAAAGTACTACACCTTTAGAGTTAATTCATACCGACATTTGTGATATGAAACACGTGCAAACTAGAGGTGGGAATAAATATTTTATCACATTTATCGATGACTGCACAAGATTTTGCTACGTATATCTTTTGAAAGGAAAAGACGAAGCTCTAGAAGCCTTCAAAAGATATAAGAATGAGGTTGAGAATCAACGTAGCAATAAAATCAAAATAATTTGAAGCGATAGAGGGGGAGAATATGTAGCTCCGTTTGAGGAATTCTGCAGTAAAATGGCATTATCCATCAGACAACTGCCCCATACTCACCTCAATCAAATGGCGTAGCTGAATGCAAGAATCGAACTCTCAAGGAGATGATGAATGCTATGTTGATTAGCTCGGACTTACCCCAGACCATGTGGGGGGAAGCTGTGCTCTCAGCTAACCATATTTTAAATAAATTACTACACAAGAAAAGGGATGAAACTCTGTTTGAATTATGAAAAGGTAGAAAATCTTCCTACGGTTACCTGAAAGTTTGGGGGTGCCTAACTAAGGTAGAAATACCTCTACCTAAAAGGGTGAGAATAAGACCCAAGACCGTTGACTACATTTTTATCGGCTATACCTACAACAGTAGTGCATACTGATTTCTAGTACACGAGTCAAAAAATCCTGACATCAATGAGGGAATGGTCATAGAATCAAGGAATGTAACATTCTTTGAAAATATTTTTCTTAAAAAGGAAAGAAAAGAAGCAAGCTCTAATAAGAGAACTTTTAAGGCTGCACAAGGTTCTGATCAAGATGCTCAGAAACCTAGATATAGCAAGAGGGCCAAGGTAGCCAAGTCTTTTGGTCCAGATTTTCTGACCTACATGTTAGAAAATGAACCCAGTACAATCCAATAGGCATTATCTAGTCTAGATGCTCCTATGTGGAAAGAGGCTATCAACAGTGAGATAGAGTCCATCATGCAAAATCACAAGTGGGAAATCGTGGATCTCCCACCAGGTTGCAAACCTTTAGGTTGCAAGTGGATCTCTAAAAAGAAATATAAAGCTGATGGATCAATCGACAAGTACAAAGCTTGATTGGCAGCTAAAGGGTTCAAACAGAAAGAAGGATATGATTTCTTTGACACATATTTGCCGGTCACAAGAATCACATTCATTAGAGTGCTCATAGCTGTTGCCCCACTCTATAACCCCAAGATACATCAGATGGATGTAAAAATAGCTTTCCTAAATGGAGAACTGGAAGAGGAGATATATATGGAACAACCTAAATGGTTTGTTTCCACTGGACAAGAGTATAAAGTATCCAAACTGGTCAAGTCACTATACGGGCTGAATAGGCACTGAAATAATGGCATAAGAAATTTGACAGAATAATGATGTCAAATAGATTCAAGATCAATGAGTGTGATAAATGTATATACAATAAAGGCACACATGATGCTTACGTAATTGTATGTCTATATGTAGACGACAGGCTAATCACGGGAAGCAGTAATGATCTTATCGTAAAAACTAAGAACATGTTAAAGAACAATTTTGACATGAAAGATATAAGTTTAGCTGATGTCATACTAGGGATCAAAATCTCTAGGATGACTGAAGAAATTTTCTTGTCACAATCTCATTATGTTGAGAATGTACTAAAAAAGTTTGAAAGTTTTGACAAACCTCCAGCTAAGACTCCGGTAGACCTGAGTCTACACTTCGCTAAAAATAAAGAGAACCCAGTATCTCAACTAAAATATGCAAAGATTATTGGGAGCCTGATGTACTTGACAAAATGTACACGCCCTGATATTGCATATTCAGTTAGCAAGCTTAGTAGATTCACAAGCAATCTAGGACCGGATCACTGGCTAACTTTGGATAGGGTTCTGAAGTATCTAAAATATACTATAAACTATGGAATACTTTATACGAGATATCCAGCTGTATTGGAAAGATACAGTAATGCAAATTAGATATCGGACACTAAAGACTCCAAATCCACTAGTGGTTACGTGTTCACCATAGGTGGAGGAGCTGTGTCCTGGAAATCCTCTAAACAAATGTGTATAGCTCGATCCACCATGGAGTCAGATTTTATAGCACTAGATAAAGCAGAAGAAGAACCTGAATGGCTCAAAAACTTCCTAGAGGATATTTTCTATTGGAAAAAACCTATGTCTCCTGTATTGATACATTGTGATAGCATGTTAGCAATCGGGAGAGCACAAAGTATGATGTAGAATGGTAAGTCTCGACACATCCGTAGGAGATATAATATCATTAGGCAATTGATCTCTGGTTGTATAATTACCATTTATTATGTGAAGTTGAAAGACAACATAGCTGATCCTTTGACGAAAAGAATCAACAGAGATCAAATGTATATTGCAGTAAGGGGAATGAGGTTAAAGCCCACACATTAAAGAACGTTCATTGTGGTAACTCAACCATGATGAGTGGAGATCCCACAAACTTGGTTCAAAGAGACAATTAAGTTATGGATTGTTCAGATGATCACTTAGAACCCATCACATTCTCAGAAGCTGCCCCAAGTACTAACCTGTAGAGGTGTGGTAAGGTTAAGCGTCTATGCTTTTAATGATTTCTATACCAGATAAAGGTAGAATATGGCAGGATACTCTTAATAGGAGATCACCTATATAAGTGTGAAGTGTGGCCACTTCAAATGGAACAAACACTTATGAATCTGAGATAAGGTCCATGGCCAAAACGAACACAACATGAGAACCAAAGGATATTAGAGCTATCATTGTGTAAATGTCATTATCTTGTTTTACATAAAAAAGCTAACTAGTTCAAGACACCGCGTTCATTGAGCAGCAAATAAATCTGATGGCATCTTACTAGAGAAGGTTCAAAGCTGTAAGCCACCTATCTCGATGCAATGATACCTCGTCAAAACTTTTCATAAAGTGTCAGCATGCATTAATCATCATTCATGTGGGAGATTATTGGAATTGAATGATAATTCAATGTATGGCCCAAGTGGCAAGGCCCATGGTGGGAGGCCCATTCCAAAGTGGCATTATCACATCTGAAATCGCAGGCTAGCCTCCAGCCTCCAATGCCTATATATAGGCCCCTCTACCCTCATATACTATCATTCCACTACAATTGCATATCGCTTCTTTTAGCATTTGTAGTATCTACTTTCTTTCTCAAGAGGAAAGTTCTGAGTATCCAAAGGTTCACTGAGACTTCAAGGGTCATTGTATTTCAAACTTGAAGTGTAAAGTCGTTGTATCTTGGGGACGATTGCCATAGACCGTAAGTATTGAATACGGGGCAATCTCGTCTTACGGAGAAAGAGTTAAACTCTTGCCTCGACTTAGATTCTAATCAAATACACCATAATCCTCCAGATTACAACAAAAACAAAAGTAGCCTCCCACAAATATAAGGTAATCTTTTAATCCAAAATTATAGCATTTATGAAGTTACCAATAATAACCGGGCTTTTTTAATACATAAAAAGTAACTATTTACTATGGCGTGAATCATATATGGTACCATTTTAATCCAAAATTGTAGCATTTATGAAGTTACCAATAATAACTGGAATTTTTTAACATATAAAAAGTAACTATTTACTATGGCGCGAATCATATAAGGTAATATTTTAATCCAAAATTATAGCATTTATGAAGTTACCAGTAATAAGGTGGAAATATCATCCTCGAAGTCTTATCTTTATTTTGAGGGATTATTAGGTGGACATAACTTACATTTCTATATAGAGCAAATTACCCTCACATCCCTGTACTTTGGTCACCCTCCCCCTAGGGTCCCTGACTTTTGGAAAATGACTGTCCCGTCCCTAAGTTTTGATGATAATAGACTCTCGGGTCCCTGGTTGATGTCATCGGCTCTTTTTTTTATTTTTGGTCATGAAAATGACCAAAATACCCTTAAACAAAAAATAAAAAATTTTATTCTTCAACCTTTGACCAAGAAACACCAATAACTAAAAATTAACTAAAAAATAAGATCAAACTAACCAACATAAAGAACACAGCCAAGAACATCACGAACACAACTAAGATCAAACGATAAAATCAATACCATCGACCCCGAAATCGACCCCGACAAATTCAAGACCCTAACTTCGATTGAACCCTAACTTCGATTAACCCCGGGTTCACTGCCAGAACAAAGGCAATTTGCAGCGGCACGACGAAGTTGATTAACCCAGAAATCAAAAGCCCTAACTTCGATTGAATCCCAAAATGAAGTGAGATGAAGTCGATGAACCCAGAAATTGAAACCATTTGGTCAATTTTTGCGATGACACGGCGAGGTTGATGAACCCAGAAATCAAAAACCCTAAATTCAATTTGCAACCGCAAAGGCGAAATCGGCAAAAATGACGATAAGATTGATATCAAAAGGTGGCCTCTCATCTTCTCCCTCCTCCTCCTCCGCCTCCTCCTTCGTTTCACAAAGTAGACCTCCTGATTGAGTCTTGCTCGATGCTCCTCGAAAACTGAAGCCCCTCCGTTAGAGCTTCAGGCAACTGACGGTGCTACGAGATGACGCCGAATGGCCCCACCGCAGGAGACAAGGTTGTAACTTCTCCGGGGAGGGGAGATGAAACACGTGTAGAAGTCGGGGGCTCTGTGGTGGTGGTGATGCAACGATGCCATTAACTTTTCAATCCTATACCTTTTGGTGCTGGAAATGGAAGATGAGGAGGACGGGAAGAACCACTGACGGTTTTGGTATTGAGTTTTTTGGAATTTATTTTTGAAGAGTTTTTTGTAATTAGATTAACAATTTCTAGGTTTTAATTTGTCGGGGTCGATGGTATTGATTTTGTCGTTTGATCTTAGTTGTGTTCTTGATGTTCTTGATTGTGTTCTTTATGTTGGTTAGTTTGATCCTATTTTTGGTTAGTTTTTAGCTATTGGTGTTTCTTGGTCAAAGGTTGAAGAATGAGATTTTGTTTAAGGATATTTTGGTCATTTCTATGACCAAAAATGAAAAAAAGAGCTGATGACGTCAGCCAGGGACCCGAGAGTCTATTATCATCAAAACTTAGGGATGGGACAATCATTTTCCAAAAGTCAGGGACCCTAGGGGGAGAGTGACGAAAGTACAAAGATGTGAGGATAATTTGCCCTTCTATATATGATAAATTGCACAGAAGGTAGTTTTTTGAACTTTCATATATTTACGACAGGTAATCTTATCCACTAATTTATATCCATTTCTAAGATGAAAGTTACCTATATAAATAGGTGATCAATCAAATGATACATATACAATTTGAAGTTAAAATGGCTAACTACTTTGGTCTTTTTCTTTTCCAAGTAGCAACAATCTTGTTCATGATTGTTAATGGGACTGCAAAGATCAATTTCATTCATAAAAAACATGTAGTAATCAACAACATTATTGGTTATGATCGATGACTCACTGTTTATTGTATATCTGCGAATAATGATCAGGGTGTTCATTATCTGCCACCTAGTGGACCTGATTCAACATATTCATTTAGTTTCTATCCGACATTTTTCGGGAACACATTATACCATTGTGGATTTGAATGGGTGTGGAAAGATGCCCAACAAATCAATCATACAATACACCAAAGTTGTACAGTTTTCGAGGGTAATAGAGATCAAGATTGTCTTTATGGTGTATGTGCTTGGAACGTTACAACCGATGGAATTTGTTCAATTGGTTGGCAGCCATATCTTTTTGGGAATTGCCTTCATTGGGGACCTGCATTGGGGACCTGCATGCAGCATCGATTCTTTGATCGAGTAGGAGATGTAATAAATAGCATGTTCTAAAAATTATTTTCTTTGTTCTTATTTTCTAGTCCGAACAAAAAATAAAGAAAACATGTCTCGATCGTCTTTTTAATAATCTTAATTTTATTAACCATCGACTCTTGATTCCTTTTTATTATATTTTATATTTGATTATTGTCAACAATGAATTGATTTATTACTTTCAGTAACTCTTCAAGAATACATCGTCACAAAATCTTTGCATATGTAGCTACCAAATACTAAATTCTTAAATGACGTAACTAAACTGAAATTATTAAAATTTTATTCATTCATAGTAGCTGAGACCATGGCCCAATCCATTGCTTTAAAGATATTTAAGGAAAATTTAAATTTAAAACGTAATATAAGTGCGAGTCATGGGGGAGGCCAAGTGAAACACAGGTGCTTCCATTCTGGATAACCCGATAAGTTTTGTATCTCCACTCAAAAATATAAGTTGTCTTTTAATTTTTTTATACGGACCAAGTAATTGAATTTTGAGTTGGTAAAAATTTTGATGTACAAGCAAAATTATATCAATAAATATTTAATATTATTATATTCTCAAAGATTTAAATTCAAATTTTTTTAATTAAATTAGAATAGCAATTTTGATTTGCAGGGGCTAAAAACTTTGGTGTTATTATTGTGGGGATCTAATCGGGGTTTTTAGCTTTCAGTACCTTTAGTTGTACTTAACATACATTTGCTATTTCTTTAAAAAAAATTATACATTTGCTATAGACATCTTCGGTGATCTTTTGGGAAGTAATAAAAATTTATTAATTAAAAAAATAAAACAAGGACTGCATTATTGATATAAGTAGTGAGTTGGGTCCGGCGCTCCTGAAACATAAAAAACCCCAATTGGTGATGGGCTTGATTGCATCTGTAATCTCGTTTTTGGGTTTTGGTGGGTAAATCTCTGCTTGTAATTATTCTTACTTTTAATACAAATCTACTTATTCAAAAAAATATTGATATAAATAATTTTTTAAATAAAAAGTCTATTATTTGGAAGCACGTATATATTGCTTCTGTAGCAGACGTAGTTTAGCCACCTTCTACAAAATTATCTTCGAGTAATTTTTATGCTGATCAAATTGATATAATTTTAATTATACATATTCGTATCAATTCAAGCTGTAATAATTTTATTAATAAAAATTAATATTACATGAAAGACAGAAGACTCCGGCCCTCAACATACTCAACGGCCGTCAAATAAAAACACATCTTATTTTTAGAATAAAAAACTTTATGTGAAATAAAAAAATTCATTCGATTCCGCTAACACCATCTTATCTTTAGAATTTTATTATTAAAAAAATCATTGATATGTGTTGGGCCCGGGCCCATTAGGCCCATAAGTTGGGTTGGATGGGCCAGTCAACCTGCGTTGCCCAGCCCGAAGCCACGTAAGCGCCACGTCAGCGTGGCGTGGCGCTGACGTCATATGTGGCATCCACGTGGCAAAGCTAGGGGTAGTCTTGCCACGTGGTGGACATGCGATCCGAAGCGCCACGTCACGTGGCGGACATGCGGTCCGAAGTGCCACGCGGCGAACATGCGGTCTGAAGTGCCACGTGGCGGACGTGTAGCCTAAAAGTGCCATGTGGCAGCCATGCGCGATACGTGGCATGCCACGTGGCGCATTTTGGTTGTCCGGATTTCCCTATAAAAAGGGGAATCCGGCTAGACCAATTAGAAACTTTGCCAACAACCACTCAATAAGAAAGGAAAAATTCTGGATTAGTTCCTGAATTTTGATCAGATTTTCTATAGAGGAAATCTCGTGAAAATCAATTACGAATCCGTTCAAACGTGATCGTAATTCGACTAGCACAAAGACGTTGCGGACCCGAGCCTGTGGACCTCTTGCTTCAACAAGTAAGTGATTTATTATTAACGAATTAGTTTATTAATTAAACGGGTTTAACACATAATTACTCGTTAATTATGCGTCAAAACTGTCAATTGGTATCAGAGCATGGTTGAAACCATGTTTTGATGATGATATGATGTTTTAATTCAAGTAATTATGTGATTTATTGAGTTAAAAATCGTATTAATCATGATTTTATGGAAAATCATAATCTGTTGGACTTTAATGTAATTAATTTAGAACCAGCGGGACTAAATTAAATTTTACCTAACTGCGTGAAACCTTAAGGTAACAATCTGAAATTTGACCGCTTACGTGGCACCTGCGTGTCATGTACCTCGGTGCAATTTTTGGAAAACTTGGGGATTAATTGGAAATTTTCCCAAAAAATCCCCAAATCGAAAATAAACCCTAATCGGGCAATTTGGGCGATTTTGCCCCAAATCGAAGTCGATTTCATCAGAAATCTGACGATTTCGATGCCGTAGATCGACGATAGTCGATTCTCCGGCTTCTCCCCGACGTTCCGATACCACGGTTGTGGATCGACGTCACCAGAATCGCGAGATTGAGGACGACGACGGCGGAGAGGCGCGGAATGGAGAAGACGACTGCGACGGAGAACGGCTGCACGACGGCCCGCGAAGCTGATACGGCCGTGCTCGCGAGGCCGAGACAAGTCGATTGCGATCGGTCTCGGCCGTTGGTTCGCCGCCGTTACACGGCGGTCGTAGGAGGGTGATGCGGTGGCGATTTTGCCTTCGCAGTCGGGGAGAGAGAAAGAGAAAGGAGAAATATGCGAGGGGCAAAATCGTAATTTTATGATTTTTCCCGAAAATATTTATACCCGAGTCAAGAAAATCAAAAAACCGGACGGATTGTCGTGGTTTCTTGGACTTAAATATTTGGGGTTTTTCTCTTTTAATTGGATAAAATCAGTTTTTATTCAATTAAAATACAATAAATTGATAAAATTTTTGAGAAATTTTTGTCAATTATGTTTATTAAAAGTATAACGATATTTTTAATAAACTTAAAAATAAAATATTTTGGAACGAGTTCCAAGATATGTTAAAGTTAAACTAAAATCACATAAATTGGTCCATAGTATGATCATCAAAAGATTGGAAAATGAGTTTTTCAATCCTATTTTGGGAAAATATGAGTATTAACCCGAAATTGAATTGCAATTGTTGCAAGATTTGATGGCTACTGGAGGAAGGTATCTGAACTTCTCTGCAACAGAACTTCGACAGAAGATTCTGAAGCACCGTTTACCGCTGCGTGTGTCTAAGGTTGACATGTATGTCATCGTTGAGCATATTGAGGCTGTTCACCGGGAGATGCAAGAGTGCATCTGGGCCGAAGGTTACGATCATGGAGAGGACTGGCCCTCTATGTTTCGAGACCTCCTGGTCACGATGAAAATTTGAGAAGATATGTGTGTCTTCTCGGCACCCGAGTTCAATATCCATAGAGATGCCCTCTATGGTCTGATCCATTATCTTGAGGATAAGGGTCTTCGCACAGAAATGATACCTTCTCCTATTCTGGAGCTGCGAAGCGGTTTGATCTTGAACCGCTACCTCGCTAAGGATTAATATTACAGTTTTCCTCCGCTCCTGATCATCTGGATCATGGATTCAATTCCAGTTCCGGCAAGTACCCTGGAACTTCTTGCCGGATCGTCCTCGCACCCGATCCCGACAGGATCGTCCTCAGACCCGGATCCAGATATGTGTCTGGATTCTCCTACCGGATCGCCTGGACATCCGATCCCTGTGTGATTACATGTTATGTTTAACTGTCCCCATGTACATATGTTATTTTTGGGGGACTTTTGTACAATAGGTTGAGACCTTATCTGAGTTTTTTGTACATGTGTGTATAAGCTCAGAATGTACAAATGCATGTAATTAAATAAAAATGTTTGTTTACTTACTTCCACTTGAATTCACTATCGATGAACTTTAAACGGTTGTAGTTTAAGATTAATACTTGAATGGTGAGGGGAAACATGCCCGCGACCCACTTCGATTATGAGATTAATCAAGAACTCCATATCATTAAAAGTTATGAGTGATTAGTAAATTGAATTATATTGCCAAATTAAATTGCTAATATGTTCTCATATTAAAAATCCCTATAGAGATGTAAGTCGCTTCTAAATTCATCATAGCTGAGCTAAACCGTGAGTTAAAACTCAACGGTGAAAACTATGACAATTGGAGTATGAAAATCCAATATCTGCTTGAGGAACAAGAGGTTCTGGAGCACATACATGTCATAATGGATGAGCCTGAAGAAGGCACAACTGCTCAACATAAGCGAGATAAGGAAGCTTATGTTATTTGGAAGAGAAAAACTACTACTGCTCGATTGATCTTGTTGAGTTCAATGATGGATGATATCACCAGAAAATTTCGCGTGCATGACAACGCGAAAGAGTTATGGGATGCTCTCAAACAAAAATTCGAAAAGCTTTCAGTGTCGAAGCTGCGTGCTTTGACCATAAAGTTTGACACCTTTAAAAAATGTCCGGAGGTTCCCATGAGGAAACACTTGAGAGTGATGTCCAATATGATATGATCAGTGAACTGGCAGAGGCTGGTCACATACTCAGCAACGAGCAGCAGATTCAAGCTGTCATCCATTCTCTACCACCAATTTGGGAACAGATGAAGATGAATCTTACCCATTCCGATCATTTGGTAACATTCAATGATGTTGCCAGACACCTTGAGCTGGAGGAAGATCGCCTCCTAGCTATAAAATCCCACCCTGAAGCCCATTCGATTTATTCGACTAGGAGTGGTGGGAAAAAGAAAGGTAAAGGGAAGGGTAAGTTTAAACAAACTCCAAAGGCTGAAAACCATGGAACCAAGTTGGATGGCTCCAAGGCTAAAAAGAATAAGCGGTTTAACATTTCAAAAGTGAAATGTTTTAACTATCAACAGAAGGGACATTTTGCAAAAGATTGCAAGATGCCCAAGCAGGTACATCTAAACTCAAGTGTGAGTAAGTTGTATGTATCCTCTTGTACCCTTCTAACTGAGTCACATTCTATGTGGGTGATTGATTCACGAGCGACAGACCATATAGCTAGAGACCGTTGTTCGTTCGTTGAGTACAGGCGGTTGCCGGCTGGAGCAAAAATCATTTTTGTCAGTAACAACTCGTTCGTGGATGTGAAAGGCCTGGGCACTTGTAGATTACACCTTCGTGGTGGTCGTGCCCTTCTTTTACATGATGTGTTGTTTGCTCCAGACATACGAAGAAACCTGATCTCAGTTTTGGCCTTAATGTCTTTAGATTTTTAGTTGTCATTTGAGAACGACACCGTTAGATTGTTTTTGGATGATGCCTATTTTGGCCTTGGATATATATCGGAAGGTTTTTTGATACTGGATATTGATCCTTGTGAAATTTTTTCCTTTGTCACTAGTTCAAACTCATCAGAGGATGATATTAAACTATGGCATTCTAGATATATCCATATCGGTCAGGATCGTTTAAACCGTCTAGCTAAGGCAGGACTGTTGGGCAATATAGAAAAATCTATATTACCTACTTGTGTATCCTGTCTAGAAGGAAAAAGCCCTAGAAAACCTTTTGGTAATGGGGCTAGAGCCAAATTTCCACTATAATTAGTCCATTCTAACATATGTGGTCCAATGAACGTAAGGGCAAGGCATGGAGCATATTACTTCATCACCTTTATTGACGACTATACTAGATATGGTCTGATATAACTGATTTCTCACAAGTCTGAAGCCTTAAACTGCTTCATGACATACATGAGTTTTGTTGAGAATCAGAAGGACAGAAAGATAAAGGCTTTACGAACTGATCGTGGCCATGAATATCTTTCTGATGAGTTCAAAGCTCTATGCATTGCAAAAGGAATTGAACATCAGTTGTCCATTCCTTATACACCACAGCAAAATGGAGTTGCTGAAAGAAGGAATAGAACCCTTCTTGATATGGTTAGATCGATGATGGCAGAGGCAAGTTTGCCTATATCATTCTATGGAGATGCGCTCCTGACTGCCGCATACGTTCTAAACCGTGTTCCCTCTAAGTCTGTTACAGCCACTCCTTACGAAATGTGGACAGATCGAAAGCCCGATTTATCCTATTTTAAGCCATGGGGGTGTGCGTCCTATGTCCTTTCTACCTCAAGTGCTTTCAGTAAATTAGGACTGAGAGGTAGAAAAAGTATCTTTATAAGATACCCAGAGGTATCTAAAGGGTACGTGTTCGTGGGTGAACTGGACAATGGACATGTAACGGAATTTGAATCACGCGATGTCACTTTTTTGGAGAATGAATTTCCAAAATTGGGGGAGGTTAGTAGTGACCTTACCCTTTATGAGACAAATGAACCAGAATCATCTGGATCACTTCTTCCGAGTGGGAGAATTGAGGAGGAAGATAGAGATTTTCTGGAGAATTGAGGAGGAAGATAGAGATTTTCTAACTCAAAATGATCCGGAAGGTCGTGATCTGAGTCCTGAAAGGGAGGTAATTCCTTATTCCAGTGGGAGTATGGTATTTCCACCCAGTGGGAGTGCGATTCCTGGATATGATGAATATATGAGAGATGTTTTTCAAAACCGAGAATACCGTAGGTCTAGCAGAACAAGCATGCCACGCCGACGATTTGACATCGAAGGCGAGGCTAATGCGTTCTTGGTATCAGTAAATAAATTTGGTAGTCCAAGTGAAATTCTTCTGGCCATCCTGCAGGATGAAGATGAACCTAAAAATGTATCTGGAGCATTGTCATCTCCAAAATGTGATGAATGGATGAATGCAATGGATGAAGAAATGTCTTCTATGATCAAAAACCAGGTTTGGGATCTGGTTGACCTACCTAAGGGGCGTAGGGCAATTGGGAATATGTGGATTCTCAAAATCAAGCGCAATGCAGATGGCAGTATCAAAAGATACAAAGCGCGTTCGGTTGCCCAAGGGTTTAAACAACAGGCTGGGATAGACTATGAGAAGACTTTCACACCTGTTGTTAGATTTACGTCAATTAGGGTCATTATAGCGATTCGACCTGGCAGGGCTGACCAGAAAAGTAGGTTGTATCATTATGAAAGGAATATTGTTAAGGGAGAAGGAACTCTGTTCATCACATTCTGAGTTTCGTGGTTTAGGTGCACCAATTGTATTGAAAAGTACAATAGTGAACCCGAATATAATTATTTGAAATCACTGATGTGAACAATGGAATGTGACATGAGTCCTGGGGTAATAGCATACATTATACAAGAAGGTTGTCGAGATGCTACTATTCAAATAGCCTGAGTGTCTGTGCTCTTGAATTTGGCTTAACATACTCGACGTGTGCTGGTCGCACGAAATCCTTTAAAGAAATCTGATAATTGTTGATCAATGTCAATAATAATTGAGTGGGAGATGTTGGACCTTGGGCCCATTAGGCAATTATTATTGTGCCTAATTGGGCCCGGGCCCATTAGGCCCATAAGTTGGGTTGGATGGGCCGGTCGACCCGCGTTGACCGGCCCGAAGCCACGCAAGCGCCACATCAGCGTGACGTGGCGCTAACGTCATAAGTGGCATCCACGTGGCGCATCCACGTGGCACCACGTGGCAACGCTAGGGGTAGCCTTGCCACGTGGCGGAAATGCGGTCCAAAGCGCCACGTGGCGGGCATGCGGTCCGAAGTGCCACGTGGCAGACGTGTGGCCTAAAAGTGCCACGTGGCGCATTTTGGTTGTCCAGATTTCTCTATAAAAAGGGGAATCCGGCTGGACCAATTAGGAACTTTGCCCACAACCACTCAATAAGAAAGAAAAAATTCTGGATTAGTTCCTGAATTTTGATCAGATTTTCTATAGAGGAAATCTCGTGAAAATTAATTTTGAATCCGTTCAAACGTGATCGTAATTTGACTAGCACGAAGACGTTGCGGACCCGAGCCTGTGGACCTCTTGCTTCAACAAGTAAGTGATTTATTATTAACGAATTAGTTTGTTAATTAAACGGATTTAACACATAATTACTCGTTAATTACGCGTCAAAACCATCAATATGGATTGGTGTTCCACATGGCAGCTACCTACGGGGAACTGATCTACCCATTTTTTATTTTCAAAATTAGTTATTTTGAAAATGCTGTAAGTTAATATTCATTTTGGGAAATTTATTAATTTGTTTACCCAGTTTGAAAAAAAACCCGTCGAATCCCGCTTTTATTTTTCTTTTTTGAGCTGAAGCGGTGATTTTGGTTTGGTGGATACTGGATAGCCGATAAGACCGAACAACAAAGAAACGTCACCGTTTTAAGAGATATCTCCTTGAGCAAGTGTTCTAAATATATAGCCGATGATACTTATTTCAAGTCGAACCTAATTAGAATATTATTTATAAAATTTCGATTTATTAAATATTTAATAGTATACGGTTATCATAAGCGATATATTTTAATTCCAAAAAATAGGCTACTTAAATTGCATATAAGCTAATATTTTATTCAAAAATTGCAGTAACTTATAAAGTTACCAATAATAATAAGATAAAAATCATAATATCAATTGTTATAAATATCAACACATGCTAATGTAAATGAAAGAAGACCCTTGCACCAAAACAAAACTGAAAGAAGACCCTCCTATTAAAATGCTAATAAAATCAATAGAATAATATAACAAAATAGGACTAGAACTCTCAATCCGGGTAATAATTTAATTAGCAACCAAAATTAATTAATTCAAAAACTACCAAACAAGGCTCCAAATAATAATACAAATCCTAAATAGAATCGATTTCTTATTATTGCTTATAACGCTATTGCCTAATATTAGTCAGGAAAATGAGCGTTGTCTGGCCCCGTCTAGCTGTACATAGTCTACTTGACTTCCATATATAAATATAAAAGAATAACATTATTTTACATTAAGTTCCTTCTATTTATAAAATGAAGGTTTGTAAATAAATAGGATCTGTGCTCAAATAGACACGTACAATTCGGAAGAACTAGATCCGAAGAGTGTAGTTGAAATGGCTAAAATCTCGTATCTTTTTCTCTTCCTAATAGTAACAATGTTGTCCATGACGGTTAGTGGGACGACATTGCTCGACAAAAATGATGGTATATTTGATAAAATTACGGTCGTTCTTAATAACGGTCTTGGTTTTGGTCGATGGCTCACTGTACACTGTAAATCTTCGGATGATGACTTGGGCACTCATAATCTGACACCCGAAGGACCTAGTTCAACTTACTCATTTAGTTTTCATCCGGGCCCTTCCCCTTTTAAGACCACTTTATTCCATTGTGGATTTACATGGATAGAAAAAGATTCTCAGCAAGTCAACCACACAGTAACCCAAAGTTGCACTGTTTACGACTATGAAAGAGACGGTGGAAAATGCCATAATTGTGCTTGGAATGTTAAATCTACAGGGATCTGTGGAATTGGTTGGATTGGCTGTTTAAACTGGGGCAGTGAATGCTGAAGGGTGTGATTTAGCATGAGATGTAATAGTTTTCATCATGTCCTAATAATTATTTTCTTTAATCTTGTTTCATGTTTCAAGCGATGAATAAATAGGACATGTATGAGGTGATCATCTGTTTAATAATTTTACTTTTATCAATTAATGGGTCATGAGCCCTTCTATGGTAGATTCTTAGAGTGTGACAAGTTTAAAATCTAGACTGTTCATTTTTATAAGCATCCACGAATTGAGTTCACGTTATCTGACGAGTGCTGGTGAATATAGGCAAGGCATCCAAAACTCCTCATGTGACCATAATTGACGGCTTTGCTAAAAAGAACTTCATAAGGTATCTTGTTGCTGATCGCCACCGAAGGTAGCTGATTGATCAAACAGACCGTCGTAAGAACACACTCTCCCCAAAACTCCACTGGCAAGCCTGCGTGAAAACGGAGTCCCCTGTCATTGACGGAGGCACGATACTTCCTCACAATTGTCGATGACTTCAGCCGTGGTGTATTGGTCTATTTGATGAAGCAAAAATCGGAGGTAGGAGAGCTTACTTTATCAACAAGTCGGAGTGCCCTGTCTTTAACGTGACTCTGATACCATGTGAAATTGGGTGCCACTTACTTTATCATTAGAATCACAGGTATATATACAAGTTACATGACCTCCTAGGGTGTCGTTGTATAGCTAGGATTGCCGCCTCTACTTGCTTGGCTTACAAGAAAGATATCATAACTTATACATTCCAAATCGAACTTGCCAACTTGACAAGTTTCCATAACAAAAGTAGTCTCTTATTTGGACAAGCGATCATCGTATCCCGCTTTTATTTCTCTTAACGAGTTGGAGCGGTGATTTTGGTTCAGGAACGATAAGGATACTCGTCATTTAGGGGGTCTGAATTGGGCACGGAATGCTCAGATTCCGAACCGTTCGGAATGAAGACACGCGGGGACTTTTTTGCAAACGCGCTAAAATATGAGGATCAAAATGAAAAAAACCACGCACAAACGCTGGCCGGATACAAATGTCATTATCGCATAACTGTGCATGCCAATACCACATAACTGTGCATGCCACTATCACATAACTGCGCATGCCAGTGTGACCTTTTTGCAAAAATGCTAAAATATGGGGGACCAAAATGAAAAAAACCATGCGCGCCATTATCATCAACGGGGACTTGCCACTGTCAAAAATACACATGCCATTATCACATAACTGCGCTTGCCATTATCACATAACTGCACTTGCCATTATCACATAACTACGCTTGCCACTGCGGTCCCCTTTCACTCCAAACCGTACGGAATCGATTCATTCAGTCCGTGCTCAATCCACTCCCTCATTTAGGAACACGATTAAACTAATTTATTGTTTTGAAAGTTATGATTTGTTCAATAATTAATAGTACTCTGTTATCGTAAGCGATATGTTTTTATTCAACAAAATTAGATTACTAAAATTGATAATAATTGCAGCAACTTATGAAGTTACCAACAATAAGGTGGAAATCATCTCCCTTTTTTTGGTTTTGAATGATGGAGTTCCGGTACTCATCGCCACCTCCCCCGATGTTCCCTGGCTACCAAACACCAAAACACGCCATTAGTACCTTCTGGAGAACTCCACAGATATGGCTAATTATTAACAAAAAAAAAAGCAGTTGTAATGTTTTCCTTATTATTTATTATTCATACATGTTCATGAGGAATCGAGGAATCTTGTAACGTCCCTCTTCACGGGTGCTTCCTGTTTCCATTCTCTTCCTCCTTATTTCTTGGGTTAAAATTCTCTTGGACGTAACTTTTATTGGTGAATCATTTTCCTGTTTTGGTTTTGATAGAAAGAGTGGCTAGGATGATCGCAATCTATAGCGATTTCTAAGTTTTTATTTTGCAAAGGGGTATAATGGATTTTTTCATATGAAAATTCTAGTGTCGTCAATAATTTGAAGTATTTCTATAATATAGGATTCTAAATATCTATTTTCAATAATACAGGCTAACTAAGTATCTTTAACCCTAAATATTATTATTAATAAACTCTAAAATCTTAGTATAAATACTACTTCAATTGCATATTAGCTATTATTTTGTTCTAAAATTGCAGCAAGTTATGAAGTTACAAAATAATAATAACGTGGAAATAAAATATCAATTGTTAACATCAACACGCGCCAATGATACTAAAGAAGACCCTCCTATTTAAATGGTAATAAAACCAATTAAACGGTATAACAAAATATGACTAGAGCTCTCAAATCGGGGTCTGGATTGGGCACGGAATGCTCAGATTCCGAACCGTTCGGAATGAAGACACGCGGGGACTTTTTTGCAAACGCGCTAAAATACAGGGACCAAAATGAAAAAAACCACGCACAAACGCAGGTCGGATACAAATGCCATTATCGCATAACTGTGCATGCCAATATCACATAACTGTGCATGCCACTATCACATAACTGCGCATGCCAGTGTGACCTTTTTGCAAAAATGCTAAAATATGGGGGACCAAAATGAAAAAAACCATGCGCGCCATTATCATCAACGGAGACTTGCCACTGCCAAAAATACACATGCCATTATCACATAACTGCGCTTGCCATTATCACATAACTGCACTTGCCATTATCACATAACTACACTTGCCACTGCGGTCCCCTTTCACTCCAAACCGTACGGAATCGATTCCTTCACTCCGTGCTCAATCCACTCCCCTCAAATCGGGTGAAAAGTAATTAGAAAAAAAATTAATTAAAAGACTACCAAAGAAGTCTTCAAATAATAATACAAATCCCAATTAGATTCGATCTCTTATATTTGCTCATAACGCTCCTGTATCATATTAGGTAGGAAAATGAAGGTGGTCTGTCTATATATGGCACACCTGATTTCCATTATATAGGAAGGAAATTAATTTCCATTATGTTCCTTCTATTTATGAGATGAAGTTTTGGAAATAAATAGGTTCTGTACTCAAATGGACACATACAATTTGGAAAAACTAGATCTAAAGAATGAGGTTGAAATGGCTTATAACTTGTGTCTTTCTCTCTTCCTAATGGCAACAATGTTGTCCATGACGGTTATTAGGACGAAATTGCTTGACAAAAACGATGGTATATTTGGTAAAATTACAGTCGTTCTTAATAACGCTCTTGGTTTCGGCCGATGGCTAACCGTACAATTTAAATCTTCGGATGATGATTTGGGCGCTCATAATCTGACACCCGAAGGACTTAGTTCAACTTACTCATTTAGTTTTCATCCGGGTCCTTACCCTTTCAAGGCCACGTTATTCCATTGTGAATTTACATGGATAGAAAAAGATGCTCAATCAGTAAATCACACAGTAACCCAAAGTTGCACTGTTTATGACTTTGAAAGAGACGGTGGAAAATGCCATAATTGTGCTTGAAATGTTAAATCTACAAGGATCTGTGGAATTGGTTGGATTGGCTGTTTAAACTGGGGCAGTAATTGTAGAGGGGTGTGATTTAGAATGAGATGTAATAGTTTTTATCATGTCCTAACAACTATCTTCGTTGATCTTGTTTCATGTTTCAAGTGATAGATAAAGAGGACATGTATGAGGTGATGTCTATTTAATAATTTTACTTTTATCAATTAATAGGTCATGAGCCCTTCTATGCTAGATTCTTAGTGTGACAAGTTTAAAATCTAGACTGATCGTTTACAAGCATTCAAGAATTGAGTCCTATCGCTATTTATTATTACTTTCGTATTTATCTAGTTCAAGTTATCTATAAAGGTTCGTAATGACCAACTTTCTAAGAAGGATGAAAAACGTTGCCTCCTCAATACTTTTGGTGAAGAATTTGTTTAGATTCTTTCATTGGTTGGTGGGTTTATTTATAAGTTGATCGATCTGGTGTTTACTTTTTTACCCACATGATCAACATTTATTTGTATATTGGTGAAGTCCAACCTCGTAGAACTATCAGCTCAATGAATTCCATTTGTAAGATCCTATTAGAGATTATCACAGTTGTAGTTACAATAATGATGGCTATTAAAATAGTAGTATTGAAAATTTAAATTTAAGACCGTAATTACGTGTGAGTCATGGAAGAGACCAAGTGAAATGCAGACGCCCCCATTTTGGATAAGTTTTGTATTCCCCTCAGAGAAAAAGTAGTCTCTTATTATTTTAGTTTATAATGCGTGATATCGAGAGATCTTGATCAAATTCTAGACTCGATTTGGTAAAAAATTTAAAAAATGATAAAACTCTCATAACAAGTATCTAATACTTTTGTGTTTTCAAATACTCAAATTTAAAATTTTCTAGTTTAATCTGAAGTAATTCATTTAAGTATTTGTTGTTAAAAGTAGTCTCTTAGCGATCACCGTGTCCCGCTTTTCTCTCTCTTACGAGTTGGATCTGTGATTTTGGTTCAGGAACCATAAGGATACGTCGTCGTTTAGGAACACGATTAAACTAATTTATTGTTTTGAAAGTTATGATTTGTTCAATAATTAATAGTACACTGTTATCGTAAGCGATATGTTTTTATTCAACAAAAACAGATTACTAAAATTGATATTAACTAATGTTTTAGTCTATAATTGCAGAAACTTATAAATTTACCAACAATAAGGTGGAAATCAATTATCGCAACCTTGAACAATGGGATTCCCATACTCATCCCCACCTCCCCCGATGTTGCCGGGCTACCAAACACCAAAACACGCCATTACTACCTTCTGGAGAACTCCATAGATATGGCTAATTATTAACCAAAAAAAGTAGTTGTAATGTTTTTCATATTATTTATTTATTCATACATGTTTATGAGGAATCGAGAAATCTTGTAACATCCCAAAATTGCACTGTGTATGAATATGAAGAGACATGGAAAGTGCCATAATTGTGCTTGGAATGTTAAAGCTACAGGAATTTGTGGAATTGATTGGACTGGCTGCGTAAACTGGGGCAATGAATGCACAGGGTAGATTGAACATGAGGTGTAATAGTTTTTATCATGTCCTAAAAATTATTTTCTTTACTCTTGTTTCATGTTTCAAGCCTTAAATAAAAAGGACTTGTATGAAGTGACCATCTATTTAATAAATTAACTTTTTGATGTTACTCTACACTCTGTTCGACGTCACTTTGTTATTTTCGTATTTATCTAGTTCCTATTATTGAGGGAGGATGGAGGATAGTAATGCCCAACATTTTAGGAAGGAAGCAAAATCGTTGGTGAAGAATTTATTTAGATTATTTTGTGGTTTGATGAGTTTGTTTATAAGCGGGTCGATTTTGTGTTTATTGTAATACTTACACAACCTATATTGCATCATACTTTGGTGAAATATCAGCTCGTGCAAATATCAGCTCGATGAACTTCATTTGCAGAGAACTATTGAGATTACCACTAATTTTTAGTTACAACAGTAGTGGCTATTTAAGAAGGACATTTAGCCTAATAGTACAAAGCATATGAGGATTTAACGGAGGTATATGGTTCAAATTCTAACCGATACAATTACCATTATTAAATTTTGGATAAATTGTCCTCAGGTATCTGGTCTATAACGTAATTCCTGGCAGGGACCCTACCATTTGAAAAAAATATTTTGTCATCCCTATTCTTTAATTTAATGTTGATCTCGGATTTCTGGTTGACGCCAACAATCATTTTTTTATTTTTTTCATGAAAATAATCTTTATATTCTTAATTAAAAAACAAAAAAATATAACTTTTTCGACCACCGGAAACACCAACCAGACCAACCCAGAAATACTAAATCGAATAAATAAAATACTCAATTAACTTTAACACTCTTTTGTTCACCCACCCACCCATCCATCCCCTCCCCTCCCTTCTTCTTCCTCAATAATACCATTTCATCCGTAGCTGTCGTATACATTCTCCGAAGGGGACATCAGGTATTAACCAGCCCGCAAATAAGATAAGGTTTTAAAAGACCTAATCGAAACGAAATTGATGCAATAGAGAACGCGTATAGACAAGAACGATAATGACGTATTCCGTAAACTCGCAAGAGAACAATTTGAAAGACAAGACAAGTAGAAAAATCAATTCAATTGCCTAAAACAATAGACAATATGTCCTATTTATAAAGAAATAAAACAAACCTATTACATAAAATCCTACTAGAAATCAAAATCTTAATAATAACCCTAAAAGTATAGACAATGACTAATAATGACTACAACTAATATCATTATTTATCTCCATCATTCTCCTCCGGTTGGAGAAATTCGTCCACGAATTTGGTGTCGTCGGCTAGTTTGAGATCTTCCTACGTGTACTCTTGAATACTTTCGAACCACGTGTTGATACCTGGTATATCCCATCCCAGCAGAACAAATATTTGGAAATCTTAGAACCATAAGTATTCACGTGAAAGACCACGAACTCACTGTTTCTGACAGATCTTTCATCATCCTTGAGACTGTTCCACAAGTTCAACAATAGAATATTCTCAACATATGCGAACTTATTAACTCCGAGAAAGTCAATATGCTCGACATACTCGACCTCATAATCCTGGACAACCTGAGGTAAAGGCACATCCAATAACTCACCAGCAACAACTTTCTTAACCTCGTCCTCCTCACCAGGGTAGGAGTCATAAATAGGCGAACCACATAAGTAATCAGGGACTTCATCGTAGGAACAAATCTGATCGTTTGGTGCAAGCGGTACCCAAAGGTTATCCACGGTAACCTCGTCATCCGACTCCATGTACTCGATGACAGGTGGTGGTGCAACGATGAGGTGGTGCGGAATGGTACCCATTGCCGTGGTACCTAGCGAACGAAGCAAGGTTAGTACCTCGTTCATTTGTTTTACTATAGCATCCATACGGTGCTCAAGGTGATCGTGGCTGGCCGCCTCCTTATGTGTATCCCATTTCGGCGGCATCTTACAGGAGTGTACGGTTAATCACTGATACCAACTGATGCAGCAGAGAGCATATAGACAAGAACGATAGTGACTTATTCTGTAGACTCGCAAGAGAACAATCAGAAAGACAAGACAAGTAAGAAAACCCTAAATTTTATAATCAATTCAACTGCCTAAAATAATAGACAATAGGTCCTATTTATAAAAAAATAAAATAAACCTATTACATAAAATCCTACTAGAAATCAAACTCTTAATAATAACCCTAAAACTATAGGGACTGACTAATAATGACTACAACTAATATTATTATTTATCTCCATCAAAAATCCTCACAATTATTCTTACATTCTCAAAAGCAGTTCTCTGAGCAAGAGGGTTGTATGGAGTGGAAGGGACAAACTCGCAGTACCAGGACGGATTGTTCCAACGTCTCAATTCTTTCTGGAGTACAAAGTGGTTCGGCGGAAAGCACTTGAAATACTCATAGTCATCGTTTAGGCTTTTCAGCTGTGACGAAATCCAAATGGATACTCTACACCATTGTACAGCAGCCAACAAATTGGTCAAAAACTACAATCAATGGGTAGGATGCGGTTAGAATTTATAACACTAAGATTTTTACTGTTTATTTAAAGGTGGACCCACATAATTCTCTTTATCTTCTTTAAAAATAAGGATCTGTACATGATATATAAGACCCACATTCTTACAATTTTTTTGGACCCACATTATTATCTTTATCCTCTTTAAAAATAAGGATCTGGACATGATATATAAAACCCACATTCTTACAATCTTTTTTAAAGTTGAACCAGATCCTAACCCTTATTCTTTATTAAAATAGGGATTCGGCTAGGATGCGAGTACTTAAAATGCCACTTGATTGTTCGCAAAAAGACACTGAAAAATATGAACGTAATTGATTCGTTCATTAAAATAAGTCAATATAAAGAAATCAAAACTTGTAAAAAAAATTCGAAGCAAGGTGGGCCGAGATTGAAATTTTGGTATTATATTTAGTAGTTAATATTATCTTAAAAAATTTGGGTAGTATCATGGAAAAATTCTAGAGGTCCAAACTCATGCTCTTATAAAGATCTCGACGGAATTCGAATTTAGACCCAATAAAAAATAACTAATCTTGGACACTTCGAATCTGAATCCAACTATATCCTCAGAATAAAGATTTAATTATCATCCCTACACAATTGACATTGATCGAAGTGATGAGCAAGCTTGAACGTAGTTACCGTCGAGTCCCTACCCTATTAAAATTAAAGGAAGATGCTTCCTTGATTTAGGGAGGAAATTATGGAATGTTTCCTTATTTTCCTCCCCAATTTAAGAAAGATGATTCCTTAAATTCCTCCTCATTTTCCTCCTTAAATTCCTCCTCATTTTTCTCCTTTATTGTTTGTTTATACAACTAGGTAGATTCACTTCTTAGTATAAATATCCATGTTGTACATCATTATTTTCTAAGTTGTTCATTCATAAATCAAAATTCTACAACTTCATTTCTCCTTCTTTCTCCTTATATGTAGTTTCTTAACATGGTATCAGAGCATTAAATCTCTGTACTCTTCCGCTTGAAAACATTGTCTTGTTCCTCTTCCTCTCCTTCCTCTTCCTTTCAAAAATCTATTCAACAAAATGGCAGTGATACAATCTGCGCGAGTCCCTACTGGTGATTTTACAAATCCCTTTTATGTACATCCAGGAGAGAGCCCTGCTGAAGTTCTAGTCTCCCCTCTCCTTAATGAGAAAAATTATCACTCTTGGGTACGAGCTATGAGTCAATCTCTCGAATCCAAGAATAAGCTGGGTTTTGTTGACAAAACCATTACAGTCCCAAGTCGGGAGGATGCTCTGTTCCCTTCTTAGAAGAGATGCAACACCTTGTGATAAGGTGGTTGATTCGCTCCATTGAACCAGACCTCGGAGAAAGCCTTCTCTGGTTTGATTCAGCTACTGATATGTGGGACCACCTCCATGAGCATTTTGGCCGTGGAGACTTCGTCAAGATTGCCAATTTGAGGAAGGAAATCTCTAACTATTCTCAAGAAATACTCTCTGTCAATGAGTATTTCTCAAGATACAAATCTCTTTGGGACTAGCTGGTTCAGTTTCGTCCTCTACCCGCCTGCAAATGTGCCCCAGATGCTCACATTACCTGTGCTGCAACCACTTAAATGGCGGAGCAACTTGCACAAGATCACATCATGGGATTCCTGACAGGTTTGAATGACAATTTTTCTACTGTTAGGACCCAGATTTTGATGCTTGATCCACTTCCTACAATGACTAGAGTTATGTACTTAGTCACTCAATATGAAAGACAAATTATAGACTTGCCTCTACCGCCTAAACCAAATGCTGCTCCTGCCACTTTCTCTTCACATATTGTGAATGATTCTGCTGCTATGCTTGCTGCCCAATATACTGCTAAGTGCTTTGGTTTAAAGAAACCCTTCTGTACACACTGTCACAGAGAGGGACACACCATTGAGAAGTGTTTTAAGTTGCATGGTTTCCCACCTGGTTGGAAGCCAAAACCAAGAAATGGCCAGGTGATTGCAGCAGCACATGGTGAATCTTCAAGCAGTCTTACTGGAAACTATGGTTTTAGCCAGGAGCAGATGAGAGGACTGATGAATATGATGCAGAAAACACTCTCCCAAGGGCAGGTGACAGCTCATTCTGCAGAACCTATTACAGAAGAAGCTTATGGTTCCAAAGTGAATTCAATGACTCACCTGTCTAATCCCAAGATGAATTCAGTAGGTACTTTTTCAATCTGTAATCTGCAGGGAGATCAGAATATGCCCATTGGATCTCAGGCCTGGATTCTGGACTCAGGAGCTTCCACTCATGTGACTTGTTCAACTAAGTAGTTTGTTGAATACAAGTCAATAGATCCTATTTATATCACCTTACCAAATGGGAGCAAAGTTCAAGCAAGTCATATTGGCACTGTACAATTATCTGCAAAATTGCACTTATTCAATGTGCTTTATGTCGCTTCTTTTGCATTTAATCTGATCTCGATCAGCCAGCTAGCAAAAGATCTTCCAGTGTCACTGACTTTCAACTCTACTTGTTGCTCAATACAGGACCTTACCACAAAGATGAAGATTGGCAATGCTGAGAGATCCCATGGCCTATACATCCTCAACCCAGATACTACCCTGCTCAACCCAGACACTACCCAATCAACCTGTTTGGGTACTACCAATAACTATATTCAGCATAAATTAGATCTCTGGCATTGTAGACTAGGTCACATTCCTAGTTCTAAACTCTTGCTACTTCAGAAGCTGTGTCCCTCTATCTCTGTAGGCGCTAATTTACCTTGTGATTGCTGTCATTATGCCAAACAAAAGAGAAATCCTTTTCCTTCCAGCTTGAATACAACAAAGTCTTGCTTTGATTTGATACATGTGGATGTTTGGGGTCCATACTCTGTCCCTTCTTATGATGGTTACACTTATTTCTTAACCATTGTTGATGATTATTCTAGAGCCACTTGGGTATATTTGATGAAAACCAAATCTGAATCTTGTTCAAATCTCGAAAATTTTTGCACTATGGTTGAAAGACAATTTAATTCCTCTGTCAAAAGGATCAGATCAGATCAGGGTGGAGAATTCCTTATGCATTCCTTTTTCCAACATAAAGGGATTCTTCATGAAACAACTTGTGCATACACACCACAACAAAATGGTCGTGTTGAAAGAAAACATCAACACATTTTTAATGTAGCAAGAGCCATTCGATTCCAAGCTTATCTCCCTCTTCAACTTTGGTCTGCTTGTATCTTACATACTGTGCACTTGATCAATATCACTCCTTCCATTCCTTTGTCAAACAAAACTCCATTTGAAATCCTCCACAAAAAGCCTCCTACCTTCAACCATGTGAAAATTTTTGGTTGTTTATGCTACGCTGGAATGTTTCCCAAGCCTAACAAATTTGAGTCTAGAGCAAGAAGATGTATTTTTATAGGCTACACAAGTGGGATAAAGGGTTATAGGTTGTATGACTTGGACAATCACACCACCTTTACTTCCAGAGATGTGAAATTCTATGAGCACATCTTTCCATTCCAAACCACCTTACCATCTCCCTCCATATTTCCCTCTATAATACCTACTCCTGGAATCACTCCACTACATCTAGATATAGAAGATGCTCAACCACCATTACCTAACCCAGAGCTTCTTGTAATGCCAGATCCCACTGAAGATCAACTTCCTACACAACTTGATCAACCACCTGAAACCAACCTCAGGAGATCCTCTAGAACCAGACATGAACCTGGCTACCTACAAAACTATATCACCTCTTCCCTTATCTCTCAGCAGAGCTGGTCAAATTTTGTAGGTAAAGGTACCCAGGTTTCTGATCATCCTAGATCAGTTCTATACCCTATTTCTTCTGTGCTCACAACTGATTATCTTGGATCATCCCATAAGGTGTTTGTTACAGCACTTGATAGTATTAGAGAGCCAGAGACATTTGCAGAAGCTTATGAGATGCCGTGCTGGAAGGAAGCCATAAATGCAGAACTCGCAGCACTTGAAGCCAACAATACATGGGATGTAGTGCCTCTTCCTCCTGGCAAACAGGCAATTGGTTATAGATGGATCTTTAAAGTCAAGAGACATGCTGATGGGAGTATTGAAAAGTTTAAGGCCAGGTTAGTTGCTAAAGGCCACACTCAAGCTTTTGGCATCGATTACTTAGACACCTTTTCACCTGTAGTCAAAATGACTACTCTCAGAATGATTTTGGCAGTTGCTGCTAGTCAGAACTGGTTTTTGGAACAACTAGATGTTAATAATGCCTTCCTACATGGTGATCTTCATGAGGAAGTATATATGCAGCTTCCACCTGGGTTCTCAGCTCCTGGCAACAGAGTGTGCAAACTAAGGAAGTCTCTCTATGGTCTCAAGCAGGCCAGCAGGCAGTGGTTTGAAAAACTTACATCATTGCTACTATTTTTTGGTTTTACACAAGCCAAATCTGACTACTCCATGTTTACCTTACATAAAGATGGCTTTTTCACTTGCCTCTTGGTGTACGTCGATGATATAATTGTAGCAGGAACATCTTTTATCCACATACAGGAGATCAAAAGTTTTTTGGATACTAAATTGAAGATAAAAGACCTTGGGGAGCTGAAATTTTTCTTGGGAATGGAAGTGGCTAGATCTAATACTGGCATTCACATTTGTGAAAGACAGTATGCCATCAATCTCTTGAAAGATGCTGGTTTCATTAATTGCAAGATAATGCAGACTCCCATGGTGCAAAATCAGAGACTGAGTCACTCTGAAGATTCTCCCCCAGTTGAAGATGTCACACATTACAGACAGTTCATTGGTAAACTTCTCTATTTAACCAACACTCGACCTGACATCTGTTACTCTACTCATCAACTAAGTCAGTTTTTGAGTGCACCACTAATTATACACAAAAAGGCAGTACACCGTATTCTTAGATATATCAAAGGGCTTCCAGGTTTGGGCTTGTTCTTCCCCAGCAATACTAAACTCAAAGTCACGGCCTTCTGTGATGCTGATTGGGCAGGATGCCCTGATACTAGGCGTTCTACTACTGGTTACTGTGTATATATAGGAGGCTCCCTTATCTCATGGAAATCGAAGAAGCAACAGACAATTTCCAGAAGTTCTTCTGAAGCTGAATATCGAGCCTTAGCATCCGTGAGCTACGAAATTCAATGGATCACTTACTTGCTCAAAGATTTAAGGATTCAACACACTCTACCTTCTGCTATCTTCTGCGATAGTCAATCAGCGATACATATAGCTAAAAATCCTGTGTTTCACGAGAGGACAAAACACATCGAGATTGATTGCCACTTGGTGCGAGAGAAAATTCAAGATGGGCTGATCAGACTCTTCCATGTCCCTGCACTTCACCAAACTGCGTATGCATTAACCAAGCCTCTACCATCATCTTTGTTCCTTCATCATGTTTCCAAGCTGGGACTGTTGAGCATCCACAGTCTAGCTTGCGGGGGAATATTAAAATTAAAAGAAGATGCTTCCTTGATTTAGGGAGGAAATTAAGGAATGTTTCCTTATTTTCCTCCCCAATTTAAGAAAGATGATTCCTTAAATTCCTCCTCATTTTCCTCCTTAAATTCTTCCTCATTTTCCTCCTTTATTCTTTGTTTATACAACTAGGTAGATTCACTTCTTAGTATAAATATCCATGTTGTACATCATTATTTTCTCCTTCTTTTTCCTTATATGGAGTTTCTTAACATACCCCATGTAGAGAAAGGTGATCTCGATGGCATCTCGTGGAACGATGAAACTGTTGTCTCAAGCGTCCAACAGAACAAATGAGAATATGCCATCCAGCATGTCCACCGAGTTCTTTCCATATACCTAGTATTGCACCTAGAACAGCCAGTATCCCACACATTGTTAAATCTTTAATTTCTAGACGAAAAATGAGTAGTTGATTCTAGGAAGGGGTGATGGGTTAGAGTTTTGCAGCTTTTTATTTTTATCTTTAAAATAAAATAAAATTAATATGACGTATTCATATATGGCATATAAGGCGTTGAGTGTTACCGTTTGATCAGTTTTTTTAATGTTATTTCTTATTATATTTTCCGGTAAAACGATAGTCAACCTTAATTGCAAGTTGAAAGTTTGGAAATACCTCTAACTTTGATATTTATATCATGTTGTTTCGTCAAGGGTAACGGGCACTGCACCTCTTTGCCTGTAGAGTACGGGGTGCTCATCATCGGCCTTGAGCTCATTTGGGAGAGAGATTTTCAATAAGTGGAGATAGACTCAGCCTTAGCCATCCTGCGTAGGACGTGATTGTTCAGGAGACCATCCTTTAGCGACTATGATCTTCAGAGCTCGAGAGTTGCTTGTGAGGAATTGAAAAATTGACATATAGCTCACTTGGCACGAGGTCAACCATGTGGCTAACGCACTATCGAAGTATTCCCTGACGATCTCATAGAACTACATTGTTTTTTATGTACCACTAGTTTCTTTTATTTATATGTATTTTGATAACTTGTGTGGAGTTAGACTCTCTCGATATACTTGTAAATTTTGTGAGACTGATATCGTAGGGTGAAATTTAGTGATACAAAAAACGTCAATTTGTTTCCCCCATTCTTTGTTTGTTCGAATCTATATGGCACACTATTTTTCTCGTGGAGATCTTTTGTTTGCTACCCCGGGTTATAATCCTTACTAAACTTGGCGTGGCATCTTGGATGATCTATCGTTTTTAGCCCCCCGAGTTGGAATGGCAAATTGTTACAGAGAGTAATATTTTTATTTGTTCGGACCAGTGGCTTCCTGGGACTTTGCTTTGTTATGCAGTTACTGGCTCCTGGAATGATTCAATTCGAGACGTAATATTTTCCCCTGAGGATGCAAGGATTGTTTGTTGATGAGTGTGTAAACGCTCATGATTTGTCATATGTTTCGTGCGTATTTAGTCATGTTTTAAGTTATGTTCATCATGTCATGTCAAGTCTTATGATCATTTTTGTAAATTTATGTTTGGGAGTGGATTTCTACCCATTGTCACATTTTGTAGGAAAATAGAGCTAAATGAAGGCCATTAAAGGGATGATTTTGAGAGATCATATCGCAAGAGCCATAACTCTCTGCGCAAGTGTTAGATTGCATCAAATAAGATAATGTTGGAAAGCTTGAAGAAAGATCTACATTTTATCTTTTATAGTCAAAGCCAAATTTGAAGTGAAAGAGGGTCAAAACTGCAAAATATAAAGATGCGACGAAGCTGATCAGTGACCCGATGAGCGCCAAATATTTGGTGGGCGCTAAGTCCATTATAGAAAGTTTCGTTGGCAGGCGCCAACTCCATTGGCGGGCGCTAGGTCCTCAACGACAGATTTTCCTGACTTCCTTTTTAGACGGGGACTCGATCGATTTCAGTTTGCTATGAATTTTGGCCTCCTGTTTCGGCCTTAGGACTTAAGTTATATTATTTTATATTATTACTTGGCCAGCAAGACTTCCAATTTAGCTTAACCTCCTCTAGATTTTCCTAATTTCTAGTTAGACTTTTGGCTATATATAGGCCTTAGTTTCTCAGGTTTAGGAGACGTTACTACTGCAATATTGAGACAACCTTTGGAGCTTAATAAAGCCACGATTTCAGTTAGCTACGGGGAAAAGATTGGCAAAATTTGATCATCACGACTAAGCTTTCTCTATCTCTACCTTTATGTTAATTGCTATCATGTTCTTCATTAATCTATTGTGCTTTGTTAACATGCTTAGCAAGTAGTTCTCTTGTGAGTGTGATACCCTAATTATGTGATTACTCGTTTATGTTAGCTATGGTTTGATTATCTTTCATAGTAGTTGTCAATTGATGATCTTAATGCTTAATCTAACTTGATCACTTAGATTATGATGTTTAGTTGATAATAATGGACCGGAACGCATTAGAATCAACGGAAGAGTCAATTGACATGTCTTAAGGTATTAATGAGGAATCTTGATACTAAGGGATAACTCGCTAGGAGTTAAATTCATAATTGAGTCTAGTTTAGTTCTTGGTCTAATTAATGAGCGAAAGCGTTGGTTAGTAATCATGAACTACTCTAGCTTAGTTTTGTCATCCTAATGAGCGGAAGTGTTAGGGAGATGCATTAGAATACTCTGGGTACTAGTTAGAACTTCATAAAAACTATAGTCTCAACATAGATGGGTAGTCCATAAGGGTATCTTGCTCGTTTATCTCCATTGATTTACAACTCGTCTTTTATTTGCGTTTTCGATCTCGTTTATTTACTTGCGACCTTTCATAACTTTATAAAACTTTAATTTTCCCGCTTCACACAATTACTTGCCCTGATTTAGTGTTCAACCCTCAGTTCTAAGAACCTTACTTACTACTATACTATTTGCTTATGCGTTTAATTATTCGCAATTTTGCGTACATCATTCATGCCATTCCCCTCAGCGCTCGGCTCCCTTGTGATATTCTTCATTGGCACCAGACAACGTATGGTATTTTTTTTTCTCAAAAAAATTTAGACGGATTAGCTTAAATCCAAGGCTATAGACGGCATTAGACTTTGTTCTCGAAAGGGTAATTAAGCATGAAAAGAGGGACCAAGCGAGATCGATGGCACACAATCAGGAAGATGGAGCGCTCCAAGCTGTAGGAGATGCGCCACGCAAAAGGACGCTACTGGAATCATCTGTTCCTACATGGAATGGAAATCCTAATAGTTTACGACAACCACCTGTAGGTCCTAATACTTTCCAGATTTCAGCAGCAGTTGTAGGACTCCTGCAAAACTTTGTCCAATTTGGCGGCTTACCAAACAAAGATCCTCAAGACCATCTCTTTCGATTTGAGGACATCTGCAACATCATGAAGTTCCAAGGGGTCAATGATGGTGTCTTGAAGCTGCGTCTCTTCCACTTTTCTCTGAAGGATCGAGCTCGTAATTGGTACATTAAGCTGAAAGGAGAGACAATAAGAAGTTGGACTGATCTGGCCCACGCTTTCCTTAGAAAGTTCTTTTCTATGGCCAAGTCTGCCAAGCTCTTACAAGAAATTAACACATTTATCCAAGGTGATGGGGAAAGCATCTATGAAACTTGAGAATGGTTCACGAATCTCCAAAGTACTTTTTCTCAACACAGCATAACCCAGGAGAATCTCATGAAGATTTTTTACAATGGGTTGGACGGCCCATCCTGTGACCATATTGATGCCTCATCTTAAGGGGTGTTCTTGAGAAAGACTACTAATGAAGCTGCTCGCTTAATGGAAGAGATGGCTGAAGTCAATGGTATGTGGCCAAAATAATGTGTCAGGCAACCTCGTAAGGAGGCTACTCGAGGGGTACTTAAAGTGGATGCCAACATGCGGCTTGAAGCTAAAGTTGAGGCACTTACCAAAAGACTTGAAGAATTAACCAAGGGCAAGGAAAAGGCAGCTGTAGTACAAGATACATGTGAAATTTGCAAAGAATCACATCATACCGATTACTGTCCTCAGTTGGTAGAGGCTCAGGCTATTGCTGATAGAACGCTACCAGGTCTAGGCTACTCTAAGCAATCTAACCCTGAACCAAATTTTTCTCGATTTGGCCAGCAGGAAAACAACACTGGTACCCAGCAAGAACCCAGGAAGCCATATCTGGGAGATCAAGTCAAAGCAATGGGTGACAAGATTGATCAACTGGTAGGGATGGTCCAGCAGTCCATCCAACAACAAAGTATAACTGTACAGCGGATGGATCATTTTGAGGCGAACCAATAAGAGTTTGAGATATACCTGAAGGGGCAGGCCATGCAACTCAAAAAGATGGAGATCGAACTCAAAAATTTGGCCGCAGCAAACACTCAAACGCCAATAGGTTCTCTACCTAGCAACACAGAGTCTAACCCGCGAGGATAAGTGATGGCCATCACGTTGAGGAGTATAGATGAGGATGATGAACCATATATTCCTCCACCACCTTATGTCCCTCCACCTCCATTCCCTTAAAGACTATGGAGAAAGCCACCACCTGAGAACAAGTCCTCTCCAAAAGAGCATGCTGAACAGATCAAGCCAGCCATAGAGGAGGAGGTAGTTACTGAAAAAAAGGAGCCACCAGTCTATATCAATGAACAAGAGGATTCTTATGTTTCTCCAACCTCACCTCAACAAGTCAAGAAGGAAGCAGTGATCGATGTGAAGGCCCTTGAATTCATAGAGATGATGGAAGACATTCAAAGTCATGTCTCCTTCTTAGAGATGTTAGATCGAAGACTACAATATGCTGAGTTCCTCAAAGAGATCATCGCAAGGAAGAAGAGGCAGACTGATGGCAAGACGACCCTTTTGGTAGAAAATGACATACCGCCAAAATTAAAGGATTCAGGGAGTTTTACTATTCCTTGCACTATTAATGGTATTTAGTTTCCACATTGCTTATGTAATTTGGGTGCCAATATTAATCTTATATCTTTGGCTACTTTCAGGAAACTCAAATTAGGGGATGTCAAACCAACACCTTTCAGGCTTCACCTGGGTGATTAAACTATAAAGAGGCCACATAGAATCGTAGAGGATGTGATAATCAAAGTCGACAAGTCTCTCGTACCTGTAGATTTTGTGGTACTGGACTATGCTACTAATGAAAGTTACCCATTGATTCTAGAACGTCCATTCCTCAAAACTTGTCCTGCAATGGTAGATGTTCACAATGGCAAGCTACTTCTTCGCATAGGCCCAGATAAAATAGAGTACCAAGTAACAGATAAGCGCCTTCGTCCACCATAGTGCCAAAGGGAGTAACACAGTCAAGCTAACAACTCTAAATTAGTACGTTTAGTATTTAATTTTCCATTATATTTTATGTTTGTTTCAATATTGTTATATTTATTTAGTATTTTAATGGCCTTTGCAGGAGGTTGCACAAAGAGAAAAATTGAGTTGCAGCAGAATTCGCCAGTCCATACATAAACTTTATTGCGGAAAAAGGCAGTTAGAGCAAAATTCCACCAATCTTCCCCACCGCCTCCCACCGACGATTGACAAGGCAGTACCAATCTCTCTCCTTTCTTATTGTCTATTATCGTAGTGTCTGTTATGTTCTTGTGGTCTTTCTTTCTATACTGTGCTGTTTGTTTGTGTCTCCTACATTGAGAACAATGTGTTTAATAAGTGTGGGAGGGTCAACGTGCATTTTCGTTTCGATTTGGCGTATGTGATCGAGTCTAGGTCTGAATTTAGGATTGTGTTTGTTTGTGTACGTGAATGAAGCAGTGTCAAAAGCAGATGGTGAATCTCCCCCCTCGAATTTTGAACTTTTGTTAGAAGTTAAATCCCATACCTTGTTAGGAATCAAGTTTGAACACGATGAGTAGAGATGTGTAGGAACAACACCCTTGGTTGTTTAGGTTAGTGGTTGTACTTGGTAGATTATACTAGCGGCATTGATGAGTGACCTTGTGAGATTTTAGAGCCGAAGGAAGAGACAACCATCTCTGCATAGCCTGAGGTGCCTACATTGCTCCGGTCATCGAGTTTCATGCCATTACTTGGTACCATTTTGGTGGTGTGGGTGTAAGTGAGAGAATGGGGGCCATCTTTGATTTTGAGCCTAGAACTTTAGAGCTGAAAATCATGTATATCCCTTGTTTAAACTGTTGAGCTTAAGCCTTTTTCTTTGAAATATTATATGTAAGCCAATATGTAAGCCCTATATCCACAATCTCAACTATCTTTGATCACTTTGGTCCGAGGATGCATTAGGTCTTATCTTTGGGGTACAATTGTAAGGGTTCACTTGGTAGAATAGCTCGGGAATAAATAATGGGGACAATGGGTAGATTTGAGGCCAACAAAGAAGCCGACACCTGTTGCCTTGATGTGTGATGTGGAGCATGGATCTGAAAAGTGAAAAAAAAAAGTAAAAAGAAAAAGAAAAGAAGAAAAAGAAAAAAAATGAAAAAAGAAGAAGAAAAAGAAGAAAAAGTGATGAAAATGGAATGGAAAGTTGGAAAAGGAACAAGTGTTGAATGATGGAAAGTGGAAAGTTTGGAAAGTGAATGAATAAATGACACGGCTCGAGGTAAGTGGTCAATAGGATTGGGTGTAATATTGGGATGAGTGCATTTTAGATATAGTGTGAGGTATTTAGAATAGACGAGAGCTAGAACATTTCTGTGAGCTCCTCGGCCGGGTAATTCAGCTACTTTCCACATATATTATCCTCACCTGATCCTAACCCCATTACAACCTAATGAAAAGTACCCTTGATCATGAGCCCCACATTTATCGAGGCACTACTGAGTGAGACGTATGAAACTTTGAGATTCCGGAAGTGTACGCAAGTGATAGGTAGTTGATTACTCATATATGTGAGCTTAAATTTTTGAACCTCTGAGTAGTCAACCCTCTAGTGTAATCTACTTAGTGCAAAAACTGGGTTAAACCATCAAGGATGCGGTGTCTACACGTTCTTACTCCTTGTGCTCAGGTAAGTGAACTACTTAGTTGTAGGGTGGTATTTTGATAAGAGTTTGAAAGTTCGGGGTGTCTGATGTGCTTTACTTGAGGACAAGCAAGGAAATAAGTATGGGGTGTGATGAGTGTGTAAACGCTCATAATTTGTCATAAGTTTCGTGCGTGTTTAGTCATGTTTTAAGTTATGTTCATCATGTCATGTCAAGTCTTATGATCATTTTAGTACATTTATGTTTGGGAGTGGATTTCTACCCATTGTCACATTTTTTAGGAAAATGGAGCTCAATGAAGGCCGTTGAAGGAATGATTTCGAGAGACCATATTGCAAGAGCCATAACTCTCTGCTCAAATATTAGATTGCATCAAAAATGAGAACCGTTGGAAAACTTGAAGAGAGATCTACATTTTATCTTTTATAGTCGAAGCCAAATTTGAAGTGAAAAAGGGTCAAAACTACAAGATACGAAGATGCGACGAAGCTGATCAGCGACCCGGTGAGCGCTAAATACTTGGCGGGCGCCAAGTCCATTAGAGAAAGTTCTGTTGGCGGGCGCCAGGTCCTCAACGACAGATTTTTTGGACTTTCTTTTTAGACGGGGACTCAATCTATTTCAGTTTGCTACAACTTTTGGACTCCTGTTTTGGCCTTAGGACTTAAGTTATATTATTTTTTTATTATTACTTAGCCAGCAAGACTTCCAATTTAGCTTAACCTCCTCTAGGTTTTCCTAATTTCTAGTTAGACTTTTGGCTATATATAGGCCTTAGTTTCTTAGGTTTAGGAGACGTTACTACTGCAATATTGAGACAGCCTTTGGAGCTTAATAAAGCCACAATTTCAATTAGCTACGGGAAAAGGATTGGCAAAGCTTGATCATCACGACTAAGCTTTCTCTATCTCTACCTTTATGTTAATTGCTATCATGTTCTTCATTAATCTATTAAGCTTTGTTAATATGCTTAGCGAGTAGTTCTTTTTGAGTGTGATGCCCTAATTATGTGACTACTCGTCTATATTAGCTATGGTTTGATTATCTTTCGTAGTAGTTGTCAATTGATGATCTTAATGCTTAATCTAACTTGATCACTTAGATTATGATATTTAGTTGATAATAATATATCGGAAGGTATTAGAATCAATGGAAAAGTCAATTGACATGTCTTAAGATATTAATGAGGAATCATGATACTAAGGGATAACCCGCTAGGAGTTAACTTCATAATTGAGTTTAGTTTAGTTCTTGGTCTAATTAATGAGCGAAAGCATTGTTTAGTAATTATGAACTACTCTAGCTTAATTTTGTCATCCTAATGAGCGGAAGCGTTAGGGAGATGCATTAGAATACTCCAGGTACTAGTTAGAACTTCATAAAAACCATAATATCAACATAGATGGGTAGTCCATAAGGGTATTGTGCTCGTTTATCTCCATTGATTTACAACTCGTCTTTTATTTGTGTTTCCGATCTCTTTTATTTACTTGCGACCTTTCATAACTTTATAAAACTTTAATTTTCCCACTTCACACAATTACTTGCCTTGATTTAGTGTTCAACCCTTAGTTCTAAGAACCTTACTTACTACTATACTATTTGCTTGTGCGTTTAATTATTCACAATTTTGCGTACATCATTCGTGCCATTCCCCTCAGTGCTCAGCTCTCTTGTGATATTCTTCATTGGCGGCAGACAACGTATGGTTTTTTTCTCAAAAAAATTTAGACGGATTAGCTTAAATCCAGGGCTGTAGACGGCATTGTACTTTGTTCTCTTCCCAAACAAAATTTTGTTATTTTCGCAAGGAGTGAAAATTGACCCACAACCCTGGAACAAGGCCTTATGTCACTCATCTGGACTTGTGTCTGCTTCTACACCTCGTGACATTTTGAGAAAGTGCTTGAATTTAGTATGCCATCCCCGTACTCGGATATTCCTATGGCGATTATTTGATAGTAACATTCCGCTGCGCACCAATTTGGCCAAACGTGGAATCCAATTGGCTGTTACCTGTCCCCTTCGCAACAAATTGGTGTGGACTTCCGTGTTCTACCACTTGACTCAAATTAGATTCAGTGCTGTGATTTAATCAACACTAATCGAACAATACGGAGAACCACGGTACATCACAATGTTACATATAAATAATAATACATCAAGCAATGTACCGTTATAATTTTTCATGTGTCGCTGTGAGAGAGAGAAAAAGAAAGAGAAACATTAATTTAGTATTCATGGGGCATTAGTGTATTGATGTCTTTTAGACTTTTACCCAAAATACAAAAACCAAGGACTCTTACTTATTTTTTGAAGTTAATATTGAATTTACTCTCGTGCAAATCTTGTTCATTTTGGTCATTAGTAAAAAGAATCAACTTATCGAAAAAAATCATTCTTTAAAGAATAAAAATCCATTTGAAACACAAAACCTCGAGAACCGTCTAATTAAAGAGTCATTCTCTAAAGATCCGTTTCTATTCAACAAAAGTGGTCAACTTACAATTATATATACGGTAAGAAGAGATGGCATATAAAGACTCCCATATACATCTTCTCATCCATAAATTGTATTCTATTTATGGGATGAAGGTTTTGTAAATAAATAAGTTCAACATTTTCTATAGACACAATTTTAATAAATTGTATTCTATTTATGGGATGAAGGTTTTGTCAATGAGGTTTTAAAGACCTAATCGAAACGAAATCCTCACAATTATTCTTACATTCTCAAAAGCAGTTCTCTGAGCAAGAGTGGTCGTTCCAAAAGTGATTCGAACAAATATGGAGAAAAGATGAAATATGGGGTAAGAGAGGAAAAGAAAGATAGTGAGGAGGAAAGATGTTTATTGATAGGAAAATGAGAAAAACATGTAAAATATGAAAAATAAAAGCTACGAAGCTACATAAGATAAAAGCTACGATAAAAGCTATGAAGCTAAGAATTTGATGTTTAGTTTGTGGGTTCCCTTCATGCATGTACCTAGCTCTCCTTATATAGAATAAGCTCACCCCAGCCCCATAGAAAAATCCTAGGCCGTTTTCAAACAGGAAAACTTAACATAGCCTCGGCATAATAAAGAAAACTTAAACTGTCCGAAACTTCTAACCCATATTTGACCCTTTTCTATGCTAAATTTAGAAAAGTTATAAACAACAAAGTTATAGATCTCTATCTTTTCCTTCTGTAACTTTTAGAATCGTATCAATCCAATACTTGAGAAGAAAGTTACGGCATTTGTACCAAAATAGGTTTAGCAGATCCGCGGCCTAATAAGGAAAAAACCTACTCTCGAAACTTTCAACCCAAGTCTGACCTCCTTTTGTGCCGAATTTGGAGAAGTTACAAACTAAAAAGTTATAGATCTGTATTTTATCTTTTTGTAACTTTTGGAATCGTATCAATTGGATACACGAGTAGGAAGATACGGCTATTTTACTGAGACATGGTCAAATAAATTCGAAAATTAATTTTCTGCTCCAACAATGCCCCCACACGTCAATGTTTTGACGCTAGGAAAAGCGTTGATGTGTATCCGTCCTTGAACAGCAGAAAATTAACTCCACGCAAAAAATAACTGGCTAAGGCAAGACCGTAAATATGTGGAGAATGTACCATCAAACCGGTCGAGACCTAGCCATTGTAGGTGTGCAGTTGATCACTCATCTCGAGATATCTGTGTGCTCACGGCTTTCTCAGAAAAACTTGATTTAGTCCTACATGGTTGAGTGGGAGCTCTATGTCCTTCATTGAAACGACCATACAATTGTTGTTGAAAGTCTCTAAGCTTTTTTCTTTGCTTCTGAATTTTTTGCTCCAACCTTCTTCGTGAGAGTCGGTCGATGAGACTCCGAACACTTGCCCCCCGAGTATGGGTTTGGCCTTCTTGGCATCTCCTTATGCACAGGCTTTGTATGATAACTTGGAGACCTTGTAGGCCGATTACTCCTCGTGGGTCGTGTCTCACACGGTTATTTCTAGGACCGCGAAAGTTCTTCCTTAGGCACCCAAACCTTGCAGGGCTTCTTTCTTTGGAGAACTCCTTACTCGGTTGCCAATTGAGTGACCACGTCTCTCTTAACCCACGCGTACTCAGGCGGCCTTTTTTTGTTGCTGGCCGATTTTGGCCATGTGAGTTGAGGATATTCCCTATAATTTGAAACCTTTGATGGCCGAGGTTGAGCTGGCCCATTAGGTAGCTGCTTCACAGTACTCTTGCTTGGTTGAGGAGGAGTTGAATACTTGACTTTATCATCATCTACCTTCTTCACTTTGTGCATGTCTTGCTCCCCGGTCGGGATAATTTTGATCAAAGTAGGAGCTTCGTCTGCAATGCTGCATTGCTCTCCATGCCCCCCGGGTGAGATAGAATTCTCAATAATATTTTGAGGATGGGCTTGCCCTCTAGTGTCTCATCGTTGAGCTGAGATAGAATTGGGCAAGCGAAGGTAGCTCACTGCTCATGGAATAAAATATGACTCGGATTTTTGCAACAGGTGACTCGGCGGAGGCCCTAAAATTCTCTTTTCTGGTGAAGGCCCAAATATTTTCTTAGTCGGCAGAGGCCCTAAGATGCCTTTTATAGTTGATACAGCACTTAGGGTTGTCTCGGTTATCGATGAGACTTGTGTTGGGCATGGCTCTTCCTTTTCCTTAAATGTGGGCCCTCTGGGCTCAATGGTCGTGCTGTCGGCCAACTGTTGACTAGTCATCTGTTCAACCTCTTCGATAACGGAAAAAGAAGATTGTGTATATCCGGCCGATTCATGTACGACCGTCTCAATACTCATCTCAGAATCGTGGGATTCAAAAACTATTGGGAAAAGTCCACTTTAGTAACCTGTGGTATCACCCAAAATCACTTTAGTACCCTGTGGTAAAAAACTGACCAATCGAGTCATACTTATTCTAATTAACATCAAAAAGGGCCTCGGGCAGCTGCCCGGATCTTCCCGAATGCTGCCCGACCATGTGGAACAGCCACATCACCAAAAATTGATGATGTGGTGCCACGTGGACTCTCTCCCACTTCCCCTCTCTTCTCTTTCCTCCTCCTCTTCTTCTTCTTCTTCTTCTTCTTCCCCTCTCTCACCTCTCGCCTTCCTCCATAACCCAACAACCTCAAAAATCCCATACCAATTCACAAATGAAACCAAAGGAAAGCATAATTGGGTAGCTTGGGATTATCGAAGAAGGAAATGGTGAACGGCGGCGAGATCGAGGCAGGAGAGGAGGAACGACCATCGATGAACCACCGTCACCTGCTGCTCGACCACAACCATGCGCGCTCCTCCTCGGCGATCTACTGCTACTGCCAGTGCGGTCTACCACCAAGCCCGAAGCCTCCTCTCTCGCCGTCCCCCTCTCCATAATGGCCACCCCCCTCATGCTGTCCCCTGACCTCCCCGTCCTCCTCTACGAGCCCCTCACGTGCGGCGCCGCTATTAACCCATACGCGCGCGTGGACTACCCCTCCCGCGTCTGGCACTGCCCCTTCTGCCTCCGCGGCCGGAACCTCTTCCCCGTCTCCTACTCCGGCATCGTCAAGGCCAACCTCCCCGCCGAGCTCTTCCCCACCTACTGCTCCATCGAGTACTCCCCGGGGGGAGACGTGGTGGGGCCCGCCTTCGTGTTTGTGGTGGATGCGTGCGTGGATGTCGGGGAGGAGATGGGAGCGGTGAAGTGGGAGCTTCTCCTCGTGCTCGAGCAGCTCCCAGATAATGCGCGCGTGGGGCTGGTGGTGTTCGATTCGATGGTTAGGGTTTATGATTTGGGTGATGTGGCACCACGTCATCAAGTTTTGGTGACGTGGCTGGCCACGTAGTCCGGACAGGGTTCGGGCGGGTCCGAGCAGCTCCGGGCAGCTGCCTGAGGACCTTTTTAATGTTAATTGGAATAAGTATGACTCGATTGGTCAATATTTTACCACAGGGTACTAAAGTAATTTTGGGCGATACCACAGGGTACTAAAGTAGACTTTTCTCAAAACTATTTGATCTTCATCTTCACATATGTCACTTGATTGTATGACCATCTCCTTTTCCTCGAATTCGGGCGTTGCAAGCTCGATGGCCGTGGTGTCGGCCAACTGTGAACTAGTTATTTGTACGACCTCTTGGATAGCCAGAATAAAGTGTTGCATAAATTCAGCTGATTCATGTACGGCTGTGTCAATCTTAATCTCCGAATAGTGTGAGTCGAAACTTCTTCGGTCTTCCATTTCATATACGCCACTTGATGATACCTCTATTTGATGATTTGACACAGAGTTGGCTACATGTCTTGCCGTAAATTCGGTATTCTCAAGCCTTCTTTCCAATTTTTGAATTGCCTCCTCACTAATAGGAATGGACATTAGGTACTTGAGGTACTTCATTATTTTGTGCCACGCAATTATGCTTTGGGTTTCATCATAGTCAAACCAAAGGCCTCCAAACTCATGTTCTTATAAGGATCTCGACAGAATTCGGATCTAAACCTAATCAAAAATAATAAATCTTGGACACTTCAAATTTAGATCCGAATATTCCGTCGGGGTTTAATTATCATCCCTAAACAATTTTCATTGATCGAAGTGGCGAGCATGCGTGAACGTAGTTACCGTCGAGTCCCTACCCCATGTAGAGAGAGGTGATCTCGATGGCATCTCGTGGAACGATGAAACTGTTGTCTCGAGTGTCCAACAGAACAAATGAGAATATGCCATCCAGCATGTCCACCGAGTTCTTTCCATATACCTAGTATTGCACCTAGAACAGCCAGTATCCCACACATTGTTAAATCTTTAGTTTCTAGACGAAAAATGAGTAGATGATTTAGGAAGGGGTGATGGGTTAGAGTTTTTGCAGCTTTTTATTTTTATCTTTAAAATAAAATAAAATTAATGTGACGTACTTAGATATGGCATATAAGGCGTTGAGTGTTACCGTTTGATCGGAAAAAATATTTTTTATGTTATTTCTTATTATATTTTTTGGTAAAACGATAGTCAACCTTAATTGCGAGTTGAAAGTTTGGAAATACCTCTAACTTTGATACTTATATCATGTTGTTTTGTCAAGGGTAACAGGAACTGCACCTTTTTGGCTGCAAAATGGAATGTTCATCTTCGGCCTTGAGCTGACTTGGGAGAGAATTTTTTGGTAAGTGGAAATAGACTCGGCCTTAGTCATCCTACGTGCGATGTGATGGCACATTACAACGATACATATAAACAATAACACTTTAGACAACGTACTGCTATAATTTGATGTGTCGTTGTGAGAGAGAAAAAGAAAGAGAAATATTAATTTACTATTCATGGGGCATTAGTGTATTGATGTCTTTTACCCGGAATACAAAAAACCAAGGGCTCTTACTTATTTTTTGAAGTTCATATTGAATTTACTCCCGTGCAAATCTTGATCATTTTGGTCACTTATAAAAAGAAACAAATTGAGGAAAAAAATCATTCTTTAAAGAATAAAAATCCATTTGAAACACTAAACCTCAAGAACCGCCTAATTAAAGAGTCATTCTCAAACGATCCGTTTCTATTCAACAAAAGTGGTCAACTTACAATTATATATACGGTAAGAATAGACCGCATATAAAGACTCCCAAATACATCTTCCCATCCATAAAGTGTATTCTATTTTTGGGATGAAGGCTTTGTAAATAAATAAGTTCAACATACTCTATAGACACAAATTTAAAAAAATTATAGAGCGTAGTTAAAATGGCGAATAACATTTATCTTTTTATTTTTCAAGTGGCATCGATTTTGTTCATGGGTGTTAATAGCACAATGTTAATCACTAGAAGTGATAAGGCCGGTATTTTGCCTAAAACTACTGTCATTATCAACAATGATTTTGGCTATAGTCGATGGCTCACTCTTCACTGCATATCTAAGGAAGATGACTTGGGTACTCATTTTCTACCACCCAATAGACCCAATTCAACTTATAACTTTAGTTTCCATGAATCATGGCTCAAGGTAAAGTTATTTCATTGTGGATTTAGATGGGTTTGAAAGGATGCGCAACATATTACCCATGCAGCAATCTATAGTTGCACAGTTTATGATTCCATTAGAGAAAAAACTGGTTATCTTGGTAGAACATGTACTTGGAACGCGATAGCTACTGGACTTTGTGCAATTGGTTGGAATCCAATACCTTTGAAAAATTGCCTTCAGTGGTTGTCATTAGTTTTTTTGTTGTTGGAAAGTAACGGTCATTAGTTGATTGGGCCTTAAATGTAATAGTTTTTTAATCATGTTCTAAACTTTAGTTTCTTTCTCATATTTTCTGTTTCCAACAATAAATAAAGATGACATGTAAGTGGTGATGATCTGTTTAAGGATGTTGCTTTTATTTTCTTTTAAATATTATGTCAAATTATTTTTTTAAAAGATTACACCATAATTACACTTGCCAAGATTTGAAATCCTGGACTACCATCAACTTATTCAGCCTTGTGTTGTTAGACTATATTTTATTTAGCATATTATGTAGAATTATTGTCAACAATTAATTGGTTTACTAAATTTTATAACTTTCAAAACACATATCATCATGAAATATTAATATAAATATCTACGAAACACTAAACTCTAAAATATAAGTTAAACTTGATGTAATCGAACTGTTGGATTTTCACCCATATTTGATCATGGGTTGTTGTCACATGACCCATAATGTGGCAAAAGGCCATATATTTATTGGGCCACCTTCAAATGGGCTTATTGCCACATCATCCCATTATGTGTGGGATGATTATCTCCTCTGCTAAGTTTCTCCAAACAAAGACAAGCTACTAAAGTAGCTTTGCTATATGGAGGAGGGACCACCTTTTTGGTGGTGACGTGGGAGATAGAATTCTCCCCTTAAAAGGAGAAGAGGGAGATGACAATAAAAAAGAAGAAATTTCCACACACATGGATAAACATTGTAGTTTATCTAGTAATTCTCTATATTCGATGCAAGGGCATTTACATTCGTAAAAATTATTCTCGACTCCGACATACTGTGAGTGAGAACCGACCGGTGACAAGACTCTGTTACGATCTTGGGTTAATCACGATTCAACAAGTATATTTATATTTAAATAAATTTGTTCATTTATTAATCTAAGATTTTGATTATAAGATTATGATCTATAATTATGAAAAATCTTCATTGGTATCAGAGCTTGTTGAGTTTTTATTCTGGTTGGAAATCTATTTTTGAAAACAAAAACTTATGGTTGAATTTTTGTTTCAAAAATCGGAGTTTGAAGAAACTATTTTTCGAAGATAGTTTCTGTTGTCCTTGAATGAAAAATGAACGGAATTATTGGAGCTGAAATGCAAATTTTGAATTATGTACGTTTTTTACATAATATGTCCTTGTTGGAACACGCGTGAACCTGTAGGGACTAAACAGAATTTTTGGCCCTCTGGACACGTATAAGGATCATGTCCTTACTCGCAAATTCATAAAACTCCTAGAGGACTAAACTGAAATTATGCGCAAGAACGCGAATTAGGAATCTGTCCTTATTTGCAAACGCAAGGAAATACGAAGTACTAATATGAAATTCGTCATAAAAATCCCCAACTTCGTTAGAACCCTAATTTTTCGAATTGGAGAATTCTTCCCCAATTTTCTCTTCGGATCTTCAACGGAGATCTAGATGTTTGTCGATTCCCGTCGACAACCTTCCACCGGTAATCGTCTGGTCACACCAGACCGACGGTGATCGCGCGAGAAGCATTTCGGCTCGATGTTCGGGCAGAAGGCCCGACCACGAGCAAGGGACGTTCGCGGGTGTCGTAGCTCGACTTTTGGGGATGAAGACCAAGCAACGAACAACGCAACGCCACGACGTGGAGATGCGTGGTGGACTGGAGGCTGGCGAGGAATCGCTTCTGGCGGAGGCTAAAGGCGGTCGGCGATGCTAGGGAGAAGAAAGGAGATGGATTTTGGGCCAAATCCCAAAATGGGCCTTTTTTGGTAAAACTGATGTGGTTAAATTTTTCCAAAGCTGGCCCGAGATTCATTTTTTAGTGGACCGATTTTTTTTAATCCAAACTCTGGCTTGGGTTCTAATTCGTACAGGCCTATGCCCAAAACAGATTACAAAATAAAAACATATAAGGAAAAAGGCCTCGCGGGCCCAATTCTGAAAAGCCTAACCATCGTTGACCAAGTTGGAAAAGTCAACATGGGTTTCCAAGATGGGCTCTCATATACTGATTTTAAAGATTATACGAATCTCTTAATCATGTTGGTTTGAAAAATTAATATGATAATTTTTGACAAACCTAATATTTTTTGGAAGGATCCAAAAAATATATAATTTAATTTTCTAATATTTTTGAAGTATGTGTACTGATAAAATGAAAAATTAAACATAACATATTGATCACGTAATAAAGCTCAATTGTGAACATATCCTTTGTATGATATTATCGTTTTGATTGAAAATTATGATTTTTGACTTTAGGTAAAATATGAGTGTTGATCCCAAAAAAAAATATTCTTGCATCGTGTTGCAAATTTACGATGATTGTCACGTGGACTCCGCTCATGCGTTGCGAATGTACGCAACATGCAGTGTAAGATATTGAAGTGTCATATCTGGTAGAGGAGGAAAAGGATAATAGAAATGTGCTAGAAGAGCTCATTATTTATGTTCACAAGAAGATATAAGAGTGTATCCAGACTGGAGGTTATGACCACGGATTAGACTCGCGCACGATATTTGGGCATAAAGAAATTTTGGAGAAATTTGCCTTTAATGTCCCAAAGGAGTTGCGAAGTGGATGACAAGGACGTCGCTTCTGCTCTAAGGAATATGTTTATTAATTTCTATATCCTAGATACTTATGGATAGTCGAATCTGCCAGGCCGTGTCATGAATTTTTAGACTCCTAGTTTATGTGTGAATCATTGTAACTTTTGTTAGGCCATATTGGAAGTTTCTTGAACAATTGTGTTTAGAGCTTCAAGTATTTTCATAGTAATTTTGTAATTTATTAAAAGACATATGTTGTCTAGATTAAATAAAATATTTATTTAATTGCTTGATTATTACCATGAGAAATATCCACTTGAATTTACTAAGCGAAGAACTTTTAACATTTAAAGTTTGAGATTTACTCTCGGAGGGTGAGGGAAAGCATACCTGCGACTTTTTTCAAATTCGAGATTAATTGAGAACTTTAATATAGGTTAAAAGTTATGAGTGCATAGTAAATTATTATATTGTAAAAATTTACGAGATTCTTGACACACAACTTTCGTAATTTTCAAAGCTATGTGTATAGCTATGTGCTAAAAGAACAATAGGTTCTAGAGACTATAAATGTGATTATGGTCTAGTCTAGGAGTGCACTCAATTATTGAACACTTAACGAAAAGTTGTCTACGTGAGACGTCCAATGTAATCAGTAAGCTAGCTATGGCTGGACAGATGTTCAATATTAAGTAGGAAATCCAAAGAATTACATGCCTGCAAGATGAGATCATATGAATGACCCTAGTGCATGTTGATAATGTTATGACATTTCATAAATGCAAGTTGTCACATTTAGCTTAAAGAGGATCAGTGATCTCTTAAGCGATTGAAGTACAACTTAAGGTGTATGAGACTAGTGCTTCTTCGAGTGGGAGAAATAACAAGGATGACCACTATGGTGAAGGCAAATAAAATTTCTGAAAGAAGAAAGAAACTTAACAGGCTTAACCCAAAAGAAGAGTTTGAGGGTAGGAGAAATTGGGAGGTTTAACATTTCTGAGTTGAAATATTTTAACTGTCAAACGAAGAGGTACTTTGCAATAAGTTGCACTGCCAATGAAATGTGACACCCATTTAACTCACTTACGAGTGAATTAAATATATTTAGTTTCATCCTTCTAACTGAAGGTCACTAAAATGTAGGTGATCGATTCAATGTAGACGCGCCACGTGACAAAGAAATGTGAAATCTTTGTCGAATTCTCGTGAGTACCAACTGGAGCAAGCTCCATTAGTGTTGGGGTATATATATATATATATGAGTAGAAGTGAGAGAGGTTGGCTTATACAGATTGAGCATACATACCCTGTTTCTATATGACGTATTATATACTTCGAGAAATTCACTGAATTCATTATTTATTCAAGTTTCAAAGGCTCTTAGTTTCCATTGGATAAATTGAGTGCAATACAATTAGTTACTTTTTTGGACAAGTCTTTATTCATTCTAGTTATTTGTTGAATAGTTTCTCATCACAGATGTTAATCTCTGAGATTTACATAGTGATGATTCTTCCGAGGTCACAACTTCCATAACGTCACAAGATGATGTTATGTTGTGGCATTTTAAATTGATTATATTGATCAAATTCGTATAAATTATCTAGCTAAGGCAGAACTAAATGGTAATTTAGAGAAGGCTATATTTACCTCAATGTGAACAATTCTAGAAGAAAAAACCTTCAAGAGAACCATTTGACATCACTAGAATTGGTTATTCATTGCAATTAATCCATTCTGACATTTGTGGTCACTGAATGTGAGGGCAAGGCAAAAGGTCTATTATCATTTCATCACATTTAATAGATGACTATATTTAGATGTGGTCAAATATGTTTGATTCTTTCTTAAGTCTGAAGCTTTAAGTAAGCTCAAGACCCTCATGAATAATGCTGAGAATTAATTAGATCAGAAAGATTTAGACCTAATGAGTTGATCGAGGTCGTATATATCTTTCTGATTTAAAACCTATGTGATGGAAAGAGGATTGAACATGAGTTGTTTATTTCACGCTCATCTCAATAGAATGAGATAGCGGAAAGAAGGAATAGAACCATTCTTGACATAGTTAAATATATGATAGCTGAGGCAAGTTGGCCTATATATACTATATTGGAGATACGCTCCTCACCGCTACATAAGTTCTAACATATGTGCCCTCTAAGTTTGTCACTCCTAATCCTTACGAGTTATATCAAAGGGATATGTGTTCGTGAGCAAACAGGACAATAGACAAGTGACATAATTTATACCACGAAATGCCAGATTCTTGGAAAATAAGTTCCAAAATTGGGAGAGGTGCGTAGCGACCTACCTTGTATGGAACTGATGAGCTAGAATCAGCTGGATCACTCCTTCCGAGTGGGAGTATTTTGAAAGAGTAAAATGAATATTTACCACCTCCGACTGGTCCAGAAGTTCATGATCCAAATGATCTTCATCTTAGTGGGAGTATGATTGATCTTTATCTTAGTGGGAGTATAATTCTAAATTTCAGTGGGAGTTTAGAATATAACTTCGACAAGAATACGATTCCTGATTTCGATAAATATATGAGAGATATTTATCAAAACTGAGATAGACATATAGTTAAAAGAACAAGATTTCTGTGCTAACGACTTAAGATCGAAGGTGTAGGAAATGCTCTCTTGAAAAATATTTCAGGTAAGATTCTTTTAGCAAATCGAGTAAGATGAGAATGAACATAAGAAGTTTCTGATGCTCTATCAGCTCCCAATTAGAATGAATTAGTTAAAGCAATGAGGGAAGAGATGACTTCCATAAAACAAAGTCATGTAAGAACTGATTGACCTACCTAAGAGCGTGAAGCAATTGAGAATTTAAATATTCTCGGGATTAAGATTAAAAGACTCGCTTAGCTGCCCAAAAATTTATGCAATGTGAAGAAATTGACTTTGAGGAGTCATTCTTGGTTGTTGTGTGATTCATGTACATTAGGTTTATTCTAGCTATCATGACTTACTTTGTCTAGAGTATAAAAGCTGCATTTCTCATTGGAGAATTGGATGGAGAAATCTATATGCTTCAACCAGTAGGTTACATCCAATGAATGAGGCAACAAACTTAGTGTTTGCTAATTGTTGAGATATGCTCATGGCCTTATACAGTCTTTTAGACAATGTTGTACTCGTCATTTCATAATTCGATCAAAATGCGAATATGTCGTATGATTTCGAGTTGATTGACGATTACTATGATGTCTATATTAAATGCTCTTGAAAAAGTTTATCATCATACATTGTATGTAAATGGCATATGAATAGCCATAAACGACTTGGGATATCTTAATAAGGTCAAAGTGTCAGTTTGGACCAATTTTGAAATTTAAGATATAAGAGAGGTTGATTACATACTCGAAGTTAAGATTTTGAGGAATCGTTTGAGTTCAACGATTTAACTATGATGTCAGCAATCTTAAGAACGTCCCAGTAGTCAAAAGGTCATTTTTTCGATAAAGACTTGTATCCAAAAATACCTTAGAGTTAAAGGATGTGATGAATGTCCTTTACGCAAATGTTGTATATTGTTCTCAATTCAAGCAAAACACATTGACAAGTGGTCAAGAAAATTATGAAGAACTTAGAAATGATTATAGAATGATCATTATAGACTTGAGTATGTCTCCTAATCAGCAGTAGAGGCTGAGAATATAGCTTATGTAAGCTATTGTGCAAGAAGTAATGTAGGTGAAGAGAGGCTTGAACCATTTATCACTAGCTACCTCAGAAGAACCAATGAGCATATGTTATGCTATATGATTGTGTGTATAGAAGTGAGCATGAAACACATATCTAAGTGAGATATGATTGCAGATCCAACGTCTCAGGATATACCTAGGGACATGTTTGAGAAATATATCAGGTCCCAGGATTTGCAAATGAGATGTTTTTGCTCGTATGGCATCTATTGAATTTGTTATTCAATGGAACTTGATGATATGTCAGCAATACAGGTGTGAATGTTATATTGAGTAACATTTACTTCAATGCATGTCGGACAGAGAAGTAACCCACTCACACGGGTATTTACCTCAGTGGGAGTCAATAGGTTGATTCTTGAATGGGATGAGGTAGTTTTAGAACATTATTAAATATCGAGTGCCTGTTCTAAAATGTGGATGTCGTCTTGCTTAACTACAAGAAGGATCTTGTTAAAGTGCAAGATTATTGATGGTGCAAGCAATATATGCTGCATTTAATAAGTTTTGAGAGCTTATCGGATTATAAGAAATCTAATGGTAAGAAGTAAGTAAAACTTACCATTATTTTGTCTTGACAGCCTAGAGTAGTCTTTGGGAAGACTAAAGCCGTTGTTCATAAACATCGAGGGCGATGCTCTAGTATGGTATTTTTTATGATAGACATGCGCTCCTTCTCAGAGAAAAGAACCATAACACATGGATCGTGTCATGTGTGCCTTACGATCTTTGGATGGAAAAATAATTTATTACTAAGTGATTTCAATTTCTCTGGTGTGAGACCAACTCCGAAAACTATGGTTCCTAGAAATCTACCCTTATGATCTTAAACATATTTTGGAAGTATGATTTAGTGCTGCTAGCTTGAAAAGTCTTTAAAGAGTCACGGTTAGCTACATGCACTCGAAGTATGGTGGTCGCACGAAATATCTGTCAAACATGATAACAAAAAATTTTGATTATGATCAATCATGTGTGAGTGGGAGATATTAGATTTACACTCATATTTGATCATGGGTTGTTGCCACATGACCCACAATTTGGCAAAAGGCCATATATTTATTGGGCCACCTTCAGATGGGCTTATTGCCACATCATCCTATTATTTGTGGGATGATTATCTCCTTTGCCACGTTTCTCTAAACGAGGACAAGCTACTAAAGTAGCTTTGCTACATGGAGGAGAGACCACCTTTTTGATGGTGATGTGGGAGATAGAATTCTCCCCTTAAAAGGAGAAGAGGGAGGTGATAATAAAAAAGAAGAAATTTCTACACACATAGATAAACATTGTGATTTATCTAGTAATTTTCTATATTTGATGCAAGGGTATTTATATTCGTGAAAATTATTCTTGACTCTGACATACTGTGAGTGAGAACCAACCGGTGACAAGACTTTGTTGCGATCTCGGGTTAATCACGTTTCAACAAATAAGTATATTTACATTTAAATGAATTCGTTCATTTATTAATCTAAGATTTTGATTATAAGATTATGATCTATAATTATGAAAAACTTTCACGAACTGTATAAATAATTAAAAATTTTATTTATGTTGGCCAAAACCATGAGCTAATCCATTGAAGAACAATAAACATTATTTTTTAGATTCGCACTTTTCTTTAAATACTTAATACTGTATTATTATCATATTTATCAATAACATAAAAATAAAAATTATATTTTTGTACCATGTGGTCAATTTTGAAATATAATAATGTACTTCAAAAATAATTATTTAGTTTTTTGGGGTTTTGTTCACCAAGTACCTAGAAACTCGGGAAGATACCCGAGAATCCCTCGACGTCCGACCTCAAAATGATGCTATTTTAAGGCTGACATGACGCAACAACTTAGAATTTTTTTAACACCGCGTCATATAAGTTGTCTTGAATTAAAATACCTATTTCTTTTTTTGAGAAGAATTAAAATACCTATTTCAATCACCTCTTTGTCTATTTTTTTAAAACTAACCCCTTGTTCTTCCATGTAAATCCATCCCACCTCCTAATGTAAATACTAATCCACGACTTTGAAACCATCGCTTCCTCTTAAAACTACCCTCCTCCATCTCTAAATTTCCTACTCCTTCCTTGACAGATTTGTTGTTATTTCCGGACTTGTAATCCATCGATGACAGTATCCCTCTTCCCTTGCTTCGAATTATTGACGAATCGAATCAAATTTTTAACGAATCGAATCGAATCACGAATCAGATTCAATTTATGGCCAGATCTAACCATAACCAAGACCTATAAATAATGAAGGAAAAGATACAAGGAAGGTTTTGGACCACATATTAAAATAATCCTTACATTGATTATTTTAATACGTAGACCCCTTCTAAGGATTTCGACCGCATATTAAATTAATCATTATTTTGATTAATTTAATCCAATCGTTGGTGACGTGGATCCCTTCTTTTCAATCATATATTTTTTTGACCGAGTCAATATGTCCAACATCTTACTATATATATTTATATATATACTATTTAATTAAATCTAATTTAGTTAAATATAATTCCATTACAATATTTCTCTATAAATTAAATATTCTTGATCAAATTAATATTTAATTTAACCAACTTCAATTCGTAAACTAATACTACTGTTGTGTGACCCATAGGCCTTCATATATCAAGCGATTAGTCAAATTAATGGTCGTAGTTTAATCCTAGACAATAAACTAGACAATCTCAACATATGAGATACGTTACGAGAATACTGCAACCACCTAAAATGTGAAGCTCATAGTGGTACGGTCCTTTCATTCGCGAATACTCGATTAAATCTAGAATATGATTACGTGTCTATTCAAACAACTTAATCATATTATCTCATTCTATTAATTGATCATATTTTTACTTTAGACACCATTCTAAGAGTGATGAGTATTGACCAATGCCTAACGATCCAATTAATTATGAGAAGACAAGTATTCTCTCCAAGTCTATTTGAGGAATGAATCCTATTCATGGCTCAACTACCACGCACATATACTTCGTGGTGTACCTGACACATGCCATATCTACCCCATCAGAACTGCAAGCGTCGGTCATGTTCAAGGCCCATCACTCTATATATGTCGTGCGTATTGACCTCAAGTCAGAGGACTATGTCACTACTCCACAAACCGATATTCTCCTAGACATGTAAATAGAATACACCAAACGATTTCTCGGTCGGGTATGCCAATACTCTCCAAAGTATCTGTGCATCTATCATGAAATACCTAATATCTCGTAGTTGTGAGAACCACTACATCCTCTAAGGATATGATCCAGATCGCACACCAATCTCAATCGCATCATCAATATCTCATTCTTGGTGATCATTGATTGGGGCTATTTAAGAACTATGTTCATAGTCATCCGAGATCTCACATTCTCAATGACAATATTAGTTCATGGGAACATAAACATGAATATATGCAAATAAATAATCAAATATTATATTTATTTATGTAATGCCAAATATTATTAATACAAATCAATAATACAACTGAATGTGATCTAGTACAATATTTTTATTCTGATTGTCTCTAGAATATTTATACTAACACAGATGAAATCCAAGTTCACCACCTTGTGGATCGAATTCTTCATCCCTACTCTTTTACAAACCCTAACCGCCTTCGGGGTGGTCATCTTCTGGCAGGACCTCCAAAAGATGGGAACTTCAACTTCTAATCATAAAATACCTAGTGCCAATGTCTCGTCTTTGTTGCGTGGAAGATTTTAAGTGAGAGAAAGCACCAGCGACATGAAGTCGAAAGAAGAGGAGAAATGTGTGGTTATATTTGAGTTTGAGTTTTGGTTAAAAGTAACACCAAAAAAATAAAGTCGGAGGAAGAATAATGTGTACTAAGAAGAAAAGAGGAATTTTTTATTTTTTAAGTAGGAGAGGCATTTTTTTATCTTTTCAAGTGAGAATTTGTAAGAAAAAATGTAATCATTTTAAAATATAAGAGATCCTAAAAGAGATAATATCAAACACAACAAATCTGGCTTACCCTTGATTTTATCAACTATAGGTCCTTCATACTTTTTTATTATTTTAAAATTGAATTATTATTGACCATGAATTAATTTATTAAATTTTAATTTTTTTCGAGAATATGTCATCATGGAATCTTATATAGACACCAAATACAAAATCCTAAAATAAATTTAAACCTAAAACAATTGAAATTGATATAAATACTAAAAATATTATTTATCTATATTTTAGATCAAACCATGGCCAATTTTATAATTTAATAACTTTTTATTTGTTCAAAATTTTTTATTACGTATTACTTTTTTTAAATACTTAATAGTATATTATTTTGTAATACTGATACATTCCAAAAAAATTCAAACTCGAGACCAAGTTCAGTTCAAATAACTCTTCACCGATTGATTTAGTTGTATAGAAATGTGCAATTCTATATATGGTGCAAATAAATTGCGTATAAGGTAATATTTTGCATTCCATATATTATTTATTTGGGAAAAGTCTACTTTAGTACCCTGTGGTATCGACCAAAATCACTTTAGTACCCTGTGGTAAAAAACTGATCAATCGAGTCATACTTATTCCAATTAACATCAAAAAGGACCTCGGGCAACTGCCCGAATCCTGCCCGGGCTACGTGGCCAGCCACGTCACCAATTTTTGATGACGTGGTGCCACGTGGAGAGGAGGAGGAGGAGGACGCGGGGAGGAGGAGGAGGACGCGGGGAGGAGGAGGCGGAGGAGGAGGAGGAAAGGAGGAGGAGGAGGAGGAGGAGGAGGAGGACGCGGGGAGGAGGACGCGGGGAGGAGGAGGAGGAGGCGGGGAGGAGGAGGAGGACGCGGAGAGGAGGACACAGAGGACCCGGAATCCCAGAATCGATCTCCTTCCCCTCTCCTCCGCCTCCTCCTCCTCCTCCGCGTCCTCCTCCTCCTCCCCTCCTCCTCCTCCCCGCCTCCTCCTCCTCCTCCTCTCCACGTGGCACCACGTCATCAAAAATTGGTGACGTGGCTGGCCACGTAGCCCGGGCAGGATTCGGGTAGGTTTGGGCAGCTCTGGGCAGCTGCCCGAGGCCCTTTTTGATGTTAATTGGAATAAGTATGACTCGATTGATCGGTTTTTTACCACAGGGTACTAAAGTGGACTTTTCCCTATTTATTTTGGTGGAATGCATTATATATATATATATATATATATATATATATATATATGAAAGAGATTCTCTAACATAAAAATCCTTCTATTGATGGGGTGAAGGTTTTAGGAAAAAAAATAAGTCTGACGATGAACAAGTACACAATTTGGAAAATAATTTTAAAAAGTGAGGTTGAAAAGACTAATTATTTTTCTCTTTTCCTTTTTCATGTGGCAACAATTTTTCCGTGGGTGTTAGTAGCACGATATTCATCAATACAAGTGATAAGGTTTGTTGGTTACCAAAATATAAAGTTATTCTTAACGCATTTATTTATGATTGGTGGTTCACGGTGCACTAGATTTTTGCTGATGATGACTTGGACACTAATTATCTCTTACTCGAAGAATCTAATTCAACTTATTCATTTAGTTTATATAATTCTATTCTTAAGAATAAATTATTTGTTTGTGAATTTCAATTGGTAGAGAAAGATGTTTTACAAATCAACTATATAGTAACCCATAGTTGCACAGTTTTTAATTTAGTAAGAGATCAAAGTTGTCGCGGTCATATATTTGCTTGAAATGTTACAGCCAATGGAATTTGTGCAATTGATTGCTATTGATTTTGTTAGAATTTCCGTATCCAACCCAAAACTTTAAGACAATGAGTTAGTAAATTTTTTACACTTATAAACTTGCCTTCTACTCGTATTTTAACCGATGTGCGATTCTCATCACATTTTTTTCTTCAAAGCTGCCTTCATTGGGCGACCACGGTATGATTTGCATGTATGATAATATTTTTGTCCAAAATTTTACAAATTTATTTGGCGACGACGGTAGAAATGATCTCCCTTAAGTATTTTTTTATAGAAATAATACGAATATTCCATTTTAAAAATAAATCCGGCTTTATTAACTCCAAAAAAGATTAAAGAAAAATTACATAAATATAAGCCCTCAAAATTACCTAAGCCACCCATGCGATATTTGACGACATTTCATTTTTAAAACCAAAAACTAATGATAATAATGGACTTGAAGAAGAGAACACATGGTCACGTCCAAAACTGGTTGCTCGCAGCGACCACCTTCTCTCGCCACGAAGAGGACAGAATCGTCCCTTCCCACCACGATCAAAAGCACGCGACGACCTTTATGTCCCGTTCACGAATATTCATTTTGGGGATATGATATTCCATTATGGTTTTTGATCGTTAGAAAGGGATGGATATCCATGAGGTCAAGCTGCGTTCTCTTAGAGTTTGCATAGTTTTCAGCAATGAGAGATTGTAAATCATGCTTTTTTTAATCAGTTAATATTCAGATATTACAGGAGGGGCAGGGTCCGGACAGGAAGGGCAGGTCCGGACGGCTTCTCGTAGACATAATTAATTTTAATTGGAATAATTTTGATTTGATTGATCGATTTTATACTACATAGTACTAAAGTAATTTAGCTCGATACCATAGATACTAAAGTAGACTTTTTCCTTCAAAATAATATTTTGCTTGTACTTCATGTCCTAAATAATAAATAAAGAAGACATTTTCTTTTCTTAATGTTAATTTTATTAACCATAGAAACTTCATACATTTTTTTCTTAATATGGAATTATTATTGACCATGAAATTTTTCGAGAATACATCATCATGAAATCTTATATAGCCACCAAATACAAAATCCTAAAATAAAATTTAAACCTTTTTTATAAGTAAAATTTAAACCTAAAACAATTGGAATTGATACAAATACTAAAAATATTATTTATTCATGTTAGATCAAACCATGGCCCGACCTATTATTTTAATAACCTTTTAATTATTCAACAATAAATAATTTTTATTATCTATTGCTTTTGATTATATACTTACTAGTATATTGTTCAACAATACTACTGTGTCCCTAAGAACTCGAACCGGACTATGTTAAGCTAACATAATTCCTTCGCAAATTAATTTGTTTGTATAGAAAACTTGCTATTCTATATATGGTGCAAATAAATTGCATATAAGATAATATTTTATATTCCATATATATATGAAAGAGATTTTCTATCATAAAGTTCCTTCTATTTATAGGGTGAAGATTTTAGAAATAAATAAGTCCGACGATGAACAAGTACACAATTTGGATAATATTTTTAGAGAGTGAGGTTGAAATGGCTAATTACTTTGCTCTTTTCCTTTTTCAAGTGACAACAATTTTGGTCATGGGTGTTAGTGGGACGACGTTGATCAATAGAAGTGATAAGGTCCGTTGGTTACCACTATATACAGTAATTCTCAATAACGCTCTTATTTATGATCGGTGGCTCACTCTGCACTGTATATCTGCTGATGATGATTTGGGCACTCATTATCTCCCACCCGAAGGACCCGATTCAGCTTATTCATTTAGTTTTCATGATTCCCTTTTCAAAGATAAGTTATTTCATTGTGGATTTCAATGGGTAGAAAAAAATGCTCAACAAGTCAACTATACAGTAAGCCATAGTTGCACAGTTTTTGATTCTGCGCGAGATCAAAGTTGTCCGGGTCATACATGTGCTTGGAACGTAACGCCTGATGGAATTTGTGCATTTGGCTGGCAGCCATATTTTATGCAGAACTGCCTTCATTGGGGCCTCGATGAATGCAATGTTCGTGATATGTAATATTTTTTTATCATGATCTTGAAGATTATTTTATTTTCTCATCTGAATAATAAATAAAGTGGACATGAATGAAGGGATCATCTCCTACTTTTATTAATTCACACACTCCGCTTCTGTTTTATCATATTTTATATTTTATGTTAAACTATTGTCAACCATGAAGTAATTTATTAATTTTTTTTATAACTTTCAATAACATATCATCATGTAATATTAAAATTAATAGCAACCGAACACTAAACCAACTTGACGTAATCGACCTTTATAAGTAATTGAAAATTTATTATGTTGGCGCAAACTACGACCCAATTCATTAGTTTAAAGATATTTTGTATATACTGATCAATACATTTTATCTTTAATAATTCATACTTTGATAAATACTTTGACATCATTACGCAAGAAAAATGTGGTTTGTCTTTCTTTATATAGCCCAGCTGGTACTGATCTGTCACTTACACGTATATACGAAAGAGACAAAGAGATTCTCTTTTATAAAGTTTTGTTTTCTATTTATGACATGAAATTTTGGAAATAAATAACGTCTGGAAAGTTTTTTTTCTATTTCGACCATTTTGAAATAAATTCCTTTTCTATTTATGTAAGTTGCACTTGGACCAAATTCTAGATAAAATTCTGTTTTGGCGAGAAAACATTATACACGGTTATAAACCAAATTCTTTTTCTACTCAAATACTTAATTCAAAAAACTTAAAGGTATAAATTAGAGAAACAAAATAATTTCCTTTTTTATTTTATTTCTTATAATTTTTTAGCGAAAACGCTAGTCAACCTTAACTGCAAGTTGAAAGTTTGGAAACGTTAGTCAACACCAACAAAATAAGCAAAAAATTAGATATATTTCATAAATAGACAAAAATTTAATATATTTTTAAAATAAATAAAAATTTAAAAAGTTGGAGACGACCCAATAATAGGTCACCTCCCTAACATTATAATATTATATTAATATAATATAAGAAACGGACCTAATACTAGGTCGACTCTTGTCTAATTTAATTTTGTTTGAACTACTTGTCTAATTTAATTTCGATCAGCCTGCCCCAACACTATTTTTTTTTGCGAGGAGTACTTCTAGTTATACATTGAGTATGTTGTTCGTTTGGTATAAGTTATTCCGATATTATAAATTAATTAATTTTATTTTAATTTGCATTATTAGAAATCTTACAAAAAAATTAAAAATTAAAAAGTGGAGTTGAGTTTCTTAATTATAAATGGTATCATCTCTAGTATGAAATAATACCGATAATACTATGACATCTTATCATTTTGATATTTTTTGTCTCTATGGTGAATATGGGGTTCAAGATAATTTTTTTGCAGAACCAATGTCTAATTTTTTTGTTTTCTTAAGAAAAAACTGTCTTAAGAAAACAAAAAATATAATTAAATGTTCTGTAAATAGTGATTAATAGAAAGTGATTCGACTCTTGTATCAATACATAAAATTTTCTTTTTCGTTAAATAAAATTTGGTTCTGTAAATAGTATTAATAGTATAGTTTGCAATTACGTTGTTAAAATTTTGTTTTAAGTAAAATTTTATTTCCTAGAAAATATACTAACAGACTTCGAATTTCTATATTCGAATGTTTGCTCTATTTCGTATGAATAATGATCAAGTCATATTTTTAAAAGTGTTCAAAAAATAAAATATAAAATTAGTAAAGACGACCTGTATTTGGTCGACACACCTTGTGCCTTTATTATATTAATTTTCTACGACTAATGTCAGGGAGGCGACCTGTATTTGGTCGCCTCCATTATTATTTTAAAAAAAATTATCGACTGAACAAGATGAAATCAACCTAGCTTAGGTCGTCTCTTACTTTTTTAGTTTTTAATTTAATTTTTACCTATTTTGAGAATATATTAAGTTTTAATCTTTTTAGAAAATATATTTATGTTTTTTTTCCTATTTTGGAAAAAATTCCACGAATCCTAATTTCTTCGGGAAAGAAATTAAAGTTGCTCCCGCACAAATCCTGACCATTAACAGCAAATCCTCCTCATTAATAAAAGATTTATATAGACGAAAGAAAAAATATCGTTCTTTAGTGATCCAAATGATCTAATTTAAATTATTCATTTAATTGTCAATTATCCTTTTTGAAGAATAAAAAATTCAATTGCAAATTTACATGAGTGTAAAAAGGTGTGCAACATACCAACCATACAATAATCAGGAGGTGCGCAGTTTATGGTTCACCTATAGATCAACTTTGTCCTGATCAAATATGTGCTTGGAATGCTAGAATTACTGGAATTTGTGCAATTGGTTGGTATCCTCGTTTTTCGTCAGTATTGTCTTCGTTTTCGCCACAAAGAATGCATTTGGGAATGAGATTTAATAGTTCTTTGTCATGTAACGAAGACTATTTTTTTCCTCTTATTTACTGCTCTGAATAATAAATAAAGAGTAACTCTCATCTCTTTAACAATGTCACTTTTATTAACCACGGACCTCTCTTTCATTTTTATTATATTTTATGTTAATTATTGTCAACCATTAATTGATTTCTTAAATTTTATTTTTTCATAAAAGTGATATAGGAATGTCATGAAAAAATTAAATTATATTTTCATAAACATAAACCGCCCCTGTAAAAGTATATAGGAATTGAACCTTTTTTTTTGTTGAGGAAAAATAGGAATTGAACTTGATATTGGAAGGACGGGAGGATGAAAAAGCCCCTATTCTAATCTAACGAGGATTGCTAAGCCACACAAAAAAACTGAAAACCTTTGAGTATCCAGTTATATTAGAGAAATACTTTGCATTCATGTTTCTGAAATACTTAAAAATACTATCTTGTGTTTTCTCCAACCGCTATAAGTTATTGTCGAAGATGACATGGCAGAAATGTGGTAGTGACATGTAAGACATGCTTATGTAGACTATATAACCATCAGACCATCTACTCTTAGATCTTTACTGAAGCATATACGAATCAAATTTAGAGTGGCTTGCTTGTCGGCATTAGCAAAGTAAGAATATTTTTTTTCACCCTTGTGGACGATCAAATTGAGATGGGTTTGGCATTTAAAATCTAGACGAATTTTCTAAACATCATGCGCATTGTCCTCATCCTCCCCAAATGGTTTAAAGTCAATACAAATGTGGCTCTCTATGACGTTGGAACATGTCAAGTAGGAGCAGTTCTTCGAGATTCTTTGGGAGCTTTTGTTGTTGCATCTACTAGAGCCCTACCACACATCTTACATCTTGCTCTCCTCGAAGCTCATGATATCAAGAGTAAGATTGAACCAGCTTTCATATTTTATTAATGATATATTTTGATATACTTATGTAATTTTATTTGTAATATCCATATCAATAAAGTGCACATTCTTCTCTCACAAACATCTTGACAAAACTTAAAGGTCAAGTGCTTGACCTGGAGAAATTTTACAATGGGTAGCCTCTTGGAAAGTTTCTCAATGTGCATGTGAGTAAGGAAAAAAAAGCTGGAAAAGGCTCATGTTAATCTGTGAAAACAGTCGATCGGATCACGGATTGTGCAGCTCCTGGCAAGCATTCTATTTAAAGAGAGAGATGAACAAACCCATCCCACACCAAAAAATGAGAGATTCCGAGATTGTGCAGCTCCTGACAAGCATTCTATGTAAAGAGAGAGATGAACAAACCGATCCCACACCAAAAAATGAGAGATTCTGAGATTGTTCTATGTGGCGCGACGAAGACATCGCGTATTTAAGGAGGGATGAAATGTAATATGTCGTTAATCATATGTTATGAAAGACTTAAGTGATTTGAATTGTACTGTCCATATCAATAATGTGCACCTTCTTTTTCTTGAAAATATCTTGAAAGAACTCTAAGGTTAAGTGCGCTTGACCAGAAAAAATTATAGGGATAAGTGACCTCTTGAGAAATTTTTCATGGTACCTGTGAGTGAATACAAAATATGCTTGAAAATGTCCGATTAATCTGTGGAGATATTCGGTCTAATCACGGGACATTATACTAACTATCTCCTATGAGATTTTGAAGGTGATCTGAGAATTAGAATGTCAATTTATAATTCAAGCTCTCTGTTGTCCCATTCGGCATTGGAGTGATTTAGTAGTCATCGCCGAGGACTGCTTAGCAGCGGCTAGTGAAATAGAAGATCGTGGTTTCACTATTTTCAGGAGAGAGGCTACTAAGATGCACACGTTAGCTAAGCTTCGATTTCCAGTGTGTAAATTTTTCCCTTTTTTTCCTTCTTCTCCCTGATCTTAGTCTGATATTAGACATTGGTCTGTTGTAACCAGTACTGTTATTCTGATTAATGAATCAATATTTTACCCTTCAACAATTATCAGGTGCTGTACCTCAAATGTGATACTCTGTTAATGATATATTCAGAAAGACTTAATTCGTTTTATTTGACTATCCATATCAACAAAGTGCACCTACTTTTCTGGCACACATCTTGAGAGAACTGTAAGGTTAAACATGTTTGTATGGGGTAATTTTAGGATGAGTGACCTCCTTGGAAATTTTTCGGGATACGTGTGAGTGAAGACAAAATACACTACAAAAGGCTCGTGTGGCTCGTGTTGATATGAGAAGATAATCGGTCGGATCACACGGTATTACAAGTGGCATCAGAGCAAGGCCTCAGCTTGTACGGTGTGGTTTAAGGATCAATCCCACACCTTAAAATGAGAAATTATGGGATTGTCAGAATTTGTCTAAATCTGGCGCGACGAGGATAAGGATATTAGAAATTTTATTTCACACTTACAGTATATTCGTATCAACAAACATGCACTTAGATCAACTTATGAGAAAATTATTCTAACTTAATCAGGTCTCGAATTCGAATCTCTAAAAATGCAACATTGTGTGATATTCTATATATGGTATGATTAATTGTATTTTAGGTAATATTTTGCTTTCCATCTATATACTAAAAATATTATCTTTCATAAAGTTCATTCTATTTTTGGACTGAAACTTTTGGATATAAATAAGTCTAACATTGGATCATACACATATGAATCAAAAACTATTATCTAAAGAGTGAGATTGAAATGGCCAATTACTCTTTCTTTTTTCTTTTTCAAGTGGCAACAATTTTTTTCATGAGTGTTTATGGAAGAACATTGATCAATAGAAGTGATAAGTCTGGTATAATGCCTCTTGTGCATTTCGATATCAACAATGCTATTGGTTACGATCGATGACTCGATGTTCACTGCTTATCTGTGGATGATGACTTGGGCACTCATTATCTCACACCTGAAGGACCTGATTCAACTTATTCATTTAGTTTTCATGAGTCCTTATTCAAAACCAAGTTATTCCATTGTGAATTTTCATGAGTGTGAAAGGATGCACAACAAGTCAATCATACACTAATCAATAAATGTGTAATTTATCAAAAGATAAGAGATCAATATTGTCAAAGATGTACCTGGAACATTACACCAACTGGGATTCGCCCAATTGGTTGGAACCCAGTAGTTTGGCAGGGCTGCATTCAATGGGGGACCAGTAATGCTCTGGACATTGGATGTAATAGATTTTAGGAAAAAATAGCTGTCTCTCTTATGTTTGATAAAATTAATAAAATAGTTAAATGTTTCTCATGTTTGAAAAAATTAATGAATAATGATTTTCTAGTATTGTTTTTTGCACGCTTGCGGGATTTCTATTTTCTTTTTTTGTTTTTTTGGTTACTTTTGTACTTTTCTTTTCTTTTGCTAATAAAATTATTGATTTATTAAAAAAAGATACTCTAATATTGTTTGGCCCCTGATACTTCGTAAATGTACTCGTGAGTCCCTAAATCCATTTTTTGTAAGTGATTGATATTTCAAGCTCGGATAATATTTTGAGAGTCGGGTTATAATAAGTAAGTGATAAATCTATCACTATTTATTTTTAAAAATCATATTTATCGCGTTTTGAAAATGTATAGAACTAGAAAAAAAAATCGTAAAAATTGACTTACTTATAAGCAAACGAAATAAAAGAAGTATACAAGAGAATTTATCACTAAAATAATCAAGGAACGAAGACACCCAACTTATTAACGACCGACTCACGACCAAGAAAAGCTTAGTAACAATTGTCTTGGTAAACTAACAATTTGTTAATAGGTATCCTCGTAAACTAACATAACCGATAAATATTGGATTGACCAAGTAAATTTGAAGCATACACGATTTAATAAAATCTACGAAAAGACATAATTAAAAAAATTGCATCCTACACGAATCTTGAATTGGGCAAGAGCCCGACCAAATTCACCTAGAAGGCTTGTATTATACCAACGGGGCCGAAGAGAACTATCTGGAAACCGGAAAAGTGGGAAAAGCCAACCAACAAAAAAATGAAGTTACAGCATATGAGATGAAGGTTGGAAATAAATCCCGCTTGCACTCAAACACACATCTACAATTTGGAAAAATTATTTAGTGTGTGAGATGAAAATGGCTAATTATTTGTATCTTTTTCTTTTCTAAATGACAATACCCTTTTTTGGGACTGTTAGTGGAAGGATATCAATCAATAAAAATGATAAAGATCACATTTTATCATTCTCAACAATGCCATTTGATATAAACGATGGCTCATTGTGCACTTCATGTGTGTAGATGACGACTTGTACACTCATTATAATGTTCCCCAATGGCCTACTTCATTTTATTCATTTAGGTTTGAATAGTCCTTTATCGGGATCACTTTGTTTCATTGTGGATTCCATGGGTGTGGGCAGATGCCCAACAAATCAACCATACAATAACTTTAAGTTGCACGGTTTATGACTGTGGAAGAGACACTAATGAATGTCCTAATAATATATGTGTTTGGAACATTACACCTACTCAAATTTGTGGAATTGATTGGGGCCGCTGCTACAACTGCGGTCGGAATTGCAAGACATAAGATATAATAGTTTTTATTAGGTCATAATAACTACAATATTAAGAATAAATACATGAAAAAGTTTACTTTATTGTCATGTGGTTCTGTCAATTTTCACGTATGATTATGTGATTTAAAATGCATAAAATGCATATTTGGGGTTTGTTTGACCTCACACTTGGTGATTCCGACAATGCCCTGACATCTAGTCTCAAACGATTAATTTATCCTGCGACGATGAGTTATTTCAGAGTTAAATTTCAAAATAGTCTCAAATTTATCTATCAATTTTCAAATAACCCATCTTCTTCTTCTCCTCTCCAACAACCTTTGTCTCTCGCATTAGCGAACCAAACTAATCGATACCACCACCACAAAACTATTTAATTTAAAGCCCACCAATAATCCAATAGATGACAACATCACCAACAACAAAAACATCGAAAAAATACCAGAGAAAATACTAATTTCAAATATTTGTTGAGAAAATTAATTAGTTTTGAAAGACATGATTGATTCGGTAATTATAATAACTAATTCAAAATAGAATAAGATCCGAAAAAATAACTCTCGTAATCTTGTAATAAAAAATATAAAATTTAGCACGAGCAGAAAGTTAATCTTGATTGATGATCTTTTACTTCAACCGTAACATAATCTTGATTGGAGACCAGTTAATATGGATAACTGGATAAGTATCCCGCAAATATAAGGCAATCTTTTAATCCTAAATTATAGCATTTATGAAGTTACCAATCATAAGCGTCATTTTTTAATATATAAAAAGTAACTATTTACTATGGTGCGAATCATATAAGGTAATATTTTAATCCAAAATTATAGCATTTATAAAGTTACCAGTAATAAGGTGGAAATATCATCCTCGAAATCTTATCTTTATTTTGAGAAATTATTAGGTGGACATAACTTACATTTCTATGTATGATAAATTGCACATAAGATAATTTTTTGAACTTCCATATATTTACGACAGATAATCTTAGCCATAAATTTATATCCATTTATAAGATGAAAGTTTCGTATATAAATAGGTATTCAGTCAAATGATACATATAAAATTTGAAGTAAAAATGGCTAACTACCTTGGCCTTTTTCTTTTCCATTTAGCAACAATCTTGCTCATGATTGTTAACGGGACTGCAAAGATCCATTTCACTCATAAAACACATGTAGTAATTAACAACATTATTGGTTATGATCGATGGCTCACTGTACATTGTATATCTGGAGATGATGATCAGGGTATTCATTATCTACCTCCCAATGGACCTGATTCATCTTATTCCTTTAGTTTCTATCCAAGATTTTTTGGGGAAACATTATACCATTGTGGATTTGAATGGGTGTGGAAGGATGCCCAACAAATCAACCATACAATACACCAAAGTTGTACAGTTTTTCAGGAGGTTAGAGATAAAAATTGTCCTGATCATGTATGTGCTTGGAACATTACAACCGATGAAATTTGTGCAATTGGTTGGCAGCCATATCTTTTTCCGAGTTGCCTACATTGGGGGCCTGAATGCAGGATCGATTCTTTGATCGGGTAGATGTAATAAATAGCATGTTCTAAAAAGTATTTCCTTTGCTCTTGTTTCCTATTCCGAGCAATAAATAAAGAGAACATGTATCGATCATCTTTTTAATAATGTTACTTTTATTAACCATCGACTCTTGATTCCTTTTTATTATATTTTATATTGGATTATGGTCAATAATGAATTCATTTATTAATTTTAGTAACTCTTCAAGAATAATTGTTTTTATTAGGTCATAATATAAGGTAATCTTTTAATCCTAAATTATAGCATTTATGAAGTTACCAATCATAAGTGGCATTTTTTAATATATAAAAAGTAACTATTTACTATGGTGCGAATCATATAAGGTAATATTTTAATCCAAAATTATAGCATTTATGAAGTTACCAGTAATAAGGTAGAAATATCATCCTCGACGTCTTATCTTTATTTTGAGGAATTATTAGGTGGACATAACTTACATTTCTATGTATGATAAATTGCACGTAAGGTAGTTTTTTGAACTTCCATATATTTACAACAGATAATATTAGCCATAAATTTATATCCATTTATAAGACCAAAGTTTCGTATATAAATAGGTATTCAATCAAATGATACATATACAATTTAAAGTAAAAATGGCTAACTACTTTGGCCTTTTTTTTCTTCCAATTAGCAACAATCTTGCTCATGATTGCTAACGAGACTGCAAAGATCCATTTCACTCATAAAATACATGTAGTAATAACAACATTATTGGTTATGATCGATAGCTCACAATAGATTGTATATCTCGAGATGATGATCAAGACATTCATTATCTACCTTCCAATAGACCTTATTCATCTTATTCTTTTAGTTTCTTTCCGAGATTTTAGGAGGAAACATTATACCATTGTGGATTTGAATGGGTGTAGAAGGATGTCCAACAAATCAATCATACAATACACCAAAATTGTACAAATTTTTAAGTAAGTTAGAGATAAAAAATTGTCCTGATCGTGTATGTGCTTGAAACGTTACAACCAATGGAATCTATCCAATTGGTTAGCAGCCATATCTTTTTTCGAGTTGCCTACATTGGGGGCCTGAATGCAGAATCGATTCTTTGATCGGGTAGATGTAATAAATAGCATGTTCTAAAAAGTATTTCCTTTGCTCTTGTTTCCTATTCCGAACTGTTGGACCTTGGGCCCATCAGGCAATTATTATTGTGCCTGATTGGGCCCAAGCCCATTAGTTGGGTTGGATGGGCTGGTCAACCCGCGTTGACCGGCCCGATGCCACATAGGCGCCACGTCAGCGCGACGTGGCGCTGATGCAGTTGCCGCCAAAGATGGCGGTCCACGTGGCATACGACGTGGCACCATGTGGCGGACATGCAGTCCGAAGTGCCACGTGGCGAATATGCGTCCGAGTTGTGCCACGTATCGCCATGTGGCGTGCCACGTGGCGCGTCACGTGGCGCGTTTTGGTGTGCCGGATTTCTCTATAAAAGGGGAAATCTGGCTGGACCAATGTGAAGTTTGCCCACAACTACTCAATAAGAAAGGAAAAACTCTGGATTAGTCCCTGAGTTTTGATCAGATTTTCGATAGAGGAAATCTCGTGAAAATTAATTACGAATCCGTTAAAACGTGATCGTAATTCGACTAGCACGAAGAAATTGTGGACCCAAACCTATGGACCTCTTGCTTCAACAAGTAAGTAATTTATTATTAACAAATTAGTTTATTAATTAAACAGATTTAATACGTAATTACTCATTAATTACGCATCGAATCCATCAATTGGTATCAGAGCATGGTTGAAACCATGTTTTGATGACGATATGATGTTTTAATTCAAATAATTATGTGATTTTTTGGGTTAAAAATCGTATTAATTGTGATTTTATTGAAAATCATAATCTGTTGGACTTTAATATAATTAATTTAGATCCAGCGGGACTAAATTAAATTTTGCCTAACCGCGCGGGCAAATTCGCGCACCCGCGAAATCTTAAGGTACCAATCTAAAAATTGACCACCTACGTGGCACCTGCGTGTCATGGACTTCGGTGCAATTTTGAAAATTTTGGGGATTAAATTGAACTTTTTCCAAAAATCCCCAAATCGAAAAAAAACCTAATCGGGCGATTTGGGGCGATTTCGCCCCAAATCAATTTCCGTTGATTTCGTCAAAAATCTGACGATTTCGACACCGTAGATCGACGATAATCGATTCTTCGGCTTCCCCTCGACGTTCTGATACCACGTTTGTGGATCAACGTCACCGGAATCGCGAGATTGAAGCTGACAACGACGGAGACGTGCGGAACGAAGAAGACAACCGCGACAGAGAACGGCTGCACGACGGCCCGCGAGGCTGCTACGGACGTGCTCGCGAGGCCGCGACGAGTCGAACGCGACCTGTCTCGGCCGTTGGTTCGCCGCCATTACGCGGCGGTCGTAGGGGGAGGAGCGGTCGGTTTTTTCGCCGATCGCGGGAGAAGAGAGAGAAAGTGAAGGGGAAATATGCGAGGGGTAAAATTGTAATTTCACGATTTTTCCTGAAAATATTTATACCCGGGTCAAGAAAATCAAAAAACCCGACGGATTGGCCTGGTTTCTTGGTTCGACCCAACCCGATTGATAGTCAATTTTGACTTAAGTCAAAATTGGACTTAAATTATTGGGTTTTTCCAATTTTAATTGGATAAAATCAGTTTTTATTCAATTAAAATCTAATAAACTGATAAAAATTTTGAGAAATTTTTGTCTATTAGGTTTTTTAAAATTATAACGATATTTTTAATAAACTTAAAAAGAAAATAATTTGGAACGAGTTCCGAGATATGTTAAATTCAACTAAAATCACATAAATTGATCCATGGTATGATCATCAAAAGATTGAAAAATGGGTTTTTCAATCCTATTTTGGGAGAATATGAGAAGTAACCCAAAATTGAATTGCAATTGTTGCAAGATTTGATGGCTACTGGAGGAAGGTATCTGAACTTCTGTGCAACGGAACTTCGACAAAAGGTTCTGAAGCACCGTTTACCGCTGCGTGTGCCTAAGGATGACATGTATGTTATCGTTGAGCACATTGAGGCTGTTCACCGGGAGATGCAAGACTGCATCTGGGCTGGAGGGTATGATCATAGAGAAGACTGGCCCTCCATGTTTCAAGACCTCCTGGTCATGCTGAAAATCCGCGAAGATATGTGTGTCTTCTCGGAGCCTGAGTTCAATACCCATAGAGATGCCCTCTATGGTTTGATCCACTATCTCGAGGAGAGGGGTCTTCGCAGAGAAATGATACCTTCTCCTATTCTGGAGCTGCGAAGTGGTTTGATCTTGAACCGCTACCTCGCTAAGGAATACTATTATAGTTTTCCTCCGTTCCTGATCATTTGGATTATGGAATCGATCACAGTTCCGGCGGTGAACTTGGAACTTTCCACCGGATCGTCCTCGCAACCTGTCCCCACAGGATCGTCCTCGGACCAGGATCCAAATATGTATCTGGATTCTCCTACCGGATCGCCTGGACATCCGATTATGTTTAACTGTCCCCATGTACATATGTTATTTTTTGGAAATTTTTGTACAATAGGTTGAGACCTATCTGAGTTTTAGTGCATGTGCGAGCACACTCAGAGTGTACAAATACATGTGTCAAACATGTAATTAAATAAAGATGTTTGTTTAATTGCTTCCACTTGAGTTTACTATCGATGAACTTTAAACGGTTGAAAATTAAGATTAATACTTGAATGGTGAAGGGAAGCATGCCCGCGACCCACTTCGATTTTGAGATTAATCAAGAACTTCATATCGTTAAAAGTTATGAATGTATAGTAAATTGTATCATATTGCCAAATATAATTTCTAATATGTTCTCATATTAAAAATCCCTATAGAAATGTCAGTTGCTTCTAGATCCATCATAGCTGAGTTAAACCGTGAGTTAAAATTCAACGGTGAAAACTATGAAAATTAGAGCATGAAAATCCAATATGTGCTTGAGGAACAAGAGGTTCTGGATCACATACATGTGATAATGGATGAGCCTGAAGAAGGCACAACTGCTCAACATAAGCGAGACAAAGAAGCTTATGTTATTTGGAAAAGAAAGAACACTACTGCTCGATTAATTTTGCTACGTTCAATGATGGATGATATCACCCAACAATTTCGCGTGCATGACAACGCGAAAGAATTATGGGATGCTCTCAAACAAAAATTCGGAAAGCTTTCAATGTCGAAACTGCGTGCTTTGACCATAAGGTTTGACACCTTTAAAAAGCGTCCGGAGGTTCCCATGAGGAAACACTTGAGAGTGATGTCCAATATGATCAGTGAACTAGCAGAGGCTGGTCACATACTTAGCAACGAGCAGCAGATTCAAGATGTCATCCGTTCTCTACCACCAAGTTGGGAACAGATGAAGATGAATCTTATCCATTCTGATCATTTGTTAACATTTGATGATGTTGCCAGACACCTTGAGCTGGAGGAAGATCGCCTCCCAGCTATGAAATCCCACCCTAAAGCCCATTCGATTTGTTCGACTAGGAGTGGTGGGAAAAGGAAGAAAGGTAAAAGGAAGGGTAAGTGTAAACAAACTCCAAAGGCTAAAAACCATGGAACCAAGTTGGATGGCTCCAAGGCTAAAAAGAACAAGCGGTTTAACATTTCAAAAGTGAAATATTTTAACTGTCAACAGAAGGGACATATTGCAAAAGATTACAAGATGTCCAAGCAGGTACATCTAAACTCAAGTGTGAGTAAGTTGTATGTATCCTCTTGTACCCTTCTATCTGAGTCACATTCTAGGTGGGTGATTGATTCAGGAGCGACAGACTATGTAGCTAGAGACCGTTGTTCGTTCGTTGAATACAGGCGGTTGCCGGCTGGAGCAAAAACTATTTTTGTTGGTAACAACTCGTGCGTGAATGTGAAAGGCCTGGGCACTTGTAGATTACACCTTCGTGGTGGTCGTGCCCTTCTTTTACATGACGTGTTGTATGCTCCAGACATTCGAAAGAACCTGATCTCTGGCCTTAATGTCTTTAGATTTTCGGTTGTCGTTTGAAGACGACACCGTTAGATTATTTTTGGATGATGCCTATTTTGGCCTTGGATATATATCGGAAGGTTTTTTGATTCTGGATATTGATCCTTGTGAAAGTTTTTCCTTTGTCACTAGTTCAAACTCATCAGAGGATGATATTGAACTATGGCATTCTAGACTTGGCCATATCGGTCAGGATAGTTTAAACCGTCTAGCTAAGGCAGGAATATTGGGAAATATAGAGAAATCTATATTACCCAGATGCGTATCCTGTCTAGAAGGGAAAAGCACTAGGAAACCTTTCGGTACTGGGGCTAGAGCACAATTTTCACTACAATTAGTCCATTCTGACATATGTGGTCCAATGTACGTGAGGGCAAGGTATGGAGCATATTACTTCATCACCTTTATTGACGACTATACTAGATATGATCTGATATACCTAATTTCTCACAAATTTGAAGCCTTAAACTGCTTCATAACATACATGCGTTTTGTTGAGAATTAGAATGACGGAAAGATAAAGGCATTACAAACTGATCGTGGCCGTGAATATCTTTCAGATGAGTTCAAAGCTCTATGTATTGAAAAAGGGATTGAACATCAGTTGTCCATTGCTTATACACCCCAGCAAAACAGAGTTGCTGAAAAAAGGAATAGAACCCTTCTTGATATGGTTAGATCGATGATGGCAGAGGCAAGTTTGCCTATATCATTCTATGGAGATGCGCTCCTGACTGCCGCATACGTTCTAAACCATATTCCCTCTAAGTCTGTTACAGCCACTCCTTACAAAATGTGGACAGATCGGAAGCCCGATTTATCCTATTTTAAGCCATGGGGGTGTGCGTCATATGTCCATTCTACCTCAAGTACTTTCGGTAAATTAGGGCAGAGAGGTAGAAAAGGTATCTTTATAAGATACCCAGAGATATCTAAAGGGTACGTGTTCGTGGGTGAACTGGACGATGGACATGTAACAGAATTTGAATCACGCGATGTCACTTTTTTCGGAGAATGAATTTCCAAAGTTGGGGGAGGTTAGTAGTGACCTTACCCTTTATGAGACAAATGAACCAGAATCATCTGGATCACTTCTTCCGAGTGGGAGAATTGAGGAGGAAGATAGAGATTTTCCAAATCAAATTGATCCAGAAGGTCGTGATCTGAGTCCTAAAAGGGAGGTAATTCCTCATTCCAGTAGGAGTACGGTATTTCCACCCAGTGGGAGTGCGATTCCTGGATATGATGAATATATGAGAGATATTTATCAAAATCAGGAATATCGTAGGTCTAGCAGAACTAGCATACCACGCCTACAATCACTAAAGAAATTTGGTGTTCCAAGTGAAATTCTTCTGGCCATCCTACAGGATGAAGATGAGCAAAAGAATGTATCTGGAGCTTTGTCATCTCTAAAACGAACTGAATGAATGAATGCAATGGAAGAAGAAATATCTTCTATGACCAAAAACCAGGTTTGGGATCTGGTCGACCTACCTAAGGGACGTAGGGCAATTGGAAATAAGTGGATTCTCAAAATCAAGCGCAATGCAGATGACAGTATCGAAAGATACAAAGCGCGTTTGGTCGCCCAAAGATTCAAACAACATGCTGGGATACTCTATGAGGAGACTTTTGTACCTGTTGTTAGATTTACGTCAATTAGGGTCATTTTAGCCATAGTTGCTAACATGAATCTAGAATTACATCAAATGGATGTAAAGACTGTTTTTCTCCATGGAGAATTGGATGAAGAAATCTACATGATTCAGCCTAAGGACTACATTCAAAAAGGCTGCGAACACAAAGTTTGCAAATTGAATAGATCAATTTATGGCCTTAAGCAATCGTCTAAACAGTGGTATATTCGCTTTCATAATACGATCATGCAACATGATTTTATAATGATAGATGAAGATCACTGCGTGTATGTTAAACGATCAGGAAAGAAGTTTGTTATTATCACCTTGTATGTTGATGACATACTTTTAGCTGAAAATGACATGGGATTTCTTGTCGAAATCAAAGATTGGTTATCTTCCAACTTTGAAATGAAAGACATGGGTGAAGCGGATTACATACTCGGAGTTAAGATTTTGAGGAATCGTTCGAAAAGAATAGTGTCTCTTTCACAAGAGATATATATTCGCAAAGTAGTAGAATATTTCAATTGTGATCACAGTAACCCAAAGTATGTCCCATTGGTTAAAGGTCATAATTTGGGTAAGAACATGTGCCCAAAAATAGCTAAACAATATGGGGACATGGAGAAGATTCCTTATGCCAATGCAGTTGGATGCCTGATGTACGCAATGTTGTGTACTAGACCTGATATTTGCTATGCTATTGGGATAGCAAGCAGATATCAGTCTGATCCAGGCAGTGCTCACTGGAAGGCTGTCAAAGGGATTTTGAAATATTTGAATACTACTGCAGAATACTCCTTGTGCTATCAAGGCCGTGATCTGATATTGAGTGGCTATACTGATGCTGATTGGGGAGGTGATGTGGATAAGAAAAAGTCTACATCTTGATTCATTTTCTTATTGAAATGGGGTGCTATCTCATGGAGCAGTAAGAAGCAAACATGTGTATCCCTGTCAACAATGGAAGCAGAATATGTAGCTTCAGCTCATCCTGCACAAGAAGCGGTATGGTTGAAGAGATTCTTAAGCCATCTCTCCCTGATCAACTCGACGGAGCCCGTGAGTCTATTCTGCGACAACCAAGCAGCTATAGCTTATGCTAAGGATCCTAGATTCCATAGCATGGCTAAGCATATATATATTAAATTTCACTTTGTTAGAAGTTTAATAAAATATAAAGAACTGTGCATGGAACACATATCTACACGAGATATGGCCGCAGATCCAATGACTAAGGCATTACCTCGAGAAGTGTTCGAGAAATATGTTAAGTCACTGGATTTACGACGGTTTCATTTGTAATCCAATTAGTTGGAATAAATGAGTTTTAATTGGCAATATGAGTTAATTATGAAATATGTCGGACAGAGAAGTAGCCCACTCACACGGGTGTTTACCTCAGTGGGAGTCAAGAAGTTGATTCCTAGATGAGATGAGGCAGTTATTAGACATTCATAAGTGCATGTCCTATGACGGAATGCCGTCTTGCTCAAGAGCAAGTTTTCTTATAGGATGCAGGAATAAGTTGCTGCATTTAGATTTTCTACAATCCATATGATAAGATATAAGTGGAACTTATCATACTGTCTGTCCTATTAGCCTAGAGTTAAGCTAAGGCTGATACTCTAGTATGGTGTTAAATGACATGTGTTCTTTTAAAAAGGAAAGTACACCGTAACACGTGATTAGTATCATGTGTGCTACTCGACCACTAGATGGGATGAAAATGTTGAGTGATTTCACAATCCCTGGTGTGAGACCAATTTTCGAGAACTGTGATTCCCGAAACCTACCCTTAAGATCCTAAACGTATTCTGGAAGTATGGTCCAGTGCTGCTAGCTTAGAAAGTTCATGAAAAGGTTATGGCATAGCGATTCGACCTGGCAGGGCTGACCAGAAAAGCAGGCTGTATCATTATGAAAAGAATATAGTTAAGGGAGAAGGAACTATGTTCATCACATTCTAAGTTTCGTGGTTCAGGTGCACCAATTGTATTGAAAAGTACAATAGTGAACCCGAATATAATTGTTTGAAATCACTGATGTGAACAATGGAATGTGACATAAGTCCTGGGGTAATAGCATACATTATACAAGAAGGTTGTCGAGATGCTACTATTCAAGTAGCCTGAGTGTCTGTGCTCTTGAATTTGGCTTAACATACTCGACGTGTGCTGGTCGCACGAAATCTTTTAAAGAAATCTGATAACTGTTGATCAAGGTCAATAATAATTGAGTGAGAGATGTTGGACCTTGGGCCCATCGGGAAATTATTATTATGTCTGATTGGGCCCAGGCCCATTAGTTGGGTTGAATGGGTCGGTCAACCCGCGTTGACCGGCCCGATGCCACGTAGGCGCCACGTCAGCGTGACGTGGCACTGACGCAGTTGCTGCCAAAGGCAGCGGCCCACGTGGACGCTGACATGGCAGATATGCAATCCGAACTGCCACGCGGCACGCCATGTGGCAGACATGTGGTCCCAGTAGTGCCACGTATCGCCACGTGGCGCGTCACGTGGCGCGTTTTGGTGTGCCGGATTTCCCTATAAAAGGAGAAATATGGCTGGACCAATATGAAGTTTGCCCACAACTATTCAATAAGAAAGAAAAAACTCTGGATTAGTCCCTGAGTTTTGATCAGATTTTCAATAGAGGAAATCTTGTGAAAATCAATTACGAATCTGTTAAAACGTGATCGTAATTCGACTAGCACGAAGAAATTATGGACCCAAACCTATGGACCTCTTGCTTCAACAAGTAAGTGATTTATTATTAACGAATTAGTTTATTAATTAAACAGGTTTAATACGTAATTACTCATTAATTACGTGTCGAATCCGTCACGAACAATAAATAAAGAGAACATGTATCGATCATCTTTTTAATAATGTTACTTTTATTAACCATCGACTCTTGATTCCTTTTTATTATATTTTATATTAGAATATTGTCAATAATGAATTGATTTATTAATTTTAGTAACTCTTCAAGAATACATCGTCACAAAATCTTAGTATATGTAGCTACCAAATACTAAACTCTTAAATCACGTAATTAAACTGACATTATTAAAATTTGATTCATTTATAGTAGCTCAAACCATGGCCCAATCCATTGCTTTAAAGATACTTATTGAAAATTTAAATTTAGAACGTAATTAAGTGTGAGTCATGGAGGAGGCCAAGTGTGCTTCCATTCTGGATAACCCGATAAGTTTTGTATCTCCACTCAAAAAGATAAGTTGTCTCTTAATTTTTTTTAACCGTTTTAAATTGACCAAGTAATTCAGTTTTTAGTTGGTAGAATTTTTGATGCACAGTAAAGTTATACTAACAAATATTTAATATTATTACGTTCTCAAAGATTTAAAATCTATTAGATATAAGAGTTAAAACCTTTGGTGTTATTATTGTGGGGATCTGATCGGGATTTTTAGTTTTTAATACCTTCAATTGTACATATGTTACATTTGGTGTAAACATTCTCGGTGATATTTTGGGAGGTAACACAAATTTATTTATTAAAAAAACTAGATTAACAATTTCACTAACTAATATAAGTATTTTAAAAAAATATCTTAGTTGGAAGCACATATATATTGCATGTGAAATATATAAAAAACTCATTGGTATACTGTAACGCCCCGTGATTTGACCGACTGTCTCCACAAACCAACACAAGTCTTTTCTAGCGTGTTTTGTCCTCACTCGCACGCATCCTGGAAAACTTCCCAGGAGGTCACCCGTCCTGATCCTACTCCCGGCCAAACGCATTTAACCTTGGAATTCTCTCAAGATGTGTGCCAGAAAAGAAGGTACACCTTGTTGATATGGATAGTAGCAATCAAATTACTTAAGACTTTCAGACAGAACATATTCATTTTCGGGATATCACATATACACTAACATCATTTTATCGTTAGAATTTTATTAAAAATTAAAAAAATTGATATGGATGGGTGTGCCACACATTTTTTATTTTCAAAATTAGTTATTTTGAAAATATTGTAAGTTATTATTCATTTGGAAAATTTGTTAATTTGTTTACCAAGTTTGAAATAAACCCGTCGAATTCCGCTGTTCTTTTTCTTTTACGAGCTGGAGCAGTAATTTTGGTTTGGTGGATGGCCGATGAGACGGAACACAAAGAAACGTCTTCGTTTGAAGAGATATCTCTCCTCGAGCAAGTGTTCTGCTACTTAATATATAGCCGATGATACTTATTTAAAGTCAAACCTAATTAGAATATTATTTATAAAATTTTGATTTGTTAAATATTTAATAGTATACGGTTATCATAATCGATATATTTTAATTCAAAAAAAGGCTACTTAAATTGCATATAAGCTAATATTTTATTCAAAAATTGCAGTAGCTTATAAAGTTACCAATAATAATAAGATGGAAATCATAATATCAATTGTTAATATCAACGCAAGCTAATGTAACTGAAAGAAGACCCTCCTATTAAAATGCTAATAAAATCAATAGAATAATATAACAAAATAGGACTAGAACTCTCAAACCGGGTAATAATTTAATTAGCAACCAAAATTAATTAATTCAAAGACTACTAAACAAGTCTCCAAATAATAATACAAATCCTAATTAGAATCGATTTCTTATTATTGCTTATAACGCTCCTGCCTAATATTAGTCAGGAAAATGAGGGTCGTCTGTCCCCGTCTAGCTATACATAGTCTACTTGACTTCCATATATAAATATAAAAGAAGAAAATTATTTTACATAAAGTTCCTTCTATTTACAGGATGAAGGTTTGTAAATAAATAGGATCTGCACTTAAATAGACACATACAATTTAGAAGAACTAGATCTGAAGGGTGTGGTTGAAATGGATAAAAACGTGTGTCCTTTTCTCTTCCTAATAGCAAGAATGTTGTTCATGACGGTTATGGAGATGACATTGCTCGACAAAAATGATGGTATATTTGATAAAATTATAGTCGTTCTTAATAACGCTCTTGGTTTCGGCCGATGGCTTACTGTACATTATAAATCTTCGGATGATGACTTGGACACTCATAATCTGACATCCGAAAGACCTAGTTCAACTTACTCATTTAATTTTCATTCGGACCCCTTCCCCTTTCAAGACCACGTTATTCCATTGGGAATTTATATGGATTGAAAAAGATACTCACAAGTCAACCACACAGTAACCCAAAGTTGAACTATTTACGACTATGAAAGAGACGGTGGAAAATGCCATGATTGTGCTTGGAATGTTAAATCTACAAAAATCTGGGAAATTGGTTGGATTGGCTGTTTAAACTAGTGCAGTGAATGCTGAGGGGTGTGATTTAGCATGAGATGTAATCATTTTTATCATGTCCTACTAACTATTTTCTTTAATCTTGTTTCATGTTTCAAGCGATGAATAAATAGGAAATGTATGAGGTGATCATCTATTTAATAATTTTACGTTTATCAATTAATAGGTCATGAGCCCTTCTATGGTAGATTCTTAGAGTGTGACAAGTTTAAAATCTAGAGTGTTCATTTCTAAGCCTCCAAGAATTGAGTTCGCATTATCTATTAAAGGTTGGAGGTTCGTGATGACCAACTTTCTAAGAAGGAAAAAAAAACTTGGCCTCCTCAATGCTTTTGGTGAAGAATTTGTTTAGAACCTTTCGTCTCTTATTGGATTTATTTATAAGTGGGTCGATGTCGTGTTTACTATTTTATTCACACGATTCATATTTTGTCGTACATTATTGAAGTCAAAGCTCGTATAATTATCAGTTCAATGGATTTTATTTGTAAGGACGTATTAGAGATTATCACGTTGCTAGTTACAATAATGGTGGCTATTAAAACCATGGTATTGAAACTTTGGATTTAAGACCGTAATTACGTGTGAGTCATGGCTTAATGTACACTGCAGATCTAAGAAAGATGATTTAGGTATACATTATTTGTCACTCAAAGGACATAATTTAAATTATTTCTTTAATTTTCATTTATCCTTTTTGAAGAAAAAAAATTCAATTGCGAATTTACATGAGTGGAAAAAGATGTGCAACATATCAACCATACAATAACTAGCAGCTTCGCTGTTTATGATTCACCTGGAGATCAACTTTGTCCTAATCAAATATGTGCTTGGAATGCTAGAATAACTGGGATTTGTGCGATTGGTTGTTATCCTCGTTTTTCGTATCGTTTGGCCACAAGGAATGCATATGGGAATGAGATTTAATAGTTCTTTGTCAAGTAACGAAGACTTTTTTTCTCTTATTTACTGCTCTGAATAATAAATAAAGAGTAACTGTCATCTCTTTAACAATGTTACTTTTATTAACCACAGACCGCTCATTCATTTTTATTATATTTTATGTTAACTATTGTCAACCATTAATTGATTTCTTAAATTTTATTTTTTCATGAAAGTGATATAGGAATGTCATGAACAAATTAAATTAAATTTTCATAAACATAAATTACATCTCGATGAACATAGTACTCAAACCGTCCCGGTAAAAGTATATAGGAATTGAACTTGATATTGGAAGGATGGGAGGATGAAAAAGCCCCTATTCTAATCGAACGAGGATTGGTAAGCCACACAAAAAAACTGAAAACATTTAAGTATCCAGTTATATTGGAGAAACACTTTGCATTCATGTTTCTGAAATACTTAAAAAATATTATCTTGTGTTTTCTCCAACCGCCATAAGTTATTGTCGAAGATGACATGACAGAAATGTGGTAGTGACATGTAAGACATGCGTATGTAGACTATATAACCATTAGACCATCTACTCTTAGATCTTTACTGAAGCATATGCGAATCAAATTTAGAGTGGCTTTCTTGTCGGCACTAGCAAAGTAAGATTTTTTTTTTTCACCCTAGTGGCCGATCCAATTGAGATGGGTTTGGCATTTAAGTTCCTGCCGAATTTTCTAGACATCATGCACATTGTCCTCATCCTCCCCGAATGGTTTAAAGTCAATACGAATGTGGCTCTCTTTGACGTTGGAACATGTCAAGTAGGAGCCGTTATTCGAGATTCTTTGGGAGCTTTTGTTGTTGCATCTACTAGAGCCTTACCACACATCTTACATTCTGCTCTCCTCGAAGGCCATGATATCAAGAGTAAGATTGAACTAGCTTTGATATTTTATTAATGATATATTTTGATATATTTAAGTAATTTAATTTGTAATATCCATATCTATAAGGTGCACATTCTTTTCTCACAAACATCTTGACAAAACTCAAAGGTTAAGCGCTTGACCTAGATAAATTTCACAGTGGGTAGCCTCTTGAAAAATTTTCTAATGTGCATGTGAGTAAGGAAAAAACAAGCTAGAAAAGGCTCGTGTTGATCTGTGGAGACAGTCGGTCGGATCACGGATTGTCGTTCAAGGACTAACCAAGCTAAAGCTAGTGAGCATATTACGCTCGGGGCCTAGGGGGCGAGGAGTGACCATTAGTGCGAGAGTGCATAAACTTTGTGCGGCTCCTGGCAAGCATTCTATGTGAAGAGAGAGATGAACAAACCGATCCCACACCAAAAAATGAGGGATTCTGGAATTGTTCTATGTGGAGCGATGAAGACATCGCGTATTTAAGGAGGGGTAAAATGTGATATGTCGTTAATTATATGTTATGAAAGACTTAAGTGATTTGAATTGTACTGTCCATATCAATAATGTGCACCTTCTTTTTCTTTAAAATATTTTGAAAAAACTCCAAGGTTAAGTGCGCTTGACCGGAAAAAATTATAGGGATAGGTGACCTCTTGGGAAATTTTTCATGGTACATATGAGTGAATACAAAATATGCTTGAAAAGACCCGGTTAATCTAGGGACACAGTCGGTCTAATCACGAGGCGTTATACTAACTGCCTCCTATGAGGTTTTTAAGGTGATCTGAGAATTAGAATGTTAACTTATAATTCAAGCTCTCTGTTGTCCCATTCGGCATTGGAGTGATTTAGTAGTCATCGTCGAAGACTGGTTAGCAACGGCTAGTGAGATAGAAGATCGTGGTTTCACTGTTGTCAGGAGAGAGGCTACTAAGCTGCACACGTTAGCTAAGCTTCGATTTTCAATGTGTAAAATTTTCCCTTTTTTCCTTCTTCTCCCTGATCTTAGTCCGATATTAGACCTTGGCCTATTGTAACCAGTACTATTATTCTGATTAATGAATCAATATTTTACCCTTCAACAATTATCAGGTGCTACACCTCAAATGTGATAATCTGTTAATGATATATTCTAAAAGACATAATTCATTTGATTTGACTATCTATATCAACAAGGCGTACCTACTTTTCTGGCACACATCTTGAAAGAACTCCAAGGTTAAACCCGTTAGCATAAGATAATTTCAGGATGAGTGATCTCTTTGTAAGTTTTTTGGAATGCGTGTGAGTGAAAATAAAATACACTGAAAAAGGCTCATGTTGATCTGAGGAGACAGTCGGTCGGATTACAGGGCGTTACAAGTGGCATCGGAGCAAGACCTCTGCTAGTACAGTGTGGTTCGAAGATCGATCCCACACCTGAAAACAAGGAATTCTGGGATTGTCTGAATTTGTTAAAATCTAGCGCGACGAGGATAAGGATATTAGAAATTTTATTTCACACTTTTGATTCAATACTTAATAGTATATCTTCATCATTAATAAAATATTTAAATAGACGAAAGAAAAAATATCATTCTTTTAATGATCAAAATGAATTTTTTAAACTCCACAACCGCCTTATCGACAAAATTTTATTATTTTCAACTTTATATTTTTTTTCGGCCTAACTTCACATTTTAACCTTTCTAGAAGTAGGTTTGCTAAAAAATGTCTAGGTTCCGAAGAAGTCGTTACCATTTATTGATAAAAACAGTCAGACCTTTGACTTTGACTTTGACTTTGACTTTGACTTTGAACGGTCCAACTATAACGCACTTGCCATAAATTTATTTATTTCGATTCTTATAAAAGTGATCAACTTACAAATTTATATATGGTGCTAAATATATTGCATATTAATGCCTTCCACTCAGAAAGATATTATCTCAAACAATTTATTCTATTTAAGGGATGCATGTTTCAGAAATAATTACAACATTTGACGATACACACATAATTTGAAAATGGCTAATAACTTTGGTCTTTTTCTAGTGACATCAATCTTGTTCATGAGTGTTGATGGCACGATTGTGATCGACAGAAGTGATAAGGCTGCGTGGTTACCTCAAGTCACAGTCGTTATCAATAATGTTCTTGGCTTTGGTCGATGGCTTATTGTACATTGCAAGTCTAGGGAAGATGACTTGGGTATACATTATTTGCCGCCCAAAGGACCTAATTCAAATTATTCATTTAGTTTCCATGAATACGTTTTTAAGAGAAAATTATTCAATTGTGATTTTAGATGGGTGGAAAAAGATGCACAATATATCAACCATACAGTAACTAGGAGTTGCGCAGTGTACAATTCCCCTAGAGATCAACAATGTGATTTAACCTGTGCTTGGAATGTTACAACTACCGGAATTTGTGCAATTGGTTGGTATCCACGTTTTCGGCATAACTGCCTCCACTGGGGCCGGAAGGATTGCTTTTGGGGATGAGATTTGATAGTTTTTTACCCAGTTATGAAGATTATATTTTTCTCTTATTCACTGCTCCGAACAATAAATAAAGAGTACATGGCATCTCTTTAACAAAGTAACTTATAATTTTTTTTTAAATGGTGAGGTCATGCCTCTATATAAATACGAAAAAAGAATACAAAGTATTAGTCATAGTCATTTAACCAGTACCTAAAAAGGTCCTACTAGCATCAGTGTCGAAATTCCCTCTTTCGAGGTTGCGGCCGCCGACCTCGTTAAAGCCCTCCGACGGTAAAAACCCAGTGGGAAAACCCGCATCAGGAGGGAAAGAGTACCTCGGCAAGGTCGTAGTGACCTGCCTTGACGATGAAACCACTATAGTTGATCCTCTCAGTTCATCACTGGCCATGCGGGTGCAGTGTGGGAGGCTAATACCCCGCAAATCATCTAAATATAGCTGCATACAGCAGGCAAAAGGAGCATCAGAAATAGAAAGCTAGTATAAAGTCTACAGCGCATGCTTGGATAGTGTATCTGCAACACGGTTGTCCTCCCTCCATATGTGCTGGATGTTGATCTGCCAATCTCTCAGTAGCAGCTCCCTCGCTCTGTGGATCAGGGTCACTAGGGGGTGAGCTCGGTCCACATCTCGTCCAACACATAGAATGGCCAGGGATGAGTCTACCTCCACCTAGACCCTCCGAAAACCCCTCTCCCACGTCAACTCAAGCCCTAGGACCAAAGCCCACAGCTCTGCAGCCAATGAGGTACAGCTACCAATGCCCTTAACAAAACTGCAAACTCAATAATCACTCGAGTCGCGTATGACACCACCAGCACTGGCAAGCCCTGGGTTGACCATCGAAGCTCCATCTGTGTTGAGCTTGACAAGACCCTCCGCAGGGCACTACCATGATACTAGGATCTCGTGGCGCGGGGAGAGTGGAGTAATCTGGTCCATTAGGACACGAGCAAACTCCTGTGCTTGTGTGATGATAAGGGAGGGGGTGCCTCAAAGTAGTACCAGGCCGAAAGGCAGAGTCACACCGCCATTGCCAGAGCCACCAGCACGCTGTCACAAATGTCGTCGCCCAATGTGGTCCAGCCGTGGGCATAGCTGTGGCCGTGGCCGAGATATTGGTCCAGAGCCACCTGCGAGGATCAGTCTCCATGTAAAAGTCCCTGGGGGGCGTGGAAGGAGAGCCACCCATTCCGCCCTGGAAAACTTACAGTCACGAGACATATGCATCAGTGTCTCAGAAAAACTACCACATCTAGGACACATAACGTCATTCGTGAAGTGCCTCCGAGCTCGTTTCGCATTCGTCATCAGCCTGCCATGGCAGAAAAGCCAGGTGAAGATACGAATGCGCTCCGGAACTCGTAGGGTACATATCTGACTCCAGACTGGGTCAGCTGGTGGTAACTCCCCCTTCATGTACAAAACACTATAGAGGGAGCGGGTAGAGAATTGTCAGTCCTACGTAAGGCTCCAAGAAATCATGTCCGGCCAATCTGGTAAAACCTGTAAAAAAAAGTCGATGTCAGTGAACTGATAAGATAAGGGGGCAGGAATGCCTTTAGTCTAGAGACATCCCACCCACTACCGGCTGTCCAGTACTCAGCCACCCATCGTCCGGCCTCCTCAGCGGGGAAGTCTCTAAGGAGGTGATTCCGGAGGGGAGAGGGAGAGAGCCATGGGACATCCCAGAAGGAGGTCTGTAACCCAATACCCACTTTTCGGCAGAGGCCATGAGCCAGAGCTGGGCGGGCCTGCACCATCACCTGCCAGGTAGCAGAAGAGCTAGTCTTCGGCTGAAGTAGGTCAAGGCCAGAGCCCTCCCCGCCATACTTGCCCACCAGGACACCCGCCCAGAGGGAGTCCTGGGACTAGATAAATCTCTAGAGAAACTTGGCGAAGGATGCCATGTTGGCCTTCTGCATCGGGCGGAGGCCAAGTCCACCTACCTCCTTAGGGTGGCAGAGAGTTGCCCAACTAACCAGGTGCAAGCGTTGGCAATCAGAATGCTCATGGGAGCCCCAGATGAAATTGCTAATACAACTATCCATATCCGTACAAATAGTCTGAGGTAAGAGATCTGACTGCATCACATGCGCCGAAATAGAGGATAGAATCGATCGGGCAAGTATCACGCGACCCGCCCTACTCAGAGTCCTCACCTTCCAACCCGCCATCCTACCACAGAGTCTCTCCAGGATATAATGATAGGTCTGCCGGCATCCTCTCCTTAAAGCTATCGGGGCCCCAATATATTGACCTAACTTCATAGTCAATGGGATTCCCATCACATCACTGAGGTGGCTGGCCAACTCCTGGTGGAGATTCTGGGAAACCATGAACTTGGACTTGGGTAGGTTAATATGCTGACCCGAAGCATCACAAAAGGTTTCCAGGAGGTCCCAGACCATGACAGCTTGGTCAACTGTGGCCTCGCACATAAGAATGAGGTCATCGGCAAACATCAACTGGGACAAAGGTGGGGCTCGACGTGTCAGTCTAACAGGTGCCCACCTACCCTCCTGCACGAGTTGCTCTATGGCATGGGATAAATGCTCCATGTATAACACAAAGAGGTAGGGGGAGATAGGGTCACCCTGATGGATCCCACGGGATAGAGGAAAGGCTTTCATCTTCCCCCCATTCCAGAGGACACGCATCGAGGTAGTCCTGGCACACTTCATGATCCAACCAACAAAAGTGGTCGGGAGGCCAGTTAGCTCAAGCGTTTCCTGGAGAAAGTCCCAGCTGACCCGGTCATATGCTTTCTCTAGGTCAAGCTTGATGACCATCCAGACAGATCGACCACCCTTATGGGCCATCGAATGAATCATCTCACGGAGAATGATGATATCATCTGACATATACTGTCCTGGGACAAAGTTGGACTATGTTGGACTAACCATCGTATCCAGGAGAGGCTTCAACCGGCCTACTAGAATCTTGGCAATGATCTTATAAAGAACACTACACAAGCTGATAGGTCAAAACTGTGCCAAGGTCTCAGGCGTTGGGACTTTAGGTATCAGCGTGATCAGATTGGTATTCAGGTAAGGAGGGAGCCGCCTGCTCCTAAAGAACTCCTAGACCTGAGTAAAGACTGAGTCACCAACCACATCCCAACATCGCTGAAAGAAGATGGCATGATAGTCTTCCTCTTCAGCGGCCTTGTAGGGTCCCATCTGGAAGAGCCCGTCACAGATCTCAGTGCATGAAAGTGGGTTACAAAGTCCCACAAGGTGACTGGTCTCCAAAGTTGGGAACCCATTCTAGTACGAGAGAGCTAGTCTGCGCGACTCCTCCTCAGTGTACAGACGCTGGAAGTGGTCCATCGCCAGTAAGCAGAAGGCGTCCTGGTCCCAGATCCAATCTCCAGTTGGGTCTAATAGGCTGCTGACCCAATTTCTATGCCATCGAATAATGGTCGAGGTATGGAAGAAACGGGTGTTGCGGTCCCCATCTGCAATCCAATTCTCCCTGGACTTCTGTATCCAGAGAAGTGCCTCTTCATCAAGGATGCTTTTGAGCTCTAAGCCGAGCTTACTCTCCAGATGAAGTAGCCCCCTCATCGCTCCAGCCTCCAATAATCTCTGGACACCACCCATTCTGGCAATGCATCTATCTTTCCTGCGAAGAATGTGGCCAAAGGTGTCACGGTTCTACTATCGTAGAGCTGGTGTAAGGGTCTCTAGGGCATTACTCGCAGTAGAAGTTATAGGCCACTTGGAGGCAAGAACGGTCGCTCCATTCAGCTCCTTCCCTCGCTCGAACGAAGGACAAAGAGGATAAGGGAATGGTCTAAGGCTATCAGTGGCAGGTGTCGAACCATCGCCTCAGGCCAGTCTAGCCTCCAGTCACCATTACACAACACTCGATCTAAATATTTAGAGATTCGGGTAGAGATATCCCGGCCGTGTGACCAGGTGAACCTCGGGCCCGTGTATCCAACATCAAAAAGATCAAGTGAGTGAATGTGCTCGGCAAAATGTATATTCTGGTTTGAGAGCGTGCCACCACCCCCTTGCCGCTCCTCCAGTGACACAATGTCATTGAAGTCTCTGCCCAGGACCCATGGCCCTATTATAGTAGAGTTGAGCATGATAAGGCAATTTTAGAGCTCTTGGCGCTCTGGGCCTCTGGGGTAAGCATAGTCATCACTGAGCTAAAAGTCCCCCCAATGAGAGTGGATAGTCGCTTAGATGAACTGGGTGTCCCAAGCCAAGATCGAGAGGCAAACACAAGGCTCTGTCCAAAAAAGTCAGATACCCCCGCTCCGTCCATTCGCCTTAACCTGCTCGACATTCAAGAACCTCATTTTCTAACACACCCTATCAGATGTGCTTCCCAAAATTTGGGGTTTCAGGATGACAAGGATATTGGGATTATACTGATGCAATAACATGCGAACGGCTTGCAGGAAGCGAGGGCTTCCAGCCCCACAGTAGTTCCAGAATAAAATGCTGATATCAGACATTATAAAAGGGGGCTAAAATAAGAGGTAGGGGAGAGAAGACCAAACAAAGGGTTGGTGAGTCAAGCTGATATGGCCTCAAGGCCTGTGTCCACAGCATTCTAGATTCTGTCATCGTCGTCTGCACGGGTCATCGCATTGTCTGCCAAAGTCACAACGGACTGTTGAACGGGGCCGTGGTCAAGACACCTGACTTTTGAAGGGTCACCCTCGGAGGCCCAAAACTTGGAGCCCTGACCCATCAATAACCCCCCGCTTGGATCATGAGCCTCAGGAATGGGTGGATTGCCCGGGGAGTGGCCCGCCAGTGCTCCATCATTTTTTGGACAGGCTCGGGCCTGCTTCTTTGTCTTAGCCAAGCTTATACCTTTACCTTAGTCTGGGTTCAGGTAATAGCTGGCCCGTTGGGACAGAGGTTGAGCTTGATGGGCATTGGCCTTCTCTTTATATTTTTGGGCCGTCGTTTGTTTGTGACGGAAGCCTGTAATCGAAGGAATAGTATTAAGATCGATGGTAATAGTAAACTTAGTAAAAACTGGGTAGGGTTTAGAAATGTCTGTCATCTCCGTGGGCTTAAAAGTCTGGGCTTCTTGGTGAGAGGGCTTCGGGCGGGCCATTTATTTATTGCCAGCATTTCCATTGTGGACTTGGGCTTGGGCCGATGTATTTCCTGCAAGCAAAAGGGATGAAACTGAGGGTAGCAGAATTTAGGCCGGGACTTACCTTTTTTGTTGACTTGGACAGGCTAGAGGCCATGGGTTTAGGGGTCCCATTTTTGGTAAATGCCGATCTGGGTTCCCGGGATCCAGCTGGTTGATGCGCGGGAATTTTGCTCTCGACCGTTGGAGGGCTTCCCTTCCTTCCTAGGGCCAGAGGCTGGGCAGCCATCGCCGGAGCTCCGGTCAGCACCTCCCGGCCAGGCTCGACTCCTTCATGCTTATTTCCCAGCCACGGCAGCGATGCAAATCGATTGCCCATACTGGCTCTGGCACCTTCAGGTTTCGTCGGTCGTCGCTGACGATGAGAAACAGTCATCCAGTCTCCGAGCGACGATTACTCCTCGGGGCTCTCCACGAGTATGCTCTTTTCCATACTGGTCCCCGTGCCTGGAAGGTCTCCAGCCAGTACAGTGGCGTCTGTACCGGTAGTTGTCTCCTCCACCAGTCATATCTTTTCCGGGCACGAATCTGAGATATGTCCATACTTTCCGCAGGACAAGCAAATGACATAAAGCCCTTCGTATTCAATTTTTATCTTCTTCCCATTGACGATAAGGATACCAGAGAGCGGCCTATCCAGATTGATCTCTACGCATATGCATGCGTAACGACCTCGCTGGTCCGTATACGTTGCCTCATCAACCTTGTAGGGTTTTCCAATTGTCTGAGCTAGGCCAAGGAGGACCAGTGGGTTGTAGTAGATCATCGGGAGCCCCGAGAGTCTAACCCAAACCATCATGGACTTAATAGTGGCCGTACTGGGTTCAAAATCTGGCGACCAACGATGGACAGTCAAATAGTTACCCATTATCGTCCATGGGCCATCGGAGAGAACGCGGTCATAGTCCGTTTGGAGTGCAAAGTAACTTATATTAACCACATACCCCTCATTTATTTTTATTATATTTATGTTAATTATTGTCAACCATGAAGTGATTTCTTGAATTTTATTTTTTTCATGAAAGTTATATACGAATTTCATGAAAAATATTATATTATATTTTGACAAGTTATAAGTATAATTCGATACATGTTATTGTAAATAGACACTTGACACCATAAATTTTAAAGGGAAAAATCCCATTTACAGAGGAAGTTTCGTCATTTCTGATTTTTCGGGATAGCTTAGGAAATAGTTGTTGATTATTTCTTGTTTATTGCTTATGTGTTGTTGTATGTGCTATTGTAAATAGACACTTGACACCATAAATTTAAAGGGAAAAGTCCCATTTACAGAGGGAGTTTCGTCATTTCTGGTTTTTCGGGATAGCTTAGGAAATAGTTGTTGATTTTTCCTTGTTTATTGCTTATGTGTTGCTGTATGTGCAGGGTGTGCACGAGAATGGATTGAGCGGGGACTAAAGAAATTATGTCCATAGGTGGGGACTAAAATATGGATCGTCAGATTGGATGAGATGTTAAATTTTTTAGATCTAATGGTCATTAACCTATCAGGGGTATTTTTGACTTTCAATCCCAAAAAGTGCCAACTAGGGTTTCCACCCATATTTATTCTGTCACCCATAAACAATAACTACCGTTTTCCCCCTTCTCAAAGAAACAAAAACTAAACCCGTCAAAATTCCCCACAGGATTCTCCAAAATTACACAAAAATCAATCGGAGAGAAGAGCTACCAAGCTATGGAATCCGAGGAAGGGGTGAGGAAGAAGCTGGAGGAATTGAAGAAACAGCTGGAGAAGAAGGATAAGTTCGAGGACGCCGTCGCTTCCGTCGCATCCCTCTTCCGTGACCGTTACCCCTCCGCTTCTCCCTCCCTTCGCAAATCCGTAAGTTGACGCCGTTTGGATTAGCCTCCCCCTGCGCGTGCGGTTCTTTTCCGTTTGGTAGTTACTGGATCTGTTTGTTGGCAGTTCTATACGGTGGTTTTTCGAGCCGCGATGATTCTGAGGACGAGGCACACGGCGCCGGGGTTCTGGCTGGCCGGATTGGAGCTGTTCAAGCTGGCCGAGGCTCTGACCCCCGACGCAGTGGAGAAGGCACATTTGAAGATGTGCGTCGCCCAGGCGAAGGAGCAGCTGGAGCAGATCGACGCCGTACAGCCTCAGCCTTCTTCAAGTAGAGGTTAATTTAATTTTGATCTTTCTGTTTTTTTTTTTGTGAAATTGAGTTTTTGTTGGCCAGTTTATGATTTAGGAGGAGTTTGTGTGTTGTCAGGGTACTTGTTCGAAGGGCATTTAACGGTGGACCCGGAGCCCCCACAGCCGCGGTGGTTGGTGCAGTCCAATCTTATGAACGCGCTTATGGCAGCGGAATCTTCCACGGGGGCTGGGGCGACGGCCTTGGTAGAGGAGAATGGTATTGGTGACTTGGCGGCAAGTGTTGAAAGATTGATCCAGGATAGCGATCTGGACATATTGGTTGTGCGATGTAGAGATATTGGTTTTGCGAATTGGATATATTGGTTGTGCGATGTAGAGATATTGGTTTTGCGTTGTGCAGATATTGGTTATGCGCTGTGGAGATATTGGTTTTACGATTAGAGATATTGGTTATGCGATGTGTTGATATTGTTTATGCGATGTAGAGATATTGATTTTGCGATGTATAGTTATTGGTTTTCCGATGTGGCGATATTGGTTTTGCGATTTGGAGATATTGGTTTTGGGTTGTGGAGATATTGGTTTTGCGATTTGGAGATATTTATTTTGCGATTTGGAGATATTTATTTTGCGATCGACAGATATTCGTTTTACGATAAAGAGATATTGGTTTTGCGATTTACGCTCAGTGGTTTTGTAAAGTGCAGATATTGGTTTTGCGACGTGCATATATTGGTTTCGAAATATCGAGATATTGGTTTTACGATGTCCATATATTAGTTTTTCTGTACAGATTTTACTTTGGAGATATTGGTTAATAAATAACATGATGTTAACTATTGGACAATCTTAATTTCTTTAAAATATTACAAGTTCAAAAATAGTGTAGTGGTCGATTTAAATCTATGTCCATGGGATTTATATCTTGTAGATATTAGTTTTGGGTTGTGGAGATATTGGTCTTGCCGTCTAATAATATGTTTAATAGCCTGGCCAGGAAAAAAGTAGACGTCATCTGTTTCGGAAGTGTATCGAGCCTTTTCGGTATATGTCATACGACCAATTTCATAGTGGATTAAATTTCTTAGCAATTTTATATTTGAACTCAAGACATTATTATAATGAATTTAAATTTCGCACCCGATTGGTTGCCTTCTTGGTGGCCTAATTCTGTTTGGTCTCCGAAAAAATATTATAAATTGACTAATTTAAATTCGAAATGAATCAAAATTCTTACAAGTTTTAATGCTCTCGGATCATCATAATAAACTAGAACGATCTATCACAAGTTGATTCAACTGATCCGTGTCCAAATTCAAAGAATATTCTCAATCATTTGAGATAAAGAATCATCTTTGAAATACCCTTCTGCCTCTCTTTGAAATAAACGAATCATCTTCGTCGGAATATCAATACAGCGCCAAACCAATTTTAATACAACGCAAAACCAATATCAATACAACGCCGAACCAATATCAATACAGCGCCAAACCAATTTCAATACAACGCCAAACCAATATCAATATAACATAAACCAATATCACTACATCGTCAAACCATTATCGCTACATCGTCAAACCAATATCACTACAGCGTCAAACCAATATCAATACAACGCCAAACCAATATCAATACAACAGAAACCAATATCAATACAATAGAAACCAATATCACTACAACAGAAACCAATATCACTACAGCGTCAAACCAATATCAATACAACACCAAACCAATATCAATACAGTGCCAAACCAATTTCAATACAACGCCAAACCAATATCAATACAACATAAACCAATATCACTACATCGTCAAACCATTATCACTACATCGTCAAACCAATATCACTACATCGTCAAACCAACATCAATACAACAGAAACCAATATCAATACAACTGAAACCAATATCACTACAGCGTCAAACCAATATCACTACATCGTCAAACCAATATCAATACAACAGAAACCAATATCAATACAACAGAAACCAATATCACTACAGCGTCAAACCAATACCACTACATCGGCAAACCAATATCACTACATCGTCAAACCAATATCAATACAACGTCAAACCAATATCACTACATCGCAAAACCAATAGCACTACAGGCTAAAACCAATATCCCTGCGTATTTAAACCATGCAATTGAAGCTAAAAACCAATTTTGCTACATCGTACATCTCAAAACAATTTCCCTGCATCTTAAAACCAATAACTTTAAAGTTCACAGATAACATGGAAACTAAATAATAAAAAATATAGATAAAGTAAAGGATCAACCGGGGGAGGTCGACGGTGACCAACTTCTCGGAGAACACCAGAAGCCTCCCAAAAAAAGCTTGAATTCGAGTTAGACCCTGGAGGCTGAAGCAACAAACCAGCGAAGGACGAAGGTGGCGGGAGATGGTCCATGAAGCACCAAACAACACCCTTCAACTCTGATCTAGACCAAATCCACCAGATCTGAAAAAAAGAGAAAATAAAATAAAAGGAGAAAAAGTATGCAACTTTGGGGAAAAGAAGAGGAAGAATCCCGAAGGAGGAAGAAGAGGAGGAAGAAGAGAGGTAAGGAAGAATCCCGAAGGAGGAAGAATCCCATGGATTTTCGTTTTAGGGATTTTCGTTTAGGGAAAAAGTAGCTGCTAGGGTTTTTGATATTGGTGAAGAGTCCTCTTTACTGGAAATTAAAGAGTCCTCCACGTTTATTGGTGGTTATTGTTTACCTTTTTTGAAATTTTCATAATTTTTATTCCTGATAGTATTACTATTAATTTTCCAAAATTACCCTTAATAAATTTATTAATACCTAGATTGCCATCATCTCCCCTTTAGTCCCCAAACTTGGGGACTACCCTTGTCCCCATCAAATCCACCCCCGGGTGTGCACTGTTGATGTTCTTGGGACCGAAAGAATAATTTATCAGATGACACATAATCGTCGACGTAACCCAATCACTTGCCAGGTGTCAGCCACGTGGGCACAAAAACTGTACCGTTTCGAGCATATTTGGCCGGGCAGCTACCCTGGACTTGCTTGAGAAAAAATGTGTAAACCACAGAGAAATAAATTCCCAATTTTAAACCACGTGCTCTTGATTCTAAAAATGTGAAACTATATGGTATTAAATGGGACTCTTCCCAATTTTAAAAAAACCCAAAAAAAGACCAAAGTTATGCAAAACACAAAAAAACATATACTGAAAAGTCAAATATACCCCAATCTTTGGTACACCCCACAAGACACCCACACTTGGATCTCCAACGCCTTCTCCTCCCTCGAGTCCATCTCCAACACCTCCTCCTGATGAAGAGTGCAAAGCGGCGATGAAGCGTTTGAAGGCGGCGATGAAGAGTGGCTTCACCGACACACCGATCATTTACAATTATGTGTTTTTCAGTATGTATTTTTTTTTGTGTTTTGCGTAACTCGGGTATCTTTTTGGATATTTTTAAAACTCGGGATCTTAAGTGTTCATTTTCAATAACATAGAGTACCTAAGTATTTTTATCCTATTTTATAAACATAAATTACATCTCGATAAACATAGTACTCAAAGTGCCCCGGTAAAATTATATCGGAATTGAATTTGATATTAAAAGGATGGAAGGATGAAAAAGCCCCACTTCTTATCGAACGAGGGATTGCAAAGCCACTCGAAAAAAAAAATTAATACCTTTAAGTATCCAAATTATATTAGAGAAAATCAATCATTTTAAGTATCCAAATCTTCACGAGCTTCTGTTGTTGCATCTACTAGAGCCCTACCACACATCACACATCACACATCCTACTCTTCTCGAAGGCCATGGTATCAAGAGTCGGATCGAACTAGCTATATTCTGTGGGGTTTTAAATGTGATCTTTGAATCCGATTGCCAACTTGTTGTTCAAGCTCCGTGACATCTTATTCAACATCGGAATGATTTTGCAGTTATTATTGACGAATATTTTAACATCTTACTCAACAATTAATTTATCCTATAACGATGAGTTATTTCAGAGTTAAATTTTAAAATAGTCTCAAATTTATCGGTCAATTTTCAAATAACCCATCTTCTTCTTCTCTCAAACAACCTTTGTCTCTCGCATTAGTGAACCAAACTAATTGATACCACCACCACAAAACTATTTAATTTAAAGCCCACCAATAATCCAATGGATGACAACATCACCAACAACAAAAACAACAACTCCTCTTCTTCCCCTTATCCCCAGGAACCCAGCACCAGCGACATAAAAAATGGCAACAACAAGAACAACAGAGATAGCAACAATAACAGGAAGAATAATAATGGAGGAGGTTCGAGTAGTGGTGCCAGAGGGAGGAAAGGGTGGGCACATATTTCCATCTTTAGTATAAAGATGGAAAGCATAATATTACCTAAAAAAGAATTTAGTATAGCGACACAAAATATAGGACGAATAATGAATGATCGGTGTATTTCTAATATTTTTTGCCCACTTGTGGGATTTCTATTTTCCTTTTTTCCTTACTTTTGTACTTTTCTTTTCTTTTGCTAACAAAAATCTTGATTTATTACAAAAGGATGCTCTAGTATTGTCTGGCCCCTGATACTTCATAAATGTACTCGTCGTGAGTCCCCAAATCTATTTTAAATGCCAAAAATGCCCCTAATTCACCTACAAAATTTTGCAAGGACAAAAAAATTACATCTTCCGACCCAGCCATCTTGCACTTCCCAAATAATCAATATTGAAATTTGTAATTCAACATAGAGATTGTTCGTTCAGTTCTCACACTTCGAAGGAGAATGTGTACCCTCCCCACCAGTGGAAAATTTAACGTCTTCGACATCTCCTCCTTTGATGGAAACCCTGACCTAAGGCAACTCAACCGTTAAGAACCTCACGTATCCTTCTATTAGCCACTCCCAATGACCTGGTGACGAATCATCTCCAGGGAATCGCCGTTTGTGTTGAGCAAGAGTACACCGTCCTTCAAATTGCGAAAATAGAACAGGCAATGTCTATGTTGAGTTACGAATTTCAATAATGGATGTTTGAAAAAGTGGAGATGGATTGGTTGGAAGATAGAATTTTTTTGTCCTTAAATAATTTTTTAACTTTTGGCGAAGTAGGGATATTTTTTGCACTTAAAATGGGTGTAAGAACTCATGAGTTAAAAATATCACACACTAAACAATACTAATCACATATACGCTTCTAGTTAACCTTGAGCATATATCTAGTTCAGAAATAATCAATTATTAATTTTGTTTTTGGTGGAAATCAATTATTAATTTAATCAAATGAATGCCTATTACCCTAGGAGGACCATTTTATGTGATATTTTTATCGACTCGTTATCATTATTATCCTGACATTTTTTCATGATAACTACTTTCCTTTTAATTTGAAACATTTCTTCATGATGTGTATCTAGGGGTAACGCTTAGTTGATTATACTGATTATAAATACATATTAGAAAAATGTATCATATCTGTTTGAGAAAAAGAAACCATGTCGAGAAAGAAAGTAATAAAACAATGTAAAAATAAACTGTAAGTGGTATTTAAAGCTTTTCTAATACGTGAATGATAATTCAAGCTCGAATAATATTTTGATAGTCCTGTTATAATAAGTAAGTGACAAATCTATCATTATTTATTGTTGCAATCCTATTTATCTCGTTTTGAATGTGTATAGAATTATAAATAAATTGTAAAAATTGACTATCTTATAAACAAACGAAATAAAAGAAGTGTATAAGAGATATCACTAAAATAGTTAAAGGACTTACTTGAAGTATACGACTTACTTCAGATTCAAAATGTGCAAATTAAAATTTTTAAATGGCATCATTAAAGAAGTTTTATGTTAAAAACAATACGAAAAGACATGATTAAGAGATGCTCGTACGACAACCGATATACGAATCTTGAATTGGGCCGGGCCCAACCAAACTAACCTTAGAGGCTTGTATTATACCAACGGAGCCGAATAGAACAATCTGGAAATATCTGGAAACTGAAGAAGCAAAGGCCAACCAACTAAAAACTTAAAACAAAAAACAAAAAAGGAAGTGGAATAAATAAAATAGGAAACAATTAATAATAATAAAGACCCCCTAAAAAGTTAGAGAGGAAATAGAAGGATCTAGAACCCCTAGCGAGGATTCTTTATATAAACCACAAACAGGCCTCTCGTTCTGCCTCAGAAAATACCTCCCTTTATTACGTCGTTTCGCCTTCGTGACCTCCCTCTTCCTCGGAGTCAAGTCAAGTCAGTTAGAGAGAGAAAGAAGAGAGAAGAGATGGCGGAGATGGAGACGTTCGCTTTCCAGGCGGAGATCAACCAGCTCCTGAGCTTGATCATCAACACCTTCTACAGCAACAAGGAGATCTTCCTGCGCGAGCTCATCAGTAACGCCTCCGATGTACGTTTCCCTTCTCTCTCTCTCTCTCTCTCTCTTACTTCTTTTCGGCATTTGATCTTGTGGTCTTCGAATTTGCCGTTAATATGTTTGGATCGCGATTAGGAGTTTTAGGTTAGGAGCTCCTGTGTGTGGATTGTTAGATTCTGTGTTTTAGGGTTTAGATCCGCTGTCATGAAGTTGAGTGTGTTTGTGAAGCTTGAACCACTAGAGGAAGCTTTGTTCTTCAAATTTAATGTTGATATTTCCCCAATTGAATCTGCAGTTCCACAGTTGTTTGTTGTTCTTTCAATTGAATTGTTTAATTTAGATTATAGTTTAGTACGTATGTTGTTCTTTCAGGCTGTTAATTGTCATTTACGATTAGTTGATTTTGTTTTGCCATGTTGTTTTTTATGTTATGTTGTTTCAGGCTCTGGATAAAATCAGATTCGAGAGCTTGACCGATAAGACGAAGCTAGATGGTCAACCCGAGCTCTTCATCCACATTATCCCGGACAAGGCGACCAACACCCTGACGATCATCGACAGCGGTATCGGAATGACCAAAGCTGGTGTGTTTTCTATTGCTTGCTCGACCTGGATTGTTCTGTTGTACCTAATCTATCTTCAAAGGTTGTGGTCTGATGTGTGTGTTGTGGTGTACTTTCTGCAGACTTGGTGAACAACCTCGGTACCATTGCGAGGTCCGGGACTAAGGAATTCATGGAGGCTCTGGCTGCGGGTGCTGATGTCAGCATGATCGGGCAGTTTGGTGTTGGGTTCTACTCTGCTTACTTGGTTGCTGAGAAGGTTATCGTGACCTCGAAGCACAATGACGACGAGCAGTACATTTGGGAGTCTCAAGCCGGTGGGTCGTTTACTATCACCAGGGACTCTGGAGAGCCTCTTGGTAGGGGGACCAAGATCACCCTCTACCTCAAGGAGGACCAGCTCGAGTATCTCGAGGAGCGCCGCCTCAAGGACCTGATCAAGAAGCACTCTGAGTTCATCAGCTACCCTATCTCCTTGTGGATTGAGAAGACTACCGAGAAGGAGATCTCTGATGACGAGGACGAAGAGGAGAAGAAGGACGAAGAGGAGAAGAAGGAAGAGGAGGGAAAGGTCGAGGAAGTTGATGAGGAGGAGAAAGAAGAGAAGAAAAAGAAGAAGATCAAGGAGGTGTCCCACGAGTGGTCTTTGGTGAACAAGCAGAAGCCAATCTGGATGAGGAAACCTGAAGAGATCACCAAGGAGGAGTATGCTGCTTTCTACAAGAGCCTTACCAACGACTGGGAGGAGCACTTGGCTGTGAAACACTTCTCAGTTGAGGGCCAGTTGGAGTTCAAGGCCGTCCTCTACGTACCCAAGAGGGCTCCGTTCGATCTCTTCGACACCAAGAAGAAGCCCAACAACATCAAGCTTTATGTCCGCAGAGTCTTTATCATGGACAACTGTGAGGATTTGATCCCGGAGTACCTTAGCTTTGTCAAGGGCATTGTCGATTCCGAGGACTTGCCTCTCAACATCTCTAGGGAAATGTTGCAGCAGAACAAGATCCTGAAGGTCATCAGGAAGAACTTGGTGAAGAAGTGCATCGAGATGTTCTTTGAGATTGCCGAGAACAAGGAGGAATACAACAAATTCTACGAGGCATTCTCCAAGAACCTCAAGCTTGGCATCCACGAGGATTCCACCAACAGGACCAAGTTTGCCGAGCTGCTCAGGTACCACTCTACCAAGAGCGGTGACGAGTTGACCAGCCTCAAGGACTACGTGACCAGGATGAAGGAGGGACAGAACGACATCTACTACATTACTGGTGAGAGCAAGAAGGCTGTCGAGAACTCTCCATTCCTCGAGAAGCTGAAGAAGAAGGGCATTGAGGTCCTCTACATGGTTGATGCTATTGATGAGTACGCTGTTGGCCAGCTCAAGGAGTTCGAGGGCAAGAAGCTCGTGTCTGCAACTAAGGAGGGATTGAAGCTCGACGAGACCGAGGACGAGAAGAAAAAGAAGGAAGAGCTCAAGGAGAAGTTCGAGGGCCTGTGCAAGGTCATCAAGGACGTTCTGGGCGACAGGGTTGAGAAGGTTGTTGTCTCGGACCGCGTGGTCGATTCCCCCTGCTGCCTTGTGACCGGAGAGTACGGCTGGACTGCCAACATGGAGAGGATCATGAAGGCTCAGGCCCTGAGGGACAGCAGCATGGCCGGGTACATGTCGAGCAAGAAGACAATGGAGATCAACCCGGAGAACTCTATCATGGAGGAGCTCAGGAAGCGGGCGGACGCTGACAAGAACGACAAGTCAGTCAAGGACCTCGTCCTGCTGCTCTTTGAGACTGCCCTCCTCACATCCGGGTTCAGCCTCGACGAGCCCAACACCTTCGGCAACAGGATCCACCGGATGCTGAAGCTCGGCCTGAGCATTGACGAGGATGCCGTAGAGGCTGATGACGACATGCCCCCATTGGAAGATGTTGATGTCGACGGTGAGGGAAGCAAGATGGAGGAAGTTGACTAAGCCCGCCCCCGGCCTTTTATCATTTTTACTTTAGTATTATTAGTAGTCTTTTTCTGATTCTCTGTTGGCAGTGGAACTCTGTTCGGTTATGTCGTTTCACAGCCCTCCATCTGATGAGAATGTGTTCATTTTTTAAGCTTTTTTCACTTTTTAGATGTTTAAAGGATAAGTCCGGTTCTCATCTGCTTTTGTGTTTTTTTCCCTCTCTCCTTATGCCTGACACCTGTTCATCTGTCTTGAAACACATGCTTGAATCAAGTGATAACCGCAAAATAGATCACTAGCTTATACAAATAAGCAAGGATGAAGAACATTATAAATTATAGATTGAGGTGAGGGTGAAAAGTGCAGTGACCATTAATAATAGAATTAATAGAAAAATGAAAAGAATACTAAAATTTTCATATTAATTACAAGTTACAATTGACATTGTATATTTATCAATGTTATAAAAATTATGATCGGATTGGTGGTCAGACCGGTCTAACTGCCACCTGGGAATAATCCCGGTTCATTTTTGTGTTAAACCCAGCAAGCGGTTGAACTGCCCAAATTTTGGCTGGATCGGACGGTTCACCAATTTGGCTGACCCGGGCAGACCGATAGTGAGAAAAAAGTTGAATATAACGTCCCATCCAAAAAAAAGACCAAAAAAATTTGGCCCTTAAATCCCTAATTTCCTAAGTGCCAATAGAGAAAATAACGGATCTGTCACTGTAGGTGTATCTCTGCTTGCTGGGTATTTGAAGAGATTGGGGCGGAGAGAGATGGATTAGGTAGGCTTTGTAATTAGAATTGGACTAGATAGAAAAACCCTAATGGAGAGTTGGTATAAAGAGATGGAGGTTTATTTAGATAGTAAGAGATGGCCTTTTGTTCTCAAGTTCCAAGAACAGAGAAAGTGGACCATAAAGAAGATCACGTGGTTTCCCCATAAAAATCGAAAGATCACGTGGACCATAAAAAAGGATAGAAGCCTTCTTTAAAATAAAAACAAATAGGACCAGAAGAGCTTTTAGCTCCACCGGAACAGGCCCAAGCCCATGATCTATATTGTCGATACTCAGGAATTAAAAGTATTAAAGAAATAAAAAGTTACGGTCCAACCGACGGCTCGACCGGGTGGACCGGGTGAACCAAAATTTTAACAATTTTCGGGTCATCTTCCAGATCGGTTTTAAAAACATTGATATTTATAAGGCAACCTGGCATTATGAAAAAAATGTGCTACTTAAGATGGTGATTATGAAAATAATAAACATCTATTTAATTAATTAAATGATTAATTGATAACATGTTATTATATTTTTTTTAAGGGTTATCCAATTTGGTTGTATCTAGGCCAGATTAATGTTAAAATTTGATTCAATTCATTCAAGTCATAAATTCGTTTCGAATTTGTCCAGGAATAAATTGAATACGGTTCAAAATTTTTAAAATTTGTCGAACTGACGAATTTTATTCGCCATTTGAACTGGTAAATTGTGTAAAAAAAATTAAAAAGAAATAATTCTTATTTGAAAATGGGGAAACAAGGTGTGGGAAATTGAAAATTTTAATCCCAATCATCACCTATCAAAGTCGGTGCATTTGTTCGCCCCGATATCTTTTGTTGAACTCCCTGCCTAGTTTGGAATAAATGGGCGTAATGCCCACCGCATTCGCACAAAAACGTTGTCGTATTCTTGTATTTTCTTTATGAGAAAATTGCCCTCAGGTCCCTGGTGTTTGCTTAAATCACTATTTTTATCCCTGTTGTTTCGAAATTGAAACTTTAATTCTCCTAGTTTGTTTTTATTGTACTCTAATGTCCCTGATGCCAGAATCGGAAAATTTCGCCGACCAAGAGGGACCTGAAATGACCCTTATGCTCCCTCTCCTCCACAACCTCCTCCGATTTCAGGTCCCTTTTGGCTGGCAAAATTTTTCGATTCCGGCATCAAGGACCTTAGAGTACAATAAAAACAAACTAGGAGGATTAAAGTTTTGATTTCGAAACAGCAGGAACAAAAATAGCGATTTAAGCAAACACTAAGGATCTGAGGACAATTTGCTCTTTCTTTATTTATCACTCGGTATTTTTTTTATTTTCTTATTTATTCTTGACACAATTTAATCTCAATTTTTTTATAAAAAACTTAATCTCAATTCTATAATACTGAAAATTGAAAATCTGATATATTCTCTTTCAAAGGTTACTTGTAGTTAGTGACTGTGTGTTATGTCCTTAAAAATGATTAAAGTATTTTAGGGATATTCTTCGACTTAACTTGATAACTACCGTGTTTAATCTCAACATTAAAATTATCGGTGTTTAATTCAGTTTCAATTTAAGATATTGATTCAATTAATAACTTATTAAATAATAATTAAGATAAGAGGAACAAAATTAGCAAAAACATTTTTTACAATATTATGATAGTATAAATTATAATCCTAACTATAAGAAGATATAATTTGAACTCTATTAGAATTTGATTCGAATTTAGCTATTCGTACTGGATTCCTCGTTGGAGTAACAAAATTAAAAGAAAAAAAAATTAATTTGGGGTTAAGCCGGTGACGTTTTAGTCAATTAGGTGGGTTCTCGGTCTTTCTGTAAAAGTTTGGCCCATCCCCTCCCGCCTCTCTCCAGACCCAAATCGGTCGTTTTTTTTGCTTACTTAGAAGACACAAAGATAGGTCTAAAGCGAGAGAGATTCAGAACCTCACATAAAAATTGGTAGTTAGGGTTTAGGGTTTCGTTTGAATCTCAACAACAATGAGCACCGCGCTCCCAGTGGACGACGAGCGCAACCTCAAGAGGCAGAGAGTCGACGAGGAGGAGGAGGAGGAGGAGGAGGTCGGGAACCCCTTGCTTGTGCCCTACAAAGACGCCGACGACGAGGACAAGGTTGACGGAACCGACCAGGACGAAGATGACGACGATGCTCCTACCAACGGACACGTGGCTGTCCGCCGCCAGGCCGAGCCCCGCGAGGACTGCCCTTACCTCGACACTGTTAACCGCCAGGTTTGTTCCCCATCCTTTGTTTTTTTTAATGAGCGGTTTCTTTTTCCGATTAATCACGGTTTAGGTCAATTGGTTTTTTTTAGGTATTGGATTTCGATTTCGAGAGGTTCTGTTCGGTTTCGCTGTCGAATTTGAACGTGTACGCGTGCCTCGTCTGCGGGAAGTACTACCAGGGCAGGGGGAAGAAGTCCCACGCTTATACGCACAGCCTCGAGGCGGACCACCACGTCTACATCAACCTCCAGACTGAGCGGGTCTACTGCCTCCCCGACGGCTACGAGATTATCGACCCGTCCCTCGATGACATCCGCCATGTCCTCAACCCGAGGTAGGTCTTGCTTCCTGTGTGTCTAGTTTTGGCTCGGTTTAGGTGGAGACTTAGGTTTGCCTTGTGGCGTCCTTGAAGGTTTAATCAGGAGCAGGTCGAACAGCTCGATAGGAACAGGCAATGGTCGAGGGCGCTTGACGGCTCTGATTATCTTCCTGGAATGGTACGTGTCTCTGTGGTTGTTGTAGAATTTATTGTTAGGTGCTTGGTCCAATTGACGGAGTGATGAAATTCTCAGGTGGGGCTGAACAACATAAAGGAGACTGATTTCGTTAATGTCACCATTCAGTCTCTCATGAGAGTTACTCCATTGAGGAACTTCTTCCTCATCCCCGAGAACTATCAGCACTGCAAGTCTTCCCTTGTTCAACGTTTCGGGGAGCTGACACGGAAAATATGGCACACTCGAAACTTTAAGGGGCAGGTTCGATCCTTGGTTTACCTTTCAACCATCTTATAAGATTCTTGGCTTATTCATTATGTTCATTGGGCTCTTTTTTTTGTCAGTCGTTTTCTTTTGAATGTGAATATGTATGTTTCTGTTTCTTTTCTTTACAGGTAAGCCCGCACGAGTTTCTCCAGGCAGTCATGAAAGCTAGTAAGAAAAGGTTCCGTATCGGACAGCAGTCTGACCCCGTGGAGTTCATGGCGTGGCTTCTTAATACACTTCATGCGGATCTCAAAACTCTACAGAGAAACAGTAGTATCATTTACGAGTGCTTTCAGGTACTCTCTCTCCATCCGTTGTCTGTCCTAAAAGGTATTGAGGGTACTTATGGCTTGCTTTTTAGGTTGTCTATTCTCTCTTTCTCATTTTCTGCTATCTATCCCTGCTTGATAGGGGGAGTTGGAGTTAGTTAAGGAGATGCCTAGGAGTGCCATCACTGAGAAGCAAACAAATGGGGAACATAATGCTGATGGTGGGGCTTACCATAAAGCTGCGGTCGAGACTTCTAGAATGCCTTTCCTAATGTTGGGCTTGGATTTGCCTCCGCCTCCTCTCTTTCAGGACGTGTTGGAGAAAAATATAATACCCCAGGTACTTCCTCATTTCTGTCTAGCCTCGGTAGGAAGCTATCTGGAAAATCGTCTTTCTTGTTGCATAGCATGCCCATTCTTGTTAGATAGTCTTGAGATTCAATTATGTCCCTTTCATCTGTGTTTCTGCCTGCATGCATGTGTCAGCAATGCCTGCATTCCAGCGAACGGGCAGTTCTTTTTTATAAATTTACTTCATTGTTTTTCCTGTTCTTGACAAGTGGTTTGCTTCTCGTCCTAGGTTCCTCTGTTCAACATTCTTAAGAAATTTGATGGTGAAACAGTGACTGAAGTTGTACGTCCTCGGATGGCCAGGATGAAGTATCGTGTTACACGATTGCCACGATACTTAATACTCCACATGCAGCGTTTTAAGAAGAACAACTTCTTTATTGAAAAGAATCCCACCTTAGGTGAGATTTTCTTGGGAAGAATAATTGATTTTAGTAGATAGAACTAGAACTAGAAAAGAGTTGTCTTGGTTTTGACAAGAAATTTGTTGTTCAATGATTCTTGCAGTTAACTTCCCTGTGAAGAACTTGGAACTGAATGATTATATTCCCTTGCCAAGCCCAAAAGCGAACGAGAAGCCAAGGACAAAGTACGATCTGATAGCTAATATTGTTCATGATGGCAAACCTAAGGAAGGCTTGTATAGAGTCTTTGTGCAACGTAAATCAGAAGAGCTGTGGTAAGTGTTTTTAATCCATAGATGTGAGTAACAAAATCTCAAAGAGTATACAGTCTGAACTTCAGTTTTTCTTGCAGGTACGAGATGCAGGATTTGCATGTTTCTGAAACCCTTCCGCAGATGGTTGCACTGTCCGAAGCTTATGTGCAGATCTACGAGCAGCAGCAGCCACTGCAATGAAAGGGGGACTAACTACTTTTTTGAATCGAAGACAATCTGCTAAGGAATCGGGCGTCGGGTTCTGTTATAGAGTACGCTTTCCCTCTGCCTTTACTAGTCGCTAATTTATGTTTGTTTCCATAGAAGGCATCAGTGAGGCAGCCTGGTTATATTTGATGCAATTTGCTTGCATAGTTGCATATTAAAAGGTAGACGCCCAAGAAGAAAATATCGATCTCTCTTTTGTTTTTTCGAAGAGAAACTATTGATCTCTCTTGTTGTTTTTTGTTGAAGAGAAACTATTGATCTATTAATCCCTTAATATGATCAGCTGGGCATCGAATACTACTTAGGAGACTAGTGGATTACAATATTATGTATACGTACGTACGTACTTATAAAATGTTGGCCGGAATGAGCCGTCGTCCCCGGCGAGAGATGGCTGGAAATTCCATGTATGTATATCGGATGGTGGCCGGAAAGAGGAGTCGTCGAGAGATGGCTGGCGATTCCATGGCATATGACAGTCTGACACGTGCCATTGAGAATGGCCAATGCAAGTTTTCTTTTGGGTCATCAATCACATAAAGTTATTACAATCCATGTGAATTGCGAGCCCTTTATTTTTTCCTCCCTTATCCATTTTATTTCACAAATGAATTTGCAACACCTGAGACTACTTTCTGCGTCTTCATGGCACACTTTGTGTCTGGAAATGGAAGCACCCAATTACAAGATGAAACGGAGGAAGGAAAATTCGACTAATTCTGTTCGTTCATATGTCTAGTATTAGCTAATATATTAACAAATAATGATTAATTGCTATCAATTAGAACAAGCAACATTAGATAGAAAACAAACAGAAACCAAAAGGTGTCCTTTGTCTGTGCCAATGAGGGGCTGAAAGATCCGAGAGAGGGGGCGGTGCCGGCCAACGGAGGGGACAGCCAAAGTGACAAGGACCTCACCAATTTGACGTCCTGGCTTTTGAATTAATCAGGTCCCCACCAGCTGGCTGGATTATATCCCAGAATTCCATTTTGGCTGTTAGTTATTTTTTTTAACTACCTGGCGTTCGCGAATAACGTTGCACCGGCTAATTTTAATTCGAGCCGAATGAGATTTTTGAAAGATAAAAAAAAATTCTAACAAGTATTTAACGCTATTGTGTATCCAATTACTCGAACTCAACAAAAAAATTTTGGTTAAGCATCAAACGTCTAAGCGCTTGGTTGTTAGTTGTGTTGACAATTGTAATATCCAGCTTAATTAATTAACAGCCATTGCTTTTGCCTCGGCTAGTGCCCTTTAAACCTACAGCCCAGCGACAAATGTGTTCCACTTTGGTGGGTCTTGTTCCTTTTACGTTCTTCCACCTGGCCTTTGGCCCTTAATGCCAACTTTCTTTTCAGGAAAAGTTTTCTGTTTATCCACCTCTTTTCAAGCTGGCATAGGTAATTTGAATCAATAATAAGTGCAGAAAGTTGAAAAAAGGTGGTCAACTTTTTTGCTGGATATACTAATTTAGTCAGAGTTTTCCGAAATTTGATTATGCGTTTGTGTTAAAATTAGATTGTTGAAATTTTTGTAGTTTTTAAATAATCTCTCTATGATTCAAAATTTTGAATTAGTTGGTTCACTGTATTATTGTTGATTATTTCGGTAAGTGTAAAAGGCGGAGGGTATTGCACTTGATTGTTGTTTTTACGGGAGGAACCCAAAAGTTGTAGCTGTTTTGATTTCGTCGGTTGATAGTACAATTCTCTTTGCTTTAAAAAAAGAATGAAAATGGATTGGGCGTTAAAATTGCGAGGTGCACAATTGTGATCTTTAAACACATCCCTAATGGTCATCTATAGTTTATTTGTGAATCGACACTTATTCGTACATGTGTAACACCTTTTTGAACATTTAATCCTCGTGATCACCGTGTAGGTGCAGCTCTTACAATGACCATAATGTCCTCGGAAAGAAAAATAGTTAATTAATAAGAACACCACCATTAATTTGAAGGAAACAAATGGAGTCTGAAAACGCCCAATATGTAGTAATAATAATCAGTATTACACTACAACAAACGCTTAAATAAACTGGCGAGAGAGTTATTATATCTTAATCAATAGGTCTCGAGTTTGATTCATTGAAAATGTAACATTGTTAAATATTTGTTGAGAGAGTTTTGGTACCTTTAAAATGTTATACAACGTTCGAATTTGGATTAGTCAACTTGGTTTGAACCAAAAAAGTAACATTACAAAAAATTAACTAACTTGAAAGTTTGAGCTCTTGGAAACGCAGTAGTGTTAAGCACTTATTAGGGGGATTTGTTATCTTTCAAAAGCCTCATCCGACTCGAACATAGATTAGTTGGCGTAATGGTGTCCGGATACCAGGTTTAAAAAAAACCAACTGGTGAGTTGGTTCGTTGAAACACTCCCTCTCATCTTTTTGAGGAAATGTATTTTCCTCATTATGTGTTGTATATAATTTACACGATATAATGCGTATATTAATTATTTATTGCAGTAATTAAGAGGGAGAGAGACGAAGATGGGGTAGTACGAAGCTAATAATAATGGAAGAGTCGTCGTCGGCATGTCGAGCACACATACCATGGATATCCAAACAGGATGTGCCCTAAAGTGATTGAAATGCTTCTCTTATCATCTATCATCTCCTCCCAGCCTGTTTACTTCTGTTTGTTTCTGCCCATGCATTGACAAATTTACTTGGATCACATTTCAATATTTTTAAAAATAAAATTGATTTACTAGTACAATAATATTTCTTGAAGAATGATTCAAAATTTAAGATTTTTAATTTGACAAAGATTTTATTGTCGATTCCTATTTTGACTTAGATGTAATTCATAGATATATTAGGGTTTGTCTAATACAGAGACTCTAACCCTAATGTGCGCCTTAAAAAATTTATCAATAAAAGATTTCTTGTGGATGCAGACAATTTTTAAACTACGTTATTTTTATTTTCTTACGTTAGAATAGAATTAGTTCTGTTGTATATTTGTAGGTTGATTTCCTAAAAATATTTATAATAATTAAGTAAAAATTTGAAAGTGACTCCGAACTCACATTTATGTACGTGTAATTTTACATGTTATGTCCAGGATCAAGGATGGTAGCAACAAATTAGCAACATGAACCAAAAAAAATAATATCATCTCACCTCTTGCCCAACAAATTGAGATAGAATCGAGAGGATCTTTTTGGGACGATTCATCATCTCAAACGTTGAGAATGTAACTGTATTAAAGATTGTCTCGGTGTTACTTCGGTGTTTGTACTTAGATTGTGTCTATCACCGTAGTTCGTATTGATAGACGTAATCTGGTACTATAAGGTAGTCCTTCTGATGTACACTTTGGTAAACTTTTTGGTAGAATACAATACTTCACTTATCAAAAAAAAAAGATTGTCTCGGTGCAACTTTGGCACTACTCGGCTTGAAACAAATTAATCGAATATTGTTAAAACAAAAACTACTTGGTATAATTGAACCCAAATTCAAATAATTAATAGAGATAAGATAACTATGCTCCCATCACTTTTTAACTAGATTATATGAAAATTTTATTAATTGCATATAGTACATAGATTTTGATTGATAAGTAGTACATCAGATTTATACTGAGATATATATATCATGATAATTAATCTTCTCACGAGATAAAAAAAATTAATTGACAAAATAAAGGTGAAAGGTCATTACAAAGAAAAAAAATTAAAGGTGAAGGTGACAAGAATTGTTGGATGTATTATCCTCAATATATAGCACTGGACCTCTAGTCTCCAGCTACGTACCGTATCGCTAGAAGCTTCCAAATAGCTTTAACCTTTTTCTCTGTTCATCCAAAGAACTTTAATTTAACCAACGCACTTTCGAGTTCTAAAAAAGTTAATAGAAAGGTAGAATTAATTAGTCATAAAGATAAAGTATGGAGTTCAATTAATGATCACCCAGAAACAAAACCAAACGTATAATTTTTAGCACTTATACTTAGTTAATGATTAAATTGTTCTAATATAATCAAGAAATTATTTAGTTAATGATTAAGTTGTTCTAATATAATCAAGAGATTTCTCAATTTTGAGTTTTTGTAAACACAATAATGTTGAAGACTTATTGGAAGATTTTTTTTACTATTTAATATTTTTGAGCCCCTCGAACATAGATTAGTTGTCTTAATATAAAAAGATAAATATATATGTGGTATCTTAGACCAATGTAGTAGATATTTCGACAAATAAACGATATAATCAATCATTGTTTAGATAAATAAGCATAAGATCATTTTTTCATAATAAAAAATTAACCTCGAACCAATTGAGAATGTAAAGCGTGAAAATTTTAATAAAAGAATTTGTCAAAAATTTGAAATTCTGTTAAAAATAAAACTATTTTGATGAACTAATTTATTAATACTTATTCGGATAGCAGATGATATCAACAAATTAGACAAACATATAGCGAGGTGCGTTATCGTTTTGTCATCGTTTCAACAAAATGATGTCACCCGGAAAACAAAGAGCCCATGTAATCATGTACTAATGTAAAGTTCCTTTCCAATTTCTTGGAAAGAAAATGCAGATGAAAATTTTAGCAAAATTCCAAAATGGACTTTGGGGTTCCCTGGCATAGAGGCAACCTAGGATGAAACAGTGGCCTCTCGTTATAACTGCAGCTGTTCCTTTGAGATCTGTCCAAACAGATGTTCAGCCATTAGATTTGTTGATTAAGCTGCCACCATCAGATACACCTAATAAGGTTAGACACCATTAATGTTAAAAGTTTTAACTAATTGACTTAGTATTTTTCCGGATGGAATCTAGTTTACGACGTATTTTTTGCAAAGAAAAAAAATCCATTTTGTAGCTAATTGTAGGCCATTCCAAAATGGCCAATATCTCCGTAGCAAATTTGGACGTACGTAATGTCCGAACACGTGTACGGCGTGGATGCTCGGGCTCCACGGGACATGGCTCAGGATAGAGACCGACCAATTGCAAGCTCTAACACTTTGCTTGTGTTTAGTCTTATTCTTCCACCCAAATTTGCTGTCGGGAAAACGATAAGGGCAACTCATTAATTATAAGTTTTATGGTCAATGCGTGGAATATAATAATACATCATCACATACATCTATAAAATCTCGAATTTTATTTCTAAAAAATATATGTTGAAAATAATTTTATTCGATTTATTTAAATTAATCGACGCAAAATTTTAGTAGCATGTAGTTTCATTAAAAATAAGGTAATCATACAAGTATACATGGGTCAAACATTATATTAAGTGTTGTTATGGGATCTCGCATGCACGTAAAGGATCAAGGGGCTAATCTCTAGCCAATGAGTGGGGGTAGTTTAGTAAACTCACAATTAAATTAAAGTGGCCATCTCCATGGTGGAAAGTCTATAAGTAGGGGGGAAGAGTGCACCACCCCCACCCCCACCCCACTTGGTCTTTGTATAAGCAGAATTGAGAGCGCCTTTCTAATAGAATCTCAAACCCAAACCCAAGATTACCCACACCCACCCCCTCACTTATGTACACATCCACTAATTCTCTTCGGTCCCTCGACTCTAACCAGAATTAATCACGAGCTTATAAGGTACGTGGGAGCTCCTTTTGTTTAAATTATATATTTATTAACTTCAACCTCTAGCTAGTAATTCGTACATCTCCAAGTATATAAGCATGTCCGTGCGCTATCTGGTCCAATTTGTAGTACTACTGGTACACCGTAGCAGAAACGCGGAAAATTGAAGAAGCCACACGAATTTTTGTCACTATAAACTGCCATATCTTTTTCGGTTTCGCTATAATAGTGATTATTTCCATAAAAAAAAATCATATATAATCACAAACGAAACAAATGTTACAATTTTATGGCACACTAAAACATGATTCATGATCAGATAAGTATATATACATGGAGAGAGGAAGCAGTGCAACGGAGCTGATCCGGACGAGGTCGGACCAGCTGGTGGAGGCGCTGGCGGCTGTGTTCAAGTCCCCGCCATCCGGAGAAGGCTCGGCCGCGGAGGGGAGGAGGCAGTCGTCGAGGTCGACGGTGCCTGCGTCGCCGGGGCGTGGGGGAAGCAGCAGCAGGACTCACATAAGGAAGTCGAGGAGCGCGCAGCTCAAGCTGGTCGACGTGGATGACGTCAGCAGCGGGGCGGCTCTGAGCCGGGCGTCCAGCGCCAGCCTGGGGCTCTCCTTCTCCTTCACCGGCTTCACCATGCCCCCCGACGATGTCATCGCCGACTCCAAGCCCTTTAGCGACGACGAACTACGTAAGCCACTAACATTTACTCACTATATATTCTCGGCTTTTATTAAGGTTCAAATTTTGATTAGTCGATCTGTTAAATGATTAATTGTCGGATAATTTTGACTGAAATATATCCACTTCCATATAATATTAATAGAAAAATAGCATATTTGTATTAATTTATTTTTTATTTGAGGTTTAATTTTTGTGGTCCACGACATTGCGAGAGATATATATATATATGTGTGTGAGATTTAATTTGTGGTCGTAGATGTTCGTCTGTTGTAGTGGAAACGAAGACCTTTATTCAATTTGGTTTAATCGAGTGAGCTAGAATAATGTGATGTTGGGTTTCCAACGATACAATTAAAGGAGTCATATGATATATGAACAACTAACTTTATCAATGTTTCTCAAAAAAACTTTTATCAATAATGAAATTTTATTGACCGGATGCAATAAATTTTACTTATTTTTAGATTTTGCCAACCTTGGATGTAGTAATAGTCTTGGATTAGTCGGGTCAGCAAATCCGAATAATTTTTTCGATTACACAAAATCACACCTACTGTTGTTGAAAAAAGCCACACATTTGATGATAGTCGCTAATAATCAAACCCGGAAGTTGGCAAACATATGATTGATAGTTGTGGTTATGGAGTTGGAAAAAAAGAGAGAAAGTAGGTGGGAAATCCACCAACTTGCTCCTATTGGAGAGGAAACACTCTCTCTCCCACTTCATTTTCAGAAAAGAAAATCTCTTTCATTTTAAGTCGAGGATTAGTTCCCCTTGACTTGATTGATGCCTTAAAGTCCTTCCGTAGAGAATCTTCAAAACCCCATAATTAATGGAAAACAATATAAAGAGAGCTATTTTATTTTATTTTTTTTGTTGGAAAGAGAGCTATTCTATTTAGTTCCTTCTCAAAAAAGTGACACTAGTTTTTTTTACAAGTATTTGACACTAGTTTGAATTTTTTTAAACACATTATTTAAATGATAATTATACCCAAAAAATTAAATGATAACGTTGGAATCCAACAACAGATTAAAACTAATAATTGAACATGACAAATGTAACAATTATTTGATGTACTATCGATAGATGATCATCACTCGCCACTATTTATTTAATTACTTCTTTCTGAAATTGTGGACATCCAAAAAATAAGGCATGTCAACTTTCGGGAAGTATAATTACCTCCTAAGGCTAGCGAATTGTCTAATGAATTTTCATGATTCTTAAATGAAGAGAGCTACTTTATTGACTTCCATACATTTTTTCAGCTGAAGATCTTGAAGCTGGAGTTGCTCAAAAGCCAAAATTCCAAACGGAACCCACGTTGCCAATCTTTCTCAAGGTAACTAATTAACTCACATAACCCACAATATACGTTACATATATATAGTCTCTTCCAATTAAATAAAATTTTAAATAAATAGAACTATATATATATATATATATAGTAGGGGATCAGTGACAAAAATCCAATCCTTGATTTAATTTGGGTGTGCATTGTATTTGGACAGGCGAGGAAATTGGGAGAAATTTTGATGTACGAAATGCCAAGCGTCCGATCCCAAATAGAAAATTATTGGAATTTGCATATATCATCAGGTGCAGGTCTTGTGCACGTCCAATGTCTCATTTCCCGTGACACATTATTCTTGTACAAGACTCGTACCATGTCCATTTCTTTTTTTATTATCATCATCATCGTGTTGAAGTTTGTACGAACCCGAAACCAGTCCAACCTCTATGAACATTATAGAGATGGATCAACATCCGGGACTATATATTTATCATAACTGATGTTTTGTTAATTACAGTTCACGGATGTGACGTACAAGGTGGTAGTGAAGGGACTAACAACGTCGCATGAGAAGGAAATCCTGAATGGAATAACCGGGTCGGTGAATCCAGGGGAGGTGCTGGCCCTGATGGGACCTTCCGGGAGTGGGAAGACCACCTTGCTCAACCTGCTCGGCGGCCGCCTTATTCCGGCCGGCATCGGCGGCTCCATCTCCTACAACGATCAGCCATACTCCAAGTCCCTCAAAAGCAGGTGATTCACTATGTAGATATTGGTAGATGTTGCATGTTGTTGTCACACGACCCTCGTTTCGTCTTGGTCTGTTGTTGTCACACGATCCTCCTCGTTTGGTATGCGACAGGGTAGGATTTGTGACCCAAGACGACGTCCTGTTTCCTCACCTCACGGTCAAGGAGACGCTGACCTACTCGGCCCTTCTTAGACTGTCCAAGGAATTAAGCAGGGAGGAGAAAGAGAAGAGAGCCATGGACGTCATTCGCGAGCTCGGACTCGAGAGGTGTCAGGACACAATGATCGGTGGCTCCTTCGTCCGCGGGGTGTCAGGCGGGGAGAGGAAGAGAGTCTGCATTGGCAATGAGATCCTAATAAACCCGTCCCTTCTGTTCCTCGACGAACCAACCTCCGGATTGGACTCCACGACCGCGCTCCGGATCGTGCAGATGCTGCAGGACATTGCAGAGGCTGGAAAGACTGTGGTAACGACGATCCACCAGCCGTCGAGTCGGCTGTTCCACAAGTTTGACAAGTTGATCCTACTGGGGAAAGGGAATCTGCTTTATTTCGGGAAAGCATCCGAGGCAATGGTGTACTTCTCGTCGATCGGATGCAACCCTCTTATTGCCATGAACCCGGCTGAGTTCTTGCTCGACCTCGCCAATGGCAACATCAATGACGTCTCTGTCCCGTCGGAATTGGATGACAAGGTGCAGACGGGGAGCCCGCGCAGCAGCGAGACGAAGAATGGGAAGCCGTCTCCTGCAGTTGTACACGAGTATCTTGTGGAGGCATACGAGACGCGGGTGGCCGACATGGAGAAGAAGAAGATCATGGCACCGATCCCGTTGGACGAGGAAGTGAGGATGAAGGCGGCTTGTCCTAAGAGAAACTGGGGTGCGAGTTGGTGCCAACAATATACGATATTGTTCTGCAGAGGGATCAAAGAGAGGAGACATGACTACTTCAGCTGGCTGAGGATCACTCAGGTCCTCGCCACTGCAGTTATCTTGGGATTGCTCTGGTGGCAATCCGATGCCAAGAGCACTAAAGGCCTTCAGGATCAGGTATATCGCGTTTATCCCGTGTCCTCTATTCGAGCTATGCTTGTGTAACCATGCGGGATTGTTGTCTTGCAGGCGGGATTGCTTTTCTTCATTGCGGTTTTCTGGGGATTCTTTCCTGTTTTCACAGCGATCTTCACGTTTCCGCAAGAGAGAGCGATGATAAACAAAGAACGGGCGGCCGACATGTATAGGTTAAGCGCATACTTCTTGGCAAGGACAACAAGTGACCTTCCACTCGATCTGTTACTGCCGGTACTCTTCCTTGTCGTCGTCTACTTCATGGCGGGCCTCAGAATGAGCGCTGAGCCGTTTTTCATGAGCATGCTCACAGTTTTCCTCTCCATAGTTGCTGCACAGGTAAGTGTGCCTTCACCTCTCCCTCTGGCCCGAATTGCGGGCGCATGGAACATCGAAGGCTACGACTAACTGAGTATCTTTGCAGGGACTGGGACTAGCCATTGGGGCTACTCTGATGGATCTGAAGAAGGCCACCACTTTAGCTTCAGTAACTGTGATGACATTCATGTTGGCAGGAGGCTTCTTTGTAAAGGTATAGTACACATGAATCAACCCGATTTCGATTCAGAATCTTAATGCTGCAACATTTTGTAAAGGAAGTTCAGCAGATTCAGTAGTCTCTGTCTTCAAATCCGTGCAGGATGTGCCGTTTTTCGTAGCTTGGATCAGATACTTGTCCTTCAACTACCACACCTACAAGCTGCTCCTCAAGGTGCAGTACGACCACATGGCGACGTCTGTCAACGGAACGAAGATAGACGGCGGTCTGGTGGAAGTTTGCGCCTTGGTCGCCATGGTTTTCGGCTACCGCTTCCTGGCGTACATCTCTCTGCGAAGTATGAAGCTTCAATCCTAACAATCGAATGCCCGATGAACTAGAACATGGTCAATCGCCTTCCACTTTTTTGACTGCTCAAAGAGCTCTCCGGTGGACGATCGCTGTGCAGATCAATGACCTCTGATCAAGAATCACGTGGGTCAACCACTCACGACGTGCCTTCGCGGAGGACCCGAATCGTTCAGAGGGTTCTTCTCTAGAGGGTGGTACTATAGTATGCTTCCCAGGTAGCTTGTGAATTAGGTTATTGTATTATCAAAAGCTTTCCTGAAGTTGTGATCACTGTTAGATTGTCAAAATATGAAGTTTTTTTTCCCTTGAAGTTTGTTCAAGTGTAGCTACTAATTACCATCTGATGAGTAATCAATGCCATAGAGAGAGGAGCATATAGAAATTAGAAATGTCCATCAAATAAAAGCCTTGAAAACTGAGTTCCTTAGTGCCTGTAATTCCTCTTAATATGATCATTTTCACAATCTCTACTAAAAGTCGTCGTCAATCCGAACACCTATTAGACCGGCTGTTGCAAATTTGAATCAGAAAAGATCACGACATTGTAGACTTGTGTAACTGGGAACTTGAGTTCGAAAAGATATGGCTTGAATTGAATTTAGCAATTGCCTAGAAAAACAGGACAGCCACCAAGTACAAGCAATATGAACACGAATTGATCGGGCAAACCCACCCTTTCCATTGCTAAAATCGCAAAACTGGGAGAACTCAAGACAACCTGATCAAGCAGCCGCTGGTCCCCATGGAAACATAGGTCGAATCGTTAGCATGAATATATATTACCAAAACTGAAAAAAATAAAGCAACAAATAAAATCAAATGGACTCTACATCAAGGAAGCAATGCCTCGGAGCCGAACTCTTATCGAGAAAGCCGGAACTAAACTTTCTAAGTATCGTCTACTTGCGAATGGAACACAAAGCTCGGGAATGTGGTGGTGATGTCCCTGTGCAATTGATAAGCTTGGTTAGACTCCCGACTACTAGTGGAAAGAAGGCAGAAAGGACGAGATGAAGAAAGAAGAAGAAACAGCAGCTTACTTGAGGTATTGGAGGGTCATATTCTTCAGAAGAGATGGATGGTGCAATACAAGGCTTCTCCATTCTTCCTTGTCGATTTTACCGTCATGTTTGGTATCAGCTTCCTCGAATGTCTAGAACAAAGTTTGGAGCTTAGATTAGGCCGTTTATGCCAGCGAGTAAAAACTATCGACTGATATCAACTTGATTAGTCCCTGCACCTTGTCGATTATAGTTTCAATAATGTCATCCGAAAGGTTCATGCCAGATTCAGCAAGAGTAGCTACCACCATTTGTTTAACCTACAAGGACAAAAGACAACTACAATAATAAACAGTTTCTATACGATGAACATAGAGATGTCAGCCTGATTTCAAGGACAAGGAGAGAAAGGTAGGGTTACCTCTTGTCTCTCAATGAAACCTTGCTGTTTGAGATCGTAAAGTTGAAAAGAAACTGCAATGGTAGATCAAGGAATGAGACTTTAAGCTTCTGGAACGCCTGCTCCAATGTTAACAGTAAAATTTCCACATTGACCTCCAATATAATATCATGAAGTAGCCAAACCAGGCAAGCCAAGGCACTTCCTTGGCCCGAGAGTGGAATAGTTAACCTAAGGAAAAAGTGCCTTGAACTTGGAAGCCACTCAAATATAAACAAACTTACACTCCATCTTGTCATCTATAGGGGCATTCGGATGGAAAACGGACAGTGCCTGGGCAAACTCTTCGAAACCTAGTATACCATTGTGCTTCGTGTCAAATAAATCAAATACCTGCAGCGGGAATTGTAGTTTAGAGGAGCTTTAACAACAGAAGACATAGATATTGGTTGTATCACTCTGTCTAGAATGAGCAACCAATCAATTATGTCTCGAAATCCAAAAGACTCCAGAAGGAAGTCCAGAAAGAAAGAAAATAGTACCCTGTCGGCAAACAAACTCTCCTTTTTGTTTGTCTTGAATAATGCCAACTGAAATTCTTCCTGAAACCGGAAGCAGGTAAATGCAACCAGGTCGTATTAGTTATACAAGATAAATAAGCAGAGGGGAAATAAAAGAAGCTCCGCAGATGGAACAATTGGAAGCATAAAAATCATAATTAAATAAAACCATGAAAATATGAATGAACCTTGTTAATAAGCCCATCATCAATAACCGCACTGCTGATCTTCTTGAAGAGCTCATACAATGCCTCTATTTCACTTACACTAACTGCATCACCAACAAGCAAGCATGTCATGCACATGAAACCTATGTATGCGACTAGTTGAAAGAACCTAACAACTACACTATTAAAAAAACAATATAAATACATACACACAGTCTCTCGGGCAAGCAGTTCAGGATCTTGGATGCCTCTCGTTTGCCTGTATAACTCAATGTCACAGCACTGTAGTATAAAAGTTAAAACCCCTTGTATGCACTGCAACATGATAGTTGAGTATCAAAATTCTCTCTGTCTGCTAAGAGAATAAGAGGAAGCAACTATCATCAAAACCAGTGGATAGAAAAAAATTTATGGAAGGGGAAGAATTTGTGACGAACCTTCTAACCATTTCCTTCTTTTATTCGTTTGAACAGAAGATGCCAAGAAGAACAAAGCAGAAACACCTTCGCTTGTATATCAGCTTTTAGGAAGAAAAGAAGAAAACTTCAACAATTCATTGCCAACACGATGCTATCGAGTAAACAATACGAATTACAAACTGAAAAAAAGAAAGACACAATGCCACCCGTGACGGGCAGAACTAGTTGGCAAAGCCTTTTTTTGCTCCCACGTCTAATGCAAACCTCTACATGTCTAAAACCCCAATCATGGCAAGTACAAACCATAACCACCATGGCAGTGTACCAAATTTTTCAAACAACTTCCAGTTCTTAACTACTAAAATAACATGGAGTTGTCCACTCCTTACCCCAGACATGACACATACTATCTGTGTCCTCAGACATTCTGGGAGACATGCTAAAACAAATAATTTACCATGATCAAGAGAGATTTGAGCCGCAATGGTGCTTTCTTTAGGTAACGCAATCATCGAGTGAAACAGAACCACTTTCGTCAGACACGAAAAATGTTTCTCGTCTCTGCTCTCTATTTATCAAAGTAACACTGCCCCGTCCGCTAATTGAGCTGCTAACAAACCACCTCAACTAGATCCGTAAAATTGCAAGACAAGACAACTAGATCCATAACATTCAACAACACCAAACAACCCGATCCCTGCTACTAGAAGAAAACAGACACGGTATAGCCTACTCAACCTACCAAAACGTCTGCATAGCAGTTCGACCCGGCTCGACGAATCTACCAAAACGTCTGTCTGCCGGGTGGTTTCCGAAAATATTATTAAAAACAGTACCAAGCTGATCCTAACCCAGATCCATCGAAGACCACCAATTCAAAACAATTAAAGCCAAAGGGTGACCAAAGAACACAGCTTCAAGATCTATTAACCGACACTTTAACAAAGAGGGCGAAAAAGCTTGGAAGGTGGAGACCAAAAGGGAGGAGCACTTTTTACCTTTGCAAAAGAGACAAGATTCCAGAGGGGGAGAGTTAACGAGGAAGAAGCCTAAAAGCTTCAAGTGGATCGGGCAATTCCTTTTCCTTAAGAATTTGATTGAGCAATCCCGGAGAAAAAGAAAGAAAAAGAGGATATGTTATTAATAACTGATGAGAACATGAATTTGAATTCGGTTTTATGTGTGGGTTAGGAATTGATTAATTTATGTGCTCACAAAGTATTAAACTAATAATTTTTAGGAATTTATGTAAATCTCAGAATTATTAATTGTGCAATTTAAGGGTTGAGCCGTTGAGGAGGGGAGAAATGAAATGATGATTGTGAATTGTTTTTTTTAGGGGAAAAAAAATTCAATCATTGAAAAGGAAGATAGCTTATACAACCGGGAGAAAACCAACATAACCAACAGAACAAGGCCAACCTAAGCTCCAGCTGTACAACAGCACGAAAAGAGCACTATTCATCTAGGTCTACCACCCTCCGCCTGGCCCTAACAACCTATACTACCTACCCTTCCTAATGTTTACCATGCATCAGCACGAGAACCCTACCCTCCTAAATCTATCCCTCAACACATGGCACTCCCCTCACACGAAGTACAAGGTTGCAGCCGCCGGCCTCAGTAAAAACCTCTCCGGAAAACCTACCCCAACCAGGATAAACCCGGAAAAGGAAAAGAGCGCACCGCGGAAAAACCTGCTCTAGCGATAACACTGCTAAAACTGAGTGACATGTGTTGCCCATGTCACATCCATACCAAAAAAAACCAAAAACCCACCCCACCCCAGAAGTCTACCAACCCACCCCAACCCCGAAGAGTGCAAGACAAGATGAGGATAATCCTTGAACCCAATCTGATCCGGAGTCTGCAACACGCTCTTCTGTCAAGATATCAGCCAGAATCGGAGGAGGAAAGAGAAGAATTGGAATTGTCTCTCATCCATTATCTGGAGCTTCATAAGCATATGTGCAACTCTATTTCCACGGCACCTGATGAAGCCAAATGAGTAATCCTTAAACCTCTTGGCCGCCTCAATACAGTCCTCAACGTGCAAGGTCAAATCACTCATATCTGGTACCTGTCTTTTCAAAGCTTGAATAAGGGGTAAGCAATCAGATTCGAAGCGAACATACCTGAGTCCAAGAGCCAAGGCTAGTTCAATGCCCACCAGCATAACACAGGCTTCCAATAGGGTCGGATGGACAAGAGTATCATACCGCTTGACAAAACCTGCAAAAAAATTGCCCATCTCATCCCGAACTAAGGCACCTACTTGAGCTTCACCTGAGGGTCCGATTCCAGCATCCATATTGACTTTAAACCATCCTGTCTCTGGGGGTCTCCATAGTTCTGGCAGGTTAATTCTACTAGTGGGGGAATGACAGTTAGCTGCAATATAATCTGTCCATAAACTGCAAACCGGCTCCAGGACCCCTAGTGCATTATCGAAAGTTGTATTCTTGAAGACCATCTCGTTTCGCACCTTCCAAATGCCCCACAACCAAGCTGCCCTTCGACCCCTTTCCTCAATATTTTGAGTTGCGAACAGCTCTGTACATGCCTGGATAAGAGAGAGTCCTCTGAAAAGATACGGATCTATCCCCGCTTTCCTCCAAAGCAGCTCAGTCAACCTGCACTCAAAGAAAAGGTGAGAGCCAGATTCTGCAGCCTGCGTGCAAAAAGAACATATAACGTCCACCAACATGCCCCTTTTCAAAATATTTGTCCGAAGAGGGAGGTTATCATCAAGCAGTCTCCACACAAAAGTTCGAATACACGGGGGACATTTAAGATTCCATACTCGGCTTCAAACCTCCCTAGCATGTGTCGGAATAGTCGCCAACTCTGAGTTCTCCCACCATACCTGCAAGTCAGTAAAATAACCTGACATTACAGTATAAATACCATATCTATTATGTCTCCACCGAATAGTATCCATCGGTAGTCTAGTACTAAGCTGTATCGCCTTGATCAGTTGTGCTTCCTCTGTAGAGAACAGTCGCTCCAGTAGGTGTCCATTCCAAGCGCTAGTCCCTTCAACCAAAAGCTCAAAAATGTGGCGGTACGTGTCTGAACCTGGCCGAGAGTAGCGTGGATGACCCAACTCAGAGCCCGGCAGCCAGTAGTCCTCCCAGATTTTGACATTTGTACCATCTCCAATTCGCCATTCCAGGTTTAGTGCTAATAAGTCCATCCCTTTTCGTATACTCCTCCATGTGTAGCTTGGTGTGAAACCAATACCTGCAAAAAAGAAAGGCTCCTCTAGGATAATACCTTGCTCTCAGGACTCTTGCGGGAAGGGAATCAGGAGAGCAAAGCAGGCGCCAGGCTTGTTTAGATAACATTGCTTTGTTGGAGCTGATAAGCCGCCGAAAACCCAAGCCACCTTCTGCCTTAGACCGACACATACGAATCCAGCTCCGCCAGTGCATTTTCCGCTGGCCCTCTTTACTGCCCCAATAGAAAGCACAAAACTTCTTCTCAATTCTCTCACAAGTCTCCACCGGTAAGCTGAAGCAACTCATTACATATGTCGGGATGGAAAGCAAAACTGATTTAATCAAGGTCTCTTGCCCAACTCTCGAAAGAAAATTTTCCTTCCAGCTACCAATTTTTGCATTAATTCTATCCTCGATTGAAGAGAAAATTTGTCGTTTCGACCTTCCCAGTAAAGTCGGTAGGCCCAAATAGGTGTCCCCTTCTTCTCTCAACCTCATCCCCAATATGGAACAAAATCGAACTTGCTCCGTCTCACAGACGTTCCTGCTGAAGTAAATTGAGCTCTTCTGCAAATTCACCTTTTGTTCTGAAGCCTTGTAGTACACATCCAGAAGGGAGAGAATATTTCTTAGCTCCGTCTCTATTGCCCTGGCAAATAAAAGAGAGTCATCTGCAAAAAAGAGGTGAGTAATAGCTGGGGCGCCGCTGGGGCGCCTTCACACCATGTATTTACCGTGCACTCTCCACCCGCCTTATAAGTGTAGCCAGGCCCTCCGCGCATAAGAGAAAAAGGTAAGGAGATAAAGGGTCTCCTTGGCACAATCCCCTGCCCGGAGTGAAGAAGTCTCCTACCTGACCATTGACTTGCACATCATATCTCACAGTACGAACACATCTCATGATAAGGTTAGTAAAAGACTTATGAAAGCCCAGAGCCAGCAACATCTTCTCCAAAAAAGGCCACTCGATTCTATCATAAGCTTTTATCATATCCAATTTGATGGCGCACCACCCCAGGCTTCCCGACGTCTTTTTCTTGAGGTAGTGGTAAGACTCAAAGGCCACCAAGGCATTATCAGTGATTAGCCGCCCAGGAACAAACGCCCCCTGGTTCTCATGAATGATGTCATTTAAAAAAGTCTTAAGCCTGTTTGTGATAGCTTTAGTGATAATTTTCATAAACACATTGCATAAGCTTATGGGTCTGAACTCGGAGCAACTAGTAGGTCTGTTAACCGTCGGGATGAGAGCAATAATAGTATCATTCAGATAAGAAGGATCAGCCACATCGTTAAGAATAGCTAGATAGGAATGAGTTACCGATGGGTCAACCACTTTCCAATGCTTCTGAAAGAAAAGGGGAGGCATGCCATCAGGTCTGGGTGCTTTCGTCGAGTGCATCTCACACAAGGCATTATACACCTCCTCTTTCGTATAGGGCGCACCTAATTGAAACTGCATCTCCTCTGTTACTTTCCTTTCCATTAAGTCAGTCACCTCTGACACCTGTAAAATAGCTTCAGAGGAAAATAAGTTAAGAGTAAAAAACCCTAAACTCACGCTCCAAGTTGGGCCAGCCTCTAATCTTTTCCTCATCCGGACCATCCAACTCAAGGATTCGATTTCTAACTCCCCTGCTCTTTGCCTTGTGGTGGAAAATTTTGGTATTACAATCCCCCTCACGTAGCCACTCCACCCGTGATCTCTGGGCCCACATTTCCTCCTCCCTAGAGAGCAATTCTTCCCTCCGCTGGCCTAAAACTTTAAGATCAATCTTCCTCCTTGCAGTCAATGGTTGTTCTTGGATAGCTCCGATTTTCTTTTCAATCTCAGCCTTTTGCCGTTGTACATTGCCTAAAGTAGTTCTGTCCCACACCTTTAAGTGCTCCGCACAAGTAGCCAAATTAGTAGCTATATTCGCCTCTTGAGTGCAATTCTAACTAAGACAAATTTCTTTCTCGATGTCCTCGTGTTTTTCCCACATCTGTTCAAAATAAAGCATCGCCGTTGTGGTCGAGAATCTTCGGCCCGTAGCTGAGAAACCAATGGTGAGTGGTCCGAACCCGTTCTCAGATAGGCCTTTACATAAGTATACGGGTATAGATCGAGCCACTCAGTTGTAGCAAATACCCTGTCCAATTTGCACTCGATATGATCTGGCTCCACCTGTCCATTAGCATGTGAACCAAAGTCATGTTTGCCTAACCTCAGTGAAAACACAATATTGAATGACCTCCTGAAAAGCATCCAAACGCCTATGGGGGATAAGGTTACCTCCTTTCTTTTCTGCCATAGAGATAATCTCATTAAAGTCCCCCCCTACAAACCCAAGGTAAAGTCAATCGTTCCTTCAGTTGCCGTAAGAGCGACCAAGATTGATGCCTCTCCTCCGTGTTTGGCCATCCATAGAAACCTATTAATCTCCAACAACAAGAGTCCACGACTTCCACATCTATATGGTGGAGTGAGAAAGAAAGTAAAGAAATATCCATGCCTCGATGCCACAAGAGGACGAGTCCGCCACTACGTGCTCTACCCGTTCCCTGACAGTCCACAAAAATACCACACTCGAAACCAAACTTCCATTTAAGATTCTCAGCTTCAGACTCCTTAAGTTTTGTTTCACATAAAAATAATAGGTTGCGGTTACAAGATCGAACCAGCCTGCGCAGCTGGAGAACTGCTTGCAGACTCCCCAATCTGCGGCAATTCCACCATATTACCTTCATGGCTCTCTTAGAGCTATGGGGTCTAGCCGCCTCCCTTCATTGTAACAAGGTTCACGAAGATCCTCGACTCCATATTGACTCGCCAGGAAAAAAAAAGGAATGAGATGAATAGTAAAAAGAGGAACGAGATGAACAGTAAACACGCATATATGAACAGTAAATAGTAAAAGAAAAAGGAAAAGGAGACGAGGCCCCGCAGGCAGGAGACAAGATGAAAATAGCAACGAGAAGAATAGGAAGCAGTCCGGTGAGGCGAGGACGACGGGAGGCGACAGTGACGGTGACTGTGAGGCAGGCGAAGTCCGGATGAGCGATGGTGAAGCAAGATGACGAGGAGGCGAGCGACAGGACGGTGGACGGAGGTGAAGGGATGAAGACCACAAGGAGGAGGTAGGAGGTGAGTGAAGGTGGAAGGGAGGAAGGTAGGGGGAGGAGGCAGCGGCGGAACTATTGAAGAAAGGGATGAGGGACTAAAAGCCATAGGGGACGCTCCACTAGGGAGAGAGAGCTCCACGGAGGGAGAAACAAACAGAAAGGCTTATGATTGATTGTGAATTGTTATGGCTAATCATATAAGACAAAGAGGAAAGAATGTCCTTGGAAGTAGATGTAACTTTTTTAAAAATATTTACAAATTACACATTACAATGTCCCTTGCTTGTCTTTCTTGTATTAGTTAGCCAATTTCTTGTATTAGTTAGCCAATTACAATGTCCCTTGCTTGTCTTTCTTGTCTTTCACTATATCACCCTAAACTTTTTTCCTTTTTTATTTTCTTTACCAAGTTAACCCAATTAAGACTAATCTTTTAATTGAATATATGATTTTCCTGTGTCGTATTTTATTTTAATTTGGAGTCTAATATTTTAATATTTGGATACTCGTTTAAATCTTCTAAATTTCTTATTTCGGGTACGAAGACATATAAAAATAGTTAATTTAAATATTTGTAAAATATGCATACATACTTTGTAAAAAAGAATTCAACAAATGACTCGGTTGTACATCGTTCATATATCAATAGTTCTTAATAATGCTTATACCATAAAAAAACATATGTATGTGATGAGCTATTAAAAATGCTTGTTCGAATAAAATAAATAATGCATTTTCTTTTTTGTTTCTTCAAAGGATAGTTTTGTCTTTAACAAATTTTAAGATGAACTAACATGTACCAAACAAAATTGTATTAAATATTTAATCATGTTACCAAACACTAGACAGAACAACTAAAACAAATGGTTATATCCAATACTATTATATCTTGTTTCTCTAGGCCTATTCAGAAGACGTACCTAGCGCATCCTAACAAATTGTTAAAAATAGTAATTATGTAAAAATATAAATATCTAATTATTGAAATTAAAGATTAAAAATGTTAGTATGTATTGTGGATAAATGTGTATGCCAAATATATTGAAATTCTAATTTTTCAATTATTTCAAATTTGGATCTAGCGAGCATGATTAGCAATGATTTTTAGTAAAGCGCCGAGGTTAGAAACTTTTTCCATGTCTTTATAAAGACGTGCATACCGTATTGAATGTGCAATTTTCTACTTTCATTTACATAAGTTAATTAGGAGAATATGTGAATCTTCGATTTTTGTTGTGGATGTCAATATTCATATTCACGACTATAATCCAAAAAGACCGAATACTCTGTTTTAATTTGTGTGATATTGTTGGGACCAGAGAAAAATATAACTTTAGAGAGGTTATTAGGTAAGAGAGGTTTACAATTTTTTCTCCAAAAATATTAAAATTGAATTTTTGAACAATAAATACATAAATACTAAAAAAAATATTTTTTCTATATACAAATTAGCTAAAGTTTAGATTAATAGCATTATTCAAATGATAGATTTAATTGAAATATTTTTTTTGCAATAAGAAGATGATCACAAAGACAACTCGAAAAAGATTGAGAAGATGAATGATGATGCAAAATTTATTAAATAAGTAAGTTTAGCACAAATTAATGTCTTAAAATATTTTTCATGTTTGTAAAATATGTAGAAATATATGGATTTATTCAAAAATATCACTTTATACAAAAATTGGGACCGAAATTTAGCACTAAATATTTTTTAAATGTATTAATTATTATGATAGAGGTGTTATTAAATTTTAACATTGGTCTCGACTCGCAACCGAGACTTTTTATCAATTTAGAGAAATTATCACTTTAGAGAGGACCGCTTTACAGAGGTTTTAATGATATTTCATTTTTGATGTATGTGTGTATGTATGTATGTATGTATGTATGTATGTATGTATGTATGTATGTATGTATGTATATGTATATATATGTATGTATGTATGTATGTATGTATGTATGTATGTATGTATGTATGTATATATGTATGTATATATATATATATGTATGTATATATGTATGTATTTATGTCGAAGGGAAGAGAAATTGTATCCATAAATTGGAAAAACCAAAAATTTTTTTTGAGAAATATCATTAAATTTAATAAAGTGATCATTTAAAGTGACTCAATATAGATGAAAAATCATAAAAGGAAAAAATATAAAGAGATAATAACATATTTTACTCGTTCAAAAATACATATAACATCTTTTATTCAAAATTGGATTAACTATATCCTTGTTAATACTCTTAAAGTTGGAACAATTAACCCTTTCATCAGATTTGGCTTACTATATCCTTATTAATATTTTGTCACTACATCAATAACAGATCATCAAAAATTTCATGTCACCAAGTTGACTTAAGCAGATAATGATTTGACATTAAATTATTTCTGAAAATAAAAAATGCATATATACATAAATGTTCCCAAAATTCTAAAATTCTGAAATAACTAAAAAAGAGAAAAATAATGAAACAATAACAAAATGAAAACAATGAAAATACAAAAAATTAAAATAATCCCCCTTTTCCTCACAGTCAATAGAGCATAATTTGAGATGGTTCGGGATTTTTCGCAACTTCTTTGAATGGTTATTTTGTCGTCCAACATGTATGTCTTTGAAAGTAGAAATATAAAGTCACTGAAAAATTAAATGTGAAAGAACAAAAGTAAAATAACTTTCAATCATTACAGCATGTGATAGTATAAGCTGGTTCATAAAACTTCTTCAACAGGAAAGGTTCAAGACCCAAAACAAAAAGTTCAACAATGTGAAGACAGAATCATGAAAGAACATAAGTAATAATTGATATATTCTTCTCAAACAACACCAGATAAGTAGTGCCATTTTCAAGATCTAATGACAAAAAAGAATACCGACCTCATAAGCAAAATCATAAACGATCTTTTCAAGTTTCATTTGTCCATGTTTCCTCCGTATACCAGGACCGCCTCCAATTTGACGTCCTTTAGAAGTGGCAATAGCTATAGTAATAGAGCCAGCGAAATCGAAGAAGGCAAAAAGCTTGGAACTTGATAATTGAAAAGGGAATAATTAAAGGTGGAGACCAAAGGGTGGAGCCTCTTTTTACCTTGAAGAAGAAACGCACAGAGATTTCATATAGGCCAAGTAGATTGAGCAATTTTTTTTGTTGGGAATTTGATTGAGCAATTTTGGACAATAATATTGCTCACAAAATCAAATTACATGCGAAGGAACATGGCCAACAAAAAAAAAACCAATTTCCAACAAATTTCAAGAATCTGAAAACAAAAAATAATTAGTTCACTAAGTTTAAGAACAACAAAACCAAAGAACTATATGCATAGAAAAAACAAGTATGGACGATTTACTAGATCCACTACAAGAGTCGAGAAATTCTAAAATTCTAAAATAACTAAAAATAACAAGAGAAAAATAATGAAACGATAACAAAATAAGAACTATGAAGATACAAAAAATTGATAAAGTGACCCCATTTCCCTCACGGCCAATAAAGCATAAAATATGAGATGGGTGAAGATTTTTGCTACTTATTTGATTGGTTGTTGTGTAATGTTGTTTATATGGTTCTTTTGTCGTCGAACTTGAATATTTTTTAAAATCACATATGAAACCTAGGTACACAACCAATTGTAAAAACTTAACGGCTATACCAGTAAAAAAAAAGGCACTGTAAATACATACACACAGTCTCTTGGGCAAGCAGTTCGGGATCTTCAAGGCCTCTTGTATGCACGTATAAATCAATGTCATAGCACCCGTAATATAAAAGTGAAAGCCCTTGTATGCACTGCAATATGATAGTTGAGCATCAAGGTTCTTCATGCCTGCTCAAAGGATAAAAGGAAGCAATTAGCATCAAAACTAGCATATAGAAAGATTTTCATGGAATGGGAAGAATTTGTGACAAACCTTCTAAATGTTTCCTTTTTTATTCTTTTGAACAAAATGTCAATGCATCTTCACTTGTATATTGTTTCTAGTAACAAAAGAAGAAAACTTTAACAACTTATTTCCAGCAAGATGTTAGTGAGTAAACAATATAAATTACAAACTGAACAAGAGAAAGACACAATGACACTCGTGCTCAAGGGATGACCTAATTACTTCACCATCGCTGAAAAAGGTTGCAAATGCATCTATTTCATCACTGATATCTCACATTACATATGATATATTTTGAAAATGAAATCAAATTGTTGAACTCTACGTCGTCATTTAAGTTTATATTTTACACTGGACGAAATAGGAAAAATATTTGAATTTTTTCAATTGAATATTTTACACTTCTTTTATTTTACTCGCTTCTTATCTTCAAAACTTATTAAAATTTGAATGCATATTTTATTCTAATTAAATTTATAGCATAATAAAAATAAGTTATTCTTAATTAAATCTCATTGATTACATGAATTATTCAGCATTACACACATTTTAGTTTTTGCGGGAGTGTTTGCATCGACTTAATTCTTAAAGTTGGCAAATTATTTTGAGAAATTCTAACACCTACAAAAGCTTATTGTCTTTTTTTTTTGAACACTTTATTGTCTTTTATCGAGAACCTCATAATGGCTTGTAGAAGGTTCTCTTTTTACCTCTTCGAACATAATTGGTTAGCTTCAAGACCAGAGCCATGCATGTGATTCATGCGATTCAAGCCAAACACACAACGACAGCTCCAGCAGGATACTCTTAAAAACAGAGAGTTCGATGGTTCCATCGACTTCAATGTCTGCCGCCTCCCATCCAATGCTATCCCTCACAAGGCGGAGTCCGAGAAACTCCCAGGGAGACTTCACCACCACAGGGCCCGAGCATTCAACAATCTGCTGAGACCAGCGACCGATATCATGATAAAATGGCGCAGATCGTTCAAGTTCCGATCCGAGTGCGCTCACCAAAGATTGCAGAAGATCGCCACCATGGAGAGGGAACAAGGCCAGGGGTGCCATACGGCGGGTGGGAGAAAGCTTGAAACCCTGTGACAAGGCATTGGCAAGAGCATGACGACGGACCCTAGCCCGGAACCGACGGGCTTTGGTACGTCAGTTCCGGGCAGCCCGACGCCCAGCTCCAGAGTCTGTGCGTCTAACTTCACGAGCACCAAACCCTAGTCAGAATAACAAAAAGGATCAGCCAAGATACAATAGACCTCAATAACAAAATTACTATGAAACCTACCTCCACCACTTCCACTTGCAGCAGTACCAAACCCAAGAGCAACATCGCTAGCACCGCGTGAACCCTAATCACAAAATCAGAATCCCCAAAGCCAGAGACAAAATCCAAGACAGAAGGCACATGCCCAAAGCAAGCCAAGTTAGTAAAGAATCTCCAACCTAGTAATACACATAACCTACCTAGTAACCAATTCTCAAAATCAAGACTAGTACGGTCAAAAGAAGAGGAGAGAAAAAGAACCTTCATGTTGAACGTTTCTCTCTCGGAGGATCGCCTGAGAAAAAAGAGTATGTGAGCTAGTCTTTAAACGTGCAACAAAATTAACCCTCGCGCGTGCATCAGGGAACGCCCTCCCGCGGCCGCGTCGGGGAACGCCCTCGCACGTCCGCGTCGGGGAACGCCCTCACGCGGCCGCGTCGGGGAACGCCCTCGGGCGGCCGAGTCGAGGAACGCCCTCGCAGAAAATGCCCTCGGGCAGCCGCGTCGGGGAACGCCCTCGCGCGTCCGCGTCGGAGAAAAGGAGAGAGAGAAGTACCTCAGAGATCGGCTGGAGCGGTTTTTTTTTAGGGATGACTGGAGAAAAATGTGCTTTTGTTCTTGATTTGCAATGGTTTGTTCCTTTTATATGTGGGCTAAAACGATAATGGGCTATCTTGATTATCTAACCGATTTTTGCAAAATCAAATAACAAGAGCAGCTTAAATCAGATATTTATAAAAAATTTGTATAGATAAAACATTAAAAGAAAGGACCAAAATTTATAGAAAAGAAACCAAAGAAAAAACAATGAATCAGATTTTCATATCATGTAAAATTGAAGATTAAATATCATATTCAAACTGAGGATTTAAAATAAATTTTACAATTAAATAAGGTTAGCCAAGATCTGCCCAAATCAAATGGATGGAAAATGCAACACAAATCAAGATACATCCAGATCCATATATGTGCTTCATTAGATTGGTGCTTCATCATATGTGTGGATGCAACACAAATCAACAAAAGAGTGCAGATTAAATTTCATATCAAACAATCTTTAGATTTTGAAGATGCAACACAAATCAAGATACATCCAGATCCATACATGTGGGTGCTTCATCATATTTGTGGATGCAACACAAATCAACAAAAGACTGCAGATTTAAAGATTCAATTTCATATCAAAACAATCTTCAAACTCTGAAGATGCAACACAAACCAAGATACACCCAGATCCATTCATAATTGTGGATTGGTGCTTCATCATATTTGTGGATGCAACACAAATCAACAAAGACTCCAGATTTAAAGATTCAATTTCATATCAAAACAATCTTCAGACTCTAAAGATGCAACACAAACCAAGATACACTCAGATCCATTCATAATTGTGGATTGGTGCTTCATCATATTTGTGGATGCAACACAAATCAACAAAGACTCCAGATTTATAGATTATTTAGATTTTGAAGATTCAACATAATCTTCGGACATAAATTACACGACCACCGTCCAGATAGGCATATTTTAAAACTAAATGTTTTTTATAAACACTAATTGATTCAAACATAGACAACATAAAAACAGCCCAGAGCACAGATCTAAAGAAAAAACACTGATGAAGGATAAATTTGAACCACGTTTTTTAAAACCATGGAAAAAACCCTTAAAAAATGGAAAAAATAAAAAATATCTAGCAGCGCCACTTACGTGGAATGGGGGAGTGATTTATGGAAAAACAATAACTGCAAGTTTTTAGAAAATGAAAAAATGGGAGAGTGATTTATGGCTAAAATAAATTACGCTATTTCACGTCACGTCAAAAGAGTTTTACATATTTTTGTTCCCCAAAACCTACCTATTACAATTTTTTGCTGACCATGTTCAATATGGTATAAATTGTTAAATTTTTAAAAATTCTAAATTAAACATGTTTGTTTAACTAGAATAACGCCTTTACTAATTGACTTAATTTTTTTACTTTCTATATTCTATTATTTTACCGAAGCTGGTGCGTAAAAAAAATTATCAACTTGTTATGTTATTATAATTTAGAAATAGCTTACCCTATAAAAAATTATAAAATTGCTCGGCGTGGACCAATTCAACGCGACATGCACGCATCCTCTTATTTGATCCGGAATCAAATCAGAATGATGATGTTATGTCCTTGGAATTGATTATCGGCTTCAACTTGGAAGTGGATGCAAATGTCCTTAGGCCAGCGCGACCGAGTGTTATGTACGGTTTCTTTTAATTGTCGATAATTATTTATAAGTATGAAAATTTTATCGGATAAATAGATTTTAACATAAGTTTTCTATCCAACTTCAAGATAGGTATAGAATATTCACATCAGTTGCTAGAAGGCATATGAGCAAGTTTATAGCAATAAGTTATTTCAAATAGTAAGATACTTAAATTTACTTAAAAATTTTGAACTTTACAAACGTAAATAACATAGCCACAAAAAAATACTGCTCGACTCTCTCTCTCGAGATATATATAATCAATTGATTTATATTGAGTCATATTGAATTATATTGAGTCACATTGATTCATATAAATCCTCCAAACCAGAATAAAATATTCAAAGAGTCAATATTCTTCTGTGCAAATTTTTATGTTATTGGCTTTATATTGGAAATTCGAAGCTGCTCCCAGCTAGCTCGTAAAAGTTGAATAAGATTATATATATATGCGCGCACATTATACCAATCACAATTTTCACTAAATTGATAGGTATTGGTCTTCCTCCACGTCGTCTCTACATGCCGCGAATTTTAACTGAACAATGCCGCAACTGATCACAATTGATGTAGGAAAAGCGTAAGAAATCAAGTTGAGGTATGTTCCTTTGGTTGATTCTTCTGCTTCTGCTTCCGCGAGCAGTGATTTTCGGAGCTCTCATGACTAGGATTAATTAGGGCTTGAAACTTTTTTTGGTCGGTTTTAGGTTTTGTTATTAGGGTTGGGAAACGTCTCTATAATTTGATGACCAGAGAACAAAAAAGGAAAATTGGGTAATGTTGATTGTCAATTGGGCCAGCCGGTAAGTCTATTGTCCTTAAGTTATGATATATCCATGTTCATAGATTAGTTCCATTATATTCCTAAATAAATTATAAATTGGTTTTTTCTTTATAACCAAACAAGAAATAAACTAGCTAGTAACTAAATTTGGGGTTTTAGGCATAGGGGTTTCTTTCTCCCAAACAAAACCCTAAACCCATAAACCAAACAAAACGAAGCAATAGAGAAAGGGAGAAAGCAAGGAAGGTGGTTTCCTTTTGGTTGAAACGAATATCCACGTAAACTATTGACTTAGTACTGAGGTTTATGGCCTTCCCTCAGCTCGATGCTGCAACCCGACTTGGACAACACTGATAGCAGGCTCGAAACAATGCAGGCCTTCCTGAGAGACTTCGAAGGTAGAGAAGCGGATCAGAACGAAACGGGTATCCGCAATTTGGCCTACGAGATTGAGGATATTGTCGAAGAGTTCCTCGACACTCTCATCAGCACGGAGTCACCTCGTTCCTTCATAACGTGGCTCACCCCTTAATGGATTTGGGAGCTCTTCATCGCTTCTCTTCGGATGTCAATAAAGTAGATGCCAGAATAGGGAAAATGCGGAACTTGGATTCCATCCTGTCCTTCTCTTCTGACCCTCCGTATGTTGCTTCGGGTTCAGGTGCAGCAGGGCCAACTTCTCCTGTGGCCTACCCGGTTCTCAGGGAGGATGAACTTGTCGGAATTGATCAGAGAGCAAGAAAGCTTGGGCGTGCCCATTTTGATGGGGGATTACAACTTGCTGAAGTAACAGTGGTTGGTTGGACTTCACGGTTCAGGTAAAACTAGTGTCTTGAAGGAAGTGTTCAAGAGGGTGAAAAAAAGGTTTAAGCTCTGTGTTTGGATCCACGTCGAAAGAGCTTCCGACTCTAAGACCATGTTGGAGACTGTGGTGGCAGCGGTGGGGAGATCGCCACGGGTGCCGCAAGAAATGGGTGCCGGGGATAGGGTTGTATACCTCTTGCATAAGAAGAGGTATGCCCTTTTCTTCGATGGGATTTCAAGGAAGGTTATTTGCAGGGATGTCATGTCCCTATTACCGGATGATCTGAAAGGTAGTAGGGTCATCATTTCAAGTCACGAACATGATGTAACTAGCTATTGTGCACGTCTCAGCAGTAACGTGCTCAAGGTTGAGAGCTTAACTTGGGAAGAGAACTGGAGGTTCTTGTGTAAGATTGCCTTCCATGAGGGAGAGTGTCCTCAGAACTTGGTTGAGTGCACACGGAAGCTCCTAAAGAAATGCGAGAAATTGCCTGTTGCAGTAGTTGTTGCTATGGGTCGTCTTTTGTCAACCAAACATGAGAGTCTTCGGGAGGTCAGGAAGTTACATGACAACCTTGGTCATGAGCTTGGAGGTGATGTTAGAAAATTTTTGTTTCCGAGCTATCACCATCTCTCCCACAACAAGAAGTGTTGCTTCTTGTTCTTTAGCAACTTTTCCGAAGACCATTCTGTCACTCGAGGAAGGCTGATCCGGTTGTGGATAGCAGAAAGCTTCGTAGAGGAGGTGAGACAGAAGACCCTGGAAGAGGTAGCCGAGGAGTACCCGAATGAGCTCATTCAGATCGGCTTGGTTCTTGTCGATGAGAGGGACGGACTGCGAAGGGAATGTCAAGAGTTGCAGGGTCCAAAATCTTGTGCTTGAATTCATACTTTCCAAGTTCGAGAAGGAGGAGTTCTGCTCGGTCCTCCCAAGATCAGGCACTGCTTCCGCAGAAAAAATCCGTCGAATGCCTCTTCAGAAAGTTGGCAGCGGCAGCTTTCTGATTAAAGAGAACTTGTTTCGTGTCCGAAGCCTAATGATGTTCACATCGGACTCATTGCCTAGGAAACAACCACTGGAAAAATTTGGCCTTTTACGGATCCTGGATTTTGAAGATGCCAACTTGCAGGACTTCCCGGAGGAAATTGTGAAACTCAAAAACCTCGGGCATTTGAGTCTTGAGGAACACAAAAGTGAAGGAAATTCCAAAGTCCATAAAGAAGCTCCAGAGTCTGGTGACTTTAGACATGAGGCAAACTCTCATCACCAACTTGCCTAGTGAAATAAGTAAGCTTCAGCAATTGGTTTAATTTCTGGTTAGTCACAAGGACTCGAGCTTGGAAGGAGTAGCGGAACAGCTTCACAAAAGCTGTCACTCGTGAAGGCGAACAGGAATAACTGGAACAGCTTCACAAACGAGCTCAAGTCCATGACCGAGCTACGAAAGCTTGGCGTCTCTGGGTTATCCATGGAAGGTGGGAAGGCCTTGTGTAAAATACTGGTCGGAATGAGAAAACTCAACTCTTTAAAAGTAATATCAGTTTCCCAACAAGATGAAGAGCTTATCGACCTGGACAGGCCTGGAACCCCAGTTTACTTCTCCCATCCGGAGTCTGTACTTGGCGGCGCACCTCCTGTGTTGGATTAGCTCGCTAGACAGCTTGGCCAAGCTGCATCTCCAGTGGTCCCGGATGACAAGCAGCCAACTAGAGGTGCTCCAGGCGCTTCCATGTCTGGTCAAGCTCAAGCTATCTGAGGATGCGTACGCCGAGTATGAGCTGGTGGCGAAGGCAGGCGGGTTCTGAAACCTGAAAATGCTCGAGCTTGAAGATTTGAGTCTGCTAAAGATGGTCGAGGTGAGGCCTGGAGGCATGCCTCAGCTCATGGACCTCGTCATTAGAGGATGCCAGAGGGTGGCAGTTCGTGGAGTTTCTCCTCGTATAGTCCGTATCATCTCGTGATTTCAATCGCTTGCGTGAATAATGTTGAATTCTTATTTTTTTCATTCCCGTCAATATTTCTCATTGAGAGCCACAAAAACTCATTTGTATTCTTTGATTTCGCCAGTTTGATATCCTAATCCGACTCGTAGACAATGATGCAAGTAGGTTTTGTTTCCTGCCAAAACAATACAAGGAGTTCTTCCAAGAAGAAAGATAATCTAGACCTAATAGTAGTCATCCTTTTCATTTTCATATGGTCTGTTTGCTCTCTTGGCGATCCAGGTCTTCTCAAGTTCTTTTAACCAGCTCATGAGAAGAAGAAACCCGAAGAGGATAAACCCCCCAGCCATGTTTCCGCCGCCGCCACCTCCACCCCCGCCGCCTCCACCATCAAAACGGGGAGGAAATCCAAACCCTCCATCATCGAGCCTTGGCATCATGACTTTATCTGTAATTAAGAAGATTACTGTAAGCAGCCTAGTAGAACTAGGGACCATCATCTAACAGCGCAATCCAAAGTGGAAAAGAAGAGAGGTTGAGAAGCAAAATCCACTAGGATGCAGGGGATTTATGAGTTCCATAAGTTACAAGAAAACGAAAAACATCACCAACCCCCTATTGCAAGAAATGATTGTCTAAACCAGGAGGACCGCACAAGTACAATAACTTTGTGCATCACTATACAAGTAAAAGAAGAAAATAAACATATAAAGAAGTGACTGCCATCCAAAATAAATACCTTGTACGGGGCCTTGGTAGCCGTGTTACCACGTGGGAGGGTTTGAGTTTGTCCTGAACCAGACATTGTTGCACTCTGTAGGAAGAGAACAAGAAAGAACATATAAGGTCTTTATTTCCCTTGTATTTAGCTTCCGCCAACAGGATGTGGGATCATAACCAGCATTTGTGGTAAAAGTGGATGCCAACTGAAAAATGGTCGCTTGATATCTAATCCTAAAGGCACACGAGTTCTAGTTCTCTTAGAAAGCAAACAAAAGTCAAATAGAAGAATTCTCACAGAGCTAGCAGAACACTTCATTGAATCGAAGAGCCTTGCATTAAAATGCTTTACTGGGTTGAAAGGTTGATGATGGGCGCTCCTCGCTGAAATACATCTGGTCCCAAATTGGCCATTTGTCCTAGCTGAACAAAAAAAGGAACAGAGAAGCAGAATTAAGAATTGCAATTAGGTCCAATCACAAATGACAGCAACATATCATTACTGATATATCAGACACCTCGAGGTGGGAGATAACTCCGAAGAAGACATACAGAGGACGAAAACTAGACCGAATCAGGCATCTCTAGCATGTTCCAGGTAATCCAAGATTCGCGCTCCATACAGGACACAAGTAAAGCAAATCAGACGCGAGAACCCTTGCAACAAAAACGAGTCCCCAACTACATAAAATGTAGGACCACAGCGAACGACGACCCCTCCTCGCCCCTTCGACAAAGATAATAGGCTTAATTCGGAGGGCATCCATGAAACAACATTAACGACAAGCAAGCAAATTTCATTCATAGCTTATCCTCTTCCAATTGATCCCTAGCCTAGCTCAAAGGTAACTATTAGACCACCAACAACCAATTGGTCCGACCAATCCAGGTTCGAACAAATTCAGACTACAAATTGCGGCAAAGCTCGTAAGGGAACGAACTCGAACTCGAGACCTCTTAATTACCAAGCGGAAAAGACAGAAGTAAAAAAAAAAAAAGGAACGGCATCCACCTCGGGCGGCTAGAACAGAGGGCGAGGTAACGTTAGGAGAAGCTACTAATGCCCCTATCATCTTGGACGCCTCTCCGACCCTAATTGGCTCGTAAAGATTGGAACTTGAACGAAAAGAGGCCTCCTTTTCTCGACATTAAGAGAAATTAGGGGATTTTGGATGAACCCTAATTGAGAAATCTGGATGTGGATAACCCGCCGGGTGAGAGAGGGCCTAGAGGCCCGGTAAGGAAAAATCATTGAGTCGGTTTATTTTCTTTTGGGTCTTTTTGTATTTTATATTTTTCTTTTTCCTTCTCCGGAGCCGTTACATTTTTTTTAAAATAGTTTTGGGCCATATTCTGAACGGTAATGTGGGCTCTGGGCTGAGCTGAGAGATAAATCTTGGAAAGTTCGACCGCGGACTAATTTAGTTTTCAATTGGTTATATTTTTTGTAATGTAACACACAAATTGATAAGTATTTATTTTAATTATTTTACATCGTTGGTTGTATAATACTGATTTTTTGTTTTTGAGAAGTAAATTTTTATTTATTGATAAATATGAATATAATAATGGTCAAAAGGAGAATATGCACTCTTGTATGATATCGTTAAACCTGATGTGACAATTATTTATTTGTTTTGGTGCTGCTTGGTTTTCATGTTGTAAATACTTTTTGTCTAATGAGATTTTTTACTTACCAAAAAAAGTCATGACAGTGGCATCTTGTAAGCCTGATATAGGAGTTAGATCCTAGATTTTGAATCATAAGAATGGCATCTTGTCTGCTGAAAGAGTGGCTGAGCCCGGATCACGACATCCACTCCGAAAGACCCTGTAGGATTGACCTTCGATGTATCCGGTGGCATTGTTAAAGATTGCGTCATGTAGAATACTGATTTACACAAAAAAAAATATTTTCTGATATTATATATTAACCGATAATTTTGAAGATTTCTTTTTGACATGAATCATGTAATGCAACTTTTTTTGGGCGCGTTCCTACGTTACAACTCCGTAATTAATGTAAACAAATTGTTCATTGAGTAGTGTTGTTTCCATCGTAATTGTTGAGAATTCCATATTTCTTAGTGTAAGAATAATAGACTTGTTTATAAGTGTGAAAAATTCACATATTCATTACCTTAAGATTCAAGATAGAATATTAACATTTTTACATGGTATTATAGCGTATTAATCTCAAATTTTATTTGAATAGGTGTGTTTAGAATCCATAATAATATTCAATTTTTTTCAACAATATTTTAACCTTTTATTACTCAATCAAACTCCCGCTAATCCAATGCAAGATGAAGACATGATATATCTCCGACAAAGAAAAGAAGTAGTATGTAGCAACTAACATGCATCCTAGACTGATCGAATAAAGAATCATCATAAGAGAGACTTGGAGGCAGCCAATTTGTGCCATAAACACAGAGTTAACCTCTTCTCTGCATTCGACTCAAATCTTAAGACATTAGCTAATAGAGTCAGACTTCATTATATAAAGAGTTTATTAACATATTGTAGACAATTCAAGATTAGTATTCAATACAAGCACTAATCAAACCGGAGAGCAGATGAAGTTGAGGACATCAGGTAAGGATAATCATAAAACAACTCATCAGTTCTACTAATCACATACATTAAATATGAGTATGGGCAGAGACGGAGAGGGAAAATATGGTTGCATATCAAAAGTGAGACTTGGAGGCTCCCAATTCGGAGAGGTTGGAGCCCACGGAGTAGCCGCGGACCATGCCTTCCGGGGTGCGTGGTTAGACAAAATTTAATTTAGTCCCGCTGGTTCTAAATTAATTACATTAAAGTCTAACAGATTATGATTTTCAATAAAATCACAATCAATACGATTTTTAACCCAATAAATCACATTAAAGTCAAACTGCGTCAGCGCCACGTCACGCTGACGTGGCGCTTGCGTGGCCTTGGGCCGGTCAACTCGGGTTGACCGGCCCATTCCACCCAAAATTTGGGCCTGATGGGCCTGGGTCCAATCAGACACAATAATAATTGTCTGATTGGGCCTTTTAGGTCCAACATGAATAACATTAGAATAATTAAATCAAATTTCACTGGTATCAAATCTTTTGAAAAATGTTTTACACGTTCTCAAAAGTTCAAGATCCAGTTTGACTTGACCGATATTTAACGTTGAAATACTGACGCGGAGGCAGACGACTGGTTGCCCGCTCTTCAACCCCAAAAAATTTAGTGGGACCCACTCGCTCCCTATCTTCACGATATGGTCCTTTGGTTCTTCTTCTTTTCTTCACGTCCGGAAAAGAAAAGAAAAGAAAAGAAAATACCAGAAAAAGAAAAACCTCAAAATAAATAAATAATAAAATAAAATACAAAGAGGAATCCCTTCCTTTCTCTCTCCTCCGCTTTCTCTCTGTACGCTTCGATCTTTCTACGTAGCCCGATCCTCCAATTGCGCGCCTCCTCTAGGGGCAAAATTGGGATTCGCGAACAAAAAGATTAGGACTTTGCCCCTAAATTTTCCCGCCCAATTCGTTCTCTGGATTGTGGTTAGTCCCCTCCTTAGTTGTTGCACCCGGACTTGCCCAATTGTAAGTTTCTGAATTGCACCTGCATCGTTTTATTTTATATTTTTCTCTTTTTCCCCAAAATTAATGCGGAAATTGAATTGATTGGCTCGGTTTTTAGTAACTTGCTTGGGGGAGGTCTAATTACTGGGAATTTTGGGCCTTTTTAGTGTTTTTTTATGAAGAAAGTTGATGTCTTTTTAGTTCAGGCTTTGACTTACTTGGGATGGTGGGGAAGGTTTTGATATGGCAGAGGAAAAGGTACACATTTGGGTTTGGTAGTTTGCTAAACTATGTCTATGATATGTGTGCTCATGAAATGAAATTTGTGCCTTGGATTTCGAAATATCCAATTACCACGTAGATATGAATAGATTGAGCACTTGGATTATCCAAATTTAGAAATATCCGAACTATCCGAATTGAATATTTTACTATTCGAGTCTAAATATAAATCCGAGTATCAGAACTTTTTTCGGATACGAATACAGATAATTCGAATCATCCGAACAACATGCGATCCATGATTTTATTTCAAACTAAAAATCTTCCAGATTCATCCAAATCTTCAAAGCAAATAAAACAAGACACTGCTCCAAAACTCCAACCATCGAACTCGTTACGCAGAGAAACAAAGCAAAGAAAACAAGAAGCCGACGAGGAGTCAACTTCTTCCAAAGTTCTAACCACCGAGGAGAAACCCAATCACCTAAACATTAAGATGGGTAAAGTGTACCATGTAGAAGTAGGTTGTTAATCTTTCAAGCAGCCAACGAGGAGGCAGAATGAGTTGGGGTCGAGGCGGGGATGGTAGATGGGCGAAGCTGCGGCTGTGTCAATTGGGAAGAGTCAGGAGACAGGCTCCCACAGGCTGCTTCGTATGTAACTTCTAGTTTGAATAAAGGAGTGGCATGACCCTCACCAATTTCATCAAAAAAAATTGGAAAGAGAGTCGGAGATTCTAAAAATATATATATATTAGTGGAAAAATTTTCAAATTTTTTAGGGTTCTATATAGGTGTCGAATGTTTGAGTATATTTTCCTCAAAAAAAAATGAATCTTTGAGTATAGCAAGGAAACTAGGAAAGGCTAAGGATAAGTTAATTTCTTTCCGTTAGATATCTAAATACAGGGGAAGGGAAGGATATTTCTCACTCTCAGCCTAGGCCCATCTAAAGATATTTCCAACTCTCAGCCCAGGCCCACCTTAATTCGTATAGTTCGGAGATCTGAACTCAAATTTTTTTTTTCCAAATTCGAATCCGAACTAAAAAATTTGGATAATCTGAATTATAAATTATCTTAATCTGAATTCAAAAAAAATTTTGGATTTGGATTCGGACATCGAGTATCAAAATTAATGCTCACTCTTAGATTTGATGTTAAAATCGGAACTTGGCAGGAGATCTTCTAAACTCGATAAAATTTTGGGAATTATTCATAGCCAAAAAAGACTTGGTGAAATGCAATAGGAGGATTGGACAAATGGAGACCCATCATGAAACGAGACATTAGTAGGAATGTAGGATTGAAGACCAAATATGTCTCAAAAGGTTTAATGGCCCGAAGCCCATTTAGCAAAAGAGAATCAACGGCCCCGCCTATGAGTGACAATTGAATAGGGTAAACATCTAATGCTTCAAATTTCAGATTCTCAATTCAAAGGTATGACACAAATACTAACTTAAATTCGACAGATTTTCAGACCCAATGTCGATTTCAAGATGTATGTCCTACCCTGAAAAAGTAGGAGAATAGAAAATTTTTAATTTAATTTTTTGTGCTTGATTATTATCTGATCTCTTCTGACAAACTAATATGTTTTATGCTTATTGTTGGAGAGTAGTTTGTCTCGACACATCTTATAGTTGGCTACTTTTTTATTTTTTATTTCTGAATACTCGTTTTTCTTTCATTGTTTCCATTTCTTGGAACGGTATATGATTTTATTTATGCACACCAAACTAAAAAAATGTCAAGATGTGCGGTCGATAGCGATGTTCTACCCTTCCAAAGATAATTCTTTACACCTCCAAACAATGGAAAAAATATATAACTTTTCTTCCTCATTTTATTTTACTCTCACCTTCTTTCTCATTATTCCACCCCATCCTTAATTTTGTAATTTTTTTCAAACCAAGTGTAAGCGATAAATACATAATTTTGTCTCAATTTAAAAGTATTAACAGGCTTGAATATTAGGTAATATAAAAAAATTTAATATCTTGAAAATCGAAGAAAATATACCATAATAAAGTTTATTAAAGGACTTAGACCAAACCAAACCGCCTAACAATACCAAAAAAAATATACATAGAGATGTAGAACCATAGGGTTTAGTTTGGGAGGAGAAAAAAACCCCGGTGTCTAAAACCACAACCAAAACCAACTGTGCCTTTTTTTTTCCTCAGTGTATTTGTTTTGGTAATGAAAAGAAAAGTCAAACGGATTTTACCTTATTTAGCTATATAAGGGACCGTAGACTTCCTGACAGGCCCAATGGACAATGACCTCAATATTACTTAATTTGCCTTTTCTTTTCCCTCTATTATAAATATAAGAAACAATTACGCTCAGATCTCTGTAGTTTGGCATCCCTCTCTTTGGGATCCCTGTATTTCCAAAATTGTTCCTGACGTCCCTAAAGTTTGGTTTTAGAGACTCTCGGGTCCCTGACGGCTCTTTTTTTCATTTTTGGTCATGGAAATGACCAAAATACTATTAAACAAAAAATAAAAAAATTTACCTTCTCCAACCTTTGAACAAAAATATCAAAAATAAAAAATCAATCCAAAAATAAGATCAAAGTAACCAAAATCAAGAACACAACCAAGAACATTAAGAAAAAAACTTCCGGTGTTCATCGTCAACCAAAACTTATTATCTTCAACCTTTTAACAAAAATTAACCGTGGGCATCCCCAATCAAATCAAAACAAAACAAAATTGGAACAAGCCCAACCTAGAACACAAATCCATTGAATTTCAAACCAGAAACAAACGTCTCACCATCTTCCTCCTCATTCCCGTTTCCTTCTCCCTCTGCTCAAATCCGCCTCCTTCTCCATTCTCTCGCTGGGATCTCTGCTCTCCCCGGTCCTCCGCCCATACCAGAGGGTTAAGCTCTAATAAAAGGAACATCAAAGCTATAGTCGGGAAGGACTCGCCTTGTCGAAGCCGTAGTCAGGGAAGAGAAACTTGCCACACCCGTTGGCAACCCTCTAACCTACCCGTCGGCAACCCTCCAACCACACCCGTCGCAAGTCATCTGACCCACCCACACCCGTCGGTAACCCTCCAACCTACCCCTCAAAGCGTCGCCTTTTTCGCCCGTCCGCTATCCTCCAGCTCGTCGTCGGAGTCCCATTGCTTGAAGGAAGAAGTCCTCGCGGAGAGGAGCCGCCTCGACCGTCGTCCGATGTTTGGGGTCCAACCCCGATTACAAGAAGAGAAATGCAGACAGAGGAGGTCATCGGAGTCCCATTGCTTCCTGCACGCTGCCGCCTAGATTGATTATGTACTGTGGTTTCACGAACCCAGAAACTTCGGTGCAGTCGATGGTCGGAGAGGACAAAGAGGTCGGAGAGGAAGGTGCCGGTTAAAGTTAGGGTTTGGTGTTGGAGCTAGTTTTGCTTGTTCTTGATGTTCTTGGTCGTGTTCTTAATTTTAGTTAGTTTGATTTTAGTTTTGGGTTAGTTTTTGGTGGTTGGTGTATTTGTTCAAAGGTTGAAGAAAGTAATTTTTTTATTTTTTGTTTAAGAGTATTTTGGTCATTTCTATGACAAAAAAATGAAAAAAGAGCCGTCAGGGACCCGAGAGTCTCTAAAACCAAACTCCGGGGACGTCAGGAACGATTTTGGAAATGCAGGGACCCCAGAGGGAGGGACGCTAAACTACAGGGACCTGAGCGTAATTTTCTCCAAATATAAATACCCTTCTTTCTCCGACAAAATTTCCTTTACCCGTAAACTAAATTATCTCCTCGGACCCGTCCCAATTTCCCAACCTTAATCGGACCAAAGTCATGGGCATACGCTCCCGGAGGAAGACGAAGCACCAAAAGGTACATACTTCAACATCATCGGAACAGTTGGCTTGATTAATTACTTTGTCTTTTTTTTGTAAAATTATTATCTGTTTCATGAAGTAGCTACCATCATCGGAACAATTCGCTTGATTGAAAGTTAAGTTGTGTGACCAAAATTGATCAATTATCTGTCTTCATCGTTCGATTCTTTGAAAAAAGCCTAAATCCTTTCCCGACTAAACTGTTCAGTAGCATACGTAGTTTACTAGATTTATGATGCATGTTTGCTGATTCGATCCGCGGGTGAAGAAACTTGCTCTAACTGATTGTTCTCCGATTTAGACGGAAGTTTGCATCGGACGGGAGGAGCTGATTAGTAAGTTACCGGATGACATCCTTGTTCGCATTCTCTCTCTTTTGGCCCCGCTAGAAATCATCAGATGTGGTGTGCTATCCCGCCGCTGGACTAATCTTCCCAAGTTAGTTCCAATGACACTAAAATTTGTTAGGAAGTACGAAAAGCCATCTCTAACTGAAGAGACCAAGTTCATTCATCAGGTCAATCAGGTTCTCGATTCCTATCCAGGTGAAACACTATCGGAACTCAGCATCTCTTTCCACTTTGGCATGCTGGATCAACGTTCCCAATTTGACAAATGGGTCAAATTTGCAATGGTAAAAAAAGTTAGGAAGTTCAGCTTGGATTTGTCCGACTTTATGGGAGGGTATACATACCCGAAGTACCGGTTTCCCACAATTCTCTATGATAAAAAAAGATTGACATCGCAGGATATTGGCTTGCTTAGGTGCACTTCGCTTACGGATCTCCGGCTGGAATGCGTAAAGGTGACCAGCAAGCAAATCAAGCACTTTTTAGAATGTTGCCCTTTCCTTGAATCACTTTGTGTTATACGTTCGAGCAGTCTTACGAGTTTAAAGGTAGATGGTCCCATTCGGTTGAAGTTCTTGGAGATACAAGATTGCGTTAACTTACAGGTTTTTGAGATTTTTGCGCCGAATCTCATTTCATTCAAGTACATGCAGTATCCAATGAAGATCATGCCTCTCAAATGTGCACCGCAACTCAATGAACTGTCGGTATCAGATTATAACTTTTTAATAGACAATTTTCATCTGCTTACCATGGTTTTAAAAAATACGGTCTGACCGATGGTCCGACCGGTTAAACCGCAAAACAGATACTAGACCAGGTCATTTTTAGGCTTTTGACCGGAGTCTGTACTAACCAAACCAAATCGGGTCAGACCGGCCAATTTTGAGGTCCATCCTGATCGGTCGAACTCGGTTAGTACAAAAATGGGTGAAATTGACTTTTTTTTGGTAGTTTTCGAGGAAAAAAATTGATTTGACAAATTTATAAAGTAATAAATAAATAAATAAAGTAGATTTATAGAGTGGAGAGATAAAAAATTAAGTCTACTTTTTTTTGTATGGAAAATAAGTATATTTTAACCTACATATATATTATTTAAAATATTTAAAAATAAAATTTTTTGGTCCGACCGGTCCGACCGGCCGACCCGGATGACGGAAGAAATCCCGGGTCGGCCTCCGGGTCATTTTTTAAAACCATGCTGCTTACAAGCTATTTAGCTCAAATAGTGACCCTCTCATTTGATGTTGAAGACGCGAACCGCAACCACCCGATTAGTCTTCATGTATCACATAATTTATATTGGCTGTTTGGTAACTTTATGCTTTGAAGTTTAATATGTCTTGATCGAATCGGACAGGAGTTCGGGTGGTCCATTGGTATCCCCACTTTAAGAAATCTCAAGAATTTGACTATTTGTGCTTCAAGATTAACGAGTGAGAGCCTCCTTTCCTTCTGTTCTTGGATCGAAGCATCTCCGCTCCTGAGCAGATTTGTCTTCAAGGTAAGAATGTGTCTCATGGTTGATTCAATGAAATTGTTTGAATTGGTATTCTCTATTTAACATCTATATAGACGTGAACAAATCATAAAGTGTGTGCCATTATCATTTTTGCGAGGGAATATGGTATGAATTGTTTAAATAGGTGTACCTTCTTGTTTGGAAACATAGTTTTCGCGGTGCTTTTATATCCATCTGGTGCTATTTTGAGATTCTGGCTTTGTCTCAGAGAAGAGGGTACCCTTTATATGAAGGGAGAAAAGCATTGAAGCCCAGGATGTGCCCGCATCAGTTCTTGAAAGAGGTTGAATTTGTCGGATTCAAAGGAGATATCTTGGATACCGAACTTGTGTCGTACATCATGGAGAATGTCGTAAACCTTGACAAGATGGTATTCGATTGTCGTAATCCAGATTCTATTGGGACATTTTATGAGGACACCCCTTCTAATGACATCGAAAGCAAACAGATGTCACTTGCCACAGTTCGTGCTAGAAAGTTCGAGTCAATGCTAAACCCCGTGGTTAAGTTTATTGTAATACCTTAGGGGAATTTTAATCAATAACTTGTTTACATAGAGACTATTTATTTATCGTTTGTGATGATATTCAAACCCTCCCAGTTTAATCGCACAGTTTTTTTTAAAGGAATTTAATCGTACATTTTGTTAATTGCATATGATAAACTCAAGAACAGCATGAGCATCACCTGTCTGGTCCCTACGGATCTCAGGGAACGATTGAATGCGCATTTCCAAGGAGAAGAAGGCAATTGATGCTGTGGGAAGCTTTTCAGACAGACCAAACTTTGGTTAAATACTCGAGGCCATTTTTTAATAGTTTACAAATAATTTTTTAATAATTAAACACAATTTATAATTATCATACTCAATTGCCCTCGCACGAGCAATGATTTTCATCTATAAACTGTATTAGTGACTGATGTACGGAAACTTTGCCGACTTAATAACACATTTTGTTAATTGCATATGATAAAACTCAAGAACAGCACGGGCATCACCTGTCTGATCCTCTACGTATCAATGGACAAGTCATCTATTTAACAGGAAGAGACATAACAGCAGCTATAATAATAACAACAGCATTATGTTGATTCAAGTAGAAAATAATTCCTTTAAGAGACAGCAGCAACAATAATACTAACAACAGTATTAGTATCTTGTGCTATCACGATTTTATATTTAAGTATTTTGTAGTTTAAGACACATAGAACGGGTCAAATTTTTTATGCCTTCAACTTCGCTTCTAAAGCTGACGTGGCTACCAGAGTGTTGTTGTGGCCAAGTCATATGTGATTTCTAGAAATTGCTGCCAATCTCGTAGATTGATTTATTTGCTTTGAGTTGTTTCTGATTTACCTTTCTCGAAATTAATTCTTAGAAAAAAGTTCTTTCGGGGAGAAAGTACCTCTCTCTCACACCCAACAATTTTATTTTTCCGAGTTTGTTCGTTATACAATTTTTCCTCTTGTGAGCATATAGGATAAGCATTAGGTGTGGGAGATACTCAAAATAAAGATAAGAACAATGCATGTTCTTTCACATGACAATTTTCTTTATTTTCCATGGGTGCACAATGTATGATTTACTAAATAAATGGTTAGGATTTCCAATGTTGAGAATTTTATCATATTTCTATGAGACTTTAAAAAAAGTGTTAAAAACCAAGTGATATGTTTAAACACAAAATTACGTATGAAAATAAATTTAACCATTCTATTTTAACAGCAAAGTATTGAATTTTTCTTCTGGGCTTTCTTTTTCATATACAGTGATTTTCTCTTTTTACAAACTGTTTATCATGTTTTAGCCCGGGCCCATTTATCTATGTCAAGCCCATATTTTATATGCACAAAAGAGGCCACTAGTTTATTTCCTACTTTTTTTTGCGGGGTAGTTTATTTCTTACTTTATTTTCTCTTATCCTTGTCGTTTTCCCGGGTTAATTTATTTTTGTTTTCTTGCTGGATTTATTTTTCCTGCTGTCGTGAACCTGGTTTCCGTAGGAAAAAATGTTTCGTACCTCGGCGCTTTCCCTAAAAATCATGAATTATTGTCCTTTTCTTTTTAAGAGGTGGGATATGTGGTGATCACAATGAACCTTTTGAATGTGCATTCTTTGGAGATAAAAAATACTCGTAATTATAATAGTACAAGTGACCCAGAAATTAACCCAATAGCTGCACGTGTGAAAATAATAGAGATAGATCTTGGAGAAGGAAATTGAATTCTCCGACTCATTTTTCTTTCCATGTTGCAGTACATATATATAATACAAGATGTTGGGATGGCGAGAAATATGAAAGACTTATTTCCTATTCCTATTTCTATTCTGACTAGATTTTGGACTCCTAATTAGACCTAGATAGGTTACTTGTACACCAAGGGTTTGTGTCTATATAAAGACATGTTACCTAGGTTATTTGTATGGCTTTGTGGCTCGGAAACTCATCAATAAAAGTTCTCCTTGCTCTCCGTGGATGTAGGCATTAGGCCGAACCACGTAAACTCTTGCGTCCGTGTTCTTTGCGCGATCTTGTTCTCTAGTTGCTGAATTCCTAATAATTGGTATCAAGAGCTTGGGTTGGAGGATGACGGACGACGCGAAGTTTGCTCTTGTGAAGTTCGATGGTTCTTCGAATTTTGGGTTATGGCAAAGGCGTGTCAAGGATCTCCTCGTGCAATAAGGGATGGTCATCGCGCTCTCGGGAAAGAAGTCCGAGAAGATGGAGGAGCAAGAGTGGGAGGAGTTGGAGGCCAAGGCGGTAGCGAAGATTCGCTTGTACTTGGCGGATGATGAGGAGCCACCAGCTGGGTTGTGGAAGAGGATCCAGGTCGGAGTCAAAGAAGTTCAATGGAAGTAGTTTCAAGTGCGGAGAAGGGCACATGAAGGGAACTATCCAGGACGAACTAGGAATCAAGACAACGAGGAGGGATCGGCATCCACAACCATGGCCACATATTCAGACGGGTCGGATGGTGACTGGCTTTCTGTCTTATCAAGTCCAATGCATCATGGTAATCTCTTTTCATTAGGTACCTTGGATTATAACAGTGATAGTTATAAAGGTATGCTAATGAAGGTGGAGAAGGATGCGATGGTAGGGATGAAGGGTGAAAGGAAATACCTACAGATTAGTGGAGAACATTATTGTAGGTGGAGTCACATCAATGGGTCTGATGAAGTGGAAAAAAGCTCAGGTCATATGAGGTTGGTTCGTATGAGGGAGCAAAGGCTTGACATGGATGGTTTGAGTGTAGTTGGGATTCGCGGAGACATGGATAGCAAGCTATGGTTGTTTCGTGGAGGCATGGTTGGCAAGGAGCCATGGTTGTCTCGGAGAAGCATTGTTAGCTGGGCCCTGCTATGGTTGTCTAAAGGGACGTGCACGTCAAAGGTGTTCGGTAGGTTTTGCATGGGGAATGCGAAGCCGTTGGTGACACCACGGGCGAATCAGGTATCTCACTCAAGGCCGAACAATGGAGTTCGAAGCATGTCGAGGGTTCTACTTGGTGGAACAAAAGGTTGCCCTTTGTATGCTATAGCAAGTAGCATTGGTTTGAGGCAAAAAGGTTCAACAGAGAAGCAGTTCGAGGTTGTGGAGCATGGGGCTGACCGAAAAATAGAGGACGCGTCTATTAGTCGCAAGGTTGCTTCAGCAGGTGGACTTGCTAGTTGGGGTTCAATGGAGATTGGAGAGAATAGGCCAAGCAAGCTCGGAAGCTCGAGCTTGGGGGCTGACTCCATGTGATTGAACGGAAAAAGGTGGTGAGAAAGTTGAGATGGTATTATTGATGGCGGTGCTTCTATGGTCCGAGATGGAGTCGGTGGAGTCTGATTGGTTTTGCAAGATCTCATGGTTCTTCATGGGGCGGTGTTTTGTCAAGGTGGAGTTTGTTGAAGTTCGGGTGGAGCTTCATGGTTCTTCCACGAGATGATTTCTCGCCAAGGTGGAGATTGTTGGGATGGCGAGAAATAGGAAAGACTTATTTCCTATTCCTATTCCTATTCTGACTAGATTTTGGACTCCTAATTAGACCTAGATAGGTTACTTGTACACCAAGGGTTTGTGTCTATATAAAGACATGTTACCCTAGGTTATTTGTATGGCTTTGTGGCTCGGAAACTCATCAATAAAAGTTCTCCTTTCTCCCCGTGGATGTAGGCATTAGGCCGAACCACGTTATCTCTTGTGTCCGTGTTCTTTGCGCGTTTTGTTCTTTAGTTGCTGAATTTCTAACACAAGAAGGAAACTAACTAGCTAAATTGTAGGTACATGAATAACAAACTAAAGGAAACTGTCAACATTGAGTGCTACTAGTAGGCCGAACATGATTTTGGAGAGCAAGGTACAGGAATCAGTTGTCACTTGGGAGCCTTCATTACGTGAGCTAAAAATCCGGATAGCAGGTAAGGCGGGATACTTTGACAGCACGATTACAATGTTGGGGGAAATAACCCACATCCCCGTGGACCCAAACAACGCAAGCAGAAACACATACGAGCAAACCACGATAACCACGAGAAGCACAACGCACAAAGCACAAAGAAAGCACAAGGAGGGACACAAAAATTTGTTCACCCGGTTCGATCCTCAATGATCTACCTCCGGGGGCGTCCAAGCCAGGAGAGATTCCATTACTTACAGCTTGAGCTTCACTCGCTCTTACAATAATGGATGCCTACGCTGGGCTCACTCTCCTCCTCTTCTCACCGTGGCTTCCCACACTCTTGGGAGCTCACTCACTTGGGTTCACCCTTGGCTAGGGCTCTACCCACACTTCGGGCCAACTCTCCTTCTCTCGGAGAGCACCACCTCGTTCACTCGGATGGCACTACCTCGTTCACTCGGATGGCTAACCCTTCTTCATGGTAAGGCCCTTGGAGTTGGGCTCTACCAACACTTCGGACAACTCCCCTTCACTCGGAGAGCACCACCTCCTTCACTCGGAGTGGCTAACCCTTCTTCTTGGGTTTGCCCTTCACTTGGAGACAACCCTTCTTCTTGGGTCTTCTTCTCCACACCTCCACTTGGAGGCAACCCATCTCTTGGGTCTTCTTCTTCTTCTCCACCTCCTTCACTCGGAGACAACCCTTCACTCGGGTTGGGCAACTAGGGGGACATGGGCCACTCTCCATCTCTTGGAGAGCTTTCTCCTCTTCTCCTCCTTGCCATGGACAACCCTCATTCACTTGGAGGTTGAGCAACCCTCCTCTAGGGTTCACCCCTTCTCCTTCACTCGGAGGCAACCCTTCACTCGGGTTGGGTACCCACGGGGCACACTTCTTCTTCTCCTTCTCCTCCTTCACTTGGAGGAGTGGGCACATGGCCACTACATCACTTGGAGAGCCCTTCTTCTCCTTCCATCTTCTCTCTTTCTCTTTGGAGAAGTGGGCAACTCTTGCCAGCCCTTCTTGGAGGCCATGGAGGGGCATTTATAGTGCCCACAACCTAGGCAACTATTTGGAGTCGGGAGGGGCATTTTGGTCTACCAAAATGCCAACTTTTCAGGTACTTTCTGTGACTCTTGAGGACTTGCGATCGCAAGTCAACTTGCGATCGCAAGTTGGTCCAGCCACAAAACTTCGCTTCTTAGTTTCGTCGCCATTTTCGCATACGGACTCCGTTTCTCGATCCGTTTGATTCCACGCGATCGTCTTCGAGTGCCGAATCACATTGATCAACTCCCGAGGCTCTTCACTTGAGCCACTCGACTCCTCCTGCTCTTTACTTGAGCCACGTGACTCTCGGATGTCCTCAATGTCTTTACTCGACTCTTGACTCGATTGATTCTCCGAGTGTCCCCGAACTCTGAACCCAATCGATCAACTCTTGGACCTTCCTCACGGCTCTTCACTAGAGCCACCCGAGCACTGCACTCGTACTCAGGCTCCATACCCAACATACAAGTGAAAATAATTTGGAGACTCAAGATCTACACAGTTTAAGGGAAAAAAATGGAGAATAGATTTGAAAATCGATAAACAACAGAATTAATACGGCTCGTGACTACAAAGAGACGGTGAAATTACCACGGGGCCATGTTGTGATAAGCAGAACTTGGCAGGAGATCTTCTAAACTCAATAAAATTTTGGTACTCTACGTATCAAACAAGAAAGTTTAACACAAATTAATATCTTAAAATATTTTTGGGATTAGTAAAGTATGCAAAAATATATATATATTTATATAAAAATATCATTGTACGCGAAAATTGAGACCGGAATTCAAAACTAAAAATTTCAAATTAAATATTAGTTATTACGGTAGAAGAGTTGTTAAATTTTAACATTGGCCCGACTCGTGACATAGATTTTTTTATCCGTTTATAGAGATTATCATTTTACAAAGATTTTACTGTGGTAGGATTAAAGACCAAATATGTCTTAGAAAGTTTAATGGGCCGAAGCCCATAAAGCAAAACGAATTTTCAGACCCAAAAAATCTATACGAAGCCACTCTAGCCAAACTAACAAATGAAGCATATTATTACCAGGAAAAAAAACAAATGAAACATAAGCTTTGTATCAATTTAAATCAGGTCCAATAATAAGAAAGAAAAAAAGATGCAACGTCAAGGAATATATGCTTCTCTTGTTGATCCAATCTGTCAAATCTGATTTGTTAAATCTGCATAATTTTTTTGGTCATAAATTTTCTGCAGATTTACCAATGTTCTCTCAATCATCTACTCATTCCATAAAGATAAAAACCTAGAACTTTTGAGAGCCAACAAAACACCATCAACAAACTTCAACAGTGCTTGAGAAAGCTCTAAAAACACTTCTCCGGGATGATTATCTTCAAATGTTTGCCTTCTGAAAAGTTGCAAGCCATGATAGTACATTAATTTTCCGACCTCGAAAGTCCAATAGCACCATGAGTTTGAACATACGAAATGGTTAGAAAGCTACATCTGAAACTAAACACTCATGATATAGAAATGAAAGAGTAAATAAATACCATTCCTTATGGGTATGGTCGTTGGTTTCTATGAAGGAAAATAAGGAATGAAAGTAAAAAGATCATAAATTTGTCCTTATTCCTAATCGCATCTTTCATCTTCCTTGTCCTTTAATTCATTCCAACAGAAAATGCATTTCCAGATTTGCTACGATGAGTAGCTCGCCAACACAATAGACAATATCAAATACAATGACGGGAGAGTAATTCTAATTTGAGTCAGATTTCGAAATACCCAATTACCACTGAGCCATGTTGTGAAAAGCGGATCTTGGTATGAGATCTTCTAAACCTCAATAAAATTTTGGGAATTATTAGCAGCCAAGAAAGACTTCGTGACATGCAATCCGAGGATTAGTCGAGTGGAGACTCATCATGAAAAGAGACATTACATTAAAACTTCTAAAAAATATCGTTGGGATTAAAGAAAAATATTATTTTGGAGAGGATATTACATATGATAGGTTTACATTTTTTCCTTCAAAAATATTAAAACAAAGTTTTGAGCAATAAATACGTAAATATTAAAAAATTACTTTGTCTATATTCAAGTCTCAAAAAATCTTGGCTTATAGCTTATTCAAATGCGCTAATGGATTGATACATTTTCTAACGACAAGACGTCGTTGATCACAAAGACCATTTGAAGACTATCGAGAAGATGAATGATGATATAAAATTTATCAAACAAGAAAGTCTAGTACAAATTAATATCTTAAAATATTTTTTAGATTAGTAAAGTATGCACAAATATATATGTATTTATGCAAAAATATATATGTATTTATACAAAAATATATCACTTTAAGCCAAAATTGGGACCGAGATTCAAAACTAAAATTTTCAGATTAAATATTAGTTATTACGATAAAAGAGTTACTAAATTTTAACATTGATCACAACTCGTGACATAAATTTTTTATCAGTTTACATAGATTATTATTTTACAAAGATTTTACTATGGTGGGATTAAAGACCAAATATGTCTTAGAAAGTTTAATGGACCGAAGCCCATAAAACAAAACGGATTTTCAGACTCAATGTCGTTTTCAGATGTATGTCCTAAAAAAAAGTTCAATGTCTTGAAAATCAATAAAAGATACCATATTAAAGTTTTTTAAAGAACTTAAACCAAACCAAAACACCTAAAAATTAAAAGAACACAAGTAGCAACCATACATTTTATCAGTTTACAGATATTATCATTTTATAAAGATTTTACTGTGATAGAATTAAAGACCAAAAATGCCTAAAATCAACTGCACCTTTTTTTCCCTCTATTTTTCGGTAATTAAAAAAGTCAAACCAGTTTATACTATATAAGGGACTGTGGACTTACCGAAAGGCCCAATGGACTCAACTCAACATTACCTAATTGGCCTTCTTTTCCTCTGTTATAAATACCCTTCTTTCTCCGACACCAATTGTCTTTATCCATATTCCACCCACCCCCACGTACACACGCGCACACACACAAATTGCTTGTAGCCGTAAACTAACTAAATTATCTCCTGGAGCCGGTCCCAATTTCCCCAAACCCTAATCCGACCAAAGTCATGGGCATACGCTCCCGGAGGAAGACGAAGCGCCAAAAGGTACATACTTCAACATCACCGGAACAATTGGCTTGATTGAAAGTTAATAAGACCATAATTGATCAATTATCTGTCTTTATTGTTCGATTCTTCGAAAAAAGCCTACAGCTTTTCCCGACTAGTATTTTTTTTTCTAAATTATTCAGGAGCATAACCCACTAGATTTATGATGCATGTTTGCTTATTCGATACGCGGGTTGCTCTAACTGCTTGTTCTCGGATTTAGACGGAAGGCTGCATCGGAGGGGAGGAGCTGATTAGTAAGTTACCCGATGACATCCTTGTTCGCGTTCTCTCTCTTTTGGCCCCGCGAGATATCATCAGATGCGGTGTGCTTTCCCGGCGGTGGACTCCTCTTCCCAAGTTAGTTCCAATGACACTGAAATTTGTGAGGATGTACGAGAAAGGCTTTCTAAATAAAGCGACCGCGACCGAGTTCACTCATCAGATCAACCAGGTCCTTGATTCCTATCCAGGTGATACACTAACGGAACTCAGCATCTCTTTCCCCTTGTGCATGGTGGATCAACGTTCTCAATTTGACAAATGGGTCCAATTTGCAATGGCCAAAAAAGTTAGGAAGTTTAGTTTGGATTTGTCTGGCTTTATGGCAAGGTATTCATCCCCGAAGTACCGTTTTCCTCTCTATGATAAAAAGAGATTGATATCGCGGGATATTGGCTGCACTTTCCTTACGGATCTCCGGCTGGAATGTGTAAAAGTGAGCAGCAAGCAAATCAAACACTTTTTAGAATGTTGTCCTTTCCTTGAATCACTATGTGTTATAGGTTCGCACAGACTTACGAGTCTAAAAATAGATGGTCCTATTCGGCTGAAGTTCTTGCAGATACAAGATTGTAATGAGTTACATGTTTTTGAAATTTCTGCACCGAATCTCATTTCATTCAAGTATATGCAACATCCGATGAAGAGCATGCCACTCAAGAGTGCACCGCAACTCAATGAACTTTTGTTATCAGGTTATGACTTTTTAACAAACAATTTTCATCTGTTCACAAGCTATTTTGATCAAATAGTGACCCTCTCATTGGTTGTTCAAGAACGCTTCTCCAAGTCCAACCCCCCGGTTAGTGTACATGTTAGCACACAATTTGTTTTGAGTGTTTGGTAAATGATGTTTTACAGCTTAACATGTCTTGACTTGATCGGGATCGTACAGGAGTTACGGTGGCCCATTGGAATCCCCACTTTAAGAAATCTCAAGAACTTGACCGTTCATTATAAAAGTATAATTAGTGACAGCCTCCTTTACTTTGGTTCATGGATCGAAGCATCTCCACTCCTAAGAAGATTTGTCTTCGAGGTAATAATATGTCTCATACTTGATTCAACAAATTTGTTTGGATTTGTAATCTCTATTTACAGTTATGTAGGCGTGCACAAATCATTGTACCATTGTTATTTTCATGAGGGAATATTTTATCAAGTCGTTTAAATAGGTTTACTTTCTGTTGGGAAACAAAGTTTTTGTGGTGCTTTTATTATATATCCATATAGTGGGTGCTAGTCTGAGATTCTGGTTTTGTCTCAGAAAAGTGGGTGCTTTTTATATCAAGGGGGAGAAGCAGTGAAGCCTAGGATGTGTCCGCATCACCAGTTGAAAGAGGTTGAATTTGTTGGATTCAATGGAGATATCTTGGATACCGAACTTATCATGTACATCATTGAGAACGCCGTAAACCTTGACAAGATGATATTTGATTGTCGTAATCCAGTTATTATTCACGACACCCCTTATGATGACTTAGAAACCAAGAAGAGGGAACTTGGCGTAGTTCGTGCTAGAAAGTTCAAGTCAATGTTAAGCCCTGCTGTTAAGTTTGTTCTAATACCGTAGACAATTTTAATGGATATTTTGTTTATATAAAGGCTATTTATTTAAATGGTTTCACATTCTTCCTTATTACGAGCATTAGGCCAAATTTTCCAGCGTCATTTCATCTTGGTATCAGGCACGACAGGGCTCAGATTCGGTAGATAAATGCAGCAAACTGATATAGTAAGTTGCAGACAAGAGAAACGAAATCCACATGACGACTCGAGTCACAAATATGAATTTACTAGTTTTGTCAACTAAAAGGTTTTGGATATCCCCTTTCATTATAAAAGAGTGTTTGGATATATATATATATATATTCTGATCTGATCGATCAGACGGAGGACATGACAAGTCTCATGTCGGTCTCCGGGTCATTTTTTAAAATAATAGTTTTTCTCCTTTAATTAATAATTTAAATTTTATTATACGCATTATTATATATTAACTGAGCATATTATTTTTTCATAAACATGCATACAATTTTGACACAACAGGGGCATACCGTTTTGACACAACATAGCATACTATTTTGACATAAAAGATCAGCAAATTAAATATTTCGCAGACTGGAAAGACATCTCACTGGTGAGAAAAAAAAAGAGAGGATGAAAAAAAAGAGAAGAGAAGGAGGAGGAGGGAAGAAAAACAAGAGGAGGAAGAGGAGAAGAAGGGGAAAAAAGAAGAAGAGTAGGAGAAACTATAAAGGAGAAAGGAAGAACGAAAAAAGGAAGAAGAGGAGATGGAAGTGAAGGAGAAAAAAAAGAAGAAGAGGACAAATCGTAGGAAGAAGAAGAAGGAAGGAAAAAAGGGAAATGAGGAAAAATTAAAGGGCAAATTATTCTAAGCTCCATGGTCTATAGCGTAACTATTAATAAGGTCCTTACCGTTAGAAAAAATATTTTGTCGTTCCTGCTCTTTGTTTAAATGTTAGTCTCAGCTTCCTGACTGACATCAATATTCATTTTTTTCATAAAAATGACCAATATATTTTTAAACAAAAAATTTATCTTCTTCAACCTCGAAACACTTTGAACACCAAGAATATCACATCCAGAAATAAAAAAAAAATAGCTAGAACAACTGCGTTTTTAAGGGTTTAGGGTTTAGAATGGTTCCAATATTATTTACAACTCTATCTATAGTCCAGGCCCAATATACATGCTAAGCCCATAGACTTCTCCACACCTAAGCTCTCCCTACGGCTATAACCGCCTCAACTCCAATTCCCGCCTTACTTTCCCGCGTCCTAGGGCCCAATCACAACAAGCCAACTCATCAATCCGTTTGCACTCCTTAGAACCAGTCACATCTAGCCACGTCATCATTTCAGTAAACATCTTTCCCGCCGATCTCTAGCACATTACATTAAATTATGATTTAAAATCTTCACTTTAAACTCTTAGATCAAAATCAAAATCTTTTTATTTTAGTTCTTTCAAAAGCTGTATTCTAAATTTACAAATTTTTTTTCCCGGTCAAGTCCCAAACAGCTGCCCCCGAGTGGTCTTGAAATGATGTCATTTTCGAATTATGCGGCGGACACGTGGAGAACGAGTAGCATCTCGAATGCTGACATGTAAGGTGGCAATTACATATTAGTCCCCAATTTTTTAATATTTTTCAAAGGACATCCTCCCTATCTTCTCTCTACTCTGCCTCCATCCCCATTCCATTTTCTCTCTCCTCTCCCAAGCTTCATCCTTTCCCCAATTATTTTGAATAAGACCCTTTCCCCAATTATTTGATTCATCTGGAGCTCCCTCTCTCCATCCTCTCTTTCCATCCAAAATCGAAAGCTATCCTCTATTTGATAAAGCTTTAGCTTGAAACCCGCATCCACAAATGGCACTATCAAAACGAAGCCATAGATTCTTCAAATTTAGAAGTCCAGCTTCCTTCCCAACTTGAGATTCCCTCCACAATAAAAAGAAAAGGAGCTCAAAAGGAACACTCAAAATTGATTTCGTTTCGTTCTGTTCTTAGATACGACACAATTAAAAGATCATAATTTAACACAACACAAGAGGATAAATGAAGGTCCAACTGGCTACATAACAACGCCAGTTCAAATGATACCAACGATAGAAACAACTACAAGTAGAGGTCGGTTTCGAGCAGCCAACCTGAGGTGACTCTTTTAACCTACGAGATGGGTTAAAAAAAGTCATGCTTGAAACAAATCAAGTTGGACTCTCTGTAAAGATGTGTCTTCGGTATGAGCAACTGATCCAAAAGAAATGGTAATTGACATTGCATACTAAAAGCTTCTCAACAAAATATATTCAATTGCAAATTCAAACCTACACAGAGAGGAGGATTCAGGTAACCTTCCACAAAAGTTTAATGGCAATTGAACCAAACTCATAGAGATCAATGCCAAAGTAATGTCTCAGAACACTAGCTTTATTTACATTTTAGGATAACCTTCCACTAAACGTGACATTTTCCATCATAGTAGAGAGGGACCTCGAGAGACTTAGCACGGGGAACCACAGCATGGACAGACCAATTATCCCACTCCTTGAGGAGGCTCAGAGCTCTAACCTCCGTAATCTTCGAGACGCGAATCATCACGACGTTGATTTCTTTAATTCTGTTCCGCAGATCTTCAAGCGCAGCACGAGACATCCCGGAGTTGACCTTCTCAGCAAGTTCTGAAACAAGACCTTCGAGCTTCAGCTGTCCTCTCTGCCGCTTCCCATTCCACTTACCGCCCTTCTTGCGACCTGCGGAGGCATCGATCGCTTTAAAATGACCAGGACTCTTTGGAGGGCCAGAGGAAGATCTGACCACAGGAGGGATGGGGTGAGTGAGCCCCATTGCCCTAGCAAAGGCGAGGCGCCAGCGTTCTGCATCGGAACCCGTGTGCCTTGGGGAAGAGGCGGCTGAGGCGGGACCCTGGGCAGAGTCAGAGGAGGCAGTGGGAAACAGGGCTGTGAAAACTGAACAAACGCGTCACCGGAAGCTTCGAGCAGCGTCCGCCGGCGAGTTGGAAACTCGGAACTCGACGGAGAAGAAGAGAGACCAAAACCCGAGATCGAGAGAAGAACTAATTTTATTTAGAGAGCTTGGTGTTCTTTTTCCAGATTCTAATCTTTTCTAACCGTCTACTAAAGATAACTGTTTTCTATTTATACAAAGCTTGTAATCGGAAACCTGTAGAAACTTTAGGAGCCATCCTTTCTTCATGCCACGTGCATCATCTTTGATCACATATAATCTCCTCTTCTTGTTTTTAGCTCCCACGTCCAGGCTGTGGTCCACTCGGTAACCAATACGAGGCTGACAGCACATTAAAAACTGCCAGCGTGTACGCCGAGTAGAAGCTCTACTTGTCATCCGAGAAAATAGGTCGTCTGGTGATGACAGCTTCTCATCTTGATCACCTGTCGTCCCCAGTTCATTTCCACTCTTCATAGCAGCACCTGCAACATCTTCCAAGCTGTAACATTGAACACCAACATCTGATAACTTGGAACAATAATTAACCAATCGAGGAGCCTCACTCAACACCCCCCCGCAAGCTGGAAGGTGGATATCCCACATTGCCAGCTTGGAAACAAGAAACTGATGTCGAGGAGCAAGCAATGGCTTAGTAAACACATCCGCAACCTGCAACTCTGTGGGGACATGAAACAAGCGTAGGAGGCCAGATTGCACCCGCTCACGAACAAAATGACAATCGATCTCTATATGCTTCGTGCGCTCGTGAAAGACGGGGTTCTCGGCGATGTATATAGCCGATTGGTTGTCACAATACACAAGTCCAGGTCCAAGATCAGGAACTCGCAGATCAGTGAGCAAATAACTCAACCACTGCATTTCCTGAGCAAGTAGCGCGAGAGCTCTGTACTCAGCCTCAGAGGAAGACCGTGAGACAGTACTCTGCTTCTTTGAGCGCCAGGAAACCAAAGAATCCCCAAAGAAGACGGCAAACCCTGTAATCGATCGACGAGTATCAGAACACGTTGCCCAATCACTATCACAAAAGGCCTTGACCTGAAACGGAGAACGAGCAGAATAGAAAAGACCATGGCCAGACGTGCCCTTAAGGTACCGGAGAACCCGATATGCGGAACGTAAATGAACATCTGTGGGAGCACTCATGAACTGACTCAGTTGCTGGACAGCAAAACTGATGTCAGGTCTAGTGGTGGTAAGATATAACAAGCGTCCCACAAGATGTCTATAAGTGGAAGAAGTAATTGTTGGGTATGGAGACTTCGTACTATACGGAGTTACTGTTTACGCGTTGAATATACGGAGTTACTGTTCACATGTTGACTGGGTACTATTCATCCGCGGCCAGAAATGTGATTTCTGGTGGACGATTTTGCCCCTGCCGACACCAAATAGTCCTAGGCTGTGGGCACTATAAATACCCACCTCTCAGTCACTATTCCTGTATCTTCTTCCTTGTGTAGAGAGAGAGAGAGAGACAGAGAGAGAAGAGGAGAGAGAAACACCATTGTTGAGCGAGTGAAGCTCTAGAGTGTAGATCGAGCTTGATATAGTGAAATCTCCTGGCTTGGTACGCCCTCGGACGTAGATCGGTTTAGATCGAACCGGGTGACCAAATTTTTGTGTCGTATTCTTGTGTGCGTGTGTTTCCTTTGTGTTTGTCATCGATCTCTAGCTCCGGTATTGTTCGTGTGGTGTTTGGGGCCCTCGTGTTTCCCAACAATTGGTATCAGAGCCCGGGTTTAGGGCGTGGTGGGAGCAATCACGATGGGTGATGTGAGATCGCCCGTGGAGAAGTTCGATGGCGTCGATTATGGCTTCTGGAAGATGCAAGTAGAGGACTACTTGTATGGCAAAGATTTGCACTTGCCCCTTGATGGGAAGAAGCCAGAGGACATGAAGGAAGAGGAGTGGAAGCTCCTAGATCGGAAAGCGATGAGCGTGGTGCGCTTGTCTTTGTCTAGGAACGTGGCCTTGCACACAGTAAAGTCAAAGACCACGAAGGAGATGTTGGAGACGTTGTCCGAGATGTACGAGAAGCCATCGGCGGCCAACAAGGTTCACTTGATGAGGAAGTTATTCAACCTTCGGATGGCGGAGGGTACGATGGTGACCAAGCATCTTCACGAGTTCAATGCAACGATAGCCCAATTGAGCTCGGTTAAGATCGACTTCGATGATGAGGTACAAGCCCTAATTTTACTAAGTTCTTTACCCGATAGTTGGAATGGCACGGTCACGGCAGTGAGTGCCTCGGCGGGGAAAGTAACGCTCAAGCTAGATGAGGTGAGGGATTTGATTATGAGTGAGGAGATTCGTAGAAAGGAATCTGGAGTAGCCTCGAGTTCAGCTTTGAGCATGGGTAACAGGGGAAGGTCTGAGAATAAGTGGAAGGGGAAGAAGGACCGGGGTAGGTCAAGATCTAAATCGAAGGGTGGTCCGAAGAAGGACAAGAGCTCGGTGCAATGTTGGAATTGTGAACAATATGGTCATTTCAGAGATCAATGCACGGGACCAAAGAAGGAAAAATCCGCAAATGCGACAACGGAAGATCACGGGGATGCGTTGATCTTGAGTGTGAGCAGTCCATTGGAGGAGTGGGTATTGGATTCGGGAGCATCATTTCATTCTTGTAGCGATGCAGGGATGATGGAGAAGTATGTCATAGGTGATTATGGCAAAGTCTATCTAGCGAATGATGACCCTTTGAAAATTGTGGGCATGGGAGATGTTCGGATCAATACTCCTAATGGATCTTTGTTGTTGTTGAAAGGGGTGAGGCATATTCCTGGGTTGAAGAGGAATTTGCTATCCGTGGGGCAACTAGATGATGAAGGTTACACAGTGACCTTTGGTTGCAAGACATGGAAAATTACCAAAGGAGCTAGGGTGGTGGCTCGAGGTTTGAAGGAGGGTACTTTGTATATGACGAAGAACACCAATGAGAGCATTAATGTTGCAGGTGCAACGGATGATGCAGATTTGTGGCATAGTCGCCTTGGCCACATGAGTGAGAAGGGAATGAGGGTGCTATGCTCGAAGGGGAAGCTTCCAGGCCTCAAGACAGTGGAAGTGGAACTCTGTGAGGATTGTGTTTTCGGGAAGCAGAAGAGAGTGAGTTTTTCGAGAGCTGGCAGATCTCCAAAGGAGCAGAAGCTTGAGTTGGTCCACAGCGATTTGTGGGGACCAGCACCAGTGGCATCCTTGGGTGGTTCGTTGTATTACATGACCTTTATTGATGATTCTACAAGGAAGCTGTGGGTGTACTTCTTGAAACATAAGTCTGAAGCCTTTGATGCCTTCAAGAAGTGGAGAGCCCTTGTGGAAAATGAGACAGGTCTCAATGTGAAGTGTTTGAGATCTGACAATGGTGGAGAGTATGAGCTCCAAGAGTTCAAGGATTACTGTGCAGCAAATGGGATTCGCATGGAGAAGACAGTAGCTGGAACCCCCCAGCAAAATGGCATCGCAGAGAGGATGAACAGAACAATCAATGAGAGAGCTAGGGCCATGCGACTGAAGTGTGGCTTACCAAAGATGTTTTGGGCGGATGCAGTGAACACCGCGGCTTTCTTGATCAATAGAGGACCATCAACTCCTTTGGATAATGGGATACTGGAGGAGGCTTGGAGTGGGAAGGAGGTTGATCTTTCTTACCTTCGAGTATTTGGTTGTGTGTCATATGTTCATATTGATGCAGGTGATAGGAGCAAACTGGATGCTAAGTCCAAAAAGTGCACATTCATTGGATATGGTGGAGATAATTTTGGTTTCAGGTTTTGGGATGAGAAGAACCGCAAGGTTATCAGAAGCCGAGATGTCATATTCAATGAGAAGGTTTTGTACAAGGACAGGGAGAGTGTATCCGACGAGGTGGGTTCTAGCAGTGAGGTGATTGAGTTAGACATCTCGAACTCAGGTGGGAGCAAAAGGGCACAAGATGGCCAGGTGGCCGAGGAGGAAGCGGATCCAAGTTCTCCACCACCATTGGTTCTGGTAAGGAGGTCCACAAGACAACGTGGGTCTCCAGATAGGTATTCGCCAGCTAATTTCTATCTCCTATTAACTGATGGAGGAGAACCAGAAGATTTTGCAGAGGTTCAGAAGAGTGGACAAGTGGACAAGTGGAAGCTTGCAATGGATGACGAGATGAAGTCATTGAGGAGTAACATGACTTGGGAACTAGTCCAACTCCCTAAAGGCAAGAAGGCACTGCAAAATAAGTGGGTATATAGAGTTAAGCAAGAGGCGGATGGCACCGAGCGTTACAAGGCAAGACTGGTTGTGAAGGGATTTCAACAGAAATATGGTATAGATTTTACTGATGTTTTCACTCCTGTTGTGAAGCTGACCACTATTCGTATGGTGTTGAGTATGGTAGCTTCAGAGAATCTGATGTTGGAGCAGATGGATGTGAAGACAGCATTTCTCCATGGTGATCTAGAGGAAGAGATCTACATGGTACAACCAGAGGGATACTTGTCAGATGGTAAAAGTGAGCTTGTGTGCAGGTTGAGGAAGAGCTTGTATGGCTTGAAACAAGCTCCAAGGCAGTGGTACAAGAAGTTTGATGGGTTCATGCATGAGATTGAGTTCGTGCGCTGTGAGGCTGATCATTGCTGCTATTTCAAAAGATTTGACAATAGCTATATCATCCTTCTGCTTTATGTTGATGACATGTTGATAGCAGGCGCCAGTGCTCGGGAGGTGAGCAAGGTGAAGAAGCAATTGTCTGAGAGGTTTGCCATGAAGGACTTGGGGGAGGCTAAGCAAATCCTTGGGATGAGGATTGAGAGGAATAAGGCTGATGGGAAGCTGTTTCTCTCACAGGCTGAGTACATTGAGAAGGTGTTGAAGAGGTTCAACATGCAAAAGACCAACCCCAAGTTGACTCCTTTAGGTGGGCACTTTATGTTGTCCAAGAAGGATTCGCCTAAGAGTAAGGCGGAGAAGGCTCAAATGGAGAAGACTCCTTATGCATCGGCAGTCGGAAGCTTGATGTATGCTATGATTTGCACAAGGCCAGACATAGCACATGCGGTGGGAGTAGTGAGCAGATTCATGAGCAATCCAGGTGAGCAGCATTGGATCGCAGTGAAGTGGATCCTTGGTTACTTGAGAGGTACTACTAAGAAGGCCCTGTGCTTTGAGGGCAAAGATGTGAAGCTGACAGGCTATTGTGATGCAGACTTGGGGTCCAATGATCATGATGGCAAGAGGAGCACTAGTGGTTATGTGTTCACACTGGGAGGGACAGCGATATCTTGGGCTTCCAGGTTGCAAAAGGTTGTGGCTTTGTCAACCGCAGAAAGTGAGTATGTGGCTGTGACAGAAGCAAGCAAAGAGATGGTATGGTTGCAAAACTTCTTGGGAGAATTGGGCAAGGAGCAAAGTGAAAGTGTGCTCCACAGTGACAGCCAAAGTGCGATACACTTGGCTAAGAATCCCGCATTCCACTCAAGGACAAAGCACAATTGAGTTGAAGTATCACTACATTCGAAGTCTATTGGAGAGGAAGATCTTGCAACTTGAGAAGATTGACGGGAAAGTGAATCCCGCGGATATGTTGACTAAGGTGGTTACCTTAGAGAAGCTGAAGCTTAACATGGCTTCAGCGGGTCTAGTAAACTAGAGAAGAGACCCGGCATACCAAGCAGTGAAGAGGAGAAGGAGGTCATCAAGTGAATGGTGACAAGTGTTGAGGTCAGTCTCCAGGTGGGAGATTGTTGGGTATGGAGACTTCGTACTATACGGAGTTACTGTTTACGCGTTGAATATACGGAGTTACTGTTCACATGTTGACTGGGTACTATTCATCCGCGGCCAGAAATGTGATTTCTGGTGGACGATTTTGCCCCTGCCGACACCAAATAGTCCTAGGCTGTGGGCACTATAAATACCCACCTCTCAGTCACTATTCCTGTATCTTCTTCCTTGTGTAGAGAGAGAGAGAGAGACAGAGAGAGAAGAGGAGAGAGAAACACCATTGTTGAGCGAGTGAAGCTCTAGAGTGTAGATCGAGCTTGATATAGTGAAATCTCCTGGCTTGGTACGCCCCCGGACGTAGATCGGTTTAGATCGAACCGGGTGACCAAATTTTTGTGTCGTATTCTTGTGTGCGTGTGTTTCCTTTGTGTTTGTCATCGATCTCTAGCTCCGGTATTGTTCGTGTGGTGTTTGGGGCCCTCGTGTTTCCCAACAGTAATCGGGTTATTGGGATCCAGTTCATAGTCATCATCAATATCAATAGGAGCTCCTGAATCCAGGAAGGTACCAGCTGCAGCTGTAAGCCGACATGTAGTTTCCATGGGCGAGTCAACAGGTTTGCAGCCAAGGTAGCCAGCATCTTTCAACAGCTCAAGAACATACTTCTTTTGGGAAAGATGCAAACCATCATCACGACGGGCAACTTCAATGCCCAGAAAATATTTTAGGATACCCAAATCCTTTAACTTAAAATGTGTATGCAGAAAGCACTTTACCTGATGAAGAAGAGACAAATCAGCTCCCGCCAGCACAATGTCGTCGACATAAACTAAAACAACAACACATGAGGAGCCAAGTGCCCAAGTGCATTACAGAAAGTACATTGAGGTCTCCCCCCATTGTTCCAAGGCCTACTTCCTCGACCAGAATTATATCCTTGAGTTGCAAAAGCATATGAACTAGCCTCTGCATTCATGTTACTTCCTCCTCCAGCATAACCAGTAACATTAGAAATCATATGAGAAGCACCAGGTTGGCCAGAAAACTGTCGTTCTTGCTGCATTGCTAAAAATAACACCCTGCTTATTGGAGGGAGAGGATCCATAAGCAGGATCTGTGACCTAGTGTTCTCAAAGTTCTCATTTAACCCCTTTAGAAACAAGGTGACTTTATCACTCTCCCTGTACTGCTTAACAAGCTTAAACAGTTCACATTGATCACCAGCAGCTCCAGGAACACATTTGCAATGAGGAATAGGCCTAAATTGTACGAATTGATCCCATAGATTCCTGAAATTAGTGAAATAATCACTAATACTCAAAGCTCCTTGTCTTAGAGAATATATTTCCCCTTGCAAATTAGTCACTCTCACTGCATCACCTCTTCCATACCTCTCTTTAAGATCATTCCATAACTCATGAGCCGTTTCAAACCAGAGCAACGTCTGAGCTATTGGAATCTCTACAGCGTTCATGATCCAATTGAGAACTGTAGTATTACACCTCTCCCAGTTTACGTACAAAGCATCATCTGAGGAAGGAGCACTAATTGATCCATCTATAAACCCTAACTTGTTCTTCGATCTGAGAATCAAGAACATCGATCTACTCCAGGCTTGGTAATTGTTCCCATTCAACAACGGTTTCACAAGAACTAGTGCTGGATTTTCACTCGCATGCAAATGATAAGGACTCGATTGTTCTCCATGATTCACTTCCGCTACTTCTCCAGCAATCTCCATTATAAGAGGAACTAGACTTGATTCAAGAGAAAAGAACTTACAGGATGCTCAACTTGAGCTCTGATACCATGTGAAAACTGAACAAACGCGTCACCGGAAGCTTCGAGCAGCGTCCGCCGGCGAGTTGGAAACTCGGAACTCGACGGAGAAGAAGAGAGACCAAAACCCGAGATCGAGAGAAGAACTAATTTTATTTAGAGAGCTTGGTGTTCTTTTTCCAGATTCTAATCTTTTCTAACCGTCTACTAAAGATAACTGTTTTCTATTTATACAAAGCTTGTAATCGGAAACCTGTAGAAACTTTAGGAGCCATCCTTTCTTCATGCCACGTGCATCATCTTTGATCACATATAATCTCCTCTTCTTGTTTTTAGCTCCCACGTCCAGGCTGTGGTCCACTCGGTAACCAATACGAGGCTGACAGCACATTAAAAACTGCCAGCGTGTACGCCGAGTAGAAGCTCTACTTGTCATCCGAGAAAATAGGTCGTCTGGTGATGACAGCTTCTCATCTTGATCACCTGTCGTCCCCAGTTCATTTCCACTCTTCATAGCAGCACCTGCAACATCTTCCAAGCTGTAACATTGAACACCAACATCTGATAACATGGAACAATAATTAACCAATCGAGGAGCCTCACTCAACAAGGGCAGAGTTAGAGACAGAGCGACCACGGGCAGAACGGCGGCGTGCTAGCCGAGCAGCGGCTATTAGCCGTTTCAGAGACCTCCAAGCAAGCACACCACGCGGCATGATCAACCTAGCAGACAAGGAAGATCAGAATCAGTGTTTCTTGATTGAAAGAAAAAGAAAAAGAAAAAGAAATGCCCAAACACAAACCGGAAAGACCCTAAACCAAGATCGATCCTAACTAGCTAGTACACAATCCCCATTAACGGTGGACAAACCCTAACCAGCAGCGGTGGACAAACCCTGACCAAGATCGATCCTAACTAGCTAGTACACAATCCCAAACGGTGGGTTTCTTGATAGAGTCGAGAAGAGGAGAGGGGGAATTTACCTTCAGGAAGAAGAAACGAGAAGGGGAATTTACCTTGAGGAAGAAGAAACGAGAAGGGGAATTTACCTTGAGGAAGAAGAAACAAGAAGGGGAATTTACCTTGAGGAAGAAGAAACTCTCTGTCCAAGTTGGAATTTGCCAGCAGCGGTTTGGTTGTAGAGAAGAGAGCGGGAGCTGGGGAAGTATTTAAAGAAAAAAATTCCCGCTCGAGGGGAAATGTCAATTATACCCTCGCTGAAGAAGAAGCCGCCTAGCCAAGGGAGAAAGGCGCGCGGGGGAGTGGGCCTCGCGTACGGGTCATCTTCCCTAAATTTGTTTTCCTATTTCGGAATTAATATTATTTGGGAAAAGATATTTCCTCCTAAAAATAAAATATGCCTCGTGATAAATAATAGATATTGGTGCATCGCATAAATAAGCATACAAAACAGAAGGATTAAAAATCGTATGTAATTTCTTTTTTTAATGCGCTGTTTAGTGAATAAAGTTGCAAATGGGCCAAATTTAAAACATAGGACAAAGTGAATAATAGACCAAAGTTATAAAAAATGGATAATTATTTTCAGACTCTTGATGTTTGGCATATTCGCCTCTTACCTTTTTGTTTTTCGACAATCAATCAAAAATTCTCCTTAATTTGGTTTTATTATACTTTTAATACTTAATACGTGTGAGCAAATTTTTTTTAATTTTTTGTCATAAAATGACAAAAATATCTTTTAAAAAAACAAAAAAAATCTACCTGCCATCTCTCTCCCCCGTTCCCTCCCCCATCATTCCGGAGACGAAGACGAGCATGCCGCCGCCGTCAGCGAAATTACTCGGCCGGCAAGTGGGCAAAGCTTTGACGACGGTGGGTCCCCATCCTAGAAATCCTCAGCCGGCGAGTGGAAGAAGCTCTGTCAATCTCTTCATCTCCGTCAAGACGCGAAGACGAAGGTCGAGATAGCCACTCACGAAGTGGAGCAGGTGGGTTTCGCGGCCAGTGAAGCCCTGTCGGTGTCGCCTCCTCCAATTGTCACTTGAAGTCGTCGCCTCCTCCAATCCTCGCTTTGAGTCGGTGGACCCCAACCTCGTCGGATAGAAGCAGAAGACAGTAAGCTCTTGTTGGCGGAGTCGAGAGAGAGAGAGAGAGAGAGATGGGTTGCTCTCGTTGTCGATTCAGGGACGGCTTTTGTTGGCCTGTTCGAGGACGGCTCTTGTTGGCGGCTCTTGAGGACGGAGATGGGTTGCTGGAGATGTACGAATCAGTTGTCGGAGATGGAGAGGAGGGTTGGAGAAATGACCTAGGGATATAATGTTCACTTCATTAATAAAATAATAATAATTTGATCGCTCACGTCAGCGAAAGACCTAAGAGTATATATGTTTATTTATTTCTTTGTCGTATATTTAACTAGGTTGCTATTTGGGCACCGTTGTGCATAGTCTAATAGGCAAGGAAAGGGAATTAAATTGCCAAGTTCATTAATTTGGTACGTGAACGATCGAGTGCTTGTTGGTCAAGGTTTAATTTCCACATTCGAGAATTCATGCTCTTCTTAAAACTTGTAACCCTGGGAAACTATACAGGTTTCAAACTGGCCATTAGACCTCCTAATGGAAAATGAATCATTGAGTTGTCTACAAACAACACTAGTCCATCCTTTGTGCTCGGGTCTCAGACTCTAGCACATGCCAAGATAATGTGATTGAAGAAGGAAAAAATAAGGCTATAAAATTTCTTAATATTTGATATAGCGTTTGTTCACGGGTGGCAACCTAGGCTAAAAAAAATCTAAATAATCTGCTAATTATGATGGCCGAACTTTTTTTTAAGGTTAATATATGTATAGGAGTCTATCGGCAGTCGGCCTAAAACGATACGACATGGGAATAATTTTAATGATGTTTTTACATTTATAAAAATTGAACTGAATGATTTTTTAAATAAATCCATATATCTTATCGGTTGGATCATTCTTATAACAATTCTTACGAGCACCACAACTCAATTAGGTAGGTGTTGGTATCGCGCCATTTTTTTACAATTTGTTAGACAATTTTTGTGTGTTCACAAATAATTTTTCTCAAATAGAGACCTCCTCGTTGGGTATTCAACAATGTTTTTAAAATCGACCCGGAAGGCGACCCTAAATCTTTAAAATTTTTGGTTCATTCAGTCCGATCGATCAAACAATCGGTCAGACCAGTATTTATATTTTATATTAATATTATAAAATATGGTTTAACAAATTTAATTTAACATAAAAATATTTAATAAGTTTAAATATTTAACAACTTTGTTATACAATTTATCCAAACAAAATCTTTGAACATCTATTTAACAAGTATAAAAGTAAAAGAAGATGATTATACATTTTTTTGTTTGACATATTAGTCAAATTCGTTTGACATAGTTAATATATTATTGATAATTGTTAAAAAAGTAAGTTTGTTATGATCAAAAAGTGATGTACACGCTCCGAGCTTGGAAATATATGTTTTATTTCTAAATTAAATTCGATAAAATGGAAAAAATAAATATTAATTTTTTTGATCCGGTCGAATCGGGTCACCCGAAAGTACCTGACCGGATGGTCTGACCAAATTTTGACCGGTCAAACCGCTAGCTGAGTTTTAGGCAAAATTCAACCCAAATTTGGTTGCGAGTAGCGGTCCGACCAGTCAGACTGTAGTTTTTAAATCATTGATATTCAAGACTACTTCGACCGGGTTAGTCTACATGCATCACACACTTTGTTTCGACTGTTTGGTAAATGATGATTTATTATATGATATGCCTTCTAACAACATTTGGCAATCTAATTAATTATTCCAAGTAATTATGGGATACTAGTTATCTTGTAACACGACAAGTTATCAACTAATTAATATTTACGGGAAAAACTCATAATGAAAGATATCTATTATTTAGTAAATCAGTTAAACACAATAAATATTTTATGTCTGAATCTGAGATTACGAAAAAAACTTTGGAATTTGACATCTGAGTATATTTTATGTCTGAATCTGAGATTACCAAAAAAATTAGGAATTTTACATCTGAGTATATTATATTAAATGTATATTTCAGTACATTATGTTAAATGATAAAAACTACTAGCTATTTCTATAAAAAAATCTTAGTTTTCCCCTTTATATTTATGTTATTTGGGAAATAACTGCGCTCCTGCGTAAATAATTTGGATTTGATATGCATAACAAAAAAAAAAAGGATTTGTTATGGTTTCTTAAAGCTCAATATTCCAGTAACTCGAGGAATAAACCTATCATCGTAACCTTCTATATTTACACGTGGTGTAGCATACTCACGCACATTATAAAATTTTACGTATTAAAGAAAACCTTCAAGAGTTTAGAGTTTAGTTTGAAAGATATAAACCTCCGATGCCTAACATCAACTGGACCCTTTTTTCCTCTATTAAATCCTTTATTTGTTTTTTGTCTATTTTAGTACCCAATAATATCACGAAAAATTACTTTAATATTTTGTGGTAAAAAAAATTCATCAATCGAATCAACTTTCACCTAATTTACATTACTTAGGTCCGCAGGCAGTTGCCCGGACTTGTGCTGATCTGCCCGAAACCTATCCAACCACGTGGACGAACCACGTCAACAAATTTTGTTGAGGTGGCGTCTCTCTCTCCCCCTCCCCCCTTCTTCTTCTTCTTCTTCTTCTTCTTCTTCTTCTTCCCCCTTAATTTCAATATCCCCTTGTGCTTAATTCGCGTATTGGGTAATTAATTAATCATCAGATCGGTGCCCTTTTTGAATCTTAGTCGAGTTTTTGTGGGTTAATTTTCATGGCGAATGGTTATCGCCGGTGGAGCGCGGGGGTAAGGATCGAGATGGTTTTATTGGGGTAGTCGAGATGAAAAGCACTGCCCACAGTCGTCTATCTAGGCGACCGACTGCTCCGTCCCCGACCCGACGTCCATCGCCGCCATCCTCGGGAAGTCGACGATTAGTTCCGACCCGAACGTCCAGATCTCCGCCGCCGGCTGTCTCATGACGAAAGCCCGCCTCACCTGGCCAATCACCTCCTGCGGGAAGTCCCTCCAACACCCGCCATTGTCGTAGAACATGAACCTCGCCGGGGCCGAGCTCTTCCCAAAGTTCTCCCAATTTTTGGAGTAGCATCCTCGCTCCGGCATTCGATTTTGACAGCGTGGGATTCCACCAGATCCTTCGTTACCTCTATCGAATTCTCCTAATTTCCTTGGGGCTTTATACCTTGGGTTCGGCTCGACGATTAATTTGGGGCTTAATTGATTTTGTGACTTTGTTGTTGGGTGAGTAGCTACGGCGTCGTCAATGATGTGGTAGCCAACTCTTTCGTGGCGGTAGAGAGGAGAAGTTGAAGAGAGGGAGAGGAGAGAGAGTGGAATGATGCCACGTCATCAATTTTGATGATGTGGCGGATCTAGTTGGCCGGGCAGGTTTCCGACAAGTCGGGGCAAGTCCGGGCAACTGTCCGCGGACTTGAGTGATGTAAATTGAGTGAAATTTGACTCGATTAATAGATTTTTTACTACAGAGTACTAAAATAATTTTTTGTGATACCACAGGATATCACAAAGTACTAAATTGGGTGAGGTTTTTGGTAAGTCGGGGCAAATTCGGGCAACTGTGACCTAAGTGATGTAAATTGGGTGAGATTTGACTCGATTGATAGATTTTTTACCACAGAGTACTAAATTGGGTGAGGTTTGACTCGATTCATAGATTTTTTACCATAGAATACTAAAATAATTTTTTGTAATACCACAGTATACTAAAATAAATTTTTCCAAAAAAAGTCAAACCAGTTTATGCTATATGATGGACAGTGTACTTACTGACAGGCCCAATGGAGAATAACCTCAACATTACTTAATTTGCATTTTTTTCCCCCTCCGATATAAATACCCTTCTTTCTCCCAAAAAAATTGCCTACACCCGTAATCTAAGTATCTCCTAGAACCGGTACCAATTTCCCAACCCCTAATCCAGAACAAAGTCATGGGCATACGCTCCCGGAGGAAGACGAAGCACCAGAGGAAGACGAAGCACCAAAAGGTACATCCTTCAACATCATCGGAACGATTGGCTTGATTAATTATCTGTCTTTTATTTTTGTTCAATTTATTATCTGTTTCATGAATCATCGGAACAATTCGCTGTTAATCTGTGTCTAAAAACCAAAATTGATCAATTCTCTGTCTTTATTGTTCGGTTCTTTGAAAAAAGCCTAAATCTTTTCCCGACTAGTATTTTTTTTGTTCTAAATTATTCAGGAGCATATTTTGCTAGATTTATGATGCATGTTTGCTTATGAAAAAACATGCTCTAACTGCTTGTTCTCCGATTTAGACGGAGCGCTGCATCGGAGGGGAGGAGCTGATTAGTAAGTTACCCGATGACATCCTTGGATGTGGTGTGCTTTCCCGGCGGTGGACTACTCTTCCCAAGTTAGTTTCTATGACACTGAAATTTGTTAGGAAGTACGTGTTCCCGTTCCCAATTGAAGAGACCATGTTCCCGTTCCCAATTGAAGAGACCAAGTTCATTCACGAGGTCAATCAGGTCCTCCATTCCTATCCAGGTGATATGCTAACGGAACTCAGCATCTCTTACCAAGTCAGCCTGCCGGGCCAACCCCTTGACATATATTCCCAATTTGACAAATGGGTTCAATTTGCAATGACAAAAAAAGTCAAAAAGTTTAACTTGGATTTCTCAAGCGGGGTATCCATTCCAGAACTACCTATTTCCGCCTATTCCCTGTGATAAAAAAAGATTGATGTCGCGAGATATTGGATTGCCTAGCTGCACTTCACTTGCGGATCTCGGTCTAAAATGTGTGAACGTAACCGACGAGCACATCAAGCACTTTTTAGAATATTGTCCTTTCCTCGAATCACTTTGTGTTATAGGTTCAGATAATCAGATAGTCTTACGATGGTCACATCTGGTTGAAGTTCTTGGAGATACAAGATTGCGTTAACTTGCATGTTTTTGAGATTTCTGCACCGAATCTCATTTCATTCAAGCACAGGCAATATCCACATCAAGTGACGAGCATGCCTCTCAAGTGCGCGCCACAACTCAATGAGATGTTGGTATCAGGTCGTTTTTATGACTTTTTATTAGACAAATTTTATGACTTTTTATTAGACTGTGTTCATAAGCTATTTTTCTCAAATAGAGACCCTCTCGTTGGGTGTTCAAGACTACCGCAAACGGGTTAGTCCACATGCATTATACAATTTGTTTGGACTGTTTGGTAAATGATTCTTTAAAGTTTAACATGTCTTGATCGTGATCGTACAAGAGTTCCAATGTCCCAATGGAATCCCCACTTTAAGAAATCTCAAGAATTTGACTATTCATGCTAGAATAACTATGGCAGAGAGCCTCCTTTGCTTTGGTTCATGGATCGAAGCGTCTCCATCCTTGAGAAGATTTGTCTTCAGGTAATGAATATGTCTCATATTTGATTCAATGAATTTGTCTACTTTGCTTAACAGTTATGGTAGATGTGCAAAAATTGTAAGGATGTACAACTATCAATTTTCGGGAGGGAATATTTTATGAAGTTGTTTAACGAGGTGTACGTTTTTGTTGGCGGACAAAGTTTTCGTGGATGTTATATATTCATCTTGAGGTTCTGGTTTTGTCTCAGGAAGACGTGTTCCGACCCAAGAAAAAGGGAGAAGCTGTGAAGCCTAGAATTTGCCCGCATCAACTCTTGAAAGAGGTTGAATTTGTTGGATTCAAAGGAGATGTCTTGGATACCGAACTTGTCATATACATCATCGAGAATGCCGTATACCTTGAAAAGATCATATTTGATTGGCGTGATCCAGATTCTATTGGAACCCCTTTTGAGGACGCTGAAAGCATTCAGCGGTCACATATAGTCAAAGTTCAAACTAGAAAGTTCAAGTCAATGCTAAGTCCTGCTGTTGAGTTTGTTCTAGTACCGTAGGGTGATTTTATTTCAATAATTTGTTTACATAAAGATTATTGTTATGAATTAATTATTCAGTCAATTAAGTGGATGTTCATTACTCTCATAACCTCCATGTTTGGTGTCATTTTCACCACCATTTTCCATGATCAGCACTGTTCCCTTTAATTGGTACATTTTCTCCATAATGTATATAGATGGATTAGTGGGTATTAATGTATTGGTTATAAATTGAAGTTGTACCTTTTGTAATGTGACTTGATGGTGATTGATGAAAAGTTTCTACCATTTTCTTCATTGTTATATTCTCTCTCCTCTTATTCTATATGTTCATTTTACTTGGAGAAGAGAGAATCTATAACATGTTATCCGTACAAATTTCTATCGGATTCTCAACAATTTCTTGAAAAAAATCGAGCTCTATTTTGTAAATATTAATATAATTATATTTATTAATTCTTGTTTGATCTTCATTATAGTCATACTATGATTTTATCTATTAAATTTTCTGACGATACTATGAGTTATATTTTTGACATATAATTTTACGTAACGTCATTGCAAATTTTCTTGAGGTACAATTCCAAGAAATGTCATAATATATCTTTGGTAAAAGATTTGTCTATCTTGAGCTACAATTCCAAGGAATAGCGTTGCATTAATTCTTGAAATACAATCCCAAGAAATATCGAAGTTAAATTCCAAAGAATGACTATATTTGTCTCCCGAAGATCATGGAAACAATTGGGTATCCCTTGATTATTTATGGCTATATTAAATAAAAAGAGTTTTAGTCATTTTAATTATTTAATTTAAACCTAAATTAGTCTACTTAATATAAATAGTTTTACTATTTTTCATAGATCGAAATCCAATATGAACATATATAAGTGGACATTAAATACTAAGTTGTTGTCCAATACGAAAATGAATTACATACAGTATAAGATTTCTAAAATTGTTCATCAGATAATTTGTCCATATTACGTAAAAAAGGAAAAAAAATTCACAAGTCCCTAAAGTTATGTAAAATATGTTAGGAGGTCCTCTCAAAAGTTATTTAGTTCATGAGTTTTGAAAAATTGACCTAACTGGTCCATGATGCACCAAATGCTGCAGACACTTGCAGTCTCATTGCTCTGCTTAAGCAGCCGGGAGGACGAATGCCTGTTGATGAAGGAGTTCGTAGCGATGCTCAAGGAGATTCGCCACGTCGAGGGCGGGCGACCGGATCCCAAAATGATGTCAAGGTGCTTGCAAATGGAGATAGCAACATGCTATCCAAGTGGTCTTCTACTCAGAGAATTGCAGTTGGTTTACCGGCTCTTTCTTGGAAATCCCCTGTAGTTGTGAGTTTGAAGCTTGAAAACCACGACCTGAACATGAAAATAATTTGGAACCACTAGCTTCATCCTCATGCCTCCTTTCCATCTGACGGGATCCAAGTTAACAACACTATGTTAATTGTAATACACCTACTATGAATTAGTAATTCAGTTTTGAAAGAAAACCGTTAAATTTGAACAGCGAATCAAACTCGCATAATATCACTTTGTTCATATTTGTACACATTGAGGTCTCTGCCCCCAGATATAAAGAAAGTCTAAAGTTGAAAAGATGTGCATAAAGAGATGATTATATGAATACTTGATTTCAATAGACACTAATTCCCCTTACTTATTTGATGCGCCTAGGGGTCCCTAGCTTGAAGAAGACCGACCATCTTGATTGAGAATATGTTTGAGCATACACGAGTCAGATAGGTTGTTATGAGCTTGGATAGTTGGTAGAATTTGAGGAAAGAAGTTGAGAAGAGAAAGATCTTGATAGAATTAGAGAGAGAGGTTGTGAACGTAGAAGAGAAGAAGGAGAACGTAGGAGATACTTCTTGATTATAATTCTTGATAATCAAACCCTAAGATGCGTTGGCATTATATAGCCAAACGCTTAACAACTGAAAAACTAAATAAACCCTAATCTATTAAAGGTAAAGTTCTAATTGAAGGAAACAACTGAATGGAAATAACTGAATAGGAAATAACAACTAACTAATGAAGTCTCTAGAATCCTAACATTACTCCCGCCCTCGCGAGCCAGCTCGTCCTCGAGCTGAAAATCTGGATGTGTGCGCTAACCCAGATCCGTGGGGTCACCGATTGCCCCCTCCCTGCCGTCGTAGTCATCGACCTCAATGTAGAAGAGGCCTTTGCTCCTCACCAAGGCTTGAACTTCAACAGCGTCCAGGAACATGTGCTTGATCAGAACCCCGTAGTACGTCTCAACGGTGTCGAAGAATTGGTAGGTTGCAGGGTTAAGCCTCCCAATATCATCAATGAACTTGGAGAGGGCCCTGTCTTTGATCTTCAAGGGAGAAGCGTTCCCAAGGTACTTGGACAGTTGGACGAAGTCCTCGTGCTCCACTTTCTCCTCCGATCGAACATTCCTTTCAGAGATAACTTCTATAGATATTCCTTTTGCCAATTGAATGGCGTCACGATTCTCCTCAATGGCCTCCATCGATGGATCCCCCAACTTCTGTGGAGGTTTCTCGTCCGGATCAACCATCTCGGCTTCTTCTTGGACAACCTCGGGTTTGGTCGATTCAACCGAATCAGTGAGTTCTTCACCGGATTCAGCCTGCGAGAAGTCTTCAGACCCTCGTGTTTGCCCTTCAGAAATAGCTTTCATGGTTGTCCCTTTGGCCTCTTGAGAGGCATCACGAATCTCTTCAGTAGCCAGCACCGAGGAATCTCCCTTCCTTCGTGGAGACTTGTCCATCTCCTTGATGCACTTAATTAACCTGTCGAACAAGGCATCGATAGTGGCAGCCATCCCAGAAAGTGGCTCTTGATACCAAATTGTTAGGACCTTACTTGTCTTGATAGAATTAGAAGGAGTAGAGAAGAGGGGTAAGAAATGTAGGAAGAAGAGAAGAAGATGATAGGGGAGAAGAGACTTCTTTGTTATTATTTTTCGATGATCAAACCCTAGGATGCCAAGGCATTATATAGCAGCCATTAGCTAACAGACTAAATAGGAAGTACGAGACAAACCCTAACCCATTAAAGGTAGACCTCTAATTGACCCGAACAACTTAATAGAAAATAAATGAATAAGAAATACTAAATGGAAAGAACGGAATAGGAAATACGACTAACTAACGAAGTCCCGGAAGAATCCTAACACATACCAAATTGTTATGAGCTTGGATAGTTGGTAGAATTTGAGGAAAGAAGTTGAGAAGAGAAAGATCTTGATAGAATTAGAGAGAGATGTTGTGAACGTAGAAGAGAAGAAGGAGAACGTAGGAGATACTTCTTGATTATAATTCTTGATAATCAAACCCTAAGATGCGTGGGCATTATATAGCCAAACGCTTAACAACTGAAAAACTAAATAAATCCTAATCTATTAAAGGTAAAGTTCTAATTGAAGGAAACAACTGAATGGAAATAACTGAATAGGAAATAACAACTAACTAATGAAGTCTCTAGAATCCTAACATAGGTGCTAAAAGTCATAAACTTGCAACGGTAAAATGCTTGTGAGATAACTCGAAATACACGAGTAGACGCACCTGCTCTTGATATCTTAAAACCTCTTCCCCAGCACCCTCTTTCGAAGCTCTGAAGCCGAATATGCTCTGCAGGAAGATCAGCAAACTGCACTTTAATCAACCGGATACTTCCCATTAAGAAGATATACAGCAGGCTCAAACAAGTTATGAAGCTATAATTTTGATTTGGTTACAAGGAGTTAAAGACAAAGAACTTGATAATCATCGTGACCAAAAAAACTAAAGACAATAGCAACCCAAAAATACTGAAAATTCTTCACTTGGGACTAGAACCAATTAAGGGGCTTCAAAAGTGAAAGCGCAATGGAAAGCCAACTGCAAAGGCTTTATCTTTCTCGATCAACAAGAAGGCTTCGATTCAAACTGAAACAGTGCCCTTAACAAACCTTTTGGCTCAAGCAAATCAGACGATTAAATCTCTCTTCCTCGCCACCGAAAAAGAATCAAGACCAAATTTCTGTTTCAGACAAAAGGCTTCATCAGACGAATTAGTAAGTTACCCGATGATATCCTTGTTCGGGTTCTCTCTCCGTTGGACCCGTCAAAAGATGGGAGCTAGATTCGGTCCTGAACGTGTAAAATGGAACACGCAATTGTTCACTTAGTTATGATGTAATGGTTCGCTCAGTTACGATAAAATAGTTCGCCCGAAATAGAACAGGCAATGGTTCATGCAGTTATGATGAAATAGTTTGCTCAATTATGATAAAATGGTTCGCAGAATAGGCCTTCCAGCACGGTACTGGAAATGGAGTTCCAGGACATTCCTGAAAACGGATTTCAGGACCAAATCTGGTCCCATATGGTGCGCCTTCCCAGCGGTAGACTACTCTTCTCAAATTAATTTCATTGACGCCGAAATTTGTCAGGAAGTATGATAAAGGGTGTCGAATTAAAGAGACCGATTTCACTCAAAAGGGAGGAGTTAGTATATGATTATGATAAGCCTTACAACGAAATTTGACAATCCAATTAATTATCCCGAATAATTATAGGGGATACTAGTTGCCTTGTAAAGCGAAAAGTATATCAACTAATTAATATTCAGTGAAAAAAACTCATAATGAATTAAGATGTCTATTAATTTGTAAATTAATCATTGAGGTTTAAGACTCTAAACAATTTGTCTGAGATTCAGTTATATTTTCTTTAGTTCGAGATTACTAAAAAAAACTTAGGAACTTGACATCTGAGTATATTATATTAAATATACATTTCAGTATTAAAAACTATTAGTTATTTTTATAAAAAAGATGTTAGTTTTTCCCTTTATATTTATGTTATTTAGAAAAGAATCTTGCTCCTGTGTTTATAATTTGGATTTGATATGCATGATAAAAAAATTTGAGTATAGGGTTTAGTTTGGGAGAAAAGAATCCCGATGCCTAAAATCAACTGTTTATTTACTTTGTTTTTGTTTGTGGAATATTTACTTTTTGGGAATGAAACAAAGTCAAACCAGATTAGACCTTATTTAGGGGCCGTGGACTTGCCGACAGGCCCAATGGACAATTACTTAATTTGCCCTTTTCTTTTTCCTGCGTCTTCTTTCTCCGACACCAATCTCCTTTAACCGTAAACAAATTTATCTTCTGGAGCAGGTCCTAATTTCCCAACCCTAATCTAGAACAAGGTCATGGGCATACGCTCCCGGAGGAAGACGAAGCACCAAAAGGTACATACTTCAACATCATCGGAACAATTGGCTTGATTAATTATCTGTCTTTTTTTTTGTTCAATTATTATCTGTTTCATGAATCATCGGAACAATTGGCTTTGATTAATATGTGTCTAAGGACCGAAATTGATCAATTCTCTGTCTTTGGAAAAAAGCCTAAATATTTTCCCGACGGAAGCATAGTTTACTAGATTTATGATGCATGTGTGCTTATTCAATCCGCGGGTGAAAAGACTTGCTCTAACTGCTTGTTCTCCGATTTAGACGGAAGTCTGCATCGGAGGGAAGGAGGAGCTGATTAGTAAGTTACCCGATGACATCCTTGTTCACGTTCTCTCTCGTTTGGCCCCGAAAGAAATCATCAGATGTGGTGTGCTTTCTCAGAGGTGGACTGCTCTTCCCAAGTTAGTTCCAATGGCATTGAAATTTGTTAGGAAGTACGAGAAAGGGAGACGAATTAAAGAGACCGAGTTCATTCATCAGGTCAACCAGGTCTTCGATTCCTATCCAGGTGATACACTAACGGAACTCAGCATCTATTTCCCCTCGTGCATGGTGGATCAACGTTCTCAATTTGACAAATGGATACAATTTGCAATGGCAAAAAATGTTAGAAAGTTTAGCTTGGATTTGTCTGGCTTTATGGGAAGGTATTCATCCCAAAGTACCGTTTTCCCCAAAAAAGATTGATATCGCGGGATGTTGGCTTGCCTTGGTGCACTTCCCTTACGGATCTCCGGCTGGTATGCATAAAAGTGACAAGCAAGCAAATCAAGCACTTTTTAGAATGTTGTCCTTTCCTTGAATCACTTTGTGTTATAGGTTCGGACAGACTTACGAGTCTAAAAGTAGATGGTCATATCCGGCTGAAGTTCTTGGAGATACAAGATTGTAATGAGTTGCAGGTTTTTGAGATTTCTGCACCAAGTCTCATTTCATTCAAGTACGCGCAATGTCCGATGAAGAGCATGCCCCTCAAGAGTGCACCACAACTCAATGAAATGTTGTTATCCGGTTATGACTTTTTAATAGACAATTTTCATTTGTTCACAAGCTATTTTGATCAAATAGTGACCCTCTCATTGGTTGTTCGAGAACCCTTCAAGTCCAGCCAACCGGTTAGTGTACATGTATCACACAAATTGTTTTGAGTGTTTGGTAAATGATGCTTTAAAGTTTAATATCTCTTTATCATAATCGTACAGGAGTTCCGGTGGCCCATTGGAATCCCTACTTTAAGAAATCTCAAGAATTTGACCGTTCATCATAATAGTTTATTCAGTGAGAGCCTCCTTTGCTTTGGTTCATGGATCAAAGCATCTCCGCTCCTGAGAAGATTTGTCTTTGAGGTAATAATATGTCTCATACTTGATTCCTATGCAGTCAATAGTAGCAGCCATAGCAGCCGCTATCTTAGTTATTTGGTAAATTCCTTAAATGCCCCTGATTTTTAAAATTTTTGTTTTATTTATTGAGAGCATATAGGTAATTTTCTACCTCATTAAGTGACCCAATTCAGTGCTTGCCCTAATTTTTACGCATTCAATCCCCTTTCTCCCGCTCTCTTAGAAGCGTGATTGTCATTTTGCTGAGATGTTATTTTCAATCTCTTAGAACTTGATTGCTATTTTGAATCTTTGATTGCTTTTAGATTATAACTATTAAGTATGATGAACTCTTTAATTTTGTGTATTTTTCTATTTTTGAGTACTTATGTTTACTTTGTACACTGATTTTTAGACTTTGCAATAGCGGCTATACTGCTATAGCATTTTAGGAGGTCGCCGCTACGCGTCGTTATCTGAGAATGACTACATAGCTTGATTCAACAAAATTGTTTGAATTTGTAATCTCTATTTATAGTTATGGTAGGCGTGCACAAATCATAAGTGTACCATTATCATTTTCATGAGGTATTTTATCAAGTTGTTTAAATAGGTATACAATCTTGTTGGGAAACAGAGTTTTCGTGGTGCTTTTTATATCCATATGGTGCTAGTCTGAGATTTTGGTTCTCTCTCAGAAAAGAGGGTGCATGTTATATCAAGGGAGAGAAGCAGTGAAGCCTTGGATGTGCCCGCATCAGCTCTTGAAAGAGGTTGAATTTGTCGGATTCAACGGAGATATCTTGGATACCGAACTTGTCATGTACATCATTGAGAACGCTGTAAACCTTGACAAGATGGTATTTGATTGTCGTAGTCCAGCTATTAATCAGGACATCTCTTGTGATGACCTTGAAAGCAAGAGGAGGGAACTTGCCATAGTTCGTGCTAGAAAGTTCAAGTCAATTCTAAGCCCCTCTGTTATGTTTGTTCTAATATCGTAGGAGAATTTTAATGAATATTTTGTTTACATAAAGACTATTTATTTAAATCATTTCACATTATTCCTTATTTAACGGGTGATGTAATTTTCTTCCAACTTTGGTGGACATATTATAATTGAACGGGTGGAAGTGTCCATGTGCCATTCCCCTAACAACGATAGAAACAAGCAAGTAGAGGGCAGTTTCGAGCTCGACTCTTTTAACCCACGAGACACAAATCAATTTGGAGAGACTGTAAAGTAGCAACTAATGACAAAGCCAGCTGTACATTGACAAAGCCAAACTAAAAAGCAGCCCAAAGTTTACGGACGATAGTAATTGGAAATTCAATATAGACAAAACAAAGAATTCAATGAGAGTTTGATGACTCGAGAGCCAAAATCACCAATAGGAAGCGCCATGTCTATCTACCCTCGAAAGGAAAAGGAGCCATATCTAGTACTGTCACTAGATTTACTTACATTTGGATGACCACCACCTTCCACCACCAAAGTCTAATGGACTCAGAGAGCCAAAATCACCAAAAGGGAGCGCCATTGGCGTCTAGTCTAACCTCAAAAAGAAAAAAGGAGCCATATCTAGCAATGTCACTACACTAGATTTACTTACATTTGGATGGATGAGAGCTTCCAACAAAAGGAGCCAAATTCACAAGTCTCGGGGAACTAATAGCGACAGTTACCGTCATAGTAGAGAGGGATACCCCAGCTCCTAGCAGATTGTCAAAGGAAGCTTCAGGTACGCTCAGGGGAACAACAGCATGGGTGGTCCAGTTGTCAACCTCCTTCAGGCGGCCTAGAACCCTAACCTCCATCATCTTCGAGACCCGTATCACCGTAACATTGATCTTTGTAATTCTCTCCGTCAGATCTCCAAGCTCAGAAAAATTAACTCCACAATTCACCTTATCAGCCAGTTTAGAGACAAGTCCTTCTGCCTTCAAGCTGTTCCCGCTGCCTCTTCCCATTCCATTTACCGCCCTTCTTACGCCCTGCGGACACATCGATGGCAGCGAAATAACCGCGACTCTTTGGAGGACCAGATTGTACCGGAGCAGCAGGAGGAGGGGTGGGTTCGGTCCCCATGACCCTAGCGAAGGCGGTGCGCCAGGCAGCGTCAGAAGCTGTGTGCACCAGGGCAGAGGGGGCTGAGGCAGGACCCTGGGACGATTCACCGTGGGCTGAGTCGGCGGCACAACCAGCAGTGCGTCGCGGGGCGATGTGCAGATGCTGCTCGCCGAGCAGCGGCCACTCGCAATCGGAGAGCCCTCCATGCCAAAACACCGCGCGGCATGATACCTAGCAGCAGACAAGAATTATTAGGAAACAAAGGGATGATCGATGGAGTTTCTTGATTGAAAGAACAACATTCCCAAACCCGACCCCTAGCGCTAGTTCGCAATCACCAAACCTAATCATAAACAATACTAAGGGGGACAAACCCTAAGCCCGCCCCGAGGGGTTTCTTGATGCCCAAACCCAAACCCTAACCCTAGCTAATACGCAATAACCAATGAGGGACAAACCCTAAACCCATACCAAATCAATCGCAAGCAGGGGTTTCTGGATTAAAGAAACGGCATGACAAACAAAGAGAGAAGCAAATTAGGTAAGGTTGGGTTGGGTCTGTCACAAAGTCCAATCTCTTTATATAGCTAGTATTAACTGATTTTCCCTTTTTCCATTACCAAATAAAGTATAAACTGGTTTTTATATGACATTGTTCCATTTTTTGTACGTAGCCCACTTATTAAACTGTAACTAATTAATGGTAAACAAAATAAATTGGATCACTAAATTAGCTTAAGTCAACTTCTATACTAAGAGAAAAAAAAATAATGGTTTTCTAATAGATAAAAAAGTGAAAAAGAGTTAGTTCCCTAGCGGAGAAGTACTTTATAGAAATCTTTTTTTATTTTGTGACGCATATCAAATCCAAATCATATATACGACAGGAGCGAGATTTTTTCCTAAATAACATAAATATAAGGGGAAAACTAAGATTTTTTTATAGAAATAAATAGTAATTTTTATGATTTAACATAATTTACTGATATGTATATTTAATATTGATATATTCTTCATCAGAACTATTAATTAAATTAAAACTGAAACAAGCCTAAACGAGCGTGCAAGTTTCCTTGAGCGAAAGTCGTTGGAAAGTGTGTTTCTTTTTGGTGCCATGAGCCGTCGATGGGGCCCCAATCACGTGAACGTGAAGCTTCCTGGGGCTCTCTCCACTCTGGCTTTCATTTTCTTGCTTGCAATCCTTTCAGCTCTTTAATTTTCTTCAAAATTTGAAGGGTCCTACTCCTGTTATTTCCATCCGGCATCTATCTCTTTTTTTTGTTATTTTTAAGATTACCATATTATTAATTATAAAATATAAATTATTTATAATTGTAGAAAATTTAGATATTCATTGCTGTTACGTTTTGGGTTAAATATAAATTATGGAGAGTCTCTATTTAAAAAAGAATTAAAATGGATAGTGGCTGCTGGGCTTCGTAACCCAAGGTCCAGCAAACACAATTCTAAGTCATTTTCTTCCTTAGCCACGATTTAGCCCAACTTCTCCTCCCAATACGAAAAATCCAAAATCATTGCTCATGAACCCTAGCTTCATTTCTTCTTCCAATTCGATAATCCAATTCACCACATAACACCAATTTGCCTCATACAAACCACCCTCATGAAGCCGTCCCGGTGGAGCTGCCTCTGCTCTCCGACGACCCACATTGGATCATTCCGGTGTCGGTTCCACCGCGCCCCAGCAGAGGGCATGACCCACGGATATTCTGTTGGTTCCAACCTCTCTGAATTGTCAACCTCCAAGTCTCACTTTTAATGATGCTTTGGTATAAGTTCATGGGGTTTGATTGGGTACGGAATGTCCCCATTCCAAATTGTTTGGAGTGAAGGACACGCGGGGGCTTTTTTGCTAAAATATAAAACTACAGGGACCAAAATGAATCCACACGGGTCACTATGACATAACGGGGCATGTCATTATCACAAACACGAAAAATACACTTGTCAGTATGACATAATAGGGCATGCCAGTATCACACAAAGAGCATGCCATTATCACATAACTGGGCATACCATTGCGATCCTTTCATTCCAAATCATTCGAAATTATTTCTTTCACTCTGTACCCAATCCAAAGCTTAAGTTGATAACCACATTCTCCTTCTTTCGCTGTGCTTATATTTGGAATATTGATGTATGTGATTAGTAGAATTGATCATTTGACTTTTGTCGGATTAGGATTCGTAAGGTTATAACTTTTATATATATATATATATATAGATAAAAAAGTGAAAAAGAGTTAGTTCCCTAGGGGAGAAGTACTTTATAGAAATCTTTTTTTATTGTGTGACGCATATCAAATTCAAATCATATACACGACAGGAGCGAAATTTTTTCCTAAATAACATAAATATAATGGGAAAACAAAGATTTTTTATAGAAATAAGTAGTAGTTTTTATGATTTAACATAATTTACTGATATGTATATTTAATATTGATACATTTTTTATCAGAACTATTAATTAAATTAAAACTGAAACAAGCCTAAACGAGCGCGCAAGTTTCCTTGAGCAAAAGTCACTGGAAAGCGTGTTTCTTCCTATGGGCCTTTTTGAGAGTGGGCCTGCAATTTTTTCTTCCGTTGATCCCATGCAGTGGTTTGGGGAAGTCAATGAAAGTACTTCTATCTAAATCAGGCCCCGAGTGTCCTATGGCCAGCGAAAAAAATGTTGGATATTTTCTGGGTTTGGGCGAAATGTCCGCCACCTCTTTTTGGTGCCATGAGCTATCGATGGGGCCTCGACCTCCCTCACAACTACTACTTGGCCTCTTTCTCAACAGAGGAAGACCTGACCAGGGCGCTCACGGGGGGCCATGGATGGTTCAGGATCATTATTTAGTGGTGCGCCTTTGGGAGAGCTCCTTCATCCCTCATGCTGCTGCAATCCAGAAAGTCTGGGTTTGGGTACGACTTCCTAACCTACCCATGCAATTCTACAATGCTAATCTTCTCCGATGTGCTGCTACGCTCTTAGGCCGCCCGGTGCGTCTTGACCCGAACACAGAGCACAAGGTCCGAGGATAATTTGCTCGCTTGTGTGTTGAGATTGATCTATCGAAACCCTTGATCGGGGAGATCATAATCAATGGTATGGCTCAAAAGGTGGAATACGAAGGTCTCCACTCGATTTGCTTCGCATGTGGACGGTACGGACACCTCAAGGAGAGCTGCTGCTATAACCCAGAACCGGGTGCTACCCTGCCGGAAGAACCGGGTGCCAATCAGCCGGAAGAAGGAACCGACAAGGGCCCTATCGGGGAACATCGAGAAAACCCTAGGGTTGCCCCAAGACAAGATCTGAACCATCCAAAAGTTGATGGAGATGCCCTTGGCCCTTGGATGGTTGTTGCCAAAAAAGGGAGGACAACAAAGCTGATCCAGGAAAGGAAAGCATCCCAAACCGAAAATAGGTTTGACAGCCTGAGGTTGGCAGGTGAGGAGTCACGTGAGGAGAAAGAATCAGCCTCTCCCTCCAACAGTCCAATCTTTGGCGCCCAAACCAGTTGGGAAAGAAGAGGCCCCCCAAGAAATACTAAGCCCACAAAAGCCCCCACCAACAAGAAGCCCATTGTAACAGCCCAAGCTAAGATAGGATCGATCCTTGCTACTAAGCGTGCCCGAAATGAGGACTCGGTCTTGGGCTCCAAGATTGAGGCAGCCTTTACAAGACTTTGCAAGAACAAGGAGAATTCTAACCCCAATGCTCCCCCCCCCCCCTTGCCAATCCAGAGAAGAGAAGGAACCCCCACCACGAACACTACTCCGGCCAAAAAAGCAGCTGCTCCCGAAGGCACATCTGAAGGCGGGAATAGCTCTACGAATGGCGGAGACCACCACTCGGACCCTCCTGATCAGGATGCGCACATGGAGGCTGATGTGGAGATGGAAATACAACGGGCTAACCCAGGCCTTGAAGAGACCAAACCTAACAGCTCTCCGGAGGCAATGGTTGCCCCCCAGGAGCAAGAGAATTGTTGCTGATGCTGGGCTCTCCGCCAGCGGCTTCGCCTCTACCCCCCTGTCTATTTAATGATTATTAAAACCATTGTGTGGAATTGTTGTGGTGCCTGGAAAAAGGGTTTTCTTAGGGTTATGAAATTTCTTATCAGATCTCATAATGTTAGCTTGGTTGCGTTGTTAGAAACGCAGATCAGCGGAAGGCAAGCAGATACAGTATGTCGCAAGCTTGGACTAAAATACTACCGCGTCGAAGCCAAAGGGAGACGAGGAGGCATCTGGCTACTCTGGGACCCAAGCTTGACGATATCCATTCTGGCGTTCAGAGACCAATACCTCCATGTGGAGGCATCCTGCCTTGGGCAATTGGTGTCTCTAATCATAGTAGTCTATGCCTTACCCCCAGTGTCTGGAGCTGAACCATATGGGGAGGAGATAGCCTCTCTAGCGCCTTCATCCCCAACCCCGTGGATTATATCTGGCGACTTTAATGCTATAACTACCTTGGAGGAGAGGAAGGGGGGATCTGGGGGCTTGCGTCCACATGATAGGCGGTTCCTCGGATGGATCAATAAACATGGTTTAATTGACATGGGGTTCTTTGGTTGCAGGTTCACTTGGTCGAGAGGCATTAACACAAATACTAAAGTGTCTAAAAGGCTGGATAGAGCACTTTGTAACGAGGAATGGCGCATTAGGTGGCTGGAAGGTTCTGTCCGGCATCTAGCACGCTACCAATCGGACCACAGTCCCCTGCTCATCACCTTCTCCGACGAAGATGAGGGGAATAGGAGACGGAGACCTTTCAGGTTTCAAGCTATGTGGTTCAATCACCCCACATTCATGGAACTTCTCCAGAATAAATGGGACACAAAGACGGACCTGATCGAAGCCCTTGAGAATCTCAAAAGAGAGCTTTTGAAATGGAATGTGGACGTCTTTGGCCATGTGGAGAGCAGGAAGAAGCGGTTGTGGGCCAGACTTAATGGTCTTCAACAGGTCTTGACTGTCAACCCCAACGGTGGCCTAACTCGACTTGAAGAAAAGCTGAAGATGGACCTCGACCAAGTTTTGCAACAGGAAGAAATCTTATGGCTCCAGAAGTCCCGCGAAAAGTGGATTACCCAAGGGGATAGAAACACGAGGTACTTCCATACAACTACTCTTGTTCGGAGGCGAAGAAATAAGGTGGAATGTCTGAAGAATGGGGCTGGAGATTGGGTAGCTGAGAAGCCGGAGCTCGAACAGATGGTGCTCAGTTTCTACCAAGACCTCTATTCGGAGGAGCCGAGGAGTAGTGGAGATCAAATGCCGATGGGTATGTTTGAAGCTTGGAGTAATGATGAGATCGAAAATTGCTCTCGGCCTGTTCGGGAGGAGGAGATATATGCTGCCCTGTTCCAGATGACCCCACTAAAAGCACCTGGGATAGATGGCTTTCAAGCTATCTTCTACCAACGTTGCTGGGGTTTAGTAAAGCAACCCCTTGTTGAGTTTATTGAGCAAGCCTTTTCTACAGGTCAGGTACCAGCCCAGCTAAATGAAACTCTCCTGGTGCTCGTGCCGAAAATACCCAACCCAGAGACTGTTAGCCAATTCCGGCCCATCTCTCTTTGTAACGTGCCGTACAAGCTGCTCACAAAAATTGTGGTGAATAGAATCAAGGAAAAGCTACCGCACCTAGTAGCAGACACTCAGGGGAGTTTTGTCCCGGGGAGGCAGATTACTGATAATATAGTTATCCTCCAACAAGTGTTACACTCTATGCGCAGACGTAGAGGTGGAAAAGGGTGGTTGGCCATAAAAATCGACCTAGAAAAAGCATACGATAGGCTAAATTGGGACTTTGTTGAGGAAACCCTCCGAGATGTACGCTTACCGGATAAGCTAGTAAACCTCACCATGACATGTGTTAGAGGGGCTAGCATGAGGGTGCTTTGGAATGGGGATTTGACTCCGCCCTTCAAACCCTCTCGTGGGGTGCGACAAGGCGACCCAATCTCTCCCTACATTTTTGTGTTATGCATGGAAAAATTGGCGCAGTGGATCAAGTTATCAGTTGCTCGCAAAACCTGGAAATCTAATAGACTTGGAAGGGGAGGGCCGCCCCTCTCCCACTTATTTTTTCCAAATGATATTGTGTTGTTCGCAGAGGCATCTCTCGATCAAGTCGGAGTAATCAATAGTGGGCTGGAAGCTTTCTGTCGAGCCTCTGGGCAGCGGATAAGTAACCTAAAGTCCAGAGTCTTCTTCTCCAGAAATGTTACTGAACCTTTGAGGAGAGACTTGAGTAGGGCCCTGGGAATCGAGCAGACAATGGACCTGGGTAAATACCTTAGGGTCCCGACCATCCATGCTCGAGTGAACAAGAACACCTATAGCTACCTTGTGGAAAAAGCCCAGTCTCGGCTATCCGGTTGGAAGGGTAAGCTCCTAACTATGGCTAGACGAATCACCCTCACGAGATCGGTCCTTGCATCGGTGCCAACATACGCCATGCAAATAACCCACCTCCCAGCTACCATTTGTGAGAAACTCGATCGCATTAATCGAGGGTTTATATGGGGTGATACGGAGGAGGTGCGCAGGATGCACCTAGTTGGCTGGGGAGATGTTTGCCGCCCTTGGCACCTTGGAGGACTGGGCATACGGAAAGCCAAAGAGATGAACCAGGCTTTAGCTATGAAGCTTGGATGGAGATTCCTCAAGGAAACAAAAGCGACGTGGGCCCAAGTCCAGGAGCACAAATACTGCAAGAAACACCCCAGGCAGATTGTGGCCTACCCAAATGGAGATAAGTCAAGCGTATGGAAAAGCATGATAAAGGTAATAGCCCAACTACGTGCGGGCCTCTGCTGGTCTCTTGGTGACGGAAGCAGGACTGATTTTTGGAGGGACTGCTGGCTTGTGAACACAGGTCCACTTGATAAAGAAGCCATCAACATCCCCATATCAGAGTTGGGAAAGAAGGTGAGTGACTACTGGATCACTGGCCAGGGATGGGATTGGGGAATGCTCAGAGGCATCATCCCTGAGGATTGGTTGCCCAAACTTGAGGCCCAGTTCATAGACTCGACAGGAAGGCTGAAGGATACTCTTGCCTGGAAATTTTCTGAGTCCGGGGAGTTCACTGCTAGATCTGCTTATCTCTCTCTCATTGGAGAGGAGAGTAGGGGGAATGAAGAAAACAAAGCCTGGAACAGGATCTGGAGACTCCCTATCCCTGAGAAAATCTGGGTGTTCCTTTGGAAATGCAAAAAGCAAAGGCTTCCAACAAACTCGGAGAGACAGAGAAGGAAGATAGCTCCCAATCCTTACTGCCAACGATGCAAAAGCACCCCGGAATCAATGCTCCACCTTCTCCGGGATTGCCCTCAGGTTAGGTACCTATGGAGGAAAATTGTACCGAGCGAAGCGCACCATGCCTTCTTTTCTATAGAGTTTGATGCTTGGTTGAACTGTAACATCAAGCTTGGGGTGAAACTGGAAGGTGTGCCATGGAGTACTCTCTTTTCAACGCTATGTTGGTGGGTATGGCGTTGGAGAAATGAGGCCATATTTGACAACAGTTCGTTCCCAGCCTTTTAGCTTGCCCTGCCCATCCAGCAAGCCAAGGAGTTTGCGGCCGCCTGGGCGGATCACAATACCCAGTTTGCAAGTCCTGCATAAAGAGAGGAGACCCCAGTTACTTGGCAGCACCCGAGGGAAGGATGGTATAAACTGAACACTGATGGGGCGTCCAAAGGAAACCCGGGTCCAGCCGGGGGAGGGTGTGTGATTAGAGATAACTGCGGGGCATAGTGCGTTGGTTTCGTCAATAATACAAGTGAATGCAACTCCTTTGCCTCTGAGCTTTGGGCGGTGTGGCGAGGACTAAGCCTTGCCTGGAGTAGACGATACACCAAGATTGTGATTGAGACAGACTCGACTGGAGTGGCGAGCTGTCTTGCCAAGGGCGTGGGGAGGGAACATCCGCTCTTCGCCCTTGTGAGTTCGTGTAGAAGCCTCATCAAACGTGATTGGCACGTCGAGGTCGAGTGGTGTTACAGGGAGGGCAACCAGCTTGCGGATTCGCCCTTTGTCTTTCCCTCTTGGTTTTCATGTTTTGGAACAACCCCCAAGTGGAAGTATTCAGCTACTGAATATGGACAACCTGGGGGTCGGTACCCCAAGGATGGTCTGTTTGTAAGACTCTTATGCTTTTTTATTCTACGGGCTGCTAGCGCCCACCATTCTCACCAAAAAAAAAAGCTATCGATGGGGCCCCAATCACGTGAACGTGAAGCTTCCTCTTTTTTTTTTTTTGTTGAGGAAAACGTGAAGCTTCCTAGAGCTCTCTCTACTCTGGCTTTCCTTTTCTTGCTTGCAATCCTTTCAGCTGTTTAATTTTCTTCAAAATTTGAAGGGTCCTACTCCTGTTATTTCCATCCCGCATCTCTCTCTTTTTTTCGTTATTTTTAATAATACCGTATTATTAATTATAAAATAAAAATTATTTATAATTGTAGAAAATTTAGATATTCATTGCTGTTAAGTTTTAAGTTAAATATAAATTATGGAGAGTCCTCTATTTAACAAATACCACTAATTAATAATTCTAGAGTCTCTAGACAAGTCCTACTCTCTAGAAAACATCGACTTTACAAGTCCTCTATTTAACAAAATAAAAAGTCGTCAGCCACATAAATGTCAAGTTGGTCAGCTAGTTGGAAAAAGATAATAAATGCATCATCTCACGTAGAAAATGCGAGGAAATTTCAAATTGATCATGCATCTGCATAGACAAACAGATGACTAAAACCAAACATATTTCACTACCAAACACGAAATTGATAGATTTACAAGAAATCCCTAAAAAAAAGATAGATTTACAAGAAGAAAGAACGAGAAGCTGAGGAGATTGTAAAAAAACTAACCAAAAGTCAATGGCAGAACTAGCTATTGCAGCAGCTGCTGACTTGGTATTGAGCTTGTGGGATGCCTTCAAGGAAGATTCTCAGAATGTTCTTCCTTGATCGATTTTTTTTGTATGGACCAATCACAGATTTGTCCAAGTCTTGCATGTGCACAAGTTTCTGGGAGAAGACATTGTCAAATATGCACAAGGACCACTGATTAATAAATGTCTTGGTCAACTAGTCATTGGTTATAGTGACCCTGACGATTTGTAATTTTCAATGAAATTTTTTATTATTGAAAAATCAAAGCCCTCGAAAATGCGAGGAAGTTTCAATTTGATGGCCAATATAAAGGATCCCTTAAACCAACCGCTATCAAGCACTAAATTGATAGAAAGAGTGCACTAAATGGCAGAACTAGTTTTTACGGCAGCTGCTGCTGCTATTGCAGCTGTTGACTTAGTATTGAAATTGTGGCCTGCCTTCAGTTCCATGTTGCAACCCGACTTGGACAGCATTCGGAGCAGGCTCGAAACAATGAAGTCCTTTCTGAGAGACTCTGAAGGTAGAGAAGCGGATCAGAACGAGCAAGGCAGGAAACGGGTGCTCGACATCCGCAATTTGGCCTACGAGATAGAGGACATTGTCGAAACGTTCCTGCTGGAAGTTCCTCAACACTATCACCAACACGGAGTCACCTTGAGAGCTCTCCGGCTCTTCTCTTCGGCTGTCAATAAAGTTGATGCCAAGATCAAGGATATGCGGGACTTGTATTCCCTCCTGCGCTTCCCTTCTGACCCTCCATATGTTGCTTCTCCTGTGGCCTACCAGGTTCTCGGGGAGGATAAACTTGTCGGAATTGATCGGAGAGCAAGAAAGATTGAGCATGCCATTTTGAAGGGGGGCCCGCAACTTGCTGAAGTAACAGTGGTTGGACCTCACGGTTCAGGTAAAACTAGTGTCTTGAAGGAAGTGTTCAAGAGGGTAAAGGGTAAGTTTAAGCGCTGTGTTTGGATCGACGTCCAAAGCACTTCCAACTCTAAGCCCATGTTGGAGACTGTGGTGGCAAAGGTGGGGGCAGCGGTGGGAAGATGGAGATGGCCACGGGTGCCACAAGAAATGGGTGCCGGAGATAGGCTTGTATATCTCTTGCGCAAGAAGAGATATGCCCTTTTCTTCGATGGCATTCCGAGGAAGGTTATTTGCAGGGATGTCATTCCCCTATTACCGAATGATCTGAAAGGCAGTAGGGTCATCATTTCAGGTCACGAACAAGCAACTACCTATTGTGGACATCTCAGCAGATCCGTGCACGAGGTTGAGAGCTTAACTTCGGAAGAGAACTGGAGGCTCTTGTGTAAGATTGCCTTCCCCGAGGGAGAGTGTCCTCAGCACTTGGTTGAGTGGACGAGGAAGCTCCTAAAGAAATGCGAGGGGTTGCCTGTTGCAATAGTTGTTGCTATGGGCTGTCTTTTGTCAACCAAACTTAATAGTCCAGGAGAGTTCGAGAAGTTGCACGACAGCATCGGCCACCAGCTTGGAGCTGATGTTGGCAACATTTTGCTTCCCAGCTATAACCGACTCAACCACAACAAGAAGTGTTGCTTCTTGTTCTTTAGCAACTTCCCCGAAGGCCATTCTGTCACTCGAGGAAAGCTGATCCGGTTGTGGATAGCAGAACGCTTTGTAAAGGAGGAGAGTCCGAAGACCCTGGAAGAGGTGGCCGAGGAGTACCTCAATGAGCTCGTCCAGATGGGCTTGGTTCTTGTCAGCGAGAGGGACTGCCAAGGGAATGTCAGGAGTTGCGGGGTCCACAATCTGGTGCGCGGGTTCATACTTTCCAAATTCGAGAAGGAGGAGTTCTGCTCGGTCCTCCCAAGATCAGGCACTGCTTCCGCAGAAAAAATCCGCCGAATGCCTCTTCAGAAAGTTGGCAGCGGCAGCTTTCTGATCAGAGAGAATTTGTTTCGTGTCCGAAGCCTTATGATGTTCACATCGGACTCATTGCCTAGGAATCCACTGGGAAAATTTGGCCTTTTAAGGATCCTAGATTTTGAAGATGCCAACTTGCAGGACTTCCCGGAGGAAATTGTGAAACTCAGAAACCTCAGGCATTTGAGTCTGAGAAACACAGAAGTGAAGAAAATTCCAAAGTCCATAAAGAAGCTCCAGAGTCTGGTGACTCTGGACATCAGGCAAACTCTCATCACCAACTTGCCTAGTGAAATTAGTACGCTTCAGCAATTGGTTTACCTTCTGGTTAGTCACAGGGGCTCAAGCTTGGAAGGAGTAGAGGTGGTTCCTGACATCAGGCAGCTGAAGTCTTTACAAAAGCTGTCACTCGTGAAGGCGAACAGGAGCAACTGGAACAGCTTCACAGACAAGCTCAAGTCCATGACCGAGCTCAGGAAGCTTGGCGTCTCTGGGTTGTCAATGGAAGGCGGGAAGGCCTTGTGTGAATCACTGGTCGGAATGAGGAAACTCGACTCCTTAAAGGTAATATCAGCTTCCCACCAAGAGGAAGAGCTCGTGAACCTGGACAGCCTGGGACCCCAGTTTCCTTGTCCCATCAGGAGCCTGTACTTGGCGGCGCACCCCCCGTGTTGGATTAGCTCGCTGGACAGCCTGGCCAAGCTGCATCTCCAGCGGTCCCGGATGACAAGCAGCCAGCTAGAGGTGCTTCAGGCGCTTCCATGTCTGGTCAAGCTCAAGCTATCTGAGGATGCATACGCCGAGTATGAGCTGGTGGTGAAGGCAGACGGGTTCGGAAACCTGAAGATGCTCGAGCTTGAAGATTTGAGTCTATTAAAGATGGTCGTGATGAAGCCTGGAGGCATGCCTCAACTCAAAAAGCTCGTCATTAGGGGATGCAAGAAGGTAGATGTTTGTAGGGGACTTACGAACTATAGAAGCCTGCAGTTTCTCCCCTTTGATATGCCTAATCCTATATTACTCGCGTAACATTGAAAGCCACAAAAACTCATTTGTATTCTTTGATTTTGCCAGTTTGATAGCCGACTAGTAGACAATGATGCAAGTAGGTTCTGTTTCCTTGCCAAATCAATACAAGGAGTTCTTCCAAGAAGGAAGATTATCTAAAACTAATAGTCATCCTTTTCATTTTCATATGGTCTGTTTACTCTCTTGGCGATCCAGGTCTTTTCAAGTTCTTTTAACCAGCTCATGAGAAGAAGAAACCCGAAGAGGATAAACCCCCCAGCCATGTTTCCGCCGCCACCACCTCCACCCCCGCCGCCTCCGCCATCAAAACGGGGAGGAAATCCAAACCCTCCATCATCGAGCCTTGGCATCATGACTTTATCTGTAATTAAGAAGATTACTGTAAGCAGCCTAGTAGAACTAGATACAATCATCTAACAGCGGAATCCAAAGTGGAAAATAAGAGAGGTTGAGAAGAAAACTCCACTAGGATGCAAGGGATTCATCAGTTCCATAAGTTATAAGAAAACGTAAAACATCACCAACCCCCTATTGCAAGAAATGATTGTCTAACCCAGGAGGATGGACCGGACAAGCACAATAACTTTGTGCATCACTATATAAGTAAAAGAAGAAAATAAATATATGAGAGAAGTGACTGCCATCAAAAAGCAAATACCTTGTACATAAAATAGTAACTAATATAACCTTAAGCGACTGTGATACCCCGTAAATGATATGTATTGTCTGAAGCTTAAGAACCATTAACTCATCACACTTGATGTAGGAAAAGCATAGGAAATCAAGTTTGAGGTATGTACCTTTGGTTGCTTCTTCCGCGAGCAGTGATTTTTCGGGGCTCTCATGACCAGGATTAATTATGGCTTGAAACTTCTTTTGGTCGGTTTTAGGGTTTGTTATTAGGGTTGGGAAACCTCTTTATAATTTGATGACCAGAGAACAAAAAAGGCAAATTGGGTAATGTTGAATGTCTATTGGGCCAGCCGGTAAGTCCATTGTCCTTAAATTATGATATATCCATGTTCATAGATTAGTTCCATTATACAGCTAAATAAATTATAAATTGGTTTTTTTTATTACCAAACAAGAAATAAAAGAAATAAACTAGCTAGTAACTAATTTTGGGGTTTTAGGCATAGGGGTTTCTTTCTCCCAAACAAAACCATAAACCAAACGAAACGAAGCAATAGAGAAAGGGGAAAAGCAAGGAAGGTCGTTTCCTTTTGGTTGAAACGAATATCCAGGTACCTACTCAACTCATTAATCCAATTTGAATCTGTTAAAATATTTGAATAATAACAACACAAATATTTAACATTAATACATTCTGGATTAGAACTATTAATTAAATTAAAACTGAAACAAGCCTAAACGAGTGCGCAAGTTTCTTTTTGTTGCATGGACCAATCACAGATTTGCCTAGTCTTGTATGTGCGCAAGATCCCTGGAGAAGAGAAATTGTCAAATATGGAGAGTCCTCTATTTAACAAAGACCACTAATTAATTATTGAGGACTTGTCACTTTAGTACCCAGGGAGGAGAACTTGTCACTTTATGGACAAGTCCTCTATTTAACAAAAAAAAAAAAAACTCAGCCACATAAATGTCAAGTTGGTCATCTAGTTGGGAAAAGATAATAAATGCATCATCTCAGAAAATGCGAGGAATTTTCAAATTGATGGCTAAAGGATCATGCATCTGTATAGACAAACAGATGACTAAAACCAAGCACATTTCACTACCAAACACTAAATTGATAGAAGAAAGAACGAGAGGCTGAGGAGATTGTAAAAAAAAAAACAACCAAAAGTCAATGGCAGAATTAGTTATTGCAGCATTTGCAGCTGTTGACTTAGTATTGAAGTTGTGGCCATCCTCCAGTTTTGGAAAAAAATTGAAATAAGTTGGACCTGTTTTACGGTTCTAAAATCACAGAGTACTCAAATGATAATCGGTAAAACTACAAAGCACTAAGTATACTTTTTCCTATAAAATATGGGCTTGGCATAGATAAATGGGACCGGACTGAGACATGATAAACAATGGGCACGCATATAGAAAAAAAAAGAGAAAATCACTGTATATAATATAAAAACGAACGTCAAGAGGAAAAATCCAAATCTTATACTTTCTTATCGAACGGCATGTACTAATTCAAATAAGTTTAAGTTCAAATACTAATATGTATAACAGTGATATAAATTTACCTTCAAAAAAAATCTTGTACTTTCCTGTTAAAATAAAATGTTTAAATCTCTTTTCATACGTAATTTTGTGTTTTAACATATTCAGTTGGTTTTTTAACACGTTATTTAAAAGGCTCATGCAAATGGGGCATACTTTTCACTTTTGGGTTTTTAATATACGGAAATTGTTTATTTTTTCAATAAATTGTATTGTCTCTCGTTATAAATTATAGATAATCGAGTTGCTACTTATTTCATTTAGTATCTGGGATGTAGGAGGTACCTTAGACCGATGATGTTATGGAACTAGTTGACTTGTTGTCTCCTTGTGTCCTGCCAATCAAAATGTCCTCCAGCGAACCCTATTAGCAGTCATTATATGATATTACGTTGTATGAAGAGTCCATGTATGGTATTTCCTTGTAGACATACATGATATGCTAGAAGTCTTTCCTCCTAAGGAATGTCCATTAGGGTTTCGTCCCTAGCTCCTGTATAAATTAACTCTGCTATACTCAATGAAGATACAACGAAGTATTACCGCATATTTCAATCTTTTTGGTATCAGAGCAAAATCTGGAGTACAGCTATTTTCAAGTCTCTTCTTCGTGTACTTGTGATCGAGCCAACACGAACATGACTGAAGCAAGCTCTGCGTTCTCTGGAGGATCTCAGCGAGTCACCACTGACTGGCACGTTGTTACTGGTATGGATCACATGTCTCACTATTATATTCACCCCTCCGATGGTCTAAGTCAAGTTCATGTTGCGGACCAGCTAAACGAAGGGAATTACAGTGAATGGCTCAATGACATGAGCACAGTCCTCTATGCGAAGAATAAGTTCGGATTTGTCGATGGCACCCTACCCAAACCATCGTCAGATTCTGATAAATTCAAGCACTGGGTTCGAGCAGATGCCATGGTACGTGGCTGGCTCAAATCGTCCATGGAAAAAGATGTTAGAAGCAGTGTTAGAAGTGCCCGAACTGCCTGTGAAATCTGGAACGATCTCGCTAAGAGATTTGGAAAGGGGAATGCACCTCGAGCTTATGAGATTCGGAGAGCTATTGCGACCCTCCGCCAGGATAAGCTCAGTGTTTCCACCTACTACACAAAATTGAAGAGTCTTTGGGATGAGGCACAAGACATTGTCCCTCTTCCGACGTACTCTTGCAATGGTTGCACCTGCAATCTGAAGAAGCAAGTGATGGAGATGCTAGAAAAGGAACATTTGTATAATTTCCTTATGGGTCTGGATGACGCTTTTGCAACCGTCAAAACCCAGATACTCAGCAGTCAACCTGTCCATAGTATTGGGATAGCATACCATCTTGTTGCTGAAGATAAACAGCATCGCAACATATCTGCATCTCGTCATTCCTCCATCGAAGCAGCTGCTTTCCACACACAAAATGCTGATTCACGATTTTCTGATTCATCCAGGAATAATGGAGATCTGAAAGGACATCGGCTGAGGTGCTCTTATTGTGGCAAGGTTGGCCATCTTGAAGCTGGATGCTTTGAAATAATTGGAAATCCTCCAGGATGGAGGCGAAACAACACTGGACCTGCAGGCCGCCCTCAGAATGGTGGAAACCCCAATCGGTCCAATCCCAGTAAGCAGCGAGATGCTGCTGGCTCGCGAACACAACCGCGAGCTGCTCAGGTCAGCCATGACGAACAGGCTGCCTCAGGACTCACTCATGAGCAGGTCAATATTTTATTGCGCCAACTAGCAGGGAAGGCCGATTCTGAGCACTTGCCAACTAGCGATCCCAATATCAACATGGCTGGTAAGATTAATTTTGATCAACCATGGGTGATGGATTCTGGAGCTACCGACCACATCACGTATAGCTCGATGTCCCTAGTTCATGAAACAAGTGGAATTGATCATCCACCAGTTAAAATTCTGAACGGCGATGAGATACCCATCGCTGGTGTTGGCAATGCTCGCATAAGTTATTCAATTTCACTGAATAATATGTTGCACATTCCTCTTTTTAATTGCAATTTGTTATCCGTGAGCAGACTTACAAAAAACCTCAATTGTGCAATAACTTTTTATTCCGATTCTTGTGTTATTCATGACTTAACTTTGAGGAGCCTGATTGGAGTGGGTGGGCAACGAGATGGCTTGTACTACTTTGAGGACATGCGAAAGGGGGTGGTGTTCTCGGCTGGATCATGATTGGATGTACAGACTTGGCATCGTCGTTTAGGTCATGTTCCTATTGAGAAGATGACGAAAATTTCTTTATTTTAGAATTTATCTTTCCCTAAGATTGTTGATCACTATAACTCTTGCTTTCGTACGAAACATGCACGTTTTCCATTTCCAAACAGTTATATCAAGTCAAATGGATGTTTTGAGTTAGTTCATTGCGATATTTGGGGACCGCATCGAACACCATCTATATCAGGAGCACATTATTTTCTTACAATTGTTAATGACTTTAGTAGGGGTGTTTGGATATTCCTTATGAAGTACAAGTCTGAAGTGTCACGTCATTTACAAATATTTTGTAACATGGTCGCGAAACACTTTGGCAGCGGCGTGAAGACCATTCGAAGTGATAATGGGTCTGAATTTGGTTCGAATGAGATGAGAAAATATTATGAAGATTATGGCATATTGTGGCAGACATCTTGCACCTACACTCCGCAATAAAATGGAGTTGTAGAGCGCAAACAATCGTCATCTTCTTGAAGTTGCCCATTTGCTAAGGTTCCAGGGAAACCTACCTATGCATTTCTGGGCGAATGTGTTTTGACTGCTGCCTACTTGATTAATCAGACTCCATCTCGAGCTATTCAAAATAAGACCCCATATGAGCTCTTGTTCGGATGGCCAGCACAATATGATCACTTCCAGATTTTTGGGTGCTTAGTGTATGTTCACAATCATACAAGGATGGACAAGTTTGATGAGCATAGTCGTCCGTGTGTCTTCATTGGATACCCATTCAATCAAAAGGGGTATCGAGTCTATGATCCTCACCATAAGAAGTTTATCGTGTCTCGCGATGTTACTTTCATTGAGACGGTTTTTCCATATCAGGATAAAGCCTCACCGCCTACGATAGTTGAGAGGCCAGTTGAAATTGGCCATTCCCCAATTGACCATGATGTTCCTATTGGTCAGCCGACACAGAAAGAAAATAATGGAGAAAATAATGCTCCATCATCGGAAGAAGAACCCAGAGAACAGTCTCTTCCGATATCGGGTGAGTCACAGCCCATTTCGCCTACTTCTGATGAGGTTATCATTCCACAACGGCGTAGTGAGCGTGCACGTCAAACTCCAGCACATCTTAATGATTTTCAAGTCAGTTTACCCCCTTCGCTTGCTCCTACACCACTTACAATGCCATCTCCGTCGCCTACTGCTCCTTCAGGTAACTCAAGTTCATATCCTTTAGCACAATTTATCAGTTATAAAAGGTTCTCATATGCTCACCAGGTGTATTTGACTGTCCTAACTGCTCATGAAGAGCCTCAGTCTTATTTTGAAGCTGTCAAACATGGATGTTGGCGGACACCTATGCAGAAAAAAATTGCTGCTCTCGAGTCAAATCGGACATGGACGTTAGTTTAGTTACCTACTGAAAGAATGCAGTGCATTCAAAATAGGTGTATAAGGTGAAATTCAAGCCCGACCGAACGATTGATAGGTACAAAGCATGACTAGTTGCTCGTGGCTTTTAGCAGATAGAAGGGGTGGACTATCATGAGAAGTTTGCACCAGTGGCAAAGGTGGTCTCCATTCGATGTCTTCTTGCCCTAGCTGTGAAAAAGGGCTGGCTTATACACCAATTGGACGTTGGTAATGCGTTTCTTCACGGTGATTTAATGGAGGAAGTTTACATGAAAGTTCTGCAAGATTTTGCCCGTCGTGGTGATTCGCGGGTATATCAATTACGCAAGTCACTGTATGGTCTAAAACAAGCCTCTCATTCTTGGTATTCCAAATTGACTTCTTGTTTACTGCTATTGGGTTTCCGCCGATCTCGCACGGATCATGCGATGTTCGTGTTTCGCAGCGTCATCAATTGCTGATACTACTTGTTTATGTGGATGATGTCATCCTTGTTGGTGATCATATACAGAAGCTGCAGTCCACGAAGCAATATCTTCATGATAGTTTTGGCATCAAGGACCTTGGTGTTTTGAAATATTTCCTTGGAATTGAGGCGGCTACCACTTCAAAAGGGTTGGTCCTTAGTCAACGAAAATACACCATTGACATTCTTAAAGAATGTGGCAAGGATGATTCCCGACCTGTTCATTTTCCGATCGAGCAAAATTATCGCCTTCACAATGAGGGGGAGGCAGTCTTGGAAGTACGCCACTATAGGCGATTAGTTGGGAAACTATTGACGGTCTTGGAGTTATTGACGGTCACTCGACCAGATATCGCATATGCGGTGAATATCTTGAGCCAATTTGTCGATAGTCTGACTTCTCATCACGTTCAAGCCATCGATTGTGTTTTGCGATACATCAAGACCACTCCTGGACAGGGCATTCTTCTTAATAATTCGCCAAATCTAGAGCTCGTTGCCTATTATGATGCTGACTGGGGAGGTTGCCCCATGACTCGACGTTCCCGAACTGGTTATCTCATGTCTTTTGGAGGTTCACCTGTATCATGGCGGACCAAGAAGCAGCCAGTAGTTGCCCGCTCATCTGCTGAAGCTGAATATCGCGCCATGGCTGTGGCTGTCAGTGAGATCTTATGGCTGCGCTGGTTGTTTTATGAGTTGGGCATTCGATTTTGGCGTCCCACTCCGTTATGACAACCAGGCTGCTCTACACATCACAATGAATCCGGTGTATCATGAATGGACAAAGCATGTTGAGATGGACTGTTATTTTGTTCGTGAACGCGTTGAATCGTGGGAGATTATGCCGCTCAAGGTCAATACATCATGTCAACTGGCGGATTTATTTACTAAGGCACTTGGTCAAGATCGATTTCAGAAACTTATTCGCAAGTTGGGCGTTGTCAATCTCCACGCTCCAACTTGAAGGGGAGCATTAGGAGTCATTATATGATATTACCTTGTATGAAGAGTCCATGTATGGTATTTCCTTGTAGACATACGTGATAGGCTAGAAGTCTTTTGTCCTAAGGAACGTCCATTAGAGTTTTGTCCCTAGCTCCTGTATAAATTAACTCTGCTATACTCAATGAAGATACAGCGAAGTATTACCGCATATTTCAATCTCTTTAAACCCTTCCACGCCATTCATTGAACTTCGGCCTTTTGATAGAAGTTGGTTTTTTTAAATTGTATTACTCCTCAAAAAATAATCATAAAAATAGTTACATTTAGATAATTACATCATGAATAGAACAAAAAATACTTATCAAAGTAGTACTACTTGATAAACATTGTCTCGCTCCCTTGATCAAAAGAGAATCAGCCAAAGAGATCCCCATACCACGCAGCTTTGTACGAATAATCACCAAAGCAGGTAACCAAATGTACATCCTCCTAGAGGACCACCAAATCAGACCACTCCAACCAAAAGGAAGTTAAAATAGTCACCATGCAGAAGTTGATTTAATTAATTTGAGAGATTCCCATATAATTAAGAGCAAACTGATCCCCAAACGAAAATGATTCGTCCATATATTCAGTAAACTATGACAAAAATAAATGAAGAGCAAGCAAGTTGCAACAAAGTTATTCAATTGATTATCGGCTTCAATTTTTTTTAGGGATAAAAGTGGCGCGAAGCTTATATTAAAAATGAGTTACAAAATAATAAAGAAAAATACAGACATAAGACAAAAAATCTAAGTAGAAAACGAAAGTCAGTCCGATGACATGAGGGTGGCACAGGTGGGGGAGCGATGGGCGGTCAATAGAGCACAAAGGCCAGTGACCAAGGCAGAGTTCTGCCGAAGCAAGCTTCGGCCAATAATCTCGAGACACCGTCAAGAGGGCATCTGAATACATACAAGAAACACTCATATGAGAGCCAAGGTCGACGTGAATCGACCAAGACAAGGTTCTTCACCCATAACCATCGATCAGGCAATAAGATTTGAAAGGGTCACAGATCAGAAGAAATACAATCCAAGCAAATGCATAAGTAGAAATTGAAAGAGCGAAAGTCCGACGCAACCACTAAACACGTGTGACTCGAGAGCAATAACAAACACACATAGACAAAGTCAACCAACGAAGGCAACAAAGACGAAAAATAAATAATTAAAAAGCGAAGCAGTAAGAACAGAGAATTGACCAGGGAGGAGATCAGAGGTGACCATCCTCCCCGGGGACCGCCGGTGACCTAAAAAAAGCCCAGTCGTGGAGATCAGGCCATGCGAGATGGAAGCGGGCCTTGGGGCGTTGAGCGGTGGAGCTAGGAGCTGGGCATCGAGCTGCGTCGGGAGGGGAGTGGCATCGAGGAGGGAGATATGAGGCAAACGATGGAGAGGTGAGTGATAGGAGAGCTTGGGCAAGCGACAGAGACTAACCAAGCTTGTCGACAGAGATCGGAGAGATAAGGTGACGGAGAGGAGATAGGAGTTAACGGAAGCAGTGACGGAGACTGAGGGCTGAGGCGACGGAAGCAATGATAGTGACGGAGATCGGAGGCGACAGATGAGGTGACGGAGATGGAGATCGAAGGTGACGAAAGCAGCGACATGGTGGTGGTGGTGGTGACGGTAATGGTGATGGTGGTGGTGGTTGTGGGCAGGCGGCGGCAGAAGGATAAAGAGGGTAATAAACCTTAGATAAAAGCTCTCAATGGGAGAGAGAGAGAGATCATGATTTGCTAAATTTAGCGAAGGAGAGTAAATTCACAGCGCCTGATTATTGGCTTCAACTTGGAAGTCCATGCACATGTCCGTATGATAGCGCGACCGAGTTAATCGCACCTCGACTCCAGCGACCCCCAGCCCGACCAGCGACCCCGCTAACCCTAACAGGAATCCGACCGTTGGCGACCCCCCACCCAAACCGGCCTCCCGCTACTCCATAACGCTCCTAGTTGGATTTGCCTTTCCAGGACCAAATCTGCTCCCGCTAAAATGGGCTTCTCTGGGGCATCTGAATGGACAATTGTGATTCGGTCCAAACCTTTATAATTCTTTGCAAAAAGATCCAGACCAAAATCGAGAACTATTTTTCGAGCAATTTAAGACCCGATCACGAAATTTTTTTGCCGCAGGAAATTTCCAAAAAATTATTGAGTTTAGAAGATCTCCCGCAAAGTTCCGCTTTTCACAACACAGCTCTGTGGTAATCGGGTATTTCAATTGACTCAAATTATCATTAGTTAATCCAAAACTGTCGATCATTGTATTCGATATTGTTTTGGTAAATCAGAATTAGTCAATCTTCATAGATAGTAAGTAGTTGGTTCATACCTGATGCAATTGATGATTGCTTGGCAGTTTAGTGAAGTTAGGACATGCTTGTAATTTGAACAACGGATAACCTAAGAAACTAGTGTCTTGAGTTTATTTTTTATAAGTTTATTTTTGACACCTCCGAAGGAAACTGGTCATGCACTTCAATCCCGAAATCTCCATCCCAACCTAGAAATGAACCTCCATACAACATATTCCTTGTCGGATTAGCTGATCGATGACCTAGTACGGTACTGGTATGCTCTAAATGATAATATAAAAATGGTTCTAAATTACACACTATGCAGACGATAACATATAAGATAGCTTCTAAATGTCGCAGTGAGTTTTTCTCTCTAATTGTCCGTTCAGACTTTGACTCTATTTTTAGTTTTTTTCCCCCTCTCATTATTATTCTGTAACTTTTCTTTTATTTAGTAATAAAGTTTCATATTCATAAAAAAAATATAAGATATTATTCTCGTAAACGAAAGAGTTTGTCTGTATTGAAAAGTCGAATTGTTTCCACGGTAGAGATGAAATGCCTTTTTTCAATAATAGTCCTCTGAGATCCCAGAGTACCAGACAGGTGATGCTCATGCTGTAGCCTATTTCTTGTGTTTATCTTATGCAATTAACAAATTGTGCGATTAAGAAAAATCTGGAGAGTTTCCAATATATCAGTCACTCCCCTATTCAGACAAATTCATAATCTTTATGTAAACAAATTATTGAACTAAAATCACCCTACGATATTAGAACAAACTTAACCGCAGGACTTAGCATTGACTTGAACTTTCTAGCTTGAAGTGACCGCTGCTTGCTTCCAGCGTCCTCAATCGGGGTTCCAATAATATCTATATCCCAATGATGTACATGACAAGTTTGGTATCCAACACATCTCATTTGAATCCGACAAATTCAACCTCTTTCAAGAGTTGATGCGTGCAAATCCTAGCCTTCACAGCTTTTACCTTTTTATTGGTCGGAACACGTTTTCCCGAGACAAAACCAGAACCTCAAAATTAGTACGAGATGAATATATAACATGGGGGAGATTCCACGGGGACAAGGGTAGTTCCCAAATTTGGGGACTAAAGAAGAGATTGTGACAATTTAGGTATTAATAAAATAGTTAAAGATAAAATTAGAAAACTAATTAAAACAAAAGGGGAGATAGAAATTAGCTGGCATACTTTTTTATGGAAAAACTAAAAAGGTAAAAAAAATAAAACCAATTTCACATAGAAAAAGGAAGGGACTCTTTTTTAAATTATTGTGAAGTTAAAAAATCCTACAAACTACCAGATTTTTTTAAATAAACTCAAAGAACCAAAAAATAAAAATTTAATAGAAAATCAATATCACTAAATTCGAAAACCAATATTACTACATTCGGAAACCAATATCATTGCATTTAGAAACCAATATCATTGCGTTTAGAAACCAATATCACTACCTTCAGAAACCAATATCACTATATTTGAAACCAATATCACTACGTTCAGAAAACCAATATCACTACGTTCGGAGACCAATATCACAATGTTTGGAAACCAATATCACCACATTCGAAAATCAATATCAACACATTCGAAAACTAATATATCACCACGTTTGAAAACCAATATCACTACGTTCGAAAACCAATATCATTATAGACAAGAACCAATAGCATTACTTACTCAAATCAATATCATTACAGACTCGAACCAATATTAGTACATACTCAAACTAATATCATTACAGACTAAAACTAATATCATTAAAGACTAAAACCAATATCAATACGTACTCAAACCAATATCAGTACAGACTAAAACCAATGTCATTAGAGACTAAAACCAATATCAATACATACTCAAACCAATATCCGTACAGACTAAAATCAACATCAATATAGACTTAAACCAATATCAATACATACTTGAACCAATATCATTATAGACTAAAATCAATATCATTACATACTCAAACCAAACAAAAGAGGTCACGAAAATTAATATCACCACATTCGAAAATTAATATCACCACATTCGAAAACCAATATCACCATAGTAAAAAACAATGTCAATACATTCGGAAACCAATATCGATACATTCGGAAACCAATATCGATGCAGACTAAAATTAACATACTAAAACTAATATCAATACAGACTCAAACCAATATCATTACATATGAAAACCAATATCACTACAGACTAAAACCGATGTCAATACGTACTCAAACTAATATCAATACATACTCAAATCAATATTATTAGCAATTGAAACTAATAACAGTACAGAGTAAAACCAATATCATTATAGACCGAAACCAATATCAGTATGTACTCAAACTAATATTATTATATCTAAAAATCAATATTAATACATACTCAAATTAATATCATTAGCGACTAAAACCAAAATCATACAGACTAAAATCAAGTCAAGTACTCGAGAAAATCTTAGAGGAGCTCGATCTCATCCTCGTCGGTCCACGGCCGCTAGAACAGCCGTCGTATCTCGTCCAGCAGGAGGGACTTCCGGTCGAGCTGCAGCGGGGAGGGGAGGACGACCACGTCATAGGAGGTGGGGTGGAGGTCTTCCTCGTCGTCGTCGTCCATAATCTCGGGATCGTTCTCGAGGTCGTCATGGGACTGGGACGATCGGTCGTCATCGTCGAGATCGAAGACGGCATCGTGTTGCTGAGACGCCATTGGATTTGGGGGAGATTGGATGTGTGAGAGAGAGAGAGAGAGAGAGAGAGAGAGAGAAGGAGAGGAAGAGACGTGGGAGATGGTGAGTTGTGTTTAAAAAGGTTAAAATAGATGGGGTGGAAAACCTAGTTGGAATGAGACGGGTAAAAGGTCAAAAGTACCCTTGATAGATTAATGGCCCTTGGATTTGCAGAAACTGTTTTAAAATCAAATCTAATGGTATATATTTAAGTCCCCACCTATGGACAATTTTTCTTTAATCCCCACTCAATCCATTCTCATATAACATCCACGAGAACTTTGTATGCCAACTAAAACGGACACCTCGTTAAACAACTTCATAAAATATTCCCTCCCAAAAATTGATAGTTGTACATCCTTACGAATTTTTGCACGTCTACCATAACTGTTAAGCAAAGTATACAAATTCAACCAAATTCATTGAATCAAGTATGAGACATATTTATTACTTTTACGAATTTTTGCACGTCTACCATAACTGTTAAGCAAAGTATACAAATTCAACCAAATTCATTGAATCAAGTATGAGACATATTTATTACTTTGAAGATAAATCTTTTCAAGAGTGGAGACGCTTCGATCCATGAGCCAAAGCAAATGAGGCTCTCTGCCATAATTATTGTAGCTTGAAATAGTTAAATGCTTGAGATTTCTTAAAGTAGATATTTCAATGGGCCGTCAGAACTCCTATATGATCACAATCAATATCAAGACATGTTAAATTTTAAACCATTATTTACCAAACAGTAGAAATAAATTGAGTGATGCATGTAGACTAAACTGGTTGCAGTAGCCTTGAACACCCAACGAGAGGGTTACTATTTGAGAAAAATATCTTGTGAACACATAAAATTTGTCTGATAAAAAGTCATAAAAATGACCCGATACCACATTTCATTGAGTTGTAGTGTGCACTTGAGAGGCATGCTTGTCACTTGATTTTGTATGTACTTGAATGAAATGAGATTCGGTGTAGTAATCTAAAAAATATGGAAGTCAACGCAATCTTGTATCTCCAAGAACTTCAACCAAATGTGACTATCTACTTTAAGATTCGTAAGACCATCTGAACTTATAACACAAAGTAAATCGAGTAAAGGACAACATTCTAAAAAGTGCTTGATGTCCTCGTCGGTCACGTTCACGCATTTTAGCCGGAGATCCGTAAGCGAAGTGCATCTAGGCAAGCCAATATCTCGCGATCTCAATCTTTTTTTATCACAGGGAATTGGCGGAAATAGGTACTTCGGGAATGGATACCCTCCGACAAAGTTAGAGATATCCAAGTTAAACTTTTTGACTTTTTTGTCATTGCAAATTAGGCTCATTTGTCAAATTGGGAATATATGTCAAGGGGTTGATCCGGTATGCTCACGTGGTAAGAGATGCTAATTTTTGTTAGTTTATCACCTGGATAGGAATTGAGGACTTGGTTGACCTGATGAATGAACTTGGTCTCCTCGATTAGAACCTGGTTGACCTGATGAATGAACTTGGTCTCCTCGATTAGAACCTGGTTGACCTCAGTTACTAATCAGCTCCTCTCCTCCGATGAAGCCTTCCGTCTAAGTCGGAGCACAAACAATGAGCATAAGCAATTAGAGAAAGTTTTCCGCCAGTGGATTGAATAAGCAAACATGTATCATAAAAACATATAATCTACCTATCAAAAGAAAAAAAAGACACTCTATTAAACAGCTCTTAAACAATTTAGAAAAGGTATTAGAAAGCATACTACATAGTCAGGAAAATATTTAGGCTTTTTCAAAGAATTGAACAATAAAGACAGATAATTGATCAATTGTTCCGCTGTTGCTAGCTACTTCAAGAAACATATCATAATTTTTTTCAACCTGTAAAACCAGTAACTAATACAAGCTTAAACGAGTGTTGAGGTATAAGAACCAGTAACTGATCATAATTGATGTAGAAAACGCATAAGAAATCAATTTGAGGTATGTAGTATGTAACTTTGGTTGCTTCTTCTTCCTCCACGAGCAGTGATTTTTCCGAGCTCTTATCACTAGGATTGATTAGGGTTTGAATTCTTTTTGTCTGGTTTAGGGTTTGTAATTAGGTTGGGAAACGTCCTTATAATTTGATGACCAGAAAAAGGAAGTGGATTCGGTCCTGGATGTGTAAAATACTAGGACAATTGTGGGAGATATAATAGTTTACTACGTTATGATAGAATGATTCGTCCAGTTATGATTGAATGGTTCACTCAGTTATGATAAAATATTTTTACGGAACCGTCCCAAAAAAATTGGGATCGCGGCCGGGATAAAAGGGGTTGGATAAAATGGTTCGCCCAGTTATGATCGAATGATTCGTCCAGTTATGATAAAATGGTTTCACGGATAAAAGAGATTGGATAAAACAGATCGTCCAGTTATCATAAAATGGTTCATTGAGATATGATAAAATGGTTTACTCTCCAGGATCGTACTGGAAAGGTTATTCCGGTACCAAATCTGGTCCCAGAAAAAAAAAGGCAAATTGGGTAATGTTGAGTGTCTATTGGGCCAATCGGGAAGTCCGTTGTCTTTAAAATATGATATATCCATGTTCATAGATTAGTTCCTTTATATTTTCATTACCAAACAAGAAATAAACTAGCCAGAATCAAACAGGAAACGAAAAGAAGGTAGTTGATTTTGGGGTTTTAGGCATCGGGGTTTCTTTCTCCCCAAACAGAACCCTTGGCCTATAAACGAAACAAAACGAAGCAATATAGAAAGGGAGAAAGGTGTACGCTAAGATTAATCCAGTTTGAACGTATTAGATGATTTGAATGATGTTAAATTCATTTAATAAATATTTAATATTGATATATTTTTAATGACTAGAATTCTTAATTAAATTAAATAATGAATAATGTTGGTTTAAGTGCATTTATTAATAGGTATTCGTTTCCTGTTACAAACGAATAATGTGCATGAAGATTCTCAGAATCGTTCCGCCTTGATCGATTTTGTTGCTTGGATCAATCACAGATTTGCCAAGTGTTGCATGTGCACAAGTTCTCGGGAGAAGAGACATTGTCAAATATGGACAATTCCTCTATTTAACAAAGACCACTGATTAATAATATTAATTAGGACTCTTATAATAAAATAATATTAATTAAATTTAAGACCAAAGAGGCGGTCAGCTTGTAATGAAAAAAGGAGGAGGAGATAATGCATCATCTCACGTATACATGAATGCCAAGTTGGCCACCTAGTTTGGGTTTCATATTCCGGATACCAAATCATTAGCTAATCGATTAACAACATTTTCAAGTCTCGTATGTGGGAGGAGAACTTGTCAAGTATGGACAAGTCCTCTATTTTTTTTTAAAGTCATCAACTAGTTGGGAAAAGATAATGCATCATCATCTCACGTATACATAAATAAATGTCAAGTTGATCAACTAGTATTTTTTTTTTTTGAGAAATCAAACATACTTTATTAAAATTAGGTTGGAAAGTCGGCATACAAAAGATTATCAAATTTTACAGGAGGACGAGAAATCCAATCTCTAGGAAAAAAAACCTAATCTAGTAGATTTACAAACCCAATCAGCTACTTGATTTTGCAAACGAGCAACAAGACTAATATTACAAAGAGGTAAGAGTTTGAGTTTATCCCTAAGGTCTAGGACAAGGGTCTCAACTTGCTAGTTAATGCAAGGCGAAGGATCAGTCAAGAAGGTATGAGCAAGTCTGCAATCAGTTTCAACGATGACCAGCGACCCGCTGTAGTTGTAGTGCACAAACTGGAGGGGAGGAAGCTTTGATAAGTGATGTCTGACTAGAAACAAGTTGGCCTTCTGAGTTTCTAACAACGAATGCCAGACCCGAAAGGAGAGAGTCTCCAATCCAGGAGGCATCAATATTGATCTTCAAGGTTCCTTTCGTAGGAGCACACCAAGAAGACTGATTTCTATGTTCCACAGCTTCAAGTCTGCAACTGGTACCTGCATATATCAAAAATTCAGAACATAAATGGGAAGCTTGTGCAGCAATAATAATAGGATCAGGTTCTAAATCTATAAAAAAAATTATTCCTAGCATTCCAAATACCCCAACACATATAAGCAGCTAAAGAAGTAAGATCAGAAGCATTCCGAGCAGACATAAATTTAAACAACATTCTTAACTAAGTAGAGAAATTATGATGAACATTTGAGTCAAATCAAAAACCAACAGAACTACAATGCCAAGTAGCTCTAGCATGAGTGCATTCAAAAAGGACATGCACAATAGACTCATCAAAATCATTGCAAGCACTGCATAAAGGATTAGGTTTAAGGGTCTTCCTGTGCAAATTTTGAGCTGTTGGCAGCCCATTCCTGGCGGCCCTCCATACCAAGTTCTTGATTCTTGGATGAAACTTCATCTTCCGAAGGGGATCCCACATACCTGGATCAAAAGGTGAAAAGTTAGCAGTAGGTGGAAGAGATGGCCACGGGTGCCACAAGAAAAGGGTGCCGGAGATAGGCTTGTATATCTCTTGCGCAAGAAGAGGTATGCCCTTTTCTTCGATGGCATTTCGAGGAAGGTTATTTGCAGGGATGTCATTCCCCTATTACCGGATGATCTGAAAGGCAGTAGGGTCATCATTTCAAGTCACGAACAAGCAACTACCTATTGTGGACATCTCAGCAGATCCGTGCACGAGGTTGAGAGCTTAACTTGGGAAGAGAACTGGAGGCTCTTGTGTAAGATTGCCTTCCCTGAGGGAGAGTGTCCTCAGCACTTGGTTGAGTGGACGGGGAAGCTCCTAAAGAAATGCGAGGGATTGCCTGTTGCAATAGTTGTTGCTATGGGCTGTCTTTTGTCAACCAAACTTAATAGTCCAGGGGAGTTCGAGAAGTTGCACGACAGCATCGGCCACCAGCTTGGAGCTGATGTTGGCAACATTTTGCTTCCCAGCTATAACCGACTCAACCACAACAAGAAGTGTTGCTTCTTGTACTTTAGCAACTTCCCCGAAGACCATTCTGTCACTCGAGGAAAGCTGATCCGGTTGTGGATAGCAGAACGCTTTGTAAAGGAGGAGAGTCGGAAGACCCTGGAAGAGGTGGCCGAGGAGTACCTCAATGAGCTCGTCCAGATGGGGTTGGTTCTTGTCAGCGAGAGGGACTGCCAAGGGAATGTCAGGAGTTGCAGGGTCCAAAATCTGTTGCTCGAGTTCATACTTTCCAAATTCGAGAAGGAGGAGTTCTGCTCAGTCCTCCCAAAATCAGGCACTGCTTCCGCAGAAAAAATCCGCCGAATGCCTCTTCAGAAAGTTGGCAGCGGCAGGTTTCTGATTAGAGAAAACTTGTTTCGTGTCCGAAGCCTTATGATGTTCACATCGGACTCATTGCCTAGGAAACCACTGGGAAAATTTGGCCTTTTAAGGATCCTGGATTTTGAAGATGCCAACTTGCAGGACTTCCCGGAGGAAATTGTGAAACTCAGAAACCTCAGGCATTTGAGTCTGAGAAACACAGAAGTGAAGAAAATTCCAAAGTCCATAAAGAAGCTCCAGAGTCTGGTGACTCTGGACATCAGGCAAACTCTCATCACCAACCTGCCTAGTGAAATTAGTAAGCTTCAGCAATTGGTTTACCTTCTAGTTAGTCACAAGGACTTGAGCTTGGATGGAGTAGAGGTGGTTCCTGACATCAGGCAGCTGAAGTCTTTACAAAAGCTGTCACTCGTAAAGGCGAACAGGAATAACTGGAACAGCTTCACAGACGAGCTCAAGTCCATGACCGAGCTGCGAAAACTTGGCATCTCTGGGTTGTCAATGGAAGGCCTTGTGTAAAATACTGGTCGGAATGAGAAAAATCTACTCTTTAAAGGTAATATCAGCTTCCCAACAAGATGAAGAGCTTGTCGACCTGGGCAGCCTGGAACCCCAGTTTACTTCTCCCATCCGGAGTCTATACTTGGCGGCGCACCTCCCGTGTTGGATTAGCTCGCTAGACAGCCTGGCCAAGCTACATCTCCAGTGGTCCCGGATGACAAGCAGCCAACTAGAGGTGCTCCAGGCGCTTACATCTCTTGTCAAGTTCAAGCTATCTGAGGATGCGTACGCCGAGTACGAGCTAGTGGTCAAGGCAGGCTGGTTCGGGAACCTGAAGATGCTCGAGCTTGAAGATTTGAGTCTACTAAAGTGGCAGGCATGCCTCAACTCATGAAGCTCGTCATTAGGGGATGCAAGAAGGTAGATGTTTGTAGGGGACTTAAGAAGTATGGAAGCCTGGAGTTGCTCCTCTTTGATATGCCTAATCCTGTATTACTCGAGTAACATTGAAAGCCACAAAAAACTCATTTGTATTCTTTGATTTTGCCAGTTTGATATCCGACTAGTAGACAATGATGCAAGTAGGTTTTGTTTCCTGCCAAAAACAATACAAGGAGGAGTTCTTCCAAGAAGGAAGATAATCTAAAACTAATAGTAGTCATCTTTTTCATTTTCATATGGTCTGTTTGCTCTCTTGGCGATCCAGGTCTTTTCAAGTTCTTTTAACCAGCTCATGAGAAGAAGAAACCCGAAGAGGATAAACCCTCCAGCCATGTTTCCGCCACCGCCACCTCCACCTCCACCCCCAAAGCGGGGACGAAATCCAAACCCTCCATCATCGAGCCATGGCATCATGACTTTATCTGTAATTAAGAAGATTGCAGTATACTGCAGCCTAGTAGAACTGGAGACCATCATCTAACAGCGCAATCCAAAGTGGAAAAGAAGAGAGGTTGAGAAGCACACTCCACTAGGATTCATCATTTCCATAAATTATAAGAAAACGTAAAACATCACCAGCCCCTATGTCCAGTGGGCCTGTCAGTAAAAAAGTGGGCCTGTCAGTAAGTCCACTGTCCCTTATGTATAGCATAAACTGGTTTGACTTTTTTTTTATTACCGAAAAATAATGAAGGAATAAATAGAGGAAAAAAAGGTCAAGTTGATTTTAGGCATCGGAGGTTTATTTCTTCCAAACTAATTTTGCAAAATTAATTTTGTGTATATAAAATATGGGCTTGGCATAGATAAATGGGCCCGGGCTGAAACATTGATAAACAATGGGCGCGGATATAGAAAAAAAGAAGAGGAGAAAATCACTGTATATAATGTAAAAACGAACGCCAAGAGGAAAAATCCAAATCTTACACTTTCCTATCTAACGGCATGTACTAATTCAAATCAGTTTAAGAACAAATAGTAATATGTATAACAGTGATATAAATTTACCTTCAAAAAAATCTTGTACTTTCCTGTTAAAATAAAATGTTTAAATCTATTTTCATACGTAATTTTGTGTTTTAACATATTCAGTTGGTTTTTTAACACGTTTTTTAAAAGTCTCATGCAAATGGGGCATACTTTTCACTTTTGGGTTTTTAATATACGGAAATTGTTTATTTTTTCAATAAACTGTATTGTCTCTCGTTATAAATTATAGATAATCGAGTTGCTACTTATTTCATTTAGTATCTGGGATGTAGGAGGTACCTTAGACCGATGATGTTATGGAACTAGTTGACTTGTTGTCTCCTTGTGTCCTGCCAATCAAAATTTCCTCCAGCGAACCCTTCCACGCCATTCACTGAACTTCGGCCTTTTGCTGTTTTTTTTTCTTAATTTCCCATGTAGAAGTTGATTTTTTTTAATTGTATTACTCCTCAAAAAATAATCTTAAAAGTAGTTACATTAGATAATTACATCATGAAGAGAACAAAAAATACCTATCAAAGTAGTACTACTTGATAAACATCGTCTGGCTCCCTTGATCAAAAGAGAATCGGCCTAAGAGGTCCCCATACCACGCAACTTTGTACGAAGAATCACCAAAGCAGGCAACCAAATGTACATCCTCCTAGAGGACTACCAAATCAGACCACTCTAACCAAAAAGAAGTCAAAATAGTCACCATGCAGAAGTTGATTTAATTAATTTGAGAGATTCCCATATAATTAAGAGCAAACTGATCCCCAAACGAAAATGATTCGTCTATATATTCAGTAAACTGTGACAAAAATAAATGAAGAGCAAGCAAGTTGCAACCAAGTTATTCGATTGAGTACAATTTTTTTTTATGGATAAAAGTGGCACGAAGCCTATATTAAAAATGAGTTACAAAATAATAAAGAAAAATATAGACATAAGAAAAGAAATCCAAGCAAAAAAGAAAGCCAGTCCGATGATATGAGGGTGGCACAGGTGGGGGAGCGATGGGTGGTATAGAGCACAAAAGCCGACGACCGGGGCGGAGTTCTGCCTAAGCAAGCTTCGGCCAATAAACACAAGAAACACTCGGATGAGAGCCAAGGTCAACGTAAATCGACCAAGACAAGGTTCTTCACCCACAACTATCGAACATGCAACGAGATCCTAAAGGGTCTCAGATCAGAAGAAAGACGATCCAAGCAAGAGCATAAGCAAAAATTGAAAGAGCGAAAGTCCGACGTAGCCACTAAACACGCGTGATTCGAGAGCAACAACAAACACACATAGACAGAGTCAACCAGCGAAGGCAACAAAGACGAAAAAGAAATAATTAAAAAGCAAAGCAGTAAGAACAGAGATCAGATCAGGCCAGGCGAGATGGAAGCGGGCCTCGGGGCGTCGAGTAGTGGAGCTGGGAGCTGTGTGTCGAGCGGGGTCGGGAGGGGAGTGGCGTCGAGCAGGGAGATCTGAGGCAAACGATGGAGAGGTGGGTGACAGAAGAGCTTAGGCAAGCGACGGAGACTAACCAAGCTTGTCAACAGAGATGGGAGAGCTAAGGTGACGGAGAAGGAGATCATAGTTAACGAAAGCAGTGACGGAGACGGAGGGCTGAGGCTACGGAAGCAACAACAGTGATGGAGATCGGAGGTGACGGAAGCAGCGACGGTGACGGAGGTCGGAGGCAACAGATGAGGTGATGGAGATGGAGATCGAAGGTGACGGAAGTAGCGACAGGGTAGTGGTGGTGACGGTGATGGTGATGATGCTAATGGTGGTGGTGATGGTGGTGGGCGGGCGTCGGCAGAAGGATCAAGAGTATAATAAATCTTAGATAAAAGCTCTCAGTGGGAGAGAGAGAAAGGCTCTGAGAGAGAGAGAGATCCCGATTTGCTCAATTTAGCGAAGGAGAGTAAATTCACAGTGCCTGATTATCAGCTTCAACTTGGAAGTCCATGCATATGTCTGTATGATAGCGCGACTGAGTTAATCGCCCCTTGACTCCGGCGACCCCCAACCCGGCCGGCGACCCCGCTGACCCTAACAGGAATCCGACCGTCGGCGACCCCCCACCACAGCCGGCTTCCCGCTACTCCATAACGCTTCTGGTTGGATTTGTCTTTCCAGGACCAAATCCGCTCCCGATAAAATGGGCTTCTCTGGGGCATCTTAATGGACAATTGTGATTCGGTCCTGACCTTTATAATTCTTTGCAAAAGGATCCGGACCAAAATTGAGAACCATTTTTCGAGCAATTTAAGACCCGATCACGAAATTTTTTTGCCGCAGGAAATTTCCTCAAGAGTGGAGACGTTTGGATCTATGAGCCAAAGCAAAGGAGACTCTCTGCCATAATTATTGTAGCTTGAAATAGTCAAATTCTTGAAATTTCTTAAAGTGGAGATTCCAATGGGCCGCAGAACTTCTGAATGATCACGATCAAGATCAAGACATGTTAAATATTAAACCATTATTTACCAAACAGTAGAAACAAATTGAGTGATGAATGTAGACTAACCTGATTGCGGTAGTCTTGAACACTCAACGAGAGGGTCTCTATTTGAGAAAAATAGCTTGTGAACACATGAAAATTGTCTAATAAAAAGTCATAAAAATGACCCGATACCAACATCTCATTGAGTTGTTGCGTGCACTTGAGAGGCATACTTGTCACTTAATTTTGCATCTACTTGAATGAAATGAGATTCGGTTACCGGACGGGAGGAGCTGATTAGTAAGTTACCGGATGACATCCTTGTTCGCATTCTCTCTCTTTTGGCCCCGCTAGAAATCATCAGATGTGGTGTGCTATCCCGCCGCTGGACTAATCTTTCCAAGTTAGTTCCAATGACACTGAAATTTGTTAGGAAGTACGAAAAGCCGTCTCTAACTGAAGAGACCAAGTTCATTCATCAGGTCAATCAGGTTCTCGATTCCTATCCAGGTGAAACACTATCGGAACTCAGCATCTCATTCCACTTTGGCATGCTGGATCAACGTTCCCAATTTGACAAATGGGTCCAATTTGCAATGGCAAAAAAAGTTAGGAAGTTCAGCTTGGATTTGTCCGACTTTATGGGAGGGTATACATACACAAAGTACCGGTTTCCCACAATTCTCTATGATAAAAAAAGATTGACATCGCAGGATATTGGCTTGCTTAGGTGCACTTCGCTTACGGATCTGCGGCTGGAATGCGTAAAGGTGACCAGCAAGTAAATCAAGCACTTTTTAGAATGTTGTCCTTTCCTTGAATCACTTTGTGTTATACGTTCGAGCAGTCTTACGTGTTTAAAGGTAGACGGTCCCATTCGGTTGAAGTTCTTGGAGATACAAGATTGCGTTAACTTACAGGTTTTGAGATTTCTGCGTCGAATCTCATTTCATTCAAGTACATGCAGTATCCAATGAAGATCATGCCTCTCAAATGTGCACCGCAACTCATTGAACTGTCGGTATCAGATTATAACTTTTTAATAGACAATTTTCATCTGCTTACAAGCTATTTAGCTCAAATAGTGACCCTCTCATTTGATGTTGAAGACGCGAACTGCAACCACCCGGTTAGTCTTCATGTATCACATAATTTGTATTGGCTGTTTGGTAACTTTATGCTTTGAAGTTTAATATGTCTTGATCGAATTGTACAGGAGTTGCGGTGGCCCATTGGTATCCCCACTTTAAGAAATCTCAAGAATTTGACTATTTGTGCTTCAAGATTAACGAGTGAGAACCTCCTTTCCTTCTGTTCTTCGATCGAAGCATCTCCGCTCCTGAGCAGATTTGTCTTCAAGGTAACAATGTGTCTCATGGTTGATTCAATGAAATTGTTTGAATTGGTATTCTCTATTTAACATCTATATAGACGTGAACAAATCATAAGGTGTGTGCCATTATCGTTTTTGCGAGGGAATATGGTATGAATTGTTTAAATAGGTGTACCTTCTTGTTTGGAAACATAGTTTTCGCGGTGCTTTTATATCCATCTGGTGCTATTTTGAGATTCTGGCTTTGTCTCAGAGAAGAGGGTACCCTATATATGAAGGGAGAAAAGCATTGAAGCCCAGGATGTGCCCGCATCAGTTCTTGAAAGAGGTTGAATTTGTCGGATTCAAAAGAGATATCTTGGATACCAAACTTGTGTCGTACATCATGGAGAATGCCGTAAACCTTGACAAGATGGTATTCGATTGTCGTAATCCAGACTCTATTGGGACATTTTATGAGGACACCCCTTCTAATGACATCGAAAGCAAACAGATGTCACTTGCCACAGTTCGTGCTAGAAAGTTCGAGTCAATGCTAAACCCCGTGGTTAAGTTTGTTGTAATACCTTAGGGGAATTTTAATCAATAACTTGTTTACATAGAGACTATTTATTTATCGTTTGTGATGATATTCAAACCCTCCCAGTTTAATCGCACAGTTTTTTTTAAAGGAATTTAATCGTACATTTTGTTAATTGCATATGATAAACTCAAGAACAGCATGAGCATCACCTGTCTGGTCCCTACGGATCTCAGGGAACGATTGAATGCGCATTTCCAAGGAGAAGAAGGCAATTGGTGCTGTGGGAAGACTTTCCAGACAGACCAAACTTTGGTTAATGAGAATAACATTTTACGCACTAAAATTTAAAAATTTATTAGATTTTAGATTGTATGATATAAATACTCGAGGCCATTTTTTAATAGTTTACAAATAATTTTTTAATAATTAAACACAATTTATAATTATCATACTCAATTGCCCTCGCACGAGCAATGATTTTCATCTATAAACGGTATTAGTGACTGATGTACGGAAACTTTGCCGACTTAATAACACATTTTGTTAATTGCATATGATAAAACTCAAGAACAGCATGAGCATCACCTGTCTGGTCCTCTACGTATCAATGGACAAGTCATCTATTTAACAGGAAGAGACAAAACAGCAGCTATAATAATAACAACAGCATTATGTTGATTCAAGTAGAAAATAATTCCTTTAAGAGACAGCAGCAACAATAATACTAACAACAGTATTAGTATCTTGTGCTATCACGATTTTATATTTAAGTATTTTGTGGTTTAAAACACATAGAACGGGTCAAGTTTTTTTATGCCTTCAACTTCGCTTCTAAAGCTGACGTGGCTAGCAGCATGTTGTTGTGGCCAAGTCATATGTGATTTCTAGAAATTGCTGCCAATGTCGTAAATAGCAGCATCTTTCATCTTCCTTGTCCTTTAATTCATTCCAACAGAAAATGCATTTCCAGATTTGCTACGATGAGTAGCTCACCAACACAATAGACAATATCAAATATAATAACAGGAGAGTAATTCTAATTTGAGTCGGATTTCGAAATACCCAATTACCACTGAGCCATGTTGTGAAAAGCGGATCTTGGTATGAGATCTTCTAAACCTCAATAAAATTTTGGGAATTATTAGCAGCCAAGAAAGACTTCGTGAAATGCAATCCAAGGATTAGTCAAGTGGAAACTCGTCATCAAAAGAGACATTACATTAAAACTTATACAAAATATCGTTGAGATTAGAGAAAAATATTATTTTGGAGAAGATATTACATAAGATAAGTTTACATTTTTCCCTCCAAAAATATTAAAACAAAATTTTGAGCAATAAATACATAAATATTAAAAAATTGCTTTGTCTATATCGAAGTCTCAAAAAATCTTGGCTTATAGTTTATTCAAATGCGCCAATCGATTGAGATATTTTCTAACGACAAGACGTCGTCGATCACAAGGACCATTGGAAGACAATCGAGAAGATGAATGATGATATACAAATTTATCAAACAAGAAAATCTAGCACAAACTAGTATCTTAAAATATCTTTTGGATTAGTAAAGTATGCAAAAATATATATGTATATATACAAAAATATCACTTTATGCAAAAATTGGGACCAATGTTCAAAACTAAAATTTTTAGATTAAATATTAGTTATTATGATAGAAGATTTACTAAATTTTAATACTGGTTCTGACTCGTAACATAGACATTTTATCAGTTTACAGAGATTATCATTTTACAAAGATTTTAGAGAAAATTATGCTCGCGTCTTTGTAGTTTGGCGTCCCTACCTCTAGGGTCCCTGCATTTCTAAAATCTATACTGGCGTCCCCCGACTTTGATTTTAGAAACTCTCGGATCCCAGGCTGACGTCAGCAACTATTTTTTTCATTTTTGTCATTGAAATGACAAAAATAGAAATGACAAAAATACCTTTAACTTCATCTCTTCCTCTCGACTTCTACTTCCTCTAGATTTTAGAAATGCAAGGACCCTAAAGGGAGGGAAGCCAAACTACAGAAGCCTGGGCGTAATTTTTCAAGGATTTTACTGTGGTGGGATTAAAGACCAAATATGTCTTAGAAAGTTTAATGGGCCGAAGCCCATAAAGCAAAACGAATTTTCAGACCCAATGTCGTTTTCAGGATGTATGTCCTAAAAAAAGTTCAATGTCTTGAAAATCAATAAAAAAAATACCATATTAAAGTTTTTTAAAGAACTTAAACCAAACCAAAACACCTATAAATAATAAATAATAAAAAGAACACAAGTAGTAACCATACATAGAGATAAGGTACCCCCGATGCTTTGCACCTTTTTTAACTCTATTTTTCGGTAATTAAAAAAGTCAAACCAGTTTATACTATATAAGGGACTGTGGACTTACTGAAAGGCCCAATGGACTCAACTCAACATCACCTAATTGGCCTTCTTTTCCTCTGTTGTAAATACCCTTCTTTCTCCGACAACAATCATATTCCAAAAAAAAAAAACCCCACACGCACACACACAAATTGCTTTTACCCGTAAACTAACTAAATTATCTCGAGGAGCCGGTCCCAATTTCCCAAACCCTAGTCCGACCAAAGTCATGGGCATACGCTCCCGGAGGAAGACGAAGCGCCAAAAGGTACATTCTTCAACATCACCGGAACAATTGGCTTGATTTGTTATCTGTCTCTTTTTTTTGGGTTCAATTATTGTCTGTTTCATGAAGTAGCTAACCAACATCGGAACAATTCGCTTGATTGAAAGTTAAGTTGTGTGTAAGACCATAATTGATCAATTATCTGTCTTTATTGTTCGATTCTTTGAAAAAAGTGTAAATCTTTTTCCGACTAAACGATTCAGTAGCATACATAGTTTACTAGATTTATGATGCATGTTTGCTTATTCGATATGCGGGTTGCTCTAACTGCTTGTTCTCGGATTTAGACGGAAGGCTGCATCGGAGGGGAGGAGCTGATTAGTAAGTTACCCGATGACATCCTTGTTCGCGTTCTCTCTCATTTGGCCCCGCTAGATGTCATCAGATGCGGTGTGCTTTCCCGGCGGTGGACTCCTCTTCCCAAGTTAGTTCCAATGACTCTGAAATTTGTGAGGAAGTACGATAAAGGGTATCTAATTAAAGCGACTGAGTTCACTCATCAGATCAACCAGGTCCTTGATTCCTATCCAGGTGATACACTAACGGAACTCAGCATCTCTTTCCCCTTGTGCATGGTGGATCAACGTTCTCAATTTGACAAATGGGTCCAATTTGCAATGGCCAAAAAAGTTAGAAAGTTTAGTTTGGATTTGTCTGGCTTTATGGCAAGGTATTCATCCCCGAAGTACCGTTTTCCTCCTATTCTCTATGATAAAAAAATATTGATATCGCGGGATATTGGCTTGCCTAGGTGCACTTCCCTTACGGATCTCCGGCTGGAATGTGTAAAAGTGAGCAGCAAGCAATCCTTTCCTTGAATCACTATGTGTTATAGGTTCGCACAGACTTGGTCCTATTCGGCTGAAGTTCTTGCAGATACAAGATTGTAATGAGTTACAGGTTTTTGAAATTTCTGCACCGAATCTCATTTCATTCAAGTACATGCAACATCCGATGAAGAGCATGCCAGTCAAGAGTGCACCGCAACTCAATGAACTCTTGTTATCAGGTTATGACTTTTTAACAGACAATTTTCATCTGTTCACAAGCTATTTTGATCAAATAGTGACCCTCTCATTGGTTGTTCAAGAACGCGTCTCCAAGTCCAACCCCCCGGTTAGTGTACATGTTAGCACACAATTTGTTTTGAGTGTTTGGTAATGTTTTAAAGCTTAACATGTCTTGATCGGGATCGCACAGGAGTTACGGTGGCCCATTGGAATCCCCACTTTAAGAAATCTCAAGAACTTGACCGTTCATTATAAAAGTATAATTAGTGACAGCCTCCTTTGCTTTGGTTCATGGATCGAAGCATCTCCACTCCTAAGAAGATTTGTCTTCGAGGTAATAATATGTCTCATACTTGATTCAACAAATTTGTTTGAATTTGTAATCTCTATTTACAGTTATGTAGGCCTGCACAAATCATTGTACCATTGTTATGTTCACGAGGGGATATTATATCAAGTCTTTTAAATAGGTTTACGTTCTGTTGGGAAACAAAGTTTTTGCGGTGCTTTTATTATATATCCATATAGTGGGTGCTAGTCTGAGATTCTGGTTTTGTCTCAGAAAAGTGGGTGCTTTTTATATCAAGGGAGAGAAGCAGTGAAGCCTAGGATGTGCCCGCATCAGCTGTTGAAAGAGGTTGAATTTGTCGGATTCAACGGAGATATCTTGGATACCGAACTTATCATGTACATCATTGAGAATGCCGTAAACCTTGACAAGATGGTATTTGATTGTCGTAATCCAGTTATTATTCACGACACCCCTTATGATGACTTAGAAACCAAGAAGAGGGAACTTGGCGTAGTTCGTGCTAGAAAGTTCAAGTCAATGCTAAGCCCTGCTGTTAAGTTTGTTCTAATACCGTAGACAATTTTAATGGATATTTTGTTTATATAAAGGCTATTTATTTAAATGGTTTCACATTCTTCCTTATTACGAGCATTAGGCCAAATTTTCCAGCGTCATTTCATCTCGGTATCAGGCAGGACAGGGCTCAGATTCTGTAGATAAATGCAGCAAACTGATATATAGTAAGTTGCAGACAAGAGAAACGAAATCCACATGACGACTCGAGTTACAAATATGAATTTACTAGTTTTTTCAACTAAAAGGTTTTGGATATCCCCTTTCATTATAAAAGAGTGTTAGGAAATATATATATATATATATTCTGATCTGATCGATCAGACGGAGGACATGCCAAGTCTCATGTCGGTCTCCGGGTCATTTTTTAAAATAATGGTTTTTCTCCTTTAATTAATAATTTAATTTTTTATTATACGCATTATTATATTTTAACTGAGCATATTATTTTGTCATAAATATGCATACAATTTTGACACAACAGGGACATATCGTTTTGACACAACATAGCATACTATTTTGACATAAAAGATCAGCAAATTAAATATTTCGCAGACTGAAAAGGCATCTCACGGGTGAGAAAAAAAAGAGAGGATAAAAAAAGAGAGAAGAGAAGGAGGAGGGAAGAAAAACAAGAGGAGGAAGAGGAGAAGAAGGGGAAAAAAGAAGAAGAGTAGGAGAAACTATAAAGGAGAAAGGAAGAACGAAAAAAGGAAGAAGAGGAGATGGAAGTGAAGGAGAAAAAGAAGAAGAGGAGGACAAATCGTAGGAGGAAGAAGAAGGAAGGAAAAAAAGGGAAAGGAGGAAAAATTAAAGGGCAAATTATTCTAAGCTCCTTGGTCTATAGCGTAACTATTAATAGGGTCCTTACCGTTTGAAAAAATATTTTTTCGTTCCTGCTTTTTGTTTAAATGTTAGTCTCGGCTTCCTGACTGACTTAATATTCATTTTTTTCATAAAAATGACCAATATACCCTTAAACAAAAAAATTATCTTCTTCAATCTCGAAACACTTTGAACACCAAGAACACCACATCCAGAAATATATAAAAAAACAGCTAGAACAACTGCGTTTTTAAGTTTCTTTTCTATATTTATTGGCCGTCAACAAAAATAATTAAGTTACAAAACCTTAACCGAATCGAAGATCCGTGATTACGATGACAGTTAAATGTGATATTCCAAGTCCAGCGAAAATACCGAATAGAAGGGAGGAAGAAGAAAGAAAGAAAGAGAGATAGGGAGGGATAGGGAGGGAAAATATTTCTTTCATGTAAAATGTTCAGAATGGTTCCAATATTATTTACAACTCTATTTATAGTCTAGGCCCAATATACATGCTAAGCCCATAGACTTATCCACGCCTAAGCTCTCCCTACGGCTATAACCGCCTCAACTCCAATTCCCGCCCTGCTTTCCCGCGTCCTACGTGCCCAATCACAACAAGCCAACTCATCAATCCGTTTGCACTCCTTAGAACCAGTCACATCTAGCCACGTCATCATTTCAGTAAACATCTTTCCCGCCGATCTCTAGCACATTACATTAAATTATGATTTAAAATCTTCACTTTAAACTCTTAGATCAAAATCAAAATCTTTTTATTTTAGTTCTTTCAAAAGCTGTATTCTAAATAGAAAATCTTTGTCTACAAATAACATTAGTCCATCCTTTTTTTTACATTAGTTCAAATTTAAACACATACCGAGTTTGAATTTGAGAAAATAATAGTGTTAAATATTTATGAAAAAAGTCTCATTCACGTTTTCATAATTTAGGCCATGTGATTTCAAATTGGAAATTCAATACCCTATGATTTATAAAAAAAATTTCTCGGTCAAGTTCCGAACAGCTGTCCCCGAGTGGTCTTGAAATGATGTCATTTTCGAATGATGCGGCGGACACGTAGAGAACGAGTAGCATCTCGAATGCTGACATGTAAGGTGGCAATTACATATTAGTCCCCAATTTTTAAAATATTTTTCAAAGGACATCCTCCCTATCTTCTCTCTACTCTGCCTCCATCCCCATTCCATTTTCTCTCTCCTCTCCCAAGCTTCATCCTTTCCCCAATTATTTTGAATAAGACCCTTTCCCCAATTATTTGATTCATCTGGAGTTCCCTCTCTCCATCCTCTCTTTCCATCCAAAATCGAAAGCTATCCTCTATTTGATAAAGCTTTAGCTTGAAACCCACATCCACAAATGACACTATCAAAACGAAGCCATAGATTCTTCAAATTTAGAAGTCCAGCTTCCTTCCCAACTTGAGATTCCCTCCACAATAAAAAGAAAAGGAGCTCAAAAGGAACACTCAAAATTGATTTCGTTTCTTTCTGTTCTTAGATGATACCACACAATTAAAAGATCATAATTTAACAATACACAAGAGGATAAATGAAGGTCCAACTGGCTACATAACAACGCCAGTTCAAATGATACCAACGATAGAAACAACTACAAGTAGAGGTCGGTTTCGAGCAGCCAACCTGAGGTGACTCTTTTAACCTACGAGATGGGTTAAAAAAGTCATGCTTGAAACAAATCAAGTTGGACTCTCTGTAAAGATGTGTCTTCGGTATGAGCAACTAATCCAAAAGAAATGGTAAATGACATTGCATTGACATTGCATACTAAAAGCTTCTCAACAAAATATATTCAATTGCAAATTCAAACCTACACAGAGAGGAGGATTCAGGTAACCTTCCACAAAAGTTTAATGGCAATTGAACCAAACTCATAGAGAGATCAATATGCCAAAGTAATGTCTCAGAACACTAGCTTTATTTACATTTTAGGATAACCATCAACTAAACGTAACATTTTCCATCATAGTAGAGAGGGACCTCGAGAGACTTAGCTACTGCGTACAAACGCTGAAAGGCAGATTCAGGCACAGCACGGGGAACCACAGCATGGACAGACCAATTATCCCACTCCTTGAGGAGGCTCAGAGCTCTAACCTCCGTAATCTTCGAGACGCGAATCATCACGACGTTGATTTCTTTAATTCTGTTCCTCAGATCTTCAAGCGCAGCACGAGACATCCCGGAGTTGACCTTCTCAGCAAATTCTGAAACAAGACCTTCGAGCTTCAGCTGTCCTCTCTGCCGCTTCCCATTCCACTTACCGCCCTTCTTGCGACCTGCGGAGGCATCGATCGCTTTAAAATGACCAGGACTCTTTGGAGGGCCAGAGGAAGATCTGACCACAGGAGGGATGGGGTGAGTGAGCCCCATTGCCCTAGCAAAGGCGAGGCGCCAGCGTTCTGCATCGGAACCCGTGTGCCTTGGGGAAGAGGCGGGACCCTGGGCAGAGTCAGAGGAGGCAGTGGGAAACAGGGCAGAGTTAGAGACAGAGCGACCACGGGCAGAACGGCGGCGTGCCAGCCGAGCAGCGGCTATTAGCCGTTTCAGAGACCTCCAAGCAAGCACACCACGCGGCATGATCAACCTAGCAGACGAGGAAGATCAGAATCAGTGTTTCTTGATTGAAAGAAAAAGAAAAAGAAAAAGAAATGCCCAAACACAAACCGGACAGACCCTAAACCAAGATCGATCCTAACTAGCTTGTACACAATCCCCATTAACGGTGGACAAAAACTTAAACCAAGATCGATCGTAACTAGCTAGTACACAATCCCCATTAACGGTGGACAAACCCTAACCAGCAGCGGTGGACAAACCCTGACCAAGATCGATCGTTACTAGCTAGTACACAATCCCAAACGGTGGGTTTCTTGATAGAGTCGAGAAGAGGAGAGGGGGAATTTACCTTGAGGAAGAAGAAACGAGAAGGGGAATTTATCTTGAGGAAGAAGAAACTCTCTGTCCAAGTTGGAATTTGCCAGCAGCGGTTTGGTTGCAGAGAAGAGAGCGGGAGCTGGGGAAGTATTTAAAGAAAAAAATTCCCGCTCGAGGGGAAATGTCAATTATACCCTCGCTGAAGAAGAAGCCGCCTAGCCAAGGGAGAAAGGCGCGCGGGGGAGTGGGCCTCGCGTACGGGTCATCTTCCCTAAATTTGTTTTCCTATTTCGGAATTAATATTATTTGGGAAAAGATATTTCCTCCTAAAAATAAAATATGCCTCATGATAAATAATAGATATTGGTGCATCGCATAAATAAGCATACAAAACAGAAGGATTAAAAATCGTATGTAATTTCTTTTTTTAATGCGCTGTTTAGCGAATAAAGTTTCAACTTGTGCATAGTCTAATAGGCAAGGAAAGGGAATTAAATTGCCAAGTTCATTAATTTGGTACGTGAACGATCGAGTGCTTGTTGGTCAAGGTTTAATTTCCACATTCGAGAATTATACAGGTTTCAAGCTGGCCATTAGACCTCCTAATGGAAAATGAATCATTGAGTTGTCTATCCTTTGTGCTCGGGTCTCAGACTCTAGCACACGCCAAGATAACGTGATGAAAAAATAAGGCTATAAAATTTCTTAATATTTGATATAGCGTCTGTTCACGGGTGGCAACCTAGGCTAAAAAAAATCTAAAAAATCTGCTAATTATGATGGCCGAACTTTTTTTTAGGTTAATATATGTATAGGAGTCTGTCGGCCTAAAACGATACGACATGGAAATAATTTTAATGATGTTTTTACATTTATAAAAATTGAACTGAATAATTTTTTAAATGAATCCAGATATCTTATCGATTGGATCATTCTTATAACAATTCTTATGAGCACCACAACTCAATTAGGTAGGTGTTGGTATCGCGCCATTTTTTTTACAATTTGTTAGACAATTTTTGTGTGTTCACAAACAAATTTTCTCAAATAGAGACCTCCTCGTTGAACACAATAAATATTTTATGTCTGAATCTGAGATTACGAAAAAAACTTTGGAATTTGACATCTGAGGATATTTTATGTCTGACCTGAGATTACCAAAAAAATTAGGAATTTTACATCTGAGTATATTATATTAAATGTATATTTCAGTACATTATGTTAAATGATAAAAACTATTAGCTATTTCTATAAAAAAAAATTTAGTTTTCCCCTTTATATTTATGTTATTTGGGAAATAACTGCGCTCCTGCGTAAATAATTTGGATTTGATATGCATAACAACAAAAAAAGGATTTGTTATGGTTTCTTAAAGCTAAATATTCCAGTAACTCGAGGAATAAACCCATCATCGTAACCTTCTATATTTACACGTGGTGTAGCATACTCACGCACATTATAAAATTTTACGTATTAAAGAAAACCTTTAAGAGTTTAGAGTTTAGTTTGAAAGATATAAACCTCCGATGCCTAAAATCAACTGGACCCTTTTTTCCTCTATTAAATCCTTTATTTGTTTTTTTTTGTCTATTTTAGTACCTAGTGGTATCACGAAAAATCACTTCAGTACCTTGTGGTAAAAAATCCATCAATCGAGTCAACACTCACCCAATTTACATTACTTAGGTCTGCGGGCAGCTGCCCGGACTTGCCCCGACCTGTCCGAAACCTGCCCAACTATGTGGACGAGTCACGTCAACAAATTTTGTTGAGGTGGCGTCTCTCTCTCTCCCCCTCCCCCCTTCCCCTTCCCCTCTTCTTCTTCTTCTTCTTCTTCTTCTTCTTCTTCTTCTGCTTCCCCCTTAATTTCAATATCCCCTTGTGCTTAATTCGCGTATTGGGTAATTAATTAATCATCAGATCGGTGCCCTTTTTGAACCTTACTCGAGTTTTTGTGGGTTAATTTTCATGGCGAATGGTTATCGCCGGTGGAGCGCGGGGGTAAGGATCGAGATGGTTTTATTGGGGTAGTCGAGATGAAAAGCACTGCCCACAGTCGTCTATCTAGGCGACCGACTGCTCCGTCCCCGACCCGACGTCCATCGCCGCCATCCTCGGGAAGTCGACGATTAGTTCCGACCCGAACGTCCAGATCTCCGCCGCCGGCTGTCTCATGACGAAAGCCCGCCTCACCTGGCCAATCACCTCCTGCGGGAAGTCCCTCCAACACCCGCCATTGTCGTAGAACATGAACCTCGCCGGGGCCGAGCTCTTCCCAAAGTTCTCCCAATTTTTGGAGTAGCATCCTCGCTCCGGCATTCGATTTTGACAGCGTGGGATTCCACCAGATCCTTCGTTACCTCTATCGAATTCTCCTAATTTCCTTGGGGCTTTATACCTTGGGTTCGGCTCGACGATTAATTTGGGGCTTAATTGATTTTGTGACTTTGTTGTTGGGTGAGTAACTACGGCGTCGTCAATGATGTGGTAGCCAACTCTTTCGTGGACGTAGAGAGGAGAAGTTGAAGAGAGGGAGAGGAGAGAGAGAGTGGAATGATGCCACGTCATCGATTTTGATGATGTGGTGAGTCTAGTTGGTCGGGCAGGTTTTCGACAAGTCGGGGCAAATCCGGGCTGCTGTCCGCGGACCTAAGTGATATAAATTGGGTGAGGTTTGACTGGATTGATAAATTTTTTATCACACAGTACTAAAATAATTTTTTGTAATATCACATGATACTAAACTTTTCCCAAAAAAAGTCAAACCAGTTTATGCTATATAATGGACAGTGGACTTACTGACAGGCCCAATGGAGAATAACCTCAACATTACTTAATTTGCCTTTTTTCCCCCTCTGATATAAATACCCTTCTTTCTCCCAAACAAATTGCATACACCCGTAATCTAAGTATCTCCTAGAGCCGGTCCCAATTTCCCAACCCCTAATCCAGAACAAAGTCATGGGCATACGCTCCCGGAGGAAGACGAAGCACCAGAGGAAGACGAAGCACCAAAAGGTACATCCTTCAACATCATCGGAACGATTGGCTTGATTAATTATCTGTCTTTTATTTTTGTTCAATTTATTATCTGTTTCATGAATCATCGGAACAATTCGCTGTTAATCTGTGTCTAAAGACCAAAATTGATCAATTCTCTGTCTTTATTGTTCGATTCTTTGAAAAAAGCCTAAATCTTTTCCCGACTAGTATTTTTTTTCTTCTAAATTATTCAGAGCATATTTTGCTAGATTTATGATGCATGTTTGCTAGATCTGTGTCTAACTGCTTGTTCTCCGATTTAGACGGAACGCTGCATCGGAGGGGAGGAGCTGATTAGTAAGTTACCCGATGACATCCTTGTCCGCGTTCTCTGTCCGCGTTCTCTCTCGGTGGACTACTCTTCCCAAGTTAGTTCCTATGACACTGAAATTTGTTAGGAAGTACGTGTTCCCGTTCCCAATTAAAGAGACCATGTTCCCGTTCCCAATTGAAGAGACCAAGTTCATTCACGAGGTCAATCAGGTCCTCGATTCCTATCCAGGTGATATGCTAACGGAATTCAGCATCTCTTACCACGTCAGCCTGCCGTGGCAACCTCTTGACATATATTCCCAATTTGACAAATGGGTCCAATTTGCAATGACAAAAAAAGTCAAAAAGTTTAACTTGCATTTCTCAAACGGGGGTATCCATTCCAGAAGTACCTATTTCCGCCTATTCCCTGTGATAAAAAAAATTGATGTCGCGAGATATTGGATTGCCTAGCTGCACTTCACTTACGGATCTCCATCTAAAATGTGTGAACGTAACCGACGAGCACATCAAGCACTTTTTAGAATGTTGTCCTTTCCTCAAATCACTCTGTGTTATAGGTTCAGATAGTCTTACGAGTCTTAAAGTAGATGGTCACATCTGGTTGAAGTTCTTGGAGATACAAGATTGCATTAACTTGCATGTTTTTGAGATTTCTGCACCGAATCTCATTTCATTCAAGCACAGGCAATATCCGCATCAAGTGACGAGCATGCCTCTCAAGTGCGCGCCACAACTCAATGAGATGTTGGTATCGGGTCGTTTTTATGACTTTTTATTAGACAAATTTCATGTGTTCACAAGCTATTTTTCTCAAATAGAGACCCTCTCGTTGGGTGTTCAAGACTACCGCAAACGGGTTAGTCCACATGCATTATACAATTTGTTTCGATTGTTTGGTAAATGATGCTTTAAAGTTTAACATGTGATGATCGTGATCGTACAGGAGTTCCAATGTCCCAATGGAATCCCCACTTTAAGAAATCTCAAGAATTTGACTATTCATGCTAGAATAACTATGGCAGAGAGCCTCCTTTGCTTTGGTTCATGGATCGAAGCGTCTCCATTCTTGAGAAGATTTGTCTTCAAGGTAATGAATATGTCTCATATTTGATTCAATGAATTTGTCTACTTTGCTTAACAGTTATGGTAGATGTGCAAAAATTGTAAGGATGTACAACTATCAATTTTCGGGAGGGAATATTTTATGAAATTGTTTAACGAGGTGTACGTTTTTGTTGGCGGATAAAGTTTTCGTGGATGTTATATATTCATCTTGAGGTTCTGGTTTTGTCTCAGGAAGACGTGTTCCGACCCAATAAAAAGGGAAAAGCTGTGAAACCTAGGATTTGCCCGCATCAACTCTTGAAAGAGGTTGAATTTGTTGGATTCAAAGGAGATGTCTTGGATACCGAACTTGTCATATACATCATCGAGAATGTTGTAAACCTTGAAAAGATCATATTTGATTGGCGTGATCCAGATTCTATTGGAACCCCTTTTGAGGACGCTAAAAGCATTCAGCGGTCACATATAGTCAAAGTTCAAACTAGAAAGTTCAAGTCAAAGTCCTGCTGTTGAGTTTGTTCTAGTACCGTAAGGTGATTTTATTTCAATAATTTGTTTACATAAAGATTATTGTTATGAATTAATTATTCAGTCAATTAAGTGGATGTTCATTACTCTCATAACCTCCATGTTAGGTGTCATTTTCACCACCATTTTCCATGATCAGCACTTTTCCCTTTAATTGGTACATTTTCTCCATAATGTATATAGATGGATTAGTGGGTATTAATGTATTGGTTATAAATTGAAGTTGTACCTTTTGTAATGTGCTTTGATGGTGATTGATGAAAAGTTTCTACCATTTTCTTCATTGTTATATTCTCTCTCCTCTTATTCTATATGTTCATTTTACTTGGAGAAGAGAGAATCTATAACATGTTATCCGTACAAATCTCTATCGGATTCATTTTACTCGAGCTCTGTTTTGTAAGTATTAATATAATTGTATTTATTAATTCTTGTTTGATCTTCATTATAGTCATACTATGATTTTATCTATTAAATTTTCTGACGATACTATGAGTTATATTTTTGACGTATAATTTTACGTAACGTCGTCATCGCAAATTTTCTTGAGGTACAATTCCAAGAAATGTCGTAATATATCTTTGGTAAAAGATTTGTCTATAGCAATTGCATTGCAAAGCTTCTTGAGCTACAATTCCAAGGAGTAGCGTTGCATTAATTCTTGAAATACAATCCCAAGAAATATCGAAGTTAAATTCCAAAGAATGACTATATTTGTCTCCCGAAGATCATGGAAACAATTGGATATCCCTTGATTATTTATGGCTATGTCCCGCAAACAAATTAAATAAAAAGAGTTTTAGTCATTTTAATCATTTAATTTAAACCTAAATTAGTCTACTTAATCTAAAGAGTTTTACTATTTTTCATAGATCGAAATCCAATATGAACATATATAAGTGGACATTAAATACTAAGTTGTTGTCCAATACGAAAATGAATTACATACAGTCTAAGATTTCTAAAATTGTTCATCGGATAATTTGTCCATATTAAGTAAAAAAGGGAAAAAAACTCACAAGTCCCTAAAGTTATATAAAATATGTTAGGAGGTCCTCTCAAAAGTTATTTAGTTCATGAGTTTTGAAAAATTGACCTAACTGGTCCATGATGCACCAAATGCTGCAGACACTTGCAGTCTCATTGCTCTGCTTAAGTAGCCGGAAGGACGAATGCCTGTTGATGAAGGAGTTCGTAGCGATGCTCAAGGAGATTCGCCACGTCGAGGGCGGGCGACCGGATCCCAAAATGATGTCAAGGTGCTTGCAAATGGAGATAGCAACATGCTATCCAAGTGGTCTTCTACTCGGAGAATTGCAGTTGGTTTACCGGCTCTTTCTTGGAAATCCCCTGTAGTTGTGAGTTTGAAGCTTGAAAACCACGACCTGAACATGAAAATAATTTGGAACCACTAGCTTCATCCTCATGCCTCCTTTCCATCTGACGGGATCCAAGTTAACAACACTATGTTAATTGTAATACACCTACTATGAATTAGTAATTCAGTTTTGAAAGAAAACCGTTAAATTTGAACAGCGAATCAAACTCGCATAATATCACTTTGTTCATATTTGTACACAAAGCTTCCAAAAACAAAGTAGTTCTTTCGTAATTTGCAACTCCAAGCAAGTTATTCCTGGCGAAAACATGAAATGATTGACAGCCAATTACTTAAAGCAATGTCTTATCCAAATTCAATACTTAATGTATTCCCAAGCTTCACTAAAAGGTTGAACGGCACTAAATTATGTGAACTTAAGAAGAACAAGCAGCGATCATTGAGGTCTCTGCCTCCAGATATAAAGAAAGTCTAAAGTTATGCTCTGCAGGAAGATCAGCAAACTGCACTTTAATCAACCGGATACTTGACGACTACTTCTTCCCATTAAGAAGATATACAGCAGGCTCAAACAAGTTATGAAGCTATAATTTTGATTTGGTTACAAGGAGTTAAAGACAAAGAACTTGATAATCATCGTGACCAAAAAAACTAAAGACAATAGCAACCCAAAAATACTAAAAATTCTTCACTTGGTACTAGAACCAATTAAGGGGCTTCAAAAGTGAAAGCGCAATGGAAAGCCAACTGCAAAGGCTTTATCTTTCTCGATCAACAAGAAGGCTTCGATTCAAACTGAAACAGTGTCCTTAAGAAACCTTTTGGCTCAAGCAAATCAGACGATTAAATCTCTCTTCCTCGCCACCGAAAAAGAATCAAGACCAAATTTCTGTTTCAAACAAAAGGCTTCATCAGACGAATTAGTAAGTTACCCGATGATATCCTTGTTCGGGTTCTCTCTCCGTTGGACCCGTCAAAAGATGGGAGCTAGATTCGGTCCTGAACGTGTAAAACGGAACACGCAATTGTTCACTTAGTTATGATGTAATGGTTCGCTCAGTTACGATAAAATAGTTCGCCCGAAATGGAACAGGCAATGGTTCATGCTGTTATAATGAAATAGTTCACTCAATTATGATAAAATGGTTCACAGAATAGGCCTTCCAGCACGGTACTGGAAATAGAGTTCTAAGACATTCCTCAAAACGGATTTCAGGACCAAATCTGGTCCCATATGGTGCGCCTTCCCAGCGGTAGACTACTCTTCTCAAATTAATTTCATTGACGCTGAAATTTGTCAGGAAGTATGATAAAGGGTGTCGAATTAAAGAGACCGATTTCACTCAAAAGGGAGGAGTTAGTAAATGATTATGATAAGCCTTACAACGAAATTTGACAATCCAATTAATTATCCCGAATAATTATAGGGGATACTAGTTGCCTTGTAAAGCGAAAAGTATATCAACTAATTAATATTCAGTGAAAAAAACTCATAATGAATTAAGATGTCTATTAATTTGTAAATTAATCATTGAGGTTTAAGACTCTAAACAATTTATGTCTGAGATTCAGTTATATTTTCTTTACTGCGAGATTACTAAAAAAAACTTAGGAACTTGACATCTGAGTATATTATATTAAATGTACATTTCAGTATTAAAAACTATTAGTTATTTTTATAAAAAAGATGTTAGTTTTTCCCTTTATATTTATGTTATTTAGAAAAGAATCTTGCTCCTGTGTTTATAATTTGGATTTGATATGCATGATAAAAAAAATTTGAGTATAGGGTTTAGTTTGGGAGAAAAGAATCCCGATGCCTAAAATCAACTGTTTATTTACTTTGTTTTTGTGTGTGGAATATTTACTTTTTGGGAATGAAACAAAGTCAAACCAGATTAGACCTTATTTAGGGGCCGTGGACTTGCCGACAGGCCCAATGGACAATAACTTAATTTGCCCTTTTCTTTTTCCTCCGTCTTCTTTCTCCGACACCAATCTCCTTTAACCGTAAACAAAATTATCTTCTGGAGCCGGTCCTAATTTCCCAACCCTAATCTAGAACAAGGTCATGGGCATACGCTCCCGGAGGAAGACGAAGCACCAAAAGGTACATACTTCAACATCATCGGAACAATTGGCTTGATTAATTATCTGTCTTTTTTTTTGTTCAATTATTATCTGTTTCATGAATCATCGGAACAATTGGCTTTGATTAATATGTGTCTAAGGACCGAAATTGATCAATTCTCTGTCTTTGGAAAAAAGCCTAAATATTTTCCCGATGGAAGCATAGTTTATTAGATTTATGATGCATGTGTGCTTATTCAATCCGCGGGTGAAAAGACTTGCTCTAACTGCTTGTTCTCCGATTTAGACGGAAGTCTGCATCGGAGGGGAGGAGGAGCTGATTAGTAAGTTACCCGATGACATCCTTGTTCACGTTCTCTCTCGTTTGGCCCCGAAAGAAATCATCAGATGTGGTGTGCTTTCTCAGAGGTGGACTGCTCTTCCCAAGTTAGTTCCAATGGCATTGAAATTTGTTAGGAAGTACGAGAAAGGGAGACGAATTAAAGAGACCGAGTTCATTCATCAGGTCAACCAGGTCCTCGATTCCTATCCAGGTGATACACTAACGGAACTCAGCATCTATTTCCCCTCGTGCATGGTGGATCAACGTTCTCAATTTGACAAATGGATACAATTTGCAATGGCAAAAAATGTTAGAAAGTTTAGCTTGGATTTGTTTGGCTTTATGGGAAGGTATTCATCCCCAAAGTACCGTTTTCCCCAAAAAAGATTGATATCGCGGGATGTTGGCTTGCCTTGGTGCACTTCCCTTACGGATCTCCGGCTGGTATGCATAAAAGTGACAAGCATGCAAATCAAGCACTTTTTAGAATGTTGTCCTTTCCTTGAATCACTTTGTGTTATAGGTTCGGACAGACTTACGAGTCTAAAAGTAGATGGTCATATCCGGCTGAAGTTCTTGGAGATACAAGATTGTAATGAGTTGCAGGTTTTTGAGATTTCTGCACCAAGTCTCATTTCATTCAAGTACGCGCAATGTCCGATGAAGAGCATGCCCCTCAAGAGTGCACCACAACTCAATGAAATGTTGTTATCCGGTTATGACTTTTTAATAGACAATTTTCATTTGTTCACAAGCTATTTTGATCAAATAGTGACCCTCTCATTGGTTGTTCGAGAACCCTTCAAGTCCAGCCAACCGGTTAGTGTACATGTATCACACAAATTGTTTTGAGTGTTTGGTAAATGATGCTTTAAAGTTTAATATCTCTTTATCATAATCGTACAGGAGTTCCGGTGGCCCATTGGAATCCCTACTTTAAGAAATCTCAAGAATTTGACCGTTCATCATAATAGTTTATTCAGTGAGAGCCTCCTTTGCTTTGGTTCATGGATCAAAGCATCTCCGCTCCTGAGAAGATTTGTCTTTGAGGTAATAATATGTCTCATACTTGATTCCTATGCAGTCAATAGTAGCAGCCATAGCAGCCGCTATCTTAGTTATTTGGTAAATTCCTTAAATGCCCCTGATTTTTAAAATTTTTGTTTTATTTATTGAGAGCATATAGGTAATTTTCTACCTCATTAAGTGACCCAATTCAGTGCTTGCCCTAATTTTTACGCATTCAATCCCCTTTCTCCCGCTCTCTTAGAAGCGTGATTGTCATTTTGCTGAGATGTTATTTTCAATCTCTTAGAACTTGATTGCTATTTTGAATCTTTGATTGCTTTTAGATTATAACTATTAAGTATGATGAACTCTTTAATTTTGTGTATTTTTCTATTTTTGAGTACTTATGTTTACTTTGTACACTGATTTTTAGACTTTGCAATAGCGGCTATACTGCTATAGCATTTTAGGAGGTCGCCGCTACGCGTCGTTATCTGAGAATGACTACATAGCTTGATTCAACAAAATTGTTTGAATTTGTAATCTCTATTTATAGTTATGGTAGGCGTGCACAAATCATAAGTGTACCATTATCATTTTCATGAGGTATTTTATCAAGTTGTTTAAATAGGTATACAATCTTGTTGGGAAACAGAGTTTTCGTGGTGCTTTTTATATCCATATGGTGCTAGTCTGAGATTTTGGTTCTCTCTCAGAAAAGAGGGTGCATGTTATATCAAGGGAGAGAAGCAGTGAAGCCTTGGATGTGCCCGCATCAGCTCTTGAAAGAGGTTGAATTTGTCGGATTCAACGGAGATATCTTGGATACCGAACTTGTCATGTACATCATTGAGAACGCTGTAAACCTTGACAAGATGGTATTTGATTGTCGTAGTCCAGCTATTAATCAGGACATCTCTTGTGATGACCTTGAAAGCAAGAGGAGGGAACTTGCCATAGTTCGTGCTAGAAAGTTCAAGTCAATTCTAAGCCCCTCTGTTATGTTTGTTCTAATATCGTAGGAGAATTTTAATGAATATTTTGTTTACATAAAGACTATTTATTTAAATCGTTTCACATTATTCCTTATTTAACGGGTGAACAGATGATGTAATTTTCTTCTAACTTTGGTGGACATAATTATAATTGAACGGGTGGAAATGTCCATGAGCCATTCCCCTAACGGATTATTTCTTTGTTCAACCCTTGTCCTATGAAAAAATAGATGGTCAACGGAAAGAGCATGGGATTCTCGAGAATGTCCATGGTTAATCGAAATCAAGCCTCGGCATAATCTACTAGGCCTAGGCCTTGCTAACAAACGTTTGACACTAGTCCCGAGGAAATTGGCTTAATTGGGATTTTTTTTCATTAAAATTTAGTAGACTGTATGCTTCATAGAAATCCAATTTCCAAATATTCAAAAATTTGTACAACGATCAGAATTAAATTCAAAATATGCAGAAAAGAGAACAATTGTTTAATAAAAGATGATGCTCTAACACAAGATGAAGGTTCAACTGGCCACGCCAGTTTGATGAATAACAACACACAGCAACGATAGAGAAACAAGCAAGTAGAGGTCAGTTTCGAGCTCGACTCTTTTAACCAACCTACGAGACGGGTTAAAAGAGTCATGCTTGAAACAAATCAAGTTGGAGAGACTGTAAAGTAGCAACTAATCCATCTAGCAGAAATGCTAAAAACCAGCTGTACATTATTACATTGACAAAGCCAACTAAAAAGCAACCCAAAGTTTACAAACGATAGTAATTGGAAATTCAACATAGACAAAACAAAGAATTCTTTCAGAGTTTAATGACTCAGAGAGCCAAAATCACCAATAGGGAGCGCCAGCCATGTCTATCTACCCTCAAAAGGAAAAGGAGCCATATCTAGTACTGTCACTAGATTTACTTACATTTGGATGACCACCACCTTCCCCCACCAAAGTCTAATTGACTCAGAGAGCCAAAATCACCAAAAGGGAGCGCCATTGGCGTCTAGTCTAACCTCAAAAAGAAAAAAGGAGCCATATCTAGCAATGTCACTACACTAGATTTACTTACATTTGGATGGATGAGCTTCCAACAAAAGGAGCCAAATTCACAAGTCTCGGGGAACTAATAGCGACAGTTACCGTCATAGTAGAGAGGGATACCTCAGCTCCTAGCTTCTCCTAGCAGATTGTCAAAGGAAGCTTCAGGTACGCTCAGGGGAACAACAGCATGGGTGGTCCAGTTGTCAACCTCCTTCAGGCGGCCTAGAACCCTAACCTCCATCATCTTCGAGACCCGTATCACCGTAACATTGATCTTTGTAATTCTCTCCGTCAGATCTCCAAGCTCAGAAAAATTAACTCCACAATTCACCTTATCAGCCAGTTTAGAGACAAGTCCTTCTGCCTTCAGCTGTGCCCGCTGCCTCTTCCCATTCCATTTACCGCCCTTCTTACGCCCTGCGGACACATCGATGGCAGCAAAATAACCGCGACTCTTTGGAGGACCAGATTGTACCGGAGCAGCAGGAGGAGGGGTGGGTTCGGTCCGCAGAACGGTGATGTGCAGATGCTGCCCACGGGGCAGAACGGCGATGTGCAGATGCTGCCCACGGGGCAGAACGGCGATGTGCAGATGCTGCCCACGGGGCAGAACGGCGATGTGCAGATGCTGCTCGCCGAGCAGCGGCCGCTTGCAATCGGAGAGCCCTCCATGCCAAAACTGTTAAAAGAGTAAAACTTCTTGTTCTAATGAGGAAACAGTACAACATATATATACAGAATTGGTTAACTACCTAAGTAATTGCAGACAAGAATATTTACAGCTGTACACATTTATTGCAGCAAGCTGTTGGCCACACTTCCAAAGAGAATATGAATCAATCTCATGTAGGAAAGGTGGAAGTAGCCGTTGTAGGGTGCACAGTGAATGTCAGAGACGTTGCTAAACATTGGAGTCCAATGATTAACATAAACTTGGATGCATCTGGAAGACCTCGAAATTCTGCAAAAACCAGCTGCAGAATTCTGCAGCAAGTGAACACCTGCAGAATTTTGCACCAGCGAATTCCCAAGCAATCACGGCTGCTGCTGGTGCTTTGATATACTTCGATATGTACTCTTCAACAAAAACACTGCACGGCATGATACCTAGCAGCAGACAAGAATTATTAGGAAACAAAGGGATGATCGAAGGAGTTTCTTGATTGAAAGAACAACATTCCCAAACCCGACCTCTAGCGCTAGTTCGTAATCACCAAACCTAATCATAAACAATACTAAGGGGACAAACCCTAAGCCCTGAGGGGTTTCTTGATGCCCAAATCCGAACCCTAGCGCTAGTACGCAATCCTAATCATAAACAATACTAAGGGGGACAAACCGTAAGCCCGCCCCGAGGGGTTTCTTGATGCCCAAACCCTAACCCTAGCTAGTACGCAATAACCAATGAGGGACAAACCCTAAATCCATACCAAATCAATCGCAAGCAGGGGTTTCTGGATTAAAGAAACGGCATGACAAAAACCCCCCGAACCCTAATTAGTACGCAATCCATAAAGAAGAGAGAGAGAGGAGAGGGAGAATTTTACCTTGAGGAAGAAGAAACAGGGACTTTCTCTGTCGAAATTCGGGAATTACTTGCGATTAACTGGTTTTTTTTTTTGGGGTGGAAGACTTACGATTAATTGGTAGAGAAGAGAAAGCGAGCTGAGCGAGTATTTAAAACGAGTTCCCGCTCTAGAGGGCAAGAAGTCAATTCTACCCCTGAATAAACCGACTTAAGGAAATGCCCTAAATACCCTAAAAAAACGTAGTTCCCGGAAATATCTTCCCTAAATCTGTTTTCTAATGAATTTCCTGAACAGGATTAATTGATAAATAAAAGCTATAAGCGTTAAAATAACAAATGGGTTTAAATAAAATCGCTTGAAAACAAATTACATATGATCAACGAACTCTAAAATTCCAAATTCAAATCGGATTTAATTTTAATATTCAACTTCAATTCGTTCATATTAGTTTTAAAAAATAGGGATACGTACTTTCTCATCCTCTCAACAGCGTCTCCATCCCATCTCACTGACGCGTAAGACCAGTCAGCTTTTATATTTTTTTAATAAATTCTAAAAATTTTGATAATTTTTTTTTGAAAATTTTCATCATAAATAGTTCGGAAAATGCAAAAAATAAAAGGAACCTTTGCCACTTTGCAACCCTTATGGTCACTTAGTTGGTCGATGTATTTAAGGGTGAGTATGTGTCGATGTCATGGTTTTTCAACCATTATTGACACCGACACCAAAAAAGATTAAGAAAATTGGGAATTGGGAGGCGTGGTTTATATATAAGGAGGCGTGTCAACTGTCATGTACAAAAAAAATTAAGCAAATTGGGAATTGCTTTTCTCCCTCCATAACCATTTCCTCTTTTAGCTTCTTCTTCCCCAGCTCTCGCGAGTTTAGCTGAGCTTCCATTGGAGCTCGTACTCTAGTTTTCACTTCTTTTCAGAGGAAAGGAAGGGAGGAGGAGGAGCCATGGTGGGCTGGTGACCGGCGGGAGGTGCAGGCCGAGGATGATGGAGGACGTGAAGGTCTCCGGATTGGAATTTAGACGAGCTTTGTTTAACTTTCTTGGCCTTTGACTTGCTCTTCTTCTTTGTGAGTATCGACACCTCTTCACCTTCCTCTCCAATTTGATTCTTCACATGTATCACCGGAGAAGCTACTGCATGTGTACCGTCTGACACCGGAGAAGAAGAAGGGGTGTTTAAAGCGACGACATTTTGGTTGGTGAGGCGGTGTAATGGGTTAGGAAAAAACCCACACCAAAACGACACCGAACGGTCGGTTTAAACCGACCGTCTACTCACGACGCCATTTTTTCCCGACGGTTTGGCTTTTGGCGGTGAGTTGGGTTGGTCGGGTTAGCTGTGAGTCGGGTTTTTTTTCCGGTTTCGAACTCAGCCCTAAATGTATTCAATTTCATGTAGATTTTTTATTTTGAAAAATAAAAGAAAGTTTTGCTAGATGCTACTATGATTTGCATCTAGTTATTTAAGCATTTAACACAATTGTATTATGATTACGAATCACATACGGTCCAAGATTTCTAACGTTGTCGAACTTGCAAATTAAAAATGAAAAATTACTCTCAGGTCTTTTTAGTATGATTTAATCTACGATTTAGTTCCTTGATTATCAAAATGCATTATACAGTCTCTCGATTTAGTGAAGAGCGCCTCATCTCGGGCGCCAAGGCGGTGAGCTTGGGCGTTACCGACGACGGCCTCCAGCTCGATGGCATTTCGGCGACGACGGCCCTCTCGCCATGAACTGCGATGAGACATTGGACCTGGGTGTTCATCGGCCGGTGAAGATGGGCAAGCGAGAGAAAAGGTTGGCCGGAGAAGAAGAGGGGTGATTTTTTATATTTTGTAAGGGTAGTTTTGTCATTTCGATGAAAAAAAATTAATATTAGTGAGGGATCCGATTTTATAATAAAATAAAACAGAGAAGACTTTATAATATATTTTGATAATCGAGGGACTAAATCGTAGATAAAAACATACACGAAAGACTTTAGAGTAATTTGTCCAATTAAAAAATCTCTTTTTTTCCTAAGTCGAATTTGGTCTATATAGTAAAATTCTCGCGTTTAATGAAAAATTATTAACGTACTCACCGATTAAATGAAACTCAACAATTTTTTCTCAATATAACCTATATTGTTTTGGAGAAAATTTAGAGTTCAAGTAATTAGAATACATTAGTGTTAAATATTTGTCGGTTTGAAATTTGTTATTTTTTAAAAATCCTACTGAACGAACCTAAATAAACCAGTTCATTAAATTTGATGTATAAAAATATCTAAATTTTCAAACCAAACGCTACAATCATCTCCCACCAAAAGTGACATAAATGTCCATATATTCTTATAATAAGGTCTTTAATTTGAGTCGGTTCAAGTGGAAGTTGGCTTTCACCACGTGTGTTAAAGCTCATGCACTTAATAATTTCGACTTGGTTCTAACTGAATGAAGAGGTTCAACTGATGGAAAGTATATCTTCGGGTAGTTGATTAAGAAGAGCTGGTGAGATTTCCGGCCAATATCACAAATAAACTAATTCATTTCCGGCCAACTAAACTAATTTTTTTTTATTGCTCGAGGAATCTTTGCCTTTCCGGTTTGCAGCGATAAGGAAATCCACAACCGCCTTCTTCCTCGTAGAGACCGCCTTAAAATCATTGATGATTAGTCAATCAGATCCACCAAACTGAGTAGACTACGAAACACATGGAGCGGACAAAACGTTTACCTGCAAGATCGCTTTCAGTACGCGGAAGAGATAGTTCGGTTGGTAGACAAGATCTTCATGAGTTCGATGTTGAGTTCGATGTTGAAGCCCAAGGAAGGCTGCACTTGGAGACAAGATCTTCATGAGGTTGTCTATTAGGCCTTTCGTGGAGACAGAGAAGAGAGAGGGGGAGGTAAAGCTTTTAGTTTTTTTTAAGAGCCAAAAACAGAAAACCTAGAGAAGAATATTGTATTAAATATCGAATTTGTCTCTTAAGTAAATTTTAACAGTTAAATTTATAAGATATTTTTTTAATCACATTGAATAACCTACGTGCAAGTCCCCACGTGGACATCCCCATGTACTTCCATTCAATCCAGTCCTGGGTTCTTATAAAGTCAAATTCTATTACAACTCCATATGTACAAACGATTAATAGACAACTTAATAGTTAGAAACACTTAACCAACGATTAGATCCTCGGATACAATAACCAAGATACTAACTCCAAAACTCAAGAGATCAGGACCGACGACCTATATTTCGAAACTCGACCCGAAATGCGACCTGTTTTAGGTGTAGGGTGGAATCCCTGACTACTCTAAAAATATTAAGTTCACATCTGTATCAAACCTACAAGTATGCCGAGTCGCTTGTGGTACAACAACATCGCTTACTACATCAACGACAGGCACACGGTGGTAACCCCACTCGAAACGGAGACGTCGAGGTAGAGTTCGTCCTGGAAGAGTGCTTCCTCTCGTATGCCAAATACGATCCCTCCGCCAGAACTGTCACATGGTAAAGGATCGAGGCCCCGCTCTCCGACTTGTCCAACCTCGACGTCTTTTAAATGAATTCGACGCCGCTCTTGCTAAATTCTTCATCAAAATTTTTGCCAAATTCTTCGCCTCAATTTTTGCCAAATTTTTTGCCTCATTCTTCCCTAATCTCTTCCCAAATTTTTCGCCTCATTCTTTGTCAAATTTTTTGCCTTATTCTTTGCCAAAATTTTCATCGAATTATTCGCCTCATTCTTTGCCAAATTCTTTGCCCCATTCTTCGCCAAACTCTTTGTCTCAATCTTTGCAAAACTTTTTGCCAAACTCTTTGCCTCAAGCTTCACCAAATTCTTCGCCTCATTCTTCGCCAAACTCTTTGCCTCATTGTTCGCCAAATTATTCGACTCATTCTCTGCCTCAATCTTTGCCAGACTCTTCGCCAAATTCTTCGCCTCAATCTTCGCCAAACTCTTCGCCTCAAATGTCGCCAAATTCTTAGCCTCAATCTTTGCCAAACTCTTCGCCTCATTATTCGCTAAACTCTTCGCATCATTCTTCGCCACAATCATCGCCAAATTTTTCTCGACAATCATCGCCAGATTCTTTGCCTCAATCTTCGCCAAACTCTTCGCCTTACTCTTTGCCAAAATTTTCCCTGCATTCTTCGCCAAATTTTTGCCACATTCTTTGCCAAATTCTTTGCCTCATTTTTCGACATATTTTTTGCCTCATTGTTCGCCAAATTCTTCGCCTCAATCTTCGCCAAAATATTTGCCTCATTCTTCGACAAATACTTTGCCAAATTCTTTGCCTTATTCTTCGACAAATTCTTTCCTCATTCTTCGACAAATTCTTCGCCAAATTGTTTGCCTCATTCTTCGCCTCATCTTTGACTAATTCTTTGCCAAATTTTTCGCCTCATTCTTCACAAATTCTATGCCTCATTTCTCGCCAAATTCTTTGTCAAATTTTTTGCCTCATTCTTCACCAAACTCTTTGCCTCATTCTTTGCCACATTCTTTCCCAAAATCTTTGCCAAATTATTCGCCTCAATCTTTGCCAAACTCTTCGCCCCCATCTTTGCCAAACTCTCTGCCAAATTCATCGTCATACTCTTTGCCTCAATCTTTGCTAAATACTTTGTCTTAATCTTTGACAAATTCTTCGCCTCAATATTCACCAAACTCTTTACCTCAAAAGTGGCCAAAATCTTCGCCTCAATCTTTGCCAAACTCTTCACCTCATTATTCGCCAAACTTTTCGCCTCATTTTTCATCAAACTTTTCACCATAATCATCACCAAATTCTTTGCCTCAATCTTTGCCAAATTCTTTGCAAAACTCTTCACCTCATTCTTCGCCTTAATCTTTGCCAAATTCTTTCCCGCATTTTTTGCTAAATTCTTCGCCAAATTCTTTGCCTCAATCTTCGCCAAGTTCTTCGCAAAAATCTTTGCCGAATTTTTTGCCTCATTCTTTGCCAAATTCTTTCACCAAACTCTTCGCCAATTTCTTCGCTCCATACTTCGCCAAATTCTTCGCCTCATTATTCGAGAAACTCTTTGCTATTATTTTGCCTCAATTTTTGCCAAATTCTTCGCCTCAATCTTTGACAAATTCTTTACCTCATTCTTCGTCAAATTCTTTGCCTCATTCTTCGGTAAATTCTTTGCCTCATTCTTCGGTAAATTCTTTGCCTCATTCTTTGTCAAATTCTTTGCCTCATTCTTCAGCAAATTCTTCGCCTCATTCTTTGACAAATACTTCACCAAATACTTTGCCTCATTCTTCATCTAATTCTTTGCCAAATTTTTTGCCTCAATCTTTGCCTCATCTTCGACTCATTCTTCGCCTCAATATTCGCAAATTCTTTGCCTCATTCTTCACAAATTTTATGCCTCATTTTTTGCCAAATTTTTTGCCTCATTCTTCACCAAACTCTTTGCCACATTCTTCACCAAATTCCTTACCACATTCTTTGCCAACATCTTTGCCAAATTATTCGCCTCAATCTTCGCCAAACTCTTGGCCTCAATCTTCGCCAAACTCTTCGCCAAATTCATCGCCAAACTCTTCGCCAAATTCATCGCCAAACTCTTTGCCTCAATCTTTGCCAAATTCTTTGCCTCAATATTTGCCAAATTCTTTGCCTCAATCTTTGCAAAACTTATCGCATCAATCTTCGCCTCATTTTTTGCAAAATTCTTTGTTTTTATGCAAAATTCTTCGCCTCATTTTACGCTATATTCTTTGCCTCAATCTTCACCAAATTCTTTGCCTCATTTTTTTCCAAATTCTTCGTCTCATTCTTCGCCTCAATCTTTGCCAAATTCTTCGCCTTATTGTTCCCCAAATTCTTTGCCGAATTCTTTGCCAAATTTTTTTGCCTCATCTTGGACTCATTCTTCGCCAAATGTTTTGCCTCATTCTTGGCCATATTTTTCGCCTCAGTCTTTGTCAAATTCTTTGCCAAATACTTGGCCAAATTCTTCACCTCAATTTTGCAAAATTCATTATTCAAAAAAAAATTTCTACTCATCCTTCGTCTCATTCTTTACCTCAATCTTTACCAAATTCTTTGCCTCAATATTTGCCAAATTCTTCATCAAATTCTTTGCCTCATTCTTCGCTAAGTGCTTCGCCTCAATCTTCGCCAAATTCATTATTCTCCAAACTCTTCTACTCATCCTTCGCCAAAATTTTTGCCAAAATCTTTGCTAAATTCTTCCTCTCAATATTCACCAAACACTTGGACTCAATCTTCACCAAACTCTTCGCCAAACTCTTCGCCTCAATCTTTGCTAAACTCCTCGCCTCATTCTTTGCCAAACTTCTCGCCTCATTCATCGCCAAATTCTTTGCCTCAATCTTCGCCAAATTTTTCGTCAAAATCTTTGTCAAATTCTTCGCCTCAATTTTTTCCAAATTCTTTGTCAAATTTTTTGCCTCATTCTTTCGCAATCTCTTCGCCAAATTCTTCGTGTCAATATTCACCAAATTCTTTGCCTCATTCTTCGCAAAATTCTTTGCCAAATTATTTTTCTCATTCTTCGCCAAACTCTTCGCCTCAATCTTCGCCAAATTATTCGACTCATTCATTGCCTTAATCTTTGTCGAATTAAGAACAGATGTTCCTACTCCTAGCGATTATACTCAAAACCTTGGTATCTACAAACTAGCCTTACTTATTCCTAATTAATTAGTTTGGTAACGATCGTTCCTCACTGAATTAACCCTGCTCATAGTTCAATTTCTAACTGCAACCACTAATCAAGAATCAATGGCAAATCAGTTCTAGAATAAATTCACAACCGCAAACTATTTAAGAACAAAAATAAGCACAAGGAATAAGTAATGCTACTGAATTAAATTGAATAACCAAGATTCTCACAACTAAAACATGGGTCTCCTCCCTCGAATCAACCTAGAGATTTAGTTCCCCATAATCTTGGCAAAGACAAAATATCAAAAGTATTTTCTCTGGAATCAAAAAGTTCCTTCTAAAATAAGTCTAGAGGGTTATATATAAGCCCTCATAAGTGTAAAAACCTACATGGGTCGTCCCTATTGTCCTAACCGATCAGAAGACAGAATTTTCAAAATTGGCCCTTAAAAATCGCTAATAATATTCTGCCAAACCAGCCTTCAGTATTTTGGTCATAACTTCGTCTTTAGACATTCGATTCAAGCGTTCTTTATATGCAACAAAAAAGGAAAGAAATTTCTTCAATTTTTTGTCTAATAAGCGTCCTCTAATTTGGTTCCAAAATTGACCAAAATGCCCTTCTAAGTCAGCTGTCCCTGCTGGACTCCTTCTTGAAGTATAATTCCTTTCCAAATTTGCGTACTTTTCCTACAATTTAGCACAAACAACTGATTAGTCATTCAAAACTCAAATATTTACTAAAATGATACTAAACTAAAGTCAAACGTGTAAAAATGACTCGAAATCTTATGTGTTTAATGCGTATTTTGGACACACATCAATGAAAGATTGTGAAAAGAAAGAAAGAAGAAGAATGGAGAATGAAAAGTGTCTTTCCAACTTTTGGTGACCTTTAATGGAAATTAAGATAGTTTGGAGATGACCTTTGAATTTTGGGATCACTTATGGCCTTTAGAACTGTTCTACATGGTCTTTGAGATCCTATAAATAGGAAGTCTCTCGATGCCATTTAATCATCCAAAAAATGATTCAATCTCCTCTTCATCTCTTTATGTCCACCATAAAGACATTCTTGTTTAGTTCTAGATGTGATATTCTATTGATTGCCACTTAGAATTTCTAGAATTCTTGAGTAATCTTAGGAGTGTACTTGTCGGAACTCATTGGCAACGTATAGTGGGGGCAAATAACACTTTAAGGACAGTGATTACAAATTAGATCTCAAGAACACAAGTTCGAAGGATTCCATCGGAAGTGATTCATGCATCGTCGAGTCAATTATTTGGACGACATTGGTGACTCAACAACCATGCCATGTTTACTCAGAAATTGATCATACGTTGTCAGATTTATCGACATTACAAGAACCAGGTTATATCTCCATTTTACTACAATAGTGTCTCGGGCGGCCGAGAGCCCCTGTACCGCACGGGCGAGGTAAACTTTAAGTTTCGATATTCTTTTATTTGTTCCTTTGTCGTATATTTAGCTAGGTTGCCATTTGGGCACCGTTGTGTATAGTCTAATAGGCAAGGAAAGGGAATTAAATTGCCAAGTTCATTAATTTGGTACGTGAACGATCGAGTGCTTGTTGGTCGTGGTTTAATTTCCACATTCGAGAATTCATGCTCTTCCTAAAACTTGTGACCCTGGGAAACTATACAGGTTTCAAGCTGGCCATTAGACCTCCTAATGGAAAATGAATTATTGAGTTGTCTACAAATAACACTAGTCCATCCTTTGTGCTTGGGTCTCATACTCTATAGCACAAACCAAGATAATGTCATTGAAGAAGGAAAAAAATAAGCCTATAAAATTTCTTAATATTTGACATACTTAAAAAATGTTATTATTTGATATAGCATTTGTTCACGGGTGGCAACTTAGGCTAAAAACAAATCTAAATAATCTGCTAATTATGATGGCCGAATTTTTTTTGGGGTTAATATATGTATAAGCCTGTCGGCCTAAAACGATACGACATGGGAATAATTTTAATGATGTTTTTACATTTATAAAAATTGAATTATATCTTATAGGTTGGATCAATTCTTATGAGCACCACAACTTAATTAGGTGTTGGTATCGCGTCATTTTTTTAATACTTTTTATTAGACAATTTTTGTGTGTTCACAAACAAATTTTATCAAATAGAGATCTCCTCGTTGGGTTTTCAAGACTACTGTAACCGGGTTAATCTACATGCATCACACAATTTGTTTCGACTATTGGTAAATAATGATTTAGAGTATGATATGCTTTCTAACAACATTTGGCAATCTAATTAATTATTCCAAATAATTATGGGATACTAGTTGCCTTGTAACACCTCAAGTATATCAACTAATTAATATTTACGGAAAAAACTCATAATGAATTAAGATATCTATTATTTAGTAAATCAGTTAAACACTATAAATATTTTATGTCTGAATCTGAGATTACCAAAAAAAAAAAGGAATTATACATCTGAGTATATTATATTAAATGTATATTTCACTACGTTATGTTAAATGATAAAAACTATTAATTATTTCTATAAAAAATCTTAGTTTTCCCCTTTATATTTATGTTATTTGGGAAAGAATCGCGCTCCTGTATAAATAATTTGGATTTGATATGCATGACAAAAAAATGGATTTGTTATGGTTTCTTAAAGCTCAATATTCAAGTAACTCGAAGAATAAACCCATCATCGTAACCTTTTATGTTTACGCGTGGTGTAGCATACTCACGCAAATTATAAAATTTTACGTATTAAAAAAAAACCTTTAAGAGTTTAGAGTTTAGTTTGGAAGAAATAAACCTCCGATGCCTAAAATCAACTGGACCCTTTTTTCCTCTATTAAATCCTTCATTTGTTTTTTTTGGTAATAAAAAAAAGTGAAACCATTTTTTTTGAAGGGGTAAACGGGGATTAAAGTCAAACCAGTTTATGCTATATAAGGGACAGTGGACTTACTGACAGGCCCAATGGACAATAAGCTCAAGTTCGGATTTTCAGAAGTTCGGATTCGGATAATCCGGATGCTCACTCCTAACCTCAACATTACATAATTTGCCTTTTTTTCCCTCTGTTATAAATACTCTTCTTTCTATAAAAATAAATTGCCTTTGCCCGTAATCTAATTATTTCCTGGAGCCGGTCCCAATTTCCCAACCCCTAATCCAGAACAAATGTCATGGGCATACGCTCCCGGAGGAAGACGAAGCAACGGAGCAAGGCGAAGCACAAAAAGGTACATACTTCAACATCATCGGAACAATTGGCTTGATTAATTATCTGTCTTTTTTTTTGGGTTCAATTATTATCTGTTTCATGAATCATCGGAATAGTTCGCTGTTAATCTGTGTCTAAAGACCAAAATTGATCAATTCTCTGTATCTATTGTTCGATTCTTTGAAAAATGCCTAAATCTTTTCCCGACTAGTAAGTTTTTTTTCTTCTAAATTATCCAGGAGCTTATTTTGCTAGATTTTTATGATGCATGTTTGCTTATGAAAGAATATACTCTAACTGCTTGTTCTCCGATTTAGACGGAATGCTGCATCGGAGGGGAGGAGCTGATTAGTAAGTTACCCGATGACATCCTTGTCCGCGTTCTTTATCTTTTGGCTCCGCAAGAAGTCATCAGATGTGGTGTGCTTTTCCTAAGTTACTTCCTATGACACTGAAATTTGTTAGGAAGTACGTGTTCCCGTTCCCAATTGAAGAGACCAAGTTCATTCCCGAGGTCAATCAGGTCCTCGATTCCTATCCAGGTGATACGCTAACGAAACTCAGCATCTCTTACCACGTCAGCTTGCCGGGTCAACCCCTTGACATATATTCCCAATTTGACAAATGGGTCCAATTTGCAATGACAAAAAAAGTAAAAAAGTTTAACTTGGATTTCTCAAGCTTTGTTGGAGGGTATCTGTGATACTCCGAAAATGAATATGTTAACTCCGAAAATGAATATGTTATGTCTGAAAAGTCTTAAGTGATTTGATTTGTACTATCCATCTCAATAAGGTACACCATCTTTTCCGGCACACATCCTGAAAGAACTCCAAAATTAAACACGTGTGGCCGAGAGTAGGACTAGAATGGGTGACCTCATGGGAAGTATATTTCAGGATGCATGTGAGTGAGGACAAAATACGCTGAAAAAGATCTGTGTTGGTCTGTGGAGATAGCTGATCAGATCCCAGGGCATTACAGTATCCATTCCATAAGTACCTATTTCCGCCTATTCCCAGTGATTAAAAAAAGATTGATATCGCAAGATATTGGCTTGCCTAGCTGCACTTCGCTTACAGATCTCTGGCTAAAATGTGTGAACGTAATCGACGAGCACATCAAGCACTTTTTAGAATGTTGTCATTTCCTCAAATTACTGTGTGTTATAGGTTCAGATAGTCTTACGAGTCTTAAAGTAGATGGTAACATTTGGTTGAAGTTCTTGGAGATACAAGATTGCGTTAACTTGCATATTTTTTAGATTTCTGCATCGAATCTCATTTCATTCAAGCACAGGCAACATCCACATCAAGTGATGAGCATGCCTCTCATGTGCGCGCCACAACTCAATGAGATGTTGGTATCGGGTCATTTTTATAACTTTTTATTAGACAAATTTTATGTGTTCACAAGCTATTTTTCTCAAATAGAACCCTCTCGTTGGGTGTTCAAGACTACTGCAAACAGGTTAGTCCACATGCATCATACAATTTGTTTCGACTGTTTGGTAAATGATGCTTTAAAGTTTAACATGTCTTGATCATGATCGTACAGGAGCTCCAATGTCCGAATGGAATCCCCACTTCAAGAAATCTCAAGAATTTGACTATTCATGCTAGAATAACTATGGCAGAGAGCCTCCTTTGCTTTGGCTCATGGATCGAAGCGTCTCCATTCTTGAAAAGATTTATCTTCAATGTAATGAATATGTCTCATATTTGATTCAATAAATTTTTGAGATTTCTGCACCGAATCTCATTTCATTCAAGCATAGGCAATATCCACATCATATGATGAGCATGCCTCTCAAGTGCGCGCCACAACTCAATGAGATGTTGGTATCGGGTCGTTTTTATGACTTTTTATTAGACAAATTTCATGTGTTCACAAGCTATTTTTTTCAAATAGAGACCCTCTCGTTGAATGTTGAAGACTACTGCAAACGGGTTAGTGCACTTGCATTCAATTTGTTTCGACTGTTTGGTAAATGACGCTTTAAAGTTTAACATCCTGATCGTACAGGAGTTCCAATGTCCCAATGGAATCCCCACTTTAAGAAATCTCAAGAATTTGACTATTCATGCTAGAATAACCATGGCAGAGAGCCTCCTTTGCTTTAGTTGATGGATCGAAGCGTCTCCATTCTTGAGAAGATTTATCTTCAAGGTAATGAATATGTCTCATATTTGATTCAATGAATTTGTCTACAGTTATGGTAGATGTGCAAAAATTGTAAGGATGTACAACTATCAATTTTCGGGAGGGAATATTTTATGAAGTTGTTTAACGAGGTGTTTGTTGGCGGACAAAGTTTTCGTGGATGTTATATATTCATCTTGAGGTTCTGGTTTTGTCTCAGGAAGACGTGTTCCGACCCAATGAAAAGGGAAAAGCTGTGAAGCCTAGGATTTGTCTGCATCAACTCTTGAAAGAGGTTGAATTTGATTAATTCTTGTATTTATTAATTCTTGTTTGATCTTCATTATAGTCATACTAAGATTTTATCTATTAAATTTTCTAACGATAATATGAGGTATATTTTTTATGTATAATTTTACGTAACGTCATTGCAAATTTTCTTGAGGTACAATTCCAAGAAATGTCGTAATATATCTTTGGTAAAAGATTTGTCTATAGCAATTGCATTGCAAAGCTTCTTGAGCTACAATTCCAAGGAGTAGCATTGCATTAATTCTTGAAATACAATTCCAAGAAATATTGAAGTTAAATTCCAAAGAATGACTATATTTTTCTCCCGAAGATCATGGAAACAATTGGATATCCCTTAATTATTTATGGCTATGTCCCGCAGACATATTGAATAAAAAGAGTTTTAGTCATTTAATCATTTAATTTGAACCTAATTTAGTCTACTTAATATAAAGATTTATACTATTTTTAATAGATCGAGATTCAATATGAACATACTAAGTTGTTGTCCAATACGAAAATGAATTACATACAATCTAATATTTTTAAAATTGTTCATCGGATAAATTTGATTCGAATTTGTTCATATTACCTAAAAAAGGTAAAAAAACTCACAAGTCCCGAAAGTTATGTAAAATATGTTAGGAGGTCCTCTCAAAAAAAATTTAGTTCATGAGTTTTGAAAATTTGACCTAATTGGTCCATGATGCACCAAATGCTGCAGAGACTTGCAGTCTCATTGCTCTGCTTACGCAGCCGGGCGGACGAACGCCTGTTGATGAAGGAGTTCGTAGCGATGCTCAAGGAGATTGGCCACGTCGAGGCGGGCGACCGGAACATGCAAATGCTTTGGAACCACTAGCATCATCCTCATGCCTCATTTCCATCTGACGGGATCCAAGTTAACAACACTATATTACTTGTAATACACCTACTATGAATTAGTAATTCAGTTTTGAAAGAAAACCATTAAATTTGAACAGCGAATCAAACTCTCATATTCGGGATCGATAATTTGAAGAAATTCAGAATATTTAGATACTGAAGATTTTTTATCCGAATTTAAAATGAATTTTGTTGTTGTTGTGAGATGGATATTTTAGATATTTAATTATAACAAAGGACTAAAATGTATTTAACCCAATGTATTTTGAGTCTGCCCATCAATATACTATTTCTTAACATGTCTTTATTTTTCGTATGAATTTGATACTATTTCTTAACATGTCTTTAAAGAGAAGAAGGGAAGCCCCTCCATCTAGATGGACGGAAAAATAGTGTACTTGGCAGCAATTAATAGCTTATGCATGCTTGGCCTGCTTCCTAAAATATTATGTTAAATATTTCAACTAATTAGACTACAAAATTCGAAAAAATAGACTTATATTAAGTTTTTAGCCAGTTGGGTGCAGAGAATTTTTTTTTAATACAAAGGACCTATTGACGAATTGAGTTGATCTACTGCGTCATTACATTTTCTCAATCAAATTTTTTAAAGGATAATTAAATTGTAAATAAAAGGAGTTTACCTTGGTATAATCTGCTCTATCCAACTTCAAAGCATGAGAATAAAATATTACCGAATAATGTGTGTGAGTAATACAAGTTAGGAGTACACTTCTAATAACTAGCAACGTGGTAATCACAATACGCTTCCTTAAATGAAGACAACAGTGAGCACGAAATATCTTGCTCTAATGTCATGATAGAATCTCCATATCAAATACAAAATCATAAAGTAACGAGTATGTAAATTTTTTACACTTTCAAATAAACACATCATTTTTGCAATGCAATATGTTAATCTCCAATATAGTGCTTCTCGAAAAAATCTCAATATAGTCATAAATTTTAATATTTAAATAAATAAATTAATTATTATAAAATATTGATTAGTCCCTCATATTAAAAAAAATAAATTAGTTAATCCTTCTATACTCAAAAAAGGGGTGAAGACTGAAGAGCATGGGGTTCTAGTTACACTCCGAGGGGGTTGCATTTTCGCAGGGGAGCAACATGTTTGTAGAGGGGAAATATGGTGGGTTAGGGGTATAAGCACTATTTTTTTAATAATTTGGCTCGAAAGTTCGTTGGAAAAAAAGATTAAAAGACTAATTAGTTATTTTTTTAAAAGGAGAGACTAATCAATATTTGCTCCTCTTTAGTAATCAATTTTTCAAACTATAAAAACTTATAATTATTTTATCCTAAAAATTAATGAGGTGAAATCTTATTTGTCTGTCATGTTATCACAGGATTTAAAACCACTAGATAGTGTTCCATAACCTGAAAGGGATTAGTTTGCCCAGGATTACTAGTTTGTTTGATATTTTTATTGATGATCAAACAATAAAATAAGGGCTCGAGCTTGGAAGGAGTAGAGGTGGTTCCTGACATTAGGCAGCTGAAGTCTTTACAGAAGCTGTCACTCGTGAAGGCGAACAGGAGCAACTGGAACAGCTTCACAGACGAGCTCAAGTGCATGACCGAGCTCAGGAAGCTTGGCGTCTCTGGGTTGTCAATGGAAGGCGGGAAGGCCTTGTGTGAATCACTGGTCGGAATGAGGAAACTCTACTCCTTAAAGGTAATATCAGCTTCCCACCAAAAGGAAGAGCTCGTGGACCTGGACAGCCTGGGACCCCAGTTTCCTTGTCCCATCTGGACCCTGTACTTGGCGGCGCACCCCCCGTGTTGGATTAGCTCGCTAGACAGCCTGGCCAAGCTGCATCTCCAGCGGTCCCGGATGACAAGCAGCCAACTAGAGGTGCTCCAGGCGCTTCCATTTCTGGTCAAGCTCAAGGTATCTGAGGATGCGTACGCCGAGTACGAGCTAGTGGTCAAGGCAGGCTGGTTCGGGAACCTGAAGATGCTCAAGCTTGAAGATTTGAGTCTACTAAAGAAGGTCGAGGTAAGGCCTGGAGGCATGCCTCAACTCATGAAGCTCGTCATTAGGGGATGCAAGAAGGTAGATGTTTGTAGGGGACTTAAGAAGTATGGAAGCCTGGAGTTTCTCCCCTTTGATATGCCTAATCCTATATTACTCGAGTAACATTGAAAGCCACAAAAACTCATTTGTATTCTTTGATGCAAGTAGGTTCTGTTTGCTCTCTTGGCGATCCAGTTCTTCCAAGAAGATAGATAATCTAAAACTAATACAAGGAGTTCTTCCAAGAAGATATGGTCTGTTTGCTCTCTTGGCGATCCAGTTCTTCTCAAGTTCTTTTTAACCAGCTCATGAGAAGAAGAAACCCGAAGAGGATAAACCCCCCAGCCATGTTTCCACCGCCTCCGCCATCAAAACGGGGAGGAAATCCAAACCCTCCATCATCAAGCCTTGGCATCATGACTTTATCTGTAATCTAGTGCCATCCAAAAATAAATACCTTGTACGGAGGCCTTGGTAGCAGTGTTACCACGTGGGAGGGTTTGAGTTTGTCCTGAAGCAGACATTGTTGCACTCTGCAGGAAGAAAACAAGAAAGCACATATAAGGTCTTTATTTCCCTTGTATTTAGTTTCCAGCAAGCTGCCAAGAGTATGTGGGAAATTGTATTGGTGGTAAAAAAAATCTTGTACTTTCCTGTAAAAATAAAATGTTTAAATCTATTTTCATACGTAATTTGTGTTTTAACATATTCAGTTGGTTTTTTAAAAGTCTCATGGAAATGGGGCATACTTTTTTCACTTCAGGGTTTTTATTGTACGGAAATTGTTTATTTTTTCAATAAACTGTATTGTCTCTCTTTATAAATTATAGATAAAATGTTCTGTAGCATGATAATCGAGTTGCTTTTCAATAAACTGTTTTTTTATTTCCCATGCAGAAGTTGATTTAATTAATTTGAGAGATTCCCATATATTTAAGCGCAACCTGATCCCAAACGAAAGTGATTTGTCTACATATTCAGTAAATTATGACATAAATAAATAAAAGCAAGAAAGTTGCAACTAAGTTATTCAATTGATTATCGGCTTCAACTTGGATGTCCATGCACATGTCCTTATACAGCGAGACCGAATCTTATGCACGGTTTTTTTAAATTGTCTAGGTCCTCTACCTAACTTCAAGATAGGTAGAGAATTTCTAGCAAGGCAATTATTTTCTTCTAGCAAAAAATTATCTGTCCCATTTGTCGAACATTGGCTTTGGTTGCTAGAAGGCATAAAAGAATGAGTGTACAAATAGTATAGACTTTAATTCATTTAGGAAAATGGAAGTTGGTATAAAAAAATTCAAAAAAATTTCTTTCTCAAAATGGAGGAGGAGGAGTTAGTATATGATATGCCTTGTAACAAATTTTGAGAATCTAATTAATTGTTCCAAGTAATTTTAGGGGATACTGGTTGCCTTTTAACGCAAGAAGTATATCAAGTAATTTATATTTAAGGAAAAAAATCATAATGAATGAAGATGTCTACTATTTAGTAAATTAATCATAAATCAAACTTATTAAATACTCTAAATAATTTATGTCTAAATTCATTTACATTATAGTATGAGATTACTAAAAAAAACCTAGGAACTTAACATCTGAGTGCATTATATTAAATGTACATTGTTAAACGTTAAAAACTATTAGTTATTTCTATAAAAATCTTAGTTTTCACCTTTATATTTATGTATTTATGAAAGAATCTTGCTCCTGTGTTATAATTTGGATTTGATCTGCATGGCAAAAAAATAATTTTGTTATGGTTGCTTAGAGCTCAATATTCCATTAACTTGAGGAACAAACCCATCAGCGTAATCTTCTATATTTACGACTAGTATAGTGTACTCGTACACATTTGACAATTTTTAGTGGATAATAAAATTTTACATATAAAAAAAATGTTGGAGAAAAAAACCCTGATGCCTAAAATTTATAGAAATAACTAATAAGTTAAAAAGTCAAAATAATTGGATATCTTTTCCTCTAATTTTATTAGAAAAGGTTTATTAATTTAATTGTATATAATTAATATAGCACAAGTATCTTAGTCTTTAATTTTCTTCGTTTAATGGACCATCTTTATTCTTTTATTTATTTTTTGGTAATGAAAAAAAGTCAAACCAGATTATACCTAGGAGTGGAGTATTTCGGTTATGTATAACACGGGAAAACTCCTATGCCTGCATAGATATAAGAGAAGGGGGAGGTCCTATAACTCACCCATTTTGGAATATTACAATATTACGCCACTTTCATAGCCACCAGTATATAATAACAAAGACATTCGCCCAGAAAGGGCCCTCGTAATTCTAACCAGCAGCTACAATATTCGAACGAGTCCACTCCTGATGGTCCATGACATCTACAAAGCTGGCAAGCCCACGGGGTAAGACTGTGTCCCATACCTCCCGTGAAAACCTGCAATTGCAAAACAAGTGTTTTAGTGACTCATCCCCCTCAAAGCATCTCAGACATATACAATAGCTGGACTAGTGCCGCTTAACTCGCTCCGTATCGGTCATCAACCTACCATGAAAGAAAAGCCAGGTAAACACACGAATCCTCTCAGGTACTTGTAAAGACCAAATACAAGACCAAGCTAACTCCCTATAGTCGAATCCTAGTTCCCCACTCAGTGCTTTATAGAGCGACTTGGTGGAGAAGAGGCCATCCGGGGTAAGACCCCAGGACAATGTATCCGATGCAGATGGAAGGCTAGAGAGATTAGTTAACACCAAAGACGCAAATTCGATGCAGATGGAAGGCTAGAGAGATCAGTTAACACCAAAGATGCACCCTTTCATCGGCCACCACTAGTCCACTACACATTTAATCTCCTCATCAGGTGGAAAGTCCCCTGTTATGTGATTGCGAAGCGGCAAAGGCAACAACTAGGGACCATTCTAGAAGGAATTGCCCAGACCGTTACCCACGTTCCACTACAGACCTAATGACAAAGTAGGAGTGGACTTAACACACGCTTGCCACGTGAGAGAGCTCCCATAATTTTGCACCATCATCTCAATACCTGTGCCTCCCCTACCATCCTTACCGATCATCACCTTAGCCCAAAGTGCCTCTTGTTACTGTAACAGGTGCCATGGGAGCTTGGAAAAGATGACCATATCAGCAGCCTACATCAGTCGGAGTCAGAGTCCTCATGCCTCCATAAGGAGATGTATATTAGGCCAGTCAACTAGATGAGTCTGTCTTATCTCCTCATCACTGCCCCATATGAATTATCTCATGCACCTGTCCGTTGATGTACAAATAAGAACTGTCAGTCTATATAACATAAGAAGGAATAACAGACATTATCGAACGGGCTAGTGTGATACATCCAGCTATAATAAGAGTCTGAATTTTCTACCTAGCAATCCTAGCCCTCATCCGATCAATGATGAAGTGATACAACTGTTGTCGGCATCGTGGCAACATGGTCGGGACTCCCACCTACTTTCCTAAGTCTGTACTCAATAGAATCCCTAACATGGAACTTAATCGAGTGGTCAGTTTAATATCCATATTAGCATACGTCATAACCTTAGACTTTGGAAGACTTATCTTTAGACCTGAAATGGAGCAAAAGACGTCTAGGAGCTCACGAATGAGGACTGCTTGGTCCATTGATGCCCTGCACAAAAAAATAAAATCATCAGCAAATATTAGATGAGATAGGGGCGGGCTTCGGTGAGCAAGCTTAATCAGAGCCCAACGACCCTCCCCCATCAGCTGGTCTATAACATGAGATAAACACTCCATACAGAGGATAAAAAGGTAGGGTAAAAATGGATCTCCCTATCGCATGCCTCTAGAAGGCACAAAAGCATCAGACTTACTATAATTCCACAAAATGTGCATAGTTGTGTGAGGACACACATGCCACAATCCACTTTACAATGGTCACAGATAACCCGGCCCAAAGAAGTGTCTCGCGCAAGAAGTCCTAACTCAACCGGTCATACGCCTTCTCCATATCTAACTTCAGGACCATCCAGCACACATGCCCCTGCCTACGTGCCATGGAGTGGATAACCTCTCATAGAATCACAATATTATCTCACATGAACCTGCCTAGGATAAAACTGGACTAGACCGGGCTAATAATACCATCAAGTAGAGGATTAAGGTGATTAATCAAAGTCTTTATTATGATCTTATAGAGCACATTGCATAGGCTAATAGGGCAAAACTGAGCAAAGGTCTCAGGGCTAGATACCTTAGGAATAAGTGTGATCAATGTAGTATTCAGGCTAGCTGGAAGCACTCCTGTCTGAAAAAAATTTTGTACCTATACACTGTCACGACCCAAATTCGGGGTCGGTGACCGACGCTAGACCCTAACCCATTTACAATGCCTAATGAGTCTAGCCAATCTCAAACATATTTTTAAGCTTTACAAAATCATAAATGTCAAAATCTTAATAAATTATTCTTTATATTTCTCCCAGGATCAAAGTGAACAGTGTGGCTACGGAGCTACTAGACAAAGAACCTGCAAAACTGGAGAGAGTGGGGGTGAGTGTTTTGGAATACTCCGTAAGCACATAGAACATAACGTGTGGGTTATGTCAGATACACGTGGAAGAGACAGAACTTAACTATGTTCCACATCATTCAAGACAATACTAAAATGTATACTAACCACTTGACCACACACAGACAATAGAAACATGAGCAAATTACGTGATGTCTCATACCGTCACGCAACTTTCCCCAAAATACATAATCACATAGCCAAATAAACGGTGAGCTATAGATAGATTTAGTCGGGCCACTTCCTCTTCAGCGCATGGATATCAACATGGCCATCAGATCTCCTTTCCATAATCAAATACTAAGCATATAATAGTAATATAGGATATCCCCAGTCTATATGCACATAGGCTAACATCCCCGGTTAACACGGGTGAACCTGCCCATTTCTCACCACAAACAAATATAACATACATATCATATAGCCAAAGGCACAAGACCATATCCAACAGAAATAGTTCACATCCTCACAAATCGGCCCCAAGCTAGGAAATACATATTCTCTAGCTGGCCACACACATATGCCACATATTTCAGCCACCAATCCAAATATGACCAAACATGTCATATAAGCACATATGACCACTTTATAACCAAAATTCATATGCATAAGACGCACATACTTAAGATCTGAAACATGCACATATACTAAACAAACAAAAATTGTCATGATCTATATGCTTACCCATTTGAAGATTGGTCGATGGTGCTCATTCCCGATTCAATTCTCCTTTCACTATGGACCTTTATCCAACCATTTTTTTCAACATCGTTTCTTTTACCAAGAGACTTGAGAAAGCCTCACATACTCTGTATAACAATTCCATTTACAAAAATGAGGTCAATTTCTCACTTCTCTAACCAAATTACATACCGAGCACATGATAAGCTTTATCGCTTCTAACTTCGGTAAACAACCCATGTAACTCAATATCGTACAAAACTAAGTCCATATCTTTATCAATACACCACTCCCCTATTCTTTCATGATCATATCAAGTTCATAGATAAACTTAGAGGTCCAAAGAATTACTTACCAATTAGTTATTCAATCATAACCTTATTTCTGAAACTCAGCAGTCAGTCCATTTTGCAATCACGCTTTTGGACTGATTCCTTTGTCAAAATTAGATGATAATATAGCTTTAGAAAGGCCTTTGAGTAATTTACAACTTTTATGTTTCATAAATATTCAATTTTCATGCCGAAATATGCTTAGCGATTACATCTTCATCAACCACATCAATTCTGAATCCAGCCAGCCAGTTAGACTTTCAACCAAGCTTTGAGGACGATTTCTTTAGCCAAATAGGGCATATAATATATGTATAGTAAGGTCTTTAAGTCCTCTACAATCCAGATGAAGACACTAAAGTCTGATTCGGATCCAAAATAGACTTACCAAGTACTTCTTCTGACACTCGCTCAATCGAATAATGCAGTAATCAGTTTGTAGTTCCAAATCAATTTTCTATTGATTTCTTGATCTAAATAGAACATATGATATACCGTTAGAAAGATCAGTAAGTGCTCTACAACTTAATGTAGAAATCAAAATCTAATTCGGCACATAAAATGGCTTACCAACTCGTTCTTCTTCAACTGCTTCTTTCTCTTCCTCTTAGCTTTCTCTCTTTTTTTCCCTTCATTTTCTCTTTGTTCTTTGTTTCGTTTGTTTTTTTTTGTACACTTTCCTGTCTTATAAATTCTCTGGAAGGATCTTTAATAATACCCATAAGATCCTTATGTCAATCTACAAGTTTGGCAAATGTAGACTTGTGATTGGTTGCCTTTCCATGTGGTCCAATCAGAATTTAGAAAAATAGATCTCATTTTTCACCAACTTTCGTTACTTTTTTTCAAAACTAGTCAACATATAAATTGTAGTCTTATGTGTCTAGTTTCCAGATCATATTCATTTGTTAAATTTGGAGCAATATTATGAAAGTTGTGTCTAATTTACCAAGTAGTGCTCCTGCTGTCAGAATTTACCCAACTTACACTCTATTTACATAGAAAATTTCCTCCGCATACTGATCCAATATGTCAATATGACTAAGTATACTTTACTTAAGTCGAATAAATACGACATAAGGAGTAGGGTATTACATTCTCCCCTCCTTATAAAAATTCGTCCTCGAATTTACTTCAATTGAATATTCACTCATATTGCTATGTAATAGGCGCGAATACTTGTTCCAAATGTCTCTTCTAAGTCTCATATGTCCTCACCAACTTAGTGATCCTAACTTATCTCCATTGTCAATCACTTAATCTTGAAATATCTATCGCACTCATAATGGTCTCAACTTTCCTGAATATAGATAGCAATAACTCACTTCATATCTTCTAAACTTGAATCACTGAGCAAACTTAGCATCATCGTAAGTTCTCTTTACTGGAAGAATGTAACTAGACACAGTCAATATGTCCATTATCCCTTACACATAATTATAATATCTCTGAGTAATCAGAAGTATCTGATATACATTCATCCGATCTGCTCACATTTGCATACTACATCTCCAATATCCATATCACCAAAAATATAATACATCATTTGTTCAAAGTCTCAAGCTTGGCACTCCATCATTTGCAACTTGTATCACAAGCTCACATCATGTCTTCACAACTCGTATCACTGAGCAAACCTAATAGCATGATAAGTACATTTTACTGGAATATTATATGCCAACATAGTCAATTTAACTATTACCACCCACACATAACCATAGTTTCTCTTAGTAACCTGAGGTACTAGAAATACATTCATTCTGATCACCTCACACTTTCATACTATAATCCTCAATATCCATACCACCAGAACTTAGTACACCATTCGTTCCAAGTCTAAAGTTTGGCAATAAATCATTTCCAACTTATACTGCAAGCTCATCAATCTTAGGGTCCTTGTATTGTTACTCCATAACCAGAACTCGAAAGATCAATCACGTGTGCACTTATGTCATAAGTTTAGGCAATTTCTTAATAGTCTCAAATTTCCAACTTAACTCTTACTTCACAAAATTATTGAAATCCGAAACAAATGATCTCAAACTTCTTTTTATATGAACAACGTCTTTATGCCTTAAGTGCAAAGACCATGGTTTCCATCTCTGGATAATTCTTCTTATACTTCTTTACTTGACCCACAAACATAGGAACATTTTCATGTTGCTTAGGGACATAACTGAAACCCAATCTTGAAGTATCACGATAAACTGCATACCCTTCATTGTCACGATAAATGTCTGAGCTAGACTCCAGTCAAACCATAACCACAATCTACAGATCTCAGTGACATTTGTTGGACTCACAATGGCATACACTCATGCAAATGATGAAGTTCTATCCAATCAAACGTTATGGCCTAAATTATAAATACGAATGAATATATATCAATTATATAAGGCTGTTTTCTGGCCAGTCACACAATCAAAATCTACCCGAACAAAGATTATATATATATATATATATATATATATATATATATATAGTCAAATGAGCCTTTCAAGGAATGATATATACCAAATAGAACAAGAAACTTTACCAAAATGTTGAGTAATTACCAAGTGATATAAGGGTGTTTTGTGATTGGTTGCCTTTCCATGTGGTCCAATCAGAATTTAGAAATATAGATCCCATTTTTTACCAACTTTCGTTACTTTTTGTCAAAACTTTTCAACATATAAATTGTAGCTTTGTGTGTCTAGTTTCCGGATCATATTCATTTGTTAAATTTGGAGCAATATTGTGAAAGTTGTGTCTAATTTACCAAGTAGTGCTTCTGCTGTCCGAATTTACCCAACTTACACTCTATTTACATAGAAAATTTTCTCCGCATACTAATCCAATATGTCAATATGACTAAGTATACTTTACTTAAGTCGAATAAATATGACATAAAGAGTAGGGTATTACACATACACACAGATTTCCCAAATGTATCCAATAGTTGCTGAAAGAACTCCGCCTTATAACCATCCTCCCCTGGGACCTTGTGAGGAGTCATCTGGAAAAGATAGTCCTTCATCTCCCCAACAGAAACTGGGTCACATAGCATTGACACCTGCTCACCTGGAATGATCGAGAAGCCATTTTGATAGGGGAATAACGGAAGATCAAAATCCTCCTCCAAATATAAACGGCTAACTACAAGGGAGCACAGCATATCTTGATCCCAAATATACTCTCCTGTGAGGCTCAGAAGGCTTTGTACTCTATTCTCTTATCTCTGTATAATTGTTCTGGTATGAAACAACCCGGTGTTCCTATCCCCATCCAGCACCCAATCCTTCCTGGACTTCTGAAATCATTGGACAACTTCTTGCTCAAAGATCAAGTTAAATTCTCGATGAAGCTTTTCTTCTAGCCTGATGATGCTTGTCTTCGAAAAGTGTGCCTGATCCCCTTTCCGCTCTGTCAAGAAGACAATATCATTAAAATCGCCACCAAGAACCAAGGCCCTAGTCATAGACATCCCCAGGATTTTGAGCTCATTACATAGCATTTACCTCTCCCCTGGTCTCGAACTAAAGGGGAATTAAGGGGGTTGCCATGCGCGTGTTAGTTTTGAGCCACATCCCCACGCGTTAGCCCCACCAGGTGCACCCATTTTTGACTTTTTTGTTTTGACGCTTGGGCCCCATCATGTGCTCCCTTTATGGCTTTTTTTGTTTTCTTTTACATATTTCCCCTATACCATTCGGAACGGAATGGTACATTCCATTCCCAATCCATGCTCGAGGTATAGATGGTGAGATCCCATACAAGATGGAATATTTTATTTGGATTGCCTTGCAGAATAAATTGCCGACAGGAAGATTTAGATCGGGATTGCCCTACCAATTTGGTCCGATTTTATTAGAGGTAGTATGAGTCAGAATATTTTCATCATCTTATTTTGGTTTATGACTATTGACATTCTCGGGATGCCAAATTTATGTTCAAGTTTAATATGACCTATTATGTTTTTAACAGTTCGAACTTCGAAGTAGATTATTTGTTAAATTAAAACAATTCATTTATCGATTGATTTAAATATTTTTTTGTACTTTTTATATTTTTATAGTTTACCAAAGTTGGTGGCTCAAAAAAAAGTGACTTGTTATGTTGTTATTATAAAAAAATAACTTACCCAATAAAAGTTTATATAATTGCTCGGAGTGGACTAGTTCAACGACATTCATGCATGCATGCATCTTCTTACTTGATCCGAAATCAAATTAGATTGATGAATTGATGGAACTAGTTGACTTATTGTCTTCTTATTTTCTGCTCAAGGTTGTCAAAATTGGGATTCCACTGAAGATCGTTTGAATATTAAAAAATCGTAGATCGGAGGATAGTAATACGGATCGTAAGATCCCAACAAACAGACAAAATTATAGGAATACCTAATAAATCATGTGATGAAGTTCATTAAAATATTCACTTAGATTACAAAATCACGAGAACCAAAGATGGAGACCGACTTACCTCTTATTCGATGATACCTCTCTCGATCTTATTTAATTCGTTCTTACTTTTTCTTTGGAATATGGCCAAAGGCCTTATATTTATAGTGCTCACTATTAGGGTTAGTGTTACATTGATTTAAACTATTAAGGAAATATCACATGCCTTTAAAATAATCAGAAAACTTATAGAAAACACCAAATATGATTTTAAAAAAAGGAACACAAAAAATATTTCATAAATAACAGGGAGAGAATTGGTTGAAAAAGTTCCTACGATCTTACTCGCAAATCTTGCGATCTTACTCGACGGTCCTGCCGATCCGTTCACCATTTCGATCTTGCATATGATCCAGCACGGTGGAACAATACAAACTCGTAAGATCGTGCGATCTTATGAATATAATCGCGATCCTGAAAATATTATTCTCGCCAATCAAATTTTCCTCCAGCGAACCTTCCACGCCATTCACTGGACTTCGGCCTTTTGCTATTTTAACTCTTTTACATATTTGTCCCTTTTGGCCTTTTTTGTTTTAACTCTTTTACATATTTATTCCTATCCCGTTTGGAACGGAATGTACTTTCCCAATCCATGCTCGAGGTATGGAGGGTGAGATTCCATACAAGATGGAATGTTTTATTTGGATTGACTTGAGAATAAATTGCCAACGGGAAGATTTAGATCGGGATTGCCCTACCAATTTTCCAATTTGATTAGAGGTAGTATGAGTCAGAAGATTTAGATCGGGATTGCCCTACCAATTTGGTCCAATTTGATTAGAGGTAGTATGAGTCAGAAGATTTAGATGGCGGTGTTCGGTTCAGTGGTGTGGGGCCTTTGGAACCATTGCAAACAGGCAATTTTTCAGGACGAAAATTTGCAGACGAGATCTTATTTTGCATTCTACCATCTATCATTTCCAAGGATGGCTATCTTGGATGGACACAACCAAGGCTTTTGGGAGACAGTATAAGATTCTTATAATACAATCTTCAATCTCCTCTTAATTGTCTGTAATTTCTAATGTTAGCGAAGGGTCTCATTGTAAATAGCTTGGGGTATGACGTTGTGGTATCAATTTTAGCGATGTTGCAATCTTCAATCTCCTCTTAATTAACTGTAATTTGCTAATGTTAGCCAAGGGCCTCATTGTAAATAGTTTGGGTTATGACGGTGTGATATCAATTTTAGCAATGTTAACGTCAAGACAGGCATTTTCTTCTGTCGATGTACTCTTTTCCTGTCTTAATTTTTTTTTCTACTGAATTTTTCACGATAGAATTTTGACGAGGCCGGCGGTCGTAACCCCACTCTTATTATTATTATATTTAATAATAAATCTCGCTTATAAAAAAAAATTCTCAGAATGTTCTTGCTTGATCGATTTTTTTTGTATGGACCAATCACAGATTTGCCCAAGTCTTGCATGTGCACAAGTTTCTGGGAGAAGACATTGTCAAATATGCACAAGTCCTCTATTTAACCTGACGATTTGTAATTTTCAATGAAATTTCTGATTATTGAAAAATCAAAGCCAGCAACCTCGAAAATGCGAGGAAGTTTCAATTTGATGGCCTATATACAGGATCACTTAAACCAACCACTAGCAAGCACTAAATTGATAGAAAGAGTGCACTAAATGGCAGAACTAGGTATTGCAGCAGCTGCTGCAGCTATTGCAGCTGTTGACTTGGTATTGAAATTGTGGCCTTCCTTTAGCTCGATGCTGGAACCCGACTTGGACAGCACTCTGTTGAGGTTCAAAAATATTTTTGGCATTGTCAACATATTTTCAGGTACCCGGTGTGGTCTCAAGATGACCGGGTGACCGGTGACCAATGTGGTCTCAAAGTGACCGATGGGTAGTATAGTCTCAAAGCGATCACTTCCGGTTTTGAGTTGGAAGAGATTGTCGATGGTCTCCCCTCCATCGAGTCCAATGAAGGTCTTACTTGGTCGAAACCGGTAACGATAGACCACTTTGTTGTATTGTTCTTGGTTAATTTCGGCTTGTCCTTGGATGACAACGTCCTTCCGTGGTAAATTTGCCGTTACTTTGGACTCGTAGGTTGGAATGAGAAGATTCTTGTGGCTATGGAAAGGCAAGACATGTATCTACAAACTTTATTTTCAAGAGCCTTGCCTATTTCGGATCAAAAGTGGGTCTTAAAAAAGTGCCAGGTCCCGGTGTTAGCTTGCTCTTTGAGTTCTGATAGACTTTGGTAGATCAGCGGTAGATTTTGACTTGGACATCGGATTGAGCTGATTCTTTTGGAAATAGAAATGCCAAACAAAGATCGACAACTTTACAGTTTATGACTTTTTTCGATTCGAAGCGGAAGGTGGTCAAAATTCTATTTCAAGATGAGCCCATTTCGAACAGGTTTGGTTTGCTTCTCGCTTCCAAGACCAAAGCAGCCGGTTTGGTCTGCTTTTCGCCCGCCTGGGTGACGCTCCTTGATAAAATGCTCATAAATTTATATCCGGAGTTTGGATTGAGACGATTCAAATTGCTCTATGAAGCTAAGACGTAAATCTAAGACTTTGTAGTTTGTCATGTCTTCCGATGTGGAGCAGAAGCAGGTAAAAAATGTAGGTCAAGGCGGGAAGATGCTTTGGTCCTCAAGGCGGGAGCCCGGGTAGGTGCTTTGACCTACAAGGCGAGAACCCGGATGTACGCTTTGACCCATAAGGTGGAAACCCAGATGTACGCTTTGACCTACAAGGCGAGAGCCCGAATGGTTGCTTTGACCTACAAGGTGAGAACCCGAATGTATGAACTGGTCTGGGATGTTTGGTGGTCATTTGGGCCGCTCGGCTTTCTTGAAGGACGAAGGTGGTAAGTGCCTTCCATTTGTTGAGCAAAGGATGGTAAGGGGAGCCTGCCTTGTGTGATGTTCGGGCCGAAGTCCACCTCGCGGGACGATCCGAGTCTGTTTGGGCTGGAAGATGATACCACTTAGAAGACGAAGGCGGGAGATATGAGTTGTGTTATTAGGTTGGAGCCCATTTGGAGTGACAAGGCAGAAGGATCCCACCTATAGGGCCTGAGCGGAAGGAGGAGCCCGCTTAGACAGTGTTGAGACACGAAAATGATACTTCGAGTGTGTGGCAAAGATGTGCATCTCCGAGTTCGTGCGCAGGGACCCGTGTTTGGGTTGTGTTGGGATGCTCAGCCTGCTTTGAGTGGCCGTCCAAATCCTTAAAGTGGTAGGGGTCGCCTAGGCCCCGAAGGCATTAGGGCCCCGAAGGCATTAGGGCCCCGAAGGTGGTAAAGTCCGCCTAAGGCCTTAAGGCAATAAGGGCCAATGCTTTGGGCTTATAAGTGGGAAGGCAATTTTGAGCTTATAGGCGGAAAGACGATTCCGTGCTTATAGGTGCTAAGCCCACTTGATCATTATAGGCGGGAAGTAATTCTTGGGCGGATACCATTTGGCCTTTGCAAGCGGGAAGCAAAGATCCCGTTATGGGCCTCAACACGGGAAGCCGATCCACTTTGGTTATGAAGGCGTCAGCTTGGGCCTGTTTTGAGTTAGCTTTGGACTTAAAGGCGGTAAGCTGATTGAGCGATGGCGGGCTTAAGGCGAGTTTTGCATAGAAGGTTCGAGAGGGTCAAGTCATATTATATTTTCCTATGCTAAGCCAGGATTTTTGAGATTCTGGCAAGATCTTGGGTCATAGTTGCTTGGTCGGCATGATCGGGATATTCTTATTCGAAGACAGGATTTGTTCATTTGAGGAAGACGGCTTGCATTTTCCTATTCTAAGCCGGGTTGATTTGGAAATGTTAGGAATTCAGCAACTAGAGAACAAAATCGCACAAAGAACACGGAACAAGAGAATTACGTGGTTCGGCCTAATGCCTACATCCACGGGGAGAAAGGAGAACTTTTATTGATGAGTTTTGGAGCCACAAAGCCATACAAAAAACCTAGGGTAACATGTCTTTATATAGAGACAAACCCTTGGTGTACAAGTAACCTATCTAGGTCAGATTAGGAGTCTAAAACCTAGTCAGAATAGGAATAGGAATAGGAATAGGAAATAAATCTTTCCTATTTCTCGCCATCCCAACAATCTCCACCTTGGCGAGAAATAATCTCGTGGAAGAACCATGAAGCTTCACCTGAACTTCAACAAACTCCACCTTGACAAAATACCGCCCCATGAAGAACCATGAGATCTTGCAAAACTAATCCGACTCCACCGACTCCATCTCGGACCATAGATAACTGCATCAATAAGACCATCTCAACTTTCTCTTCACCTTTTGTTCAATCACTTGGAGTCAGCCCCCAAACTCGAGCTTCTGAGCTTGCTTGGCCTATTCCCTCCAACCTCCATTGAACCTCAACTAGCGAATCCACTTTCTGAAGCAACCTTGCGACCAATAGACATACCCTCTATTTTTCGATCAGCCCTATGCTCCACAACCTCGAACGGCTCTTCCGTTGGACCTTTTTGCCTCAAACCAATGCTACTTGCCATAGCATACAAAGGGCAACATTTTGTCCCACTAAGTAGAACCTTCGACATGCCTCGAACTGTACTGTTCGGCCTTGAGTGAGATACCCGATTCGTCCGTGGTGCTACCAACGGCTTCGCATTCCCCATGCAAAACCTACCCAACACATTTGACGTGCACGTCCCTTTAGACAACCATAGCGGGAGTCAGCTAATAAAGCTTCTCTGAGACAACTATGGCACCTTGCCAACCATGCCTCCACGAAACAACCATAGCTTGCTATCTATGTCTTTGCGAATCCCAACTGCACTCAAACCATCCATGTCAAGCCTTTGCTCCCTCATACGAACCAACCTCATATGACCTGAGCTTTTGCCAACTCCTTCAGACCCATTGATGTGACTCCACCTATAAAAATGTGCCTCACTAACCTGTAGGTATTCCCTTTCACCCTTCATCCCTACCATCGCATCCTTCTCTACCTTCATTAGCATACCTTTATAACTATCACTGTTATAATCCAAGGTCCCTAATGAAAAGAGATTACCAAGATGCATTGGACTTGATAAGACAGAAAGCCAGTCACCATCCGACCCGTCTGAATATGTGGCCATGGTTGTGGATGTCGATCCCTCCTCATTGTCTTGATCCCTAGTTCGTCCTGGATAGTCCCCTTCATGTGCCTTTCTCCGCACTTGAAACCACTTTCATTGAACTTCTTTGACTCCGACATGGATCCTCTTCCACAACTCAGCTGGTGGCTCCTCATCATCTGCCAAGCACAAGCGAATCTTCGCTACCGCCTTGGCCTCCAACTCTTCCCACTCTTGCTCCTCCATCTTCTCAGGCTTCTTTCCTGAGAGCGCGATGACCATCCCTTGTTGCATGAGGAGATCCTTGACACGCCTTTGCCATAACCTGAAATTCGATGAACCATCGAACTTCACAAGAGCAAACTTCGCGCTGTCCGACATCCTCCAACCTTAGCTCTGATACCAATTGTTAGGAATTCAGCAACTAGAGAACAAGATCGCACAAAGAACACGGAACAAAAGAATTACGTGGTTCGGCCTAATGCCTACATCCACGGGGAGAAAGAAAAACTTTTATTGATGAGTTTTGGAGCCACAAAGCCATACAAAAAACCTAGGGTAACATGTCTTTATATAGAGACAAACCCTTGGTGTACAAGTAACCTATCTAGGTCAGATTAAGAGTCCAAAACCTAGTCAGAATAGGAATAGGAATAGGAATAGGAAATAAATCTTTCCTATTTCTCGCCATCCCAACAGGAAACAACACATTCGTTCGGGATGGGATTTTTTGCCCGGGAAAGAAGGAGCTACGTCAAGAAGTGCTATATAAAAGGGGCTCGGTCGATGGAGAAGACATCACCGACATAACACAACTACTCTTTACATTACTTATCTTATATCGTTTTTCTGTTCCTGTTGCGGGGATAAGTGAACAAGTAACCCGAGACGGATCCGGAGTGGTCGTCCCAAGGTCGGTCTAACTAAACTAGGCTAGGCTAAGCTATGAACTACGGACTACGGGCTAAGGAAAGGAAAAGCAACAATGATAAGTAAAAGTAAAGTAGTTGTGTGTTGTGTTGTTGGTTGATCGATCTCTCGCCCGAGCCCTCCTTATATAGAGTGTCTTGACCTAACCTCCACGCCTTCACAATAGGAAATCCTAAACCGCCTCCAAGACCTTCGGCTCCAAGTCTCAATCTCGAGAGATCCGCTTAAAATTATTTGTTTCTAACATGACGGGATCCTCTCGGCTCAATACAAGCCGTTTTCCTTAAATGAGCAAATCCCATCCTCGGATAGGAAGCTTTCAAAACGTGACGACCAAGCGATCGCGGCCTAAAGAGGAACTTACCAAGTTTTGCCAAATATTGAGAATCTCGGCTCAAGTTAGGAAACTATATATCGTTTTGACCTTCTCAAACTCCCACGCAAAATCTTGACTCAAGTCCGTCATCGCCCAAGACGGACATCTCGTCAGGCCCAAAGTGAATCTCAAAATAGGCTCAAGCTAACGGCCTCCACAATCAAAGTGGACCTATTCCCGGAATTTCCTTCCCGCCTACGAAGGTCAAATGAGCTTCCCGCTTGGGTCCAAGTTGGCTTCTCACCTTCGGCTTCTCGCCTTAGGCTCCTCGCTCGTCTTCTCGCCTTACGCTTCCGACCTTAAGTTTCTCACCCGGCTTCCCGCCTTAGGCTTCTCGCCCGGCCTCTCGCCGTAGGCCTCTCACTCGGCCTCTCGCCACTCGGCCTCTCGCTCGGCCTTTTGCCACTCGGCCTCACGCCGTAGGCCTCTCACTCGGCCTCTCGCCACTCGGCCTCTCGCTCGGCCTTTCGCCACTCGACCTCTTGCCGTAGGCCTCTCACTCGGCCTCTCGCCACTCGGCCTCTCGCTCGGCCTTTTGCTACTCGGCCTCTCCCTCGGCCTCTCACCATAGGCCTCTCACTCGGCCTCTCGCCACTCGGCCTCTCGCTCGGCCTTTCGCCACTCGACCTCTTGTCGTAGGCCTCTCACTCGGCCTCTCGCTGTAGGCCTTCCACTCGGCCTCTTGCCGTAGGCCTCTCACTCGGCTTCTCGCTCGCGTCTCCTACCGACCTCTCGCCTATTTTGAGTCGGACGAGTTTCTCGATAGGACTCGGCCATGTGGGCGAGAAGAGTCCTCGCTTGGTCTCGTCTACGCGGGCGAGAGGGACCTCTCGCCCGGGCTCCCCGTGAGCGCTCGGCCTCGTCTACGCGGGCGAGAGGGGCCTCTCTCCCGGGCTCCCCGTGAGCGGTCGGCCTCGTCTACGCGGGCGAGAGGGGCCTCTCGCCCGGGCTCCCCGTGAGCGCTCGGCCTCGTCTACACGGGCGAGAGGGGCCTCTCGCCCGGGCTCCCCGTGAGCGCTCGACCTCGTCTATGCGGGCGAGAGGGGCCTCTCGCCTGGGCTCCCCGTGAGCGCTCTGTCTCGCCCTCTCGCCCGGGCTTCTCATTCCGATGAGCTCGAGCCGATTCCCGCACATCCGGAGATATACCGTCATCACTTCGAGACATTAATTTCGTGCTCCAACAATGCCCCCCGCACGTCAATGCTTCGGCACGGCCAGGCGAGAAGCGTTGACGTGGACCTTTCTAAACGTTCTTGTTTTAACAAACTTGTGGTGCCAAAGGGTTGTTCACCTCCGCCTTGATGGTAGTAAGTTGCTTGGAGAAAGGTGATGGTCATTACTCTTATCTAGGAGGTCTAGGTCGTCGTCCTCACAGACGTACCCGATCGACTTTTATGGTGACAAAGTGTAGACCTCAAATTACCTTGTCACCTTTCATATCGCCTTACTCCTTGCAAGTAAGACGGACGGCTTGCCCCCTGGGTATGGCACTGACCGGCCATCGGGCTATAAGGACCTCCCATTTGACCGAACTCATACACCATGAAAACTGATCATCCATGTTGCTCAATACTACCCTTGTCGACACTATGAACCCGTCATAGAAGACCACCTCAATGTAGCATGCGGCCGACATGATTGGACAGGCATCGGCCAACACGATCTCCATCTTTCCATCTAATTTCCATTGAATTAGACATTGGTGGTTGAAAGATGGGACTACCTGACCAGAGCAGATTGAGTTTTGTCCTTTCTCGCCAAAGTTGGTCATGACCGTGCTGATCGAGGTTAGTATCTCCCTCTCCTCACTCGACCTTTTGGGAAGTGAGTGATGAGGGACGTTCACCACCCCGTTGTCCACGAGAACTCTCTTGACCGACTCCCTGCTGATGTGAGCCATGATGTAAAGGAGCTTTAAACGCTCGCATCTTCCTCGGGTGGCCTTTGCGATTGTGATGCTGCCATTGAAGTCTCCCACCATAAGTATAGTTGAGTGCGTCTCTCCTACTCGAGGGTAAATAAGGTCTCCTTCAGTCACGTCACCCTTGAAGTAGCTTGGTTGGCCAGGTTTCAATCCGAGGATAGCTGGCGTCACGTTGATTTCCAGCTTGCTTGGGAAGTCCCCAAACTCGATGTACCTCATCTCAAGGTCAACTGAGACTTCCTTCTCTTTTTGGTTAGGTGCGGCCTCTCGATGTGCATCCTTCTTGGGATGGACCTTGGGTACCCACTTACAAATCAACTTACCGCGTAGGTCAGTGGGTGCCTTTGGTCGAACTTTCTTGACGTGTTTGGGGTACATTCTCATTGTTGCCTTAGAGGCTTCCAACTCTTTCGCCCAACTCTGAGTCGAGGTCGAATGACACTTCACCCACGGACGAGTTAGAAGCACCTTTTGTTTCTCCAGCTCAACCCTTTGCTCCTCGATTTGCCTTTTGAGGTTCTTGATGGCTTGCCTTCTTTTCTGGATCTTCCTTTCAAGGCGACGTCTCTGGGTCTTGGTCAGGACATCTCGTGTTGGTGGATCAGGGATGACCCTCTTATCTCTAAGCCGGTTGAAGGCGTATCGGTATGGGTTGGACCCGTCTTGAAGGTCCACATTGGTACGAGGATGGTGAAGCCTCCACATCTTGTCCGCTTCCCTCGGATAGTAGAACTTCTGATTTCTTGGGATGCCAATATCGAGTGGCCATTCCTGCCCCCCGAGTCTTGCCTTTTGGGTCTTAAAGTCGGCCTTTCCTTGCTTAGGACTATCGGCTCCCCTCAAACAAAAGGACTTCCAAGCCGTTGGAACGCTATTGTCGGGCAATCTTTCTTGCCCCCCGAATCTTGCCCCTCGGGTCTTAAGGTCGGCCTTCCCTCGCTTGCGATGATCAGCTCCCTTTGAACGAAATGACTTATGAGCATTTGGTATTTCATTATCAGGCGGCCTTCCGTGTCCCCCGAGTCTTGCCTCTCGGGACTTAGGATCAAATTTTGCTTTCTTAGAGTCCGGTCGTCCCTGCCCCCCGAGTTTTGCCTCCCGGGTCTTAAGGTTGACCTTCCCTCGCTTAGGACCATCGGTTCCCCTTGGACGAAATGACTTCCAAGCTTTTGGGACGCTGTTATCGGGTGGCCTTTCTTGCCCCCCGAGTCTTGCCCTTCGGGTCCTAGGATTGGCCTTCTCTTGCTTGGGGCTTCTTTTTTGGCTTCGGTTGAAGCTAACCATGGTGACATCAGCAATACGGTGAGGGTCCATCGATGACTGATCCTCTAAGAATTGATGCGAGACGAAGTCCTCGGATTGGGAAGATAAGGGTTGCCCTTCTATCCTTTGTCGTCGGGTAGATCCTAATGTCAGCTGACAATTGACTTCGTCCTCATCGAGATCTTCTTTTCGGTTGACGTTGTCTTCATCGAGTTCTTCTTCTAGGTTGATGTCATCCTCAGCGAGCTCTTCTTGTCGGTTGACATCATCCTCATCGAGCTCTCCTTGCTGGTTGACCTCGACCTCTTCGAGCTCTTCTTGTCGGTTGACATCATCCTTATCGAGCTCGTCATCCTCATCGAGCTCTTCTTGTCGGTTGACGTTGCCCTCATTGACCTCGTCATCCTCATCAAGCTCTTCTTTTTGGTTGAAGTCATCCTGATCGAGCTCATCATCCTCATCAAGCTCTTCTTGTTGGATGATGTCATCCTCATCGAGCTCGTCATTCTCATCAAGCTCTTCTTGTCGGTTGACGTCGTCGTCATCGAGCTCGTCATCCTTATCGAGCTCTTCTTGTCGGTTGACGTCGTCGTCATGGAGCTCGTCATTCTCATCGAGCTCTTCTTGTTGGTTAACATCGTTGTCATCGAGCTCTTCTTGTTGATTGATAAAATGACGGTTGTTCTCCTCGTCTAGGTCCATCCGCGCTTAATGCAAGACTTGGAGGGTCGGGATAGGATTAGAAATCCTTGACTCGAACAAAGGATTCGTGTAGACATCCCCCCTTTTGAAAGAGCTTTGGTCGGCCGAGACCCTAGATGGGTATGACCAATCTTGGAGATTGCTAGCTCTCGTCCTTGTAGTCTCGAAGTGTCCCGAGTAGTTCACTCTATGTGTCCCCATGTAAGGAGTTGTTTGGTACGGGGGATACATAGGAGTTCCTAGTTGTGGACAATAACCAAACACGCTTGGCGTTGGCGGCGCCATGGTGCAAGGCATATGACCGGTCATTGGTTGTCCAAAGGCCGGTTGGATGGGTATAGCTGGTTCAATGGATATGTTCATCCCTTGGTGTTGATTGATGACCATACGTGAGGATGCCTCATAGTGACTACAAGACTCCTCGTAGTGCCTCCGAGCACGAAAAGCGGCTGTCTCCATCGGGATGACGGGTGTATAGAACTCCTTCGGGGCAACGTTTGTCTCAGCCGGCTCTTTTGAGAGAGCCGAGGTAGATAAATCTCGCCTCCATGTATACGACTCCAAAACGGAAGGTATCGACTCCTTATAAGGAACCGGAGCAACAAAGTAATTGGTCATCTTGGCCGGTAAAAGTTAGACCGCCTTCTCAGACACCCTCCTTGGTCCCACCGAGCGTGCCAAAAATATGTTGCGGGGATAAGTGAACAAGTAACCCGAGACGGATCCGGAGTGGTCGTCCCAAGGTCGGTCTAACTAAACTAGGCTAGGCTAAGCTATGAACTACGGACTACGGGCTAAGGAAAGGAAAAGCAACAATGATAAGTAAAAGTAAAGTAGTTGTGTGTTGTGTTGTTGGTTGATCGATCTCTCGCCCGAGCCCTCCTTATATAGAGTGTCTTGACCTAACCTCCACGCCTTCATAATAGGAAATCCTAAACCGCCTCCAAGACCTTCGGCTCCAAGTCTCAATCCCGAGAGATCCGCTTAAAATTATTTGTTTCTAACATGACGGGATCCTCTCGGCTCAATACAAGCCGTTTTCCTTAAATGAGCAAATCCCATCCTCGGATAGGAAGCTTTCAAAACGTGACGACCAAGCGATCGCGGCCTAAAGAGGAACTTACCAAGTTTTGCCAAATATTGAGAATCTCGGCTCAAGTTAGGAAACTATATATCGTTTTGACCTTCTCAAACTCCCACGCAAAATCTTGACTCAAGTCCGTCATCGCCCAAGACGGACATCTCGTCAGGCCCAAAGTGAATCTCAAAATGGGCTCAAGCTAACGGCCTCCACAATCAAAGTGGACCTATTCCCGGAATTGCCTTCCCGCCTACGAAGGTCAAATGAGCTTCCCGCTTGGGTCCAAGTTGGCTTCTCACCTTCGGCTTCTCGCCTTAGGCTCCTCGCTCGTCTTCTCGCCTTACGCTTCCGACCTTAAGTTTCTCACCCGGCTTCCCGCCTTAGGCTTCTCGCCCGGCCTCTCGCCGTAGGCCTCTCACTCGGCCTCTCGCCACTCGGCCTCTCGCTCGGCCTTTTGCCACTCGGCCTCATGCCGTAGGCCTCTCACTCGGCCTCTCGCCACTCGGCCTCTCGCTCGGCCTTTCGCCACTCGACCTCTTGCCGTAGGCCTCTCACTCGGCCTCTCGCCACTCGGCCTCTCGCTCGGCCTTTTGCTACTCGGCCTCTCCCTCGGCCTCTCACCATAGGCCTCTCACTCGGCCTCTCGCCACTCGGCCTCTCGCTCGGCCTTTCGCCACTCGACCTCTTGTCGTAGGCCTCTCACTCGGCCTCTCGCTGTAGGCCTTCCACTCGGCCTCTCGCTGTAGGCCTTCCACTCGGCCTCTTGCCGTAGGCCTCTCACTCGGCCTCTTGCCGTAGGCCTCTCACTCGGCTTCTCGCTCGCGTCTCCTACCGACCTCTCGCCTATTTTGAGTCGGACGAGTTTCTCGATAGGACTCGGCCATGTGGGCGAGAAGAGTCCTCGCTTGGTCTCGTCTACGCGGGCGAGAGGGACCTCTCGCCCGGGCTCCCCGTGAGCGCTCGGCCTCGTCTACGCGGGCGAGAGGGGCCTCTCTCCCGGGCTCCCCGTGAGCGCTCGGCCTCGTCTACGCGGGCGAGAGGGGCCTCTCGCCCGGGCTCCCCGTGAGCGCTCGGCCTCGTCTACACGGGCGAGAGGGGCCTCTCGCCCGGGCTCCCCGTGAGCGCTCGACCTCGTCTATGCGGGCGAGAGGGGCCTCTCGCCTGGGCTCCCCGTGAGCGCTCTGTCTCGCCCTCTCGCCCGGGCTTCTCATTCCGATGAGCTCGAGCCGATTTCCGCACATCCGGAGATATACCGTCATCACTTCGAGACATTAATTTCGTGCTCCAACAGTTCCGTAGCCTAGTATAGCTTTAGACCGACTTTGGGATAACCACTCTGGATCTGTATCAGATTACTTGTTCACTTATCCTGCAACACACTCCAATGCAAGTCTTCCTGAGAGACTCCGATGGTTTCTTCATAACGTGGCTCACCCCTTAATGGATTTGGGAGCTCTCCATCGCTTCTCTTCGGCTGTCAATAAAGTAGATGTCAAGATCAAGAAAATGCGGGACTTGAATTCCGTGCTGCCCTTTTCTTCTGACCCTTCGGGTTCAGGTGCAGTGGAGCCAATTTTTCCTGTGGCCTACCCGCTTCTCAGGGAGGATGAACTTGTCGGAATTGATTGGAGAGCAAGCAAGATTGAGCATGCCATTTTGGAGGGAGCATCGCAACTTGCTTTAGTAATAGTGCTTTTGTAAAACTAGTGTCTTGAAGGAAGTGTTCAAGAGGGTAAAGGATAAGTTTAAGCGCTGTGCTTGGATCGATGTCCAAAGCGCTTCCCACTCTAAGACCATGTTGGAGACTGTGGTGGCAGCGGTGGGGAGATGGCCACCAGTGCCACAAGAAATGGGTGCCGGGGATAGGCTTGTATATCTCTTGCACAAGAAGAGGTATGCCCTTTTCTTCGATGGCATTCCGAGGAAGGTTATTTGCAGGGATGTCATGTCCCTATTACCGGATAATCTTGGTTGAGTGGACGGGGAAGCTCCTAGAGAAATGCGAGGGATTGCCTGTTACAATAGTTGTTGCTATGGGCTGTCTTTTGTCAACCAAACTTAAAAGTCCCGGGGCGTTCGAGAAGTTGCACGACAGCATCAGCCACGATCTTGGAGCTGATATTGGCAAAATTTTGCTTCCCAGCTATAACCGTCTCAATCACATCAAGAAGTGTTGCTTCTTGTACTTTAGCAACTTCCCCGAAGACCATTCTGTCACTCGAGGAAAGCTGATCCGGTTGTGGATAGCAGAACGCTTCGTAAAGGAGGAAAGTCGGAAGACCCTGGAAGAGGTGGCCGAGGAGTACCTCAATGAACTCGTCCAGATGGGCTTGGTTCTTGTCAGCGAGAGGGACTGCCAAGGTAATGTCAGGAGTTGCAGGGTCCAAAATCTGTTGCTCGAGTTCATACTTTCCAAATTCGAGAAGGAGGAGTTCTGCTCAGTCCTCCCAAAATCAGGCACTGCTTCCGCAGAAAAAATCCGCCGAATGCCTCTTCAGAAAGTTGGCAGCAGCAGCTTTCTTATTAGAGAAAACTTGGTTACTTTTTAATTTTTAATTTTTAATTTTGAATACTCGTCTTTCTTTGATTCCTTCCGTTTTCTTCTATCCTCCAAACCATGGAAAAAAAGATATTACTTTTCTTCCTCATTTCATTTACTCTCATTTTCTTCCTCATTATCCCTCCCCATCCCTAATTCTGTAATTTTTTCAAACCAAGTGTAAGCGATAAACACATAGTTTTGTCATGTATTATCAAATTCAAACTTAAACTATTCCACTCAATAGAGATAATAATAAAATTTATTAAAGAACTTAACCAAACCAAAACACCTAACAGTACAAAAGAAAGGTTTGAAGAACACACGTAGTAACCACGCATAGTGATAAGGTTTAGTTTGGAGAAATTAACCCCGATGCATAAAACCCCAACTAAAATAAACTGTAATTTATTTTTTTTAATCATTGGTATCCGGCCCATTTGATCGACTAATCCAATTCGAGCCGGGTAGAATCTTTGAAAGATGGCAAAACTCTCCCAACAAGTATTTAACACTGCTGCATACCTAAAAAATCGAACCTGAGACCTGGTTAAATTAGAACAACTTGATCTAAGTGCCTATTGGTAACCGTAATTTATCTTTTGATGATGAAAAAAAAAAGTCAAACCAATTTATGCTATATAAGGGACCGTTCATTATACAAGTATAATTATGAATCAAAGCATCTCCACTCCTAAGACGATTTGTCTTCAAGGTAATAATATGTCTCCTACTTGATTCAACAAATTTGTTTGAATTTGTAATCTCTATTTACAGTTATGGTAGGGGTGCACAAATCATTGTACCATTGTCATTTTCATGAGGGAATATTTTACAAAGTCGTTTAAATTGGTGTACGTTCTATTGGGAAACAATGTTTTCGCGGTGCTTTTATATATATCCATAGAGTGGGTGCTAGTATGACATTCTCGTTTTGTCTCAGAAAAGTGGGTGCATTTTATATCAAGGGAGAGAAGCAGTGAAGTTTAGGATGTGCCCGCATGAGCTCTCGAAAGAGGTTGAATTTTTTGGATTCAACAGAGATATCGAACTTATCATGTACGTCATTGAGAACGACGTAAACCTTGACGAGATGGTATTTGATTGTCGTAATCCAGTTATTATTCACGACACCCCTTATGATGACTTAGAAAACAAGAAGAGGGAACTTGCCATAGTTCGTGCTAAAAGGTTCAAGTCAATGCTAAGCGCCGCTGTTAAGTTTGTTCTAATACCGTAGGTAATTTTAATGGATATTTTGTTTATATAAAAACTATTTATTTAATTCGTTTCACATTCTTCCTTATTACGAGTGTTAGGCCATCTAGATATGCTTCTCTGTGGCTGACACGAATGGAAAGAATAATCTGTTCTAACAGAGTTGGCCTATTCCGAGAGCCATAGTATCATGTTTATGACCGACACCATCGAAGGGGTAGGAGGCTAAGTATATTGTAAGGTCTTTTGTCGGATTATGGTTCGTAAGGTTTGGAAATTGGGACCGGCTCCAGAAGATCTTCAGTTTACGGGTAAAGGGAATTCGTGTGGAGAAAGATACTTATTTATATTATAACCTTGATGATTAGAGACTTATAAATAAAAAAAACCTTGATGACTAGAGAAAAAAAAAGGCAAATTAGGTAATGTTAGGTTGGGTCTTTCAAAAACTCCATTCTCCTTTGTATCGTTAACACAAAAAGTATGAACTGTGATTCAGCTAAAAAAAATATAAACTGGTTTTTATATAGTCAATTGTTCCATTTTTTGTACGTATCCCACTTATTAAAATGTAACTAATTAATAGAAAAAAATTAAAAAAAGGAAAGACCAGAAGAAACAATTGATGTATCCCACATAATACTATAAACTGGCTTTTTCTCACAGTTTTTGGTTGTGGTTTGCTGCTGCTTTTGTTCTGCTGGGGTCCATTTTGTTTTCGGTTGTTTTGTGTTGTAGGTGGCTAGGTGCTTTTGTTTTAGACTTGACGTATCGTTTTGCAATATTAACATTAAAATAGGTTTTTTTATCAGAGTATTTTTTTCCTAGCATACTTTTTTTTCTGAGTCCAGATTCGGTACACGAAGCCAAGTTCTGTACAGAACAGGAAAATGACAAAATAGTAAAAAAACCCAAAAAACAAGTACATCAAAAAAGACAAAAGCTGGCGGGCTTTAAATATCACGCGTCCCCACGCGTCACACGCATCCCCACGCGTTTCTCTTTTGAGTTAATAAAGGTAGACCGGGGACTGAGACCTGGGGAGTAGATTCTATGGGGACAAGGCTAATCTCCAAATTTGGGGACTAAAAGGAAGATTGTGGTAATCTAGGTATTAACAAAATAATTAAGGGTAAAATTGGAAAATTAATAAAAACAAAAGGGGAGATGGAAAATTAGCTGGCACACTTTTTATGGAAAGACTAAAAAGGTAAAAAAATAATAATAAATCAATCTCACGTTAAAAGAGAAAGGGATTCTTTCTCTCTCTCATTAAATTATTGTCAATTTCAAAAATTCTACCACCTACCAAATTATTATTTTTTAAATAAACTCAAAAAATCAAAGAACGAAAATACAATAGAAAACCAATATCAGTACGTACTTAAACCAATATTAGTACGTACTCAAACTAATATCATTACGTACTCAAACCAATATCAGTACGTACTCAAATCAATATCACTACGTACTCAAACCAATATCAGTACGTATTCAAACCAATATCATTACGTCTGAAAACCAATATCAGTACAGACTAAAACCAATGTCAATACGTACTAAAACCAATATCAATAGGTAATCAAATCAATAACAAGATGTACTCAAACCAATATCAATACATACTCAAGCCAATATTATTAGCGATTGAAACCAATATCAGTACAGAGTAAAACCAATATCAGTATAGACAAAAACCAATATCAGTACGTACTCAAACCAATATCATTACATCTGAAAACCAATATTAATACATACTCTAACCAATATCACTACTGTAGAAAACCAATATCACTACTGTAGAAAACCATTATCACTACTGTAGAAAACCAATATCACTACTGTATTCTCCTTCCGTCGTTTCTTCTTCTTCTTCACAGACAGTAAGCGGCGGCGGTACTCCAGGCAACGGACGAGCGACGGCGAGCACGTCTCCTCTAGGCACGGCGTGGGTTCGTGGGCTCTCTCCCCGAGCTCTCTCTTTCCGCGAGCTCTCTCTCTCTCTCTCCTTGACGGCTCCTTCTTCTTCCGCCGAGCTCTCTCTCTCCTCGACGGCGGGATGACGCCGGGCAGCAGCGGACGGGACTCGGCCAGCAGACCCGTTGTCAACACCATGGGACCCATTTCCTGGATTCCTATGCCGGAGGTGGGTGGTTCTTTGGTTTGGGGGGGGGGGGGGGGGGGAAGAGAGAGAGGAGAGAGAGAGGGAGAGATTTTTTAATTAGTGAAAGAGAGGGTGGGAGAGGAAGAGAGATGGTTGATTTAACCTAGTTTTTTGTTTAAAAAGTCAAAAATGTCCCTGATTGGTTATTGACCATTGGATGTAAAAAAATAATTTAAAATCGAATCTGACGGCTCTAAATCTTGTCCCCTCCTATGGACAACTTTTTATTAGTCCCCACTCAATCCGTCCTCCTGAGACCGGATTGAGTTGGGACTAAAAAAAATTTGTCCATATGTGGGGACTACATTTTGGGCCATCAAATTTGATTATCTTTAAATCTGATGGTCAATAACTTACCAGGTGATATTGGTTTGCATGTGAAATGATATTGGTTTGCAAGAGGCTGATTTACATATGAAGTGATATTGATACATGTGAATTTACATGTGTAGTGATATTGGTTTGAGTTAATCCCCATAGATGGAGACTAGCCCAGTCCCCACCAAATCCGACCGGGACTACCCTAAAAAAAAGGTTGGCACTTGGCAGGAGCTTTAAATTAAATGTACGCCTTTTTAAGACAATTAAGGCTGCCATTTTTTTGTTTTTTATCATATACTTTTTTCTAAATAGGAATTAGTTTTATATCATACAAAAATAGGAATTACTTTTTTACTGTAGTAATAAAAAAATATAGCTTAAGTAAATCAAACTGGTATATTATTATTTTAATTTTTTATTATAAATATTATTTCATATTAAATCAAACCAATATAGTGCAGTAATTGGTATACTGTTTATTTTATTAGTTAATTTTTTTATAAAAATATTATTTAATATTGATCATTTTATTATAATCGCGCATACCATTTAGTCGTAACCGGGCATGTCATTTAGCCATAACCAGACATGTTATTTAATTATTTAATTAATTATACATTTTATTAAATTTAACTCGGCATGTCATTAATAAATAAACGGGCATGCCATTATATCGTAACCAGATCTGTCATTTAGTCATTACAGAGCATGCCTTTTTATTATAACCTTACATACCATTTTATTATACCGGGTCTGCCATTTAGTCATTACCGAGCATGCCTTTTTATTATAATTGGACATGTCATTTTATCGTACCGGCTATACCATTTGGTCATTATCGAGCATACCTTTTTATTATAACCGAATATAAATCGTATCGGGTCTGCCATTTAGTTATAACTGGGCACATTACTTATCGTAACCGGGCCCACCATTTGCTTATAAACGGGCATGTCATTTTTATAGATGTGTTCGTCAGTCACGTTTATGCTATTCAATCGGAGATCCGTAAGCAAAGTGCACCTAGGCAAGCCAATATCTTGCATTCTCAATCTTTTTTTATCATCAGAAATATGCAGAAATCGGCACTTCTGGTAAGAAATCCCTACCATAAAGTCAGAAAAATCCAAGTCTAACTTTCTAACCTTTTCCCCATTGCAAATTGGACCCATTTGTCAAATTGGGAACATATGTCACGGGGTTGATACAACATGCTCCAGTAGTAAGAGATGCTGAGTTCATTTAGTGTATCACTTGATAGGAATCGAGAGCTTAGTTGACGTGATGAATGAACTTGGCCTCTTCAATTCGAGATGGCTTCTCGTACTTCCTAACAAACTTCAATGTCATTGGAACTAACTTTGGAAGAGTAGTCCACCGGAAAGAAAGCATGCCACATTTTATGATTTCTTGTGCTTCCAAAAGAGAGAGAATGCGAACAAGGATGTCATCCGGTAAATCACTAATTAGCTTCTCCCCTCCGATGCAGCCTCTCGTCTGAATCGTAGCACAAGCAATGAGCACAAGCAATGAGAGCAAATCTTCCACCGGCGGAGTGGATAAGCAATTATGTATCATAAAAAACATATACTCTATTAAACAGCTCCTAAATAATTTAAAAAATATATAACTGTATAAGTCGGGAAAAGCTTCAGGCTGTTTCAAAGAATTGAACAATAAAGAAAGATAATTGATCAATTGTTCCGCTGTTGCTAGCTACTTCATGAAACATAAAACAGTAACTAATACAAGCTTAAGCGACTGTGATACCTCGTAAAAGCTTAAGAACCATTAACTGATCACAATTGATGTAGGAAAAGCATAGGAAATCAAGTTGAGGTATGTACCTTTGGTTGCTTCTTCTGCTTCCGCGAGCAGTGATTTTTCGGGGCTCTCATGACCAGGATTAATTAGGGCTTGAAACTTCTTTTGGTCGGTTTTAGGGTTTGTTATTAGGGTTGGGAAACCTCTTTATAATTTGATGACCAGAGAACAAAAAAGGCAAATTGGGTAATGTTGAATGTCTATTGGGCCAGCCGGTAACTCCATTGTCCTTAAATTATGATACATCCATGTTCATAGATTAGTTCCATTATACACCTAAATAAATTATAAATTGGTTTTTTTTATTACCAAACAAGAAATAAAAGAAATAAACTAGCTAGTAACTAATTTTGGGGTTTTAGGCATAGGGGTTTCTTTCTCCCAAACAAAACCATAAACCAAACGAAAGGAAGCAATAGAGAAAGGGAAAAAGCAAGGAAGGTCGTTTCCTTTTGGTTGAATCTGTTAAAATATTTGAATAATAACAACACAAATATTTAGCATTAATACATTCTGGATTAGAACTATTAATTAAATTAAAACTGAAACAAGCCTAAACGAGTGCGCAAGTTTCCTTTTGTTGCATGGACCAATCACAGATTTGCCTAGTCTTGTATGTGCGCAAGTTCCCCGGAGAAGAGAAATTGTCAAATATGGAGAGTCCTCTATTTAACAAAGACCACTAATTAATAATTGAGGACTTGTCACTTTAGTACCCAGGGAGGAGAACTTGTCACTTTATGGACAAGTCCTCTATTTAATTTTAAAAAAAAACTCAGCCACATAAATGTCAAGTTGGTCATCTAGTTGGGAAAAGATAATAAATGCATCATCTCAGAAAATGCGAGGAATTTTCAAATTGATGGCTAAAGGATCATGCATCTGAATAGACAAACAGATGACTAAAACCAAGCACATTTCACTACCAAACACTAAATTGATAGAAGAAAGAAGGAGAGGCTGAGGAGATTGTAAAAAAAAAAAAACCAACCAAAAGTCAATGGCAGAACTAGTTATTGCAGCAACTGCTGCTGTTGACTTAGTATTGAAGTTGTGGCCTTCCTCCAGTTCGGTGCTGCAACCCACTTGGACAGCATTCGGAGGAGGCACGAAACAATGCAGGTCTTCCTGAGAGACTCCGATGGTAGAGAAGCGGATCAGAACGAGCAGGGCAGAAAACGAGTCTCCGACATCGGCGATTTGGCCTACGAGATAAGAGGACATTGTCGAAACATTCCTTTTGGAAGTGCCTCGACACTCTTACCAACATGGATTCACCTGGTTCCTTCATAACGTGGCTCACCCCTTAATGGATTTGGGAGCTCTCAATCGCTTCGCTTCTCTTGGGCACGATTCCGTGCTGCCCTTCTCTTCTGACCCTTCGGGTTCAGGTGCAACTTGCTGAAGTAACAGTGGTTGGACCGCACGGTTCAGGTAAAACTAGTGTCTTGAAGGAAGTGTTCAAGAGGGTAAAGGGTAAGTTTAAGCGCTGCGTTTGGATCGACGTCCAAAGCACTTCCAACTCTAAGCCCATGTTGGAGACTGTGGTGGCAGCGGTGGGGAGATGGCCGCAAGAAAAGGGTGCCGGAGATAGGCTTGTATACCTCTTGCAGAAGAAGAGGTATGCCCTTTTCTTCGATGGCATTTCGAGGAAGGTTATTTGCAGTGATACCATGTCCCTATTACTGGATGATCTGAAAGGTAGCAGGGTCATCATTTCAAGTCATGAACGAGATGGAACTACCTATTGTGCACGTCCCAGAAGAAACGTGCTCGAGCTTAACTCGGGAAGAGAACTGGAGGTTCTTGTGTAAGATTGCCTTCCCTGAGGGAGAGTGTCCTCAGAACTTGGTTGAGTGGACGCGGAAGCTCCTAAAGAAATGCCAGGGATTGACTGTTGCAATAGTTGTTGCTATGGGCTGTCTCTTACATATTTGCCACTTTTGGCCTTTTTTGTTTTAACTCTTTTACATATTTGCCCCTATCCCGTTTGGAACGGAATGTACTTTCCCAATCCATGCTCGAGGTACTGAGGGTGAGATTCCATCCAAGATGGAATGTTTTATTTGGATTGCCTTGAGAATAAATTGCCAACGGGAAGATTTAGATCGGGATTGCCCTTCCAATTTGGTCCAATTTGATTAGAGGTAGTATGAGTCAGAAGATTTAGATGGCGGTGTTCGGTTCAATGGTGTAGGGCCTTTGGAACCATCACAAACGGGCAATTTTTCAGGACGAAAATTTGCAGATGGGATCTTATTTTGCATTCTACCATCTATCATATCCAAGGGTCGCTATCTTGGATGGACGCAACCAAGGCTTTTGGGAGACAGGATAAGATTCTTACGCTGCAATCTTCAATCTCCTCTTAATTATCTGTAATTTGCTAATGTTAAACAAGGTCCTCATTGTAAATAGCTTGGGGCACGACGGTGTGGTATCAATTTTAGCAATGTTAACGTCAAGATATGCGTTTTCTTTTGTCGATGTACTCTTTTCCTATCTTGATTTTTTTTCACAATAAAATTTTGACGAGGCCGGCGGTCGTAACCCCACTCTAATTATTATTATACTTAATAATAAATCTCACTTATAAAAAAAACTTAAATCCTGCTTGTTAATTAGGAAATTCGTTTCCTGTTACAAATAAATATTATACATGAAGATTCTCAGAATGTTCTTCCTTGATCGATTTTTTTTGTATGGACCAATCACAGATTTGCCCAAGTCTTGCATGTGCACAAGTTTCTGGGAGAAGACATTGTCAAATATGCACAAGTCCTCTATTTAACAAGGACCACTGATTAATAAATGTCTTGGTCAACTAGTCATTGGTTACAGTGACCCTGACGATTTGTAATTTTCAATGAAATTTTTTATTATTGAAAAATCAAAGCCCTCGAAAATGCGAGGAAGTTTCAATTTGATGGCCAATATAAAGGATCCCTTAAACCAACCGCTATCGAGCACTAAATTGATAGAAAGAGTGCACTAAATGGCAGAACTAGTTTTTACAGCAGCTGCTGCTGCTATTGCAGCTGTTGACTTAGTATTGAAATTGTGGCCTTCCTTCAGTTCCATGCTGCAACCCGACTTGGACAGCACTCGGAGCATGCTCGAAACAATGCAGGCCTTCCTGAGAGACTCCGAAGGTAGAGAAGCGGATCAGAACGAGCAAGGCAGGAAACGGGTGCTCGACATCCACGATTTGGCCTACGAGATAGAGGACATTGTCGAAACGTTCCTTTTGGAAGTTCCTCCACACTCTCACCAACACGGATTCACCAGGTTCCTTCATAAGGTGGCTCACCCCTCGACGGATTTGGTAGCTCTCCATCGCTTCTCTTCGGCTGTCAATAAAGTAGATGCCAAGATCAAGAAAATGCGGGACTTGGATTCCGTCCTGCCCGTCTCTTCTGACCCTTCGGGTTCAGGTGCAGCGGGGCCAATTTCTCCTGTGGCCTACCCGGTTCTCAGGGAGGATGAACTTGTCGGAATTGATCGGAGAGCAAGCAAGATTGAGCAAGCCATTTTGGAGGGGGGGAAGCAACTTGCTGAAGTAACAGTGGTTGGACCGCACGGTTCAGGTAAAACTAGTGTCTTGAAGGAAGTGTTCAAGAGGGTGAAGGGTAAGTTTAAGCGCTGTGTTTGGATCGACGTCCAAAGCACTTCCAACTCTAAGACCATGTTGGAGACTGTGGTGGCAGCGGTGATGGCAGCGGTGGGGAGATGGCCATGGGCGCCACGAGAAATGGATGCCGGGGATAGGCTTGTATACCTTTTGCACAAGAAGAGGTATGCCCTTTTCTTCGATGGCATTTCGCGTAAGGTTATTTGCAGGGATGTCATGTCCCTATTACCGGATAATCTGAAAGGCAGTAGGGTCATCATTTCAAGTCACGAACAAGATGTAACTACCTATTGTGCACGTCTCAGCAGAACCGTGCTCGAGGTTGAGAGCTTAACTTGGGAAGAGAACCGGAGTCTCTTGTGTAAGATTGCCTTCCCTGAGGGAGTGTGTCCTCAGAACTTGGTTGAGTGGACACGAAAGCTCGTAAAGAAATGCGAGGGATTGCCTGTTGCAATAGTTGTTGCTATGAGCCGTCTTTTGTCAACCAAAATCAAGAGTCCAGCGGAGTTCGAGAAGTTTCACGACAGCATCGGCCGCGAGCTTGGACGTGATGTTGGCAAAATTTTGCTTCCGAGCTATACCCGTCTCAACCGCAACAAGAAGTGTTGTTTCTTGTCCTTTAGCAACTTCCCCGAAGACCATTCTGTCACTCGAGGAAAGCTGATCCGGTTGTGGATAGCAGAACGCTTTGTAAAGGAGGAGAGTCCGAAGACCCTGGAAGAGGTGGCCGAGAAGTACCTCAATGAGCTCGTCCAGACGGGCTTGGTTCTTGTCAGCGAGAGGGACTGCCAAGGGAATGTCAGGAGTTGCAGGGTCCAAAATCTGGTGCGCGGGTTCATACTTTCCAAATTCGAGGAGGAGGAAATCTGCTCGGTCCTCACAAGATCAGGCACTGCTTCCGCAGAAAAAATCCGTCGAATGCCTCTTCAGAAAGTTGGCAGCGGCAGCTTTCTGATTAGAGAGAACTTGTTTCGTGTCCGAAGCCTTATGATGTTCACATCGGACTCATTGCCTAGGAAACCACTGGAAAAATTTGGCCTTTTAAGGATCCTGGATTTTGAAGATGCCAACTTGCAGGACTTCCCGGAGGAAATTGTGAAACTCAGAAACCTCGGGCATTTGAGTCTGAGGAACACAAAAGTGAAGGAAATTCCAAAGTCCATAAAGAAGCTCCAGAGTCTGGTGACTCTAGACATCAGGCAAACTCTCATCACCAACTTGCCTAGTGAAATTAGTAAGCTTCAGCAATTGGTTTACCTTCTGGTTAGTCGCAGGGCCTTGAGCTTGGAGGGAGTAGAGGTGGTTCCTGACATCAGGCAGCTGAAGTCTTTACAAAAGCTGTCACTCGTAAAGGCGAACAGGAATAACTGGAACAGCTTCACAGACGAGCTCAAGTCCATGACCGAGCTGCGAAAACTTGGCATCTCTGGGTTGTCAATGGAAGGCGGGAAGGCCTTGTGTAAAATACTGGTCGGAATGAGAAAAATCTACTCTTTAAAGGTAATATCAGCTTCCCAACAAGATGAAGAGCTTGTCGACCTGGGCAGCCTGGAACCCCAGTTTACTTCTCCCATCCGGAGTCTATACTTGGCGGCGCACCTCCCGTGTTGGATTAGCTCGCTAGACAGCCTGGCCAAGCTGCATCTCCAGTGGTCCCGGATGACAAGCAGCCAACTAGAGGTGCTCCAGGCGCTTCCATCTCTTGTCAAGCTCAAACTATCTGAGGATGCGTATGCCGAGTATGAGCTGGTGGTGAAGGCAAGCGGGTTTGGGAACCTGAAAATGCTCGAGCTTGAAGATTTGAGTCTACTAAAGAAGGTCGAGGTATGGCCTGGAGGCATGCCTCAGCTCACGGACCTCGTCATTAGAGGATGCCAGAGTGTGGCAGTTCGTGGAGTTTCTCGTCGTATGGTCCGTATCATCTCGTGATTTCAATCGTTTACTTGCATAATGTTGAATTCTTAATGTATTTATTCCTGTCAATGTTTCTCATTGAGAGCCACAAAAACTCATTTGTATTCTTTGATTTCGCCAGTTTGATATCCGACAAGTAGACAATGATGCAAGTAAGTTTTGTTTCCTGCCAAAAACAATACAAGGAGTTCTTCCAAGAAGGAAGATAATCTAAAACTAATAGTCATCCTTTTCATTTTCATATGGTCTGTTTGCTCTCTTGGCGATCCAGGTCTTCTCAAGTTCTTTTAACCAGCTCATGAGAAGAAGAAACCCGAAGAGGATAAACCCCCCAGCCATGTTTCCGCCACCACCACCTCCACCCCCGCCGCCTCCGCCATCAAAACGGGGAGGAAATCCAAACCCTCCATCATCAAGCCTTGGCATCATGACTTTATCTGTAATCAAGAAGATTACTGTCAGTTGTCTGGTAGAACTAGAGATCATCATCTAACAGCGCAATCCAAAGTGGTAAAGAAGAGAGGTTGAGAAGCAAACTCCACTAGGATGCAGGGGATTCATCAGTTCCATAAGTTATGAGAAAAAGTAAAACATCACCAACCTCCTATTGCAACAAATGATTGCCTAAACCAGGATGACCGGACAAGCACAATAACTTTGTGCATCACTATATAAGTAAAAGAAGAAAATAAACATATAAGAGAAGTGACTGCCATCCAAAATAAATACCTTGTACGGGGGCCTTGGTAGCCGTGTTACCACGTGGGAGGGTTTGAGTTTGTCCTGAACCAGACATTGTTGCACTCTGCAGGAAGAAAACAAGAAAGCACATATAAGGTCTTTATTTCCCTTGTATTTAGTTTCCGCCAACAGGATGTGGGATCATAACCAGCATTGGTGCTAAAAGTGAATGCCAACTGAAAAATGGTCACTCGATATCTAATCCTAAATTTTACTAGAAGGCACACGAGTTTCTTAGAAAGCAAACAACAGTCAATAGAAGAATTCTCACAGAGCTAGCAGAACACTTCATTGAATCGAAGAGCCTTGCATTAGAATGCTTTACTGGGTTGAAACTGAAAGGTTGAAGATGGGCGCTCCTGGCTGAAATACATCTGATCCCAAATTGGCCATTTGTCCTAGCTGAACAAAAAACGGAATAAAGAAGGTTACCTCATATTCATCTTCAAAAAGTTACAACATAGAAGCAGAATCAAGAATTGCAATTAGGTCCAATCACAAATGACAGCAACATATCATTACTGATCTGTCTGACACCTCGAGGTGGGAGATAACTCCGAACAAGATATACAAAGGACGAAAACTAGACCGAATCAGGCATCTCTAGCATGTTCAAGGTAATCCAAGATTCACGCTCCATACAGGACACGAGCTAAAGCAAACCAGCCGCGAGAAATCTTGCAACAAAAACGAGTCCCCGGACCACAGCGAACGACGACCCCTCCTCGCCCATTCGACAAAGATTATAGGCTTAATTCGGAGGGCATCCATGCAACAAGATTAACTACAAGCAAGCAAATGTCATTCATAGCTTGAACCCCACAACAGCCAATTTATCGCTAGCTCAAAGGTAACTAACTATTAGACCACAACTGATCCGACCAATCCAGGTTCAAGCAAGTTCAGACTACAAATTGCGGGAAAGCTCGTAAGGGGACGAACTCGAACTCGAGACCTCTTAATTACCAAGCGGAAAAGACAGAAGTTAAAAAAGGAACGGCATCCACCTGGGGCGGCTAGAACAGAGGGCGAGGTAACGTTAGGCGACGATACTACTGCCCCTCTCATCTTGGACGCTTCTCCGGCCCTAATTGGCTCGTAAAGATTGAAACTTGAACGAAAAGAGGACTCCTTTTCTCGACGTGAAGAGAAATTAGGGGGTTCTGGATGAACCCTAATTGAGAAATCTGGATGTGGATAATCCGCCGGTTGAGAGAGGCCCGGGAAGGAATAATCATTGGGTCGGTAATAAGGTAATCCATTATTATAGCGGCGAGTCGGTTTATTTTCTTTTGGGTCTTTTTGTATTTTGTATTTTTCTTTTTCCTTCTGGACTGGAGCCGTTACCTTTTTTTTAAAAATAGTTTTGGGCCATATTCGGAACGGTAATGTGGGCTGAGCTGAGAGATAAATCTTCTAAAGTTGGACACCATGGACTAATTTAGTTTTGAATTAAAATTAATAAGTATTTGTTTCAATTATTTTATATCGCTGGTTGTAGAATACTGATTTTTTTAAGAAGTAAATTTTTATTTATTTATAAATATGAATATAATAGTGGCCAAAAGGAGAACCTGCAATCTCATAGTCGTTGACTTCGTTAAACCTGATACGGCAAAACTTGTAGCAGGGAAAAGAGTGCCCGTCGAAAATGCCACGAGGACAAAGTTCTTTTTCGGCCCCAAGATAGATACAAAATTACAAACGTCAAAATCATCCTTGAATAATTACAAACTCCAAGAGCTTAGGATTCCTAAGCAAATAGGCCAAAATAGCGAATCACAGAGACAAATCAATGGACCAAAAGCCGACGAACAACACCTCCGAGGCCAAGCATTCAGTTTAGCGCCTCTTATGGTGTTCCTAATGAGTTTACTGCTTCAAGTACAAAGAGGGAGGGTCCTTCACTCCTGCAGCAGAAGAAACAAAGATGGGAGAAAGCAATAATCACTAATTCAGCAGCTGTAACAGAAGCGGCCTCCATTCCAGGAGTTAGATCCTAGATTTTGAATCATAAGAGTGGCATCTTGTCTGCTGAAAGAGTGGCTGAGCCCAGACCACGACATCCACTCCCAAAGACCCCGTATGATTCTTAGTGTCCGGAGTGGCATTGTTGAAGATTGCGTCATGTAGAATACTGATTTACACTGATATTATATATTAACCGATAATCTTAAAGATGTCTTTTTTACATGATCCTATGTTTTGTTTCTTTCGTAATTGTTATTACGAATTCTATATTGTTTAGTGTAAGAGTAATAGACTTGTTTATAAATGTGAAAAATTCGCATATTTATTACCTTAAGATTTAATAATTAAGATAAAATATTAAAATTTTTACATGGTATTATAGCAGATTAATCCCGAATCTCATTTAAAGTGGCAGGCGTGTTTAGAACCCATAATAATATTCAATTTTTTCAACAATATTTTAACTTTTTAATTTTTTTATTACTCAATCAAACTCCCTGCTAATCCAATGCAAGATGAAAACATGACATATCTCCGACAAAGAAGTAGTCATGTAGCAATTAATATGCATCATAGACTGATCGAATGAAGAATCATCATAAGAGAGACTTGGAGACAGCCAATCTGTGCCATAAACACAGAGTTAACCTCTTCTCTACATTCGACTCGAAATTTTAAGACATTGGTTAGTAGAGTGAGACTTCATTATATAAAGGGTTTATTAACATATTGTAGACAATTCAAGATTAGTATTCAAGACAAGCATTAATCAAACCGGAAAGCAAATGAAGTTGAGGACATCAGGTAAGGATAATCATAAAACAACTCATCAGTTCTACTAATCACATACATTAAATATGAGTATGGGCAGAGACGGAGAGGGAAAATGTGGTTGCATATCAAAAGTGGAACTTGGAGGCTGCCAATTCGGAGAGGTTGGAGCCGACAGAGTAGCCGCGGGTCATGCCCTCCGGGTTGCGGTGGAACCGACACCGGAATGACCCGACGTGGGTCGTCGGAGAGCAGAGGCAGCTCGACCGGGACGGCTTCGTCATGGTCCTTCGCAGCCTCGGTGAAGTGCTGCTGCTCTGTGGCTCCTCCATGTTAACGTTCTTCTCCTCTTTCTTCGGCGCCCCAATGTTGATGGCTTCCAATGTTAAATTGGATCCTCCTCCCTCCTCAGGTTGCTTCACTTTGATCTGCTTCGGTTCCATCTCCTTCTTCGTTTTTTCCATCTTTAATCTTGTAATCCATACATACCAACATGGTCGCAATAAACAAATCAATATACGTTTGCATCTAACAGAGAATTTCAGTTTTTTTTTTTTGCATTTTATCATCACATGATTCAAAATTCGAACGATTGATTAATTTTAATTTGTGTCAAACTAATTAATTGGGTTGTAGCCCACAAGAGACATCATCATGTTTATTCTTTTGAATCAGATCAGAGAACGCGAAGAGCAAATCAATTAATCTCCAAACAAAGAGGAAACAAAATTAAACATTAAATACATGTGACCATTGAGGGCAAATTTAAATTTACCTGGGGATCAGAGGTATGGGGTCCCGATCTTGATGATGATCAATTGTTGAATTGACCGCAATTCTTTTGTTCTTTTTTTTTAGGGGTGCAATTCTTTTGTTCTTAATTGGCCGTAAAACTTTCAATTTTCCGGATCCTGTCTCGCCGTTGGGGGAATATGCGGTGTCAAACCTAATTTGCCAATTTGGGTTGTTAGTTGTTTCCTAAACTTGCCACCAATGTAGAATTTATTCTAGGGTTCTAGAAAATTACCATCTTCTTCACACGTGTTAAAAGGAAATATAATTAAAGATCAGTAGCTTCCATAAAGAATTAATAAAGCACATGTAATAGCTTCCATGCATCAAAAGCAACTCAATTTATTTAATTTTTGATATTCAGAGTTGGACCAGAAAAATCTAAGAAAATGACTCTTTTAATATGATCTTTTACGTTCATGATAATTCATCCCAACTTTAATCAATACTCTCCAAAATAGCACCCTACTAATAATAATAGGTTAAATAGCGGAAACGAAGCATTAATAGCAAAATCTAATGTAGAAGGAGAAGTTTCTTCTTCCGGAAGTAGAAGCAGAAGCGCATGAAAATTCTTGGAAATGTCATAACAATATAACGTTGCAATTCTTGGAAAATTTAGTACAAAAATAACTTGGATAGTATAAAGGTTTCGGAGTAATGTTTGGGTGTCCATTAGGGGAGTGGATTGGGTACGGAATAAAAGAATTGATTCCGTACGGTTTGGAGTGAAGGGGGACCGCAACGGCAATCGCAAGTATGTGATAATGGCAAGCGCAAGTATGTGATAATGGCAAGCGCAGTTATGTGATAATGGCAAGTGCAGTTATGTGATAATGGCATGTGTATTTGTGACAGCGGCAAGTCCCGTTTATGATAATGGCGCGCGTGGCTTTTTTTATTTTGGTCCCCCGTATTTTAGCATTTTTGCAAAAATGTCACACTGGCACGCACAGTTATGTGTTACTGGCATGCACGGTTATGTGATACTGGCATGCACGGTTATGTGATAATGACATTTGTATCCGGCCTGCGTTTGTGCGTGGCTTTTTTCATTTTGGTCCCCGTATTTTAGTGCGTTTGTAAAAAAATTCCCGCGTGTCTTCATTCCTAACGGTTCGGAATCTGAGCATTCCGTACCCAATCTATACCCGTCCATTAGGTACAAATGCCAGCAAAAAAAATTCACAATTATTAGATTAAAAATCATACATCAATTCAATAATTTTTAAATTTTAGCAAAACTCTTTCAACAGTCGACACCTGAATGTTGGTAAATAACATTTGACTAATGACATTAAGTGTATATAAATTGACGAAAGTGCACATTTCAATATTAGGGTTTAAGGTGGTTCTACTTCACTTAATTGTATGCTGCCTCATGTCCCACAGCCTTGAACCTTACATATTTCCTCCTCCATATATGTAACTTGTAAACCAGCCTACCCCACGAAGCCTACACCCTCTAGTACCTGTGTGTGCTTCACAGCTCTCTCTTTGTTTAGCAGTCACCATGTTGTTGTTCCGGGACGAAGCTGATGTCGAGGAAGACCAGATGGCCTCTCCAAGCGGAATTATCCTTAGGCTTAGGCCTGCAGCCCACAAGCTGGTCGCGGACCACGAGGTTCTGCAGAATTAGTGATCAAGACTCTTTCAGTTTCTAACCAAGATGAAATGGTCCGTGTTGCAGCATCTCCTAGCCATTTTCGGGGCGAAGTGGATGGATTCACCAACAAACACTTTCTAGGACGGGGCGAACTGGGCTCCCATAAGCATGAGTTGGGCATTTAACAATGTGAAAGCTTGTTTCTTTCAGCATTGAATCAGAAGAACTTATTAGTATTGGTGAATGTTGATCTTCTTTTTGTAACTTGTGGACAAACTCTACCCAAAACTTCAAGAAAGCAAAAAGAGACGCATGAAAGGGGCAACAGAGCTGGCAGGAACGGAGTCAGAGATCGGATCTCCAGTCGAGAACTTAGCACTTTGTGTTGGGTTCTCCAATTTTCGTCATCCTCACGATAAACGTTCTCCAGATAACATTTACCACTTTGCTTGGATGCATCTCAACAGACCTCTTTAGCTCTTCGAAGCTCTCTTTCTCGTACTTTCTATACATATTCTGCACATTTACCTCTCAATGAATGGCTACTAACATTAAGGTGGTTTAGTTGTATGTAAAATGCTAGCATAAAACACAAACCTGAAGATCAAGAGATCCATAAAGTTCTTTAACTTTAGTAACGCACGCCGGATCAGCTTTCCCGTAGTTCTCCTGGGAACAGAAAGAACTTGAGTTACATTCCATGCTTTGGATACAAGGTACACTCCAATTTTGCAGAAGCTCCTCGCTTACAGATAGAATTCTCTTCTGTTCCTCGTTAGCATGTTCTAATGCTTTGACAATTAACTAGGAGCACTTGCGATCTTCGATATCTGTTCCAACCTGTCAAAGACAACAAATTTAATGGTCTCTCATATCTTTGACTAAATACAGAACATGGACGGATCACTATACGCAGAATCAGCATTCGCTCAACATACCTTACCAGTCACTTCCGGATCTCCAAAGCAATCTAGATAATCGTCCTGTAAAATATGCAGAAAGGACTCGACAAAAGAGCAGATAGAAGGGCTGAACCAGCTTGTACAGGATTGAAGTGAAATACCTGTATCTGATAAAAAGCTGCTATCTCAACGAGTATGTCCTTAACTTCAAAATGATCATCTAGACGCTCACCTGCCAAAATCAATGCACATACAACCTATACATAGCAACAACCAAAGTTACATACCGCATTAAGTATGTAACGGAAACCTTCTTATATTGAGCTTCACATGGAGCACAGCTTCGTTCAACGGTAACACTCACGGGCAGGTACAATGAGTAATAAGCACCTTTGTACTTGGCAATCGAACGATATCTGCATTTTAACAATGATGATCTCTAAGTAGCTGAGGAAGAGGTCCCTTGGTTTGTAGATTATATCATACACTACTTACACTTCCATGGAGTACTTGGACAAATCTTTCTCCCCTTCGAGCGGCGTAATGACATCTAACATTTCTCCGCACACTGTTTGGAATCCCACCTGCACAATTTCTAATTTCTTTTATGATGTTGAGAAACTCATTCTGACTTCATTCAAGGGAACAAAATTTCACCTCGTTAAATAAATCGAGCAAGTCCACATAGTAAGGCTTCTCCCTAAAGTGCTTCTTCATAATCCTAAAGATATGAGCCTGGAGAAGTATTGCATCATTTATGGCAATCATACCAACCTACAATCAAAAGAAAACAAAAGGAATCATCAACCAATTGGTATTACCCCCGAGTCCGGAGTAGCCGATGAGCGGGCATTTTACTCACCTGGGGCAACCTGAACCAGCAAGGTTGCCCGCGGCGAGTATAAGAGTCGTCCATGATGTCATCGAGAACAAGCGCGCACGCTTGAAACTGCAACATACAAAGAGGAAGCAAAGTAAGAAGAATAAAATTCAGATTATAAAAACCGGATTTTAGACATTAGCTCAATTGACTGACTCTTCCATACCCACTCAATGCACCAACCGAGGACGCAGGCAAGAAAGTTCTCCTTATCAGACAACTCTTTTCCTTCCTCCAACAGTTGGTAGCAACTGATGACAGCCCGGACACGGTTTAGCTTGCCTGTGAAAGAAAAAGCAGATAAAACATGCTAGAATGAGGCAAATTCTTGCATAATACGCGTCGATTGAAAAATCACTCTCTTCGTAGAGTAACATAAGTTCCTGAAAGTTGCAATTCCTACCTCTGGGCACATTATAGTCCAGCATCTGCAAGGAATGGACAGAAAAGACATGTTCGGTTAACGAAGAACGTCATTAGAATCTCCGTATCCTACCCAAAACCGTAGGACAATAAGTAGGTGGATTTTTTTCCACACTGATAAATAAGCTTAACACTTTTGCAACTAGCGATATGGTAATCTCAGAACTACTCCATGACCCGGGTTTTATAGATGATCTTGTCATAACTAGCACAAGCAAAGTCTGTAAATTTCCTGATCTGGGTCTGGCTTCACTACAACTGAAATCTCATCCAAACTGCTCCAAGGATAATCTATGCACCCAGGAACAAAAGGAGGGGAATCAAGAAAATGCTACCCATTTCTTCCCTAATGAGCAGAGGCTTAGGTTGACTTTTTTTTAACTTGCAGCTAACACCAAAACTGGAAGAGAGCCTAGAAATCAACTAAAGATTGAGACTTTAAGACCAATGTAGTTGACCCATTTGGGGGCATCACAAAGATAATTGACACAGTTATCAGAAATATTCACTACATCGACTAATTCAAAAGAGAGCGCGCTACCCGGTGGAGCCACTGACGAGACTCATCAGTGAAGTCAAAAGCCGGGTCGTTAAGAAGCTCCGACTTCAGAGTGGAATACACTTCCTCCATAAGCTTCCTCACTTCGTCTCCCATTCTCTCTCTACTGTTTTCCATTCTCTGTCTACTTGCTGCTAACGTGTTCGTGGTTGGTGGGTATTGGAAAAATGGAAAGCACGTGCAAAAAAGGAAAATTTGTCGTTTGAGCAACGGTCTGCCGGCACATAATTTTGGGCTTTTCTATTGGGCCCCAGGCCCGGACTTTCGGGATCACAAAGGAGCCTCAGGTCCATCATTTTGGTCTTCCATGTTGGCACCTAGGTCTTCCATGTTGTCAGTTAGATTGGAACCTTTCCAATTATATTAATAATTACTAAATAAGGTGAAATAAATTTAATTTAGCATAAAAATGATAAGATACTAAATAAATTTAAAGATTTATTAATTTTGTATATAATTTATCTAAATAATGTCTTCAAACATTAATTTAACAAGTGTAAAAATATATGAAGATGATGATACGTATTTTCTTGTTTGACATATTAGTCAAATTTACTGGACTTAGTTGACATATCATCAAGGCTTGTTAAAAATAATTTTATTATGATTCAAAGGCGATGTACACGTTCCGAGTGTAGAAACAAAGATTTTAGATTAGATAAAATAAAAAGTAAACATAATTTTTCATAACCCAGAAGTATCTGATCAGGTACTCTAACCAGATTTTGAGTAATTGAACCGTTGTAGAAGGTCCAAAGATGAGGGACACGAGTGCCGATATGTCCAAAGATGAAGGACAGAGTAATTTGCCCTATTAAATACAATATGAATACATTCTATTTCCTAAAATAATTAAATAAAAAAACAAAAATCATATTTTTAGAAATAAATTTTTTTTAGGAATTAAACCTTATACTTTTGTTAATTCAATGTTATGCTTAGTGCACAAGTGCCCTTTAGCTCAAAATAGGTAACCTTTTAAAAAATGTCCCTCTATTATTAGAAATAGATATTTAGGATCTTCTATTATAAAAATACCCATAAAAGATCTCAAGTTATTCAAAATACTAACTTTTTATAAGGAAAAGTCCATTACACCCCTCTACAAAATAAAAACATTAAAATAATTTTTTTCTTTTCTCCCATCTCTTTCTTCTCAATCCCCTATGGAGTAACATATGGTTGGTGTTCATGAGGTTGGATTGGGTACGGAATACCTCAATTTTAAACCATTTGGAATGAAAACACGAGGAAATTTTTTTGCAAAAATACTAAAATACGAAGACTAAAATAAAAAAAGTTATGCGCAAACACAAACCGCAAAAAATTCTTAGGTCATTACTTGAGAAATCCAAATTACCCAGTTACCTCTCCACTCACATGAGTATTTCATCATCAAATTAAAGGAAAAAGAAGAAGACCCAACAAGAGAAAAAACTCAGCAACCATGCCCAGAAGCAGAAGGCACGTGCGACAACCATGCCTAGAAGCCTAAGGAAGTTGTGGGTCTCGGGTGAAAGAGAGAGAAAGCAAGTGAGAGGCATACTTGGAGGCAACGACGGCGTCTGCACGGGAGGCCGGGCATTGGAGGTCGGGGAAGAGGAATCGATTTTGAAAGTTCTGGATTATTTTTGCCCCATTTTTTTTTCCTTTTCGGGGAAAAATCAAGTCTCGAATCCCAAAGTTATCCTTAAGTTGTGTCAAATTTTACTACTTTTCACAAGTTTTTGTGGAACCGTCATCCACCGGTCAGACCAAATGCCAAAACTGCCCAGTCGGGGGCGATTCGAACGTTCTCCATTTTTACCCCTAAAAACGACCCGCTGCAATGAACAATTCACAGTCCGACCGATCATACCGCGTTTTTTGAAACTACTATTAGAAGAGACAAACGGTGTTCAAAAGGGAGCACTTGCCCTCACCATTATGAATAGTCTTAAGAAATCTCACCACAGCAGCTACACACTTGGTAGAGTATTCAACTGCTGGCCAAGCAGAGACAAGGGCAGGAGGACCTGGAGGCACCCGAAATCCCTTTCTTAGGTTGGAAGGTTGAAGATGAGGAATCCTCACTGGAACATCGATGCATCTTGTCATCATGGTTCTTGCTGAAAGTGGATAGCCGTTCGCCGTATATATATATATATATATAATCTGGGACCTGCATGGTCCGCAAATAAACAATATTAATTTAAAGAGATTGTACTATAGATAGACTCAACTCATAATATTATTTTATCAGTAGATTATGAGAAAAATTTACGTGATGTGCCTTTAGGGACATGGGTCCCATCAAGTCTTGGTTCCATCAAGCATTTATGCGGAAGTTGAAAACTGAGACTGCATTTATATGCACATTCGTAATCAAGTGTGCAGTTTATTTGTCTCTCTTCCTACACGCGAGGAGCCAAGGTTGGCTACAAAGGATTGCGATGGCTTTGACCTATCTTTCTTCAAAAAGTGTTTGGGGATCGTTTCTGATGATCTTTGGCTCTTCCTAACCAAGACACTATTTCCGCAGGTCAAAACCTCCTTTCTTGCCTTGATTCCTAAGTTAAAGGCGTATAAAAAAAATGTTCAAGGATTATAGGCATATTCTATAGTTGGCTCACTTATAGCGAGAATACTAGCCAACTGTATTCGGGAAGTGATCAGTCAACTGGTTAGAGCCAAAAAGTTTGTCTTCTCTAACGGTAAACATATTCATGACAGTGTTTTAACATGCAATGAGGTGGTCAATAACCTTAAGAAGTCTAAACGGGAAGGGGTTCAGAGGTTCTCATTAAATTAGACTTTCAAAAGACTTTTGATTGCGTGTCTTGGTCGTACATCGAGAGGTTTTAACAGACATGCATTCTGGTCCCCGATACCTTGGCTAGATTTCCAATTGCATTCCCAGATCGTCGGCGTCCGCTCTCATCAACGGCTCCCCATCAAGGTTATTCAACATGGGTAGAGGGTTAAGTTGACTTTTCCTACACGCATCTAACCAAAACTGAAAGAGAGCTAAGAAATCAATTAAAGTTTGAGACTTTTTAAGACCAAAGTAGTTCACCCTTTTGGGCCCATCACAAAAATAATTGACACAGCAAGTTCAAGAATCAAATAGCACCAACTACTAACCTACTTAAGTTGGCAACCGTTTCATTTCACCAACAAAAAAAACAACGAGACAGAGAGAGAACTACACGGCGGAGCCATTGACGAGACTGCGGTCCATCATTTTGGGCTTCCAAGTTGGCCCTTAGGCCCATATACTTGAAGAAATTATAAAATTTTTAAAAGGGAAGAAAATGTAATTGAATCAAAGAGTAATAATCGCACTTGCTATTGAGATTGAATTCTCTTTCAATGAACCAAACACATCACTGGGTTTGCAATTTCCTTCGCCATTCCCACCAATCTCTTTCCTGAGTGAACCAAACACGATCTAAATTCGCATTAATTTCACAAGAAAAAAATACACAATAACCGATGAGAGTCTAAGTCTCTTATTGAGGTTTTGGTTTAAACCTTACGAATTGAAAATACATCATTAGAGAATCGCTTTTAAATAAGATCTGACAATACTCGATTTAAATACTAGATATAAAAAGAGAGATACAATATAGGAGCAACAATTAAATCAAGCTACCGCCACCATGCCGGGGAATGCAGAGAGCTGGCCAGAGATAGGCGGTCTAAGCACTTGGTGGTGGTTTATTAAATTCTGATCATCCTCCCAATAAATGTTGTCCAGATAACTTGTACAATTTTGTTTTGATGCGTCTCAGCTGACTTCTTTAGCTCTTCAAACCTCTTTTTCTCGTACTCTTTAATCATATTCTGCATGGTCAACAACTTAATGTATCACAAGAAAGTTTAGGCATCCCTTCCTTATAGGAGAGAATGCAAGATTTCTTGTTCCTCAATTTACATGACAAATGCCATCATAATCCCAAACCTGAATATCAAGAGATGCGTAAATCTCTTTCACTTTAGCAACGCACGCTGGATCATTTTTCCCGTAGTTCTCCTGTGATCACAAGGAACTTGAGTGAACACTGTATGATTATGATACTAGAATGATCCAATTTCGTTATGGAGCTCCTGACTTACGTAAATAATTTTCTTTTGCTCCTCATCAGCATGTTCTAGTGCTTTGATGATCAAATAAGAGCACTTCCCCTCTTCAATATCTGTTCCAACCTATAAAATGTTGTAGTGTTCATTGTCTCACATTTTTAACTAAGAGAGTAAGGTTGATGAATTTTTAAATGTAGAGAAATAGCACAAACCTTGCCAGTTATCTTTGGGTCTCCATAGCAATCTAGGTAATCGTTCTGCATAATATATATGCATGTTACAAAAGGGGCTAAACGAAAGAACACATGAAGCCAAAGGGCACTAGTGCGGATGACAAAATACGTATAATAAAACAGAAGTTCATCTTTAATTCCTCGCAAATGTAAAGTGTAAAAATTTACTTCTAAAAAATAATAAAAGGGAAACATGAGCATGAAAGAGGTAAAGGATGACAGTTAATTACCACTGATTGAAAATAGATACTTATGTCAACAAGTATCTTCTTCACATCAAGATGGTCATCTAGACGCTCCCCTGACAAAAGCAATGCAAATGCAACCTATATATAGAAATAACAAAAGTTACATAACGCACAAAGTATGTAATCGATACCTACTTAGATAGAGCCTCACATGGAACACAACTTTGTTCAATGGTAAAAGGAGCCAACAAATTTGTAACAAATCATAGATAATACTCTACTCACTTGAATTAGTCCGCCTAATGAATATCTGAATAGCAAGTGATATAAAAAACAAAGCATAGACAAGGTAACACTCACCGGCAGGTACATCATCCAATAGGTAGCCTTGTATTTGCAAATCAAATCATACCTGTATTAAGAAATAATGATATCTAAGTAGCATGAACCCTTGGTTTGCACATTGATTCATCAAAATTTACTATCATTTATTATCATGAAAGATTTACAACTCAAGATACACAAACACCAGATCATAATGATTTACTTACAATTCCATGGAGTACTTCATCATATCTTTATCTCGTGGTATAATGGCATCTAACATTTGTCCGTATGTTGTTTGGAATGCCACCTGTGTAATCACAGTTTATAACTTCTGTATGATTATTGCGGTGGAGAAACTCAGTGCCGCTAAAGGTCACTTTTTCAGATGACACAATATATAGATGAATTAACGAAAGTAATAGATAAGTAACGGTATAATATTCCTGTAAAATAGACTAAGGACATTACTACCTCGTTAAATAAATCGAGCAAGTCAGCATAATAAGGTTTCTCCCGAAAGTGCTTCTTCAGAATTATAGAGATATGAGCCCGGAGAAACATTGCGTCATTTGTGGCAATCATGCCCACCTAACAACAAAATCAACTAAAATTTTATATCTAATTAAAAATCTCAAATTAATGGGTTAGTGGAATTCTTTGACTTATAAATAGCATCCGACTATTTACTTGCAGATTCTTTAGGATTATTTCGAGCTACCAGAACTAACTTGGAAATAAACCAAATTGATAAAGGGGAATTACTTGTATTAATTTCCATTCAATCAAAACCTTTTTATGATGGGGAGAAATTCATTTAGAATAATTCTCAATAAATACACATAACAAACATTTATTATATTTATGAGATATTGAATGCGCTAATGAGGGGGCAATCAAGATACTTTCCTAATAACCGTTGGCATTGCAAATAAAGGGGAAAGAAGATTGGGCAACCAAATGCTTTAAAGTTGTTACGAAGATAGGACAATCTTCTGACTCGTGTCAAATAACATCGAACTATTTCACAGTGTAGACTCGTAGGATTAAGTAGATTTATCTCAGATTATCTCCAACTATAAGAACTTAGCAATAATTTACCTGGGGCAATCTGAACCAACAAGGTTGATCACGGCGAGTGTAAGAGTTATCTATGATGTCATCAATAATAAGAAGATCTGCCTGAAGCTACAAATGTTGAAACCAAAAAAAAAAAAGAGTCTGAAGTAAAAAAATCAACTTATTCCTGGTAGTAGAAAACACATACAAGAAAAGATAGCTCCTGATGTAACCAATTGGATGTACATAGTCTCTATTCAGACATCTTCACAATCCAATTGGGTACCTCATTCTTCGTATAGACATTAGCTCAATGGACTGAGTGTTCCATACCCATTGGATGCACCAACCAAGAACGCATGCGAGGAAGTTGTCCTTATCAGATATCTCCTTTCCGTCCTGCAATATTTTGTAGCAACTGATGGCGTCCGATGCACGACCTAGCTTCCCTGTTTAAAGTTAAAACAAAACGAGGCAAATTCTTGCATAATGCTCGTCCAATTGACAAACAATTCTCTTTCAGAGTGTAGCCGAAAGTTTGATGTTCCCACCTCTTGGCACATTGTGGTCCAGCATCTGCGGGCATAAAGGGATGTTCGGTTAATCGAGAACAAACTTATCGATAGAGATAGATATATATATATATACACACACACACCTGGTGAAGCCATTGACGAGATTCGTCGGTGAATTCACAACAGGGGTGATGGAGTAGCTCGGACTTCAATATGGAATAAACCTCCAATAGCTTCCTCTCTTCATCTTCTGGTTCGGTTCCTCTCTCTTTTCCTCTCAATATGAGAGGTGTCTGCCGGAAGGATAGACCAAAAAATTGGATTTCATTAAGTAGGACTCGAACTCGGAGAGTCACCTTTAAATATATGAATAATAATTAAGAAATCTCACCGTTGAAGCGGCGCACTTCGTAGAGTAGCCAACTGCTGACCATCCAGAGATAAGGCTAAGAGGACCTGGAGACGCCCGATACCCTTTTCTTAGGTTGGAAGTTTGAAGACGAGTAATCCTCAATGGAACATTGATGCATCTTGTCATCATGTTTCTTCAACCTGCTACTAGTTCGTCATATTTTTATACCATTTGGAACCTGCATGGTCCGCAAACTAAATCATTATTATATAAAATTTCCATAAATTTATTATTTTAGGGACCATAAAATGGAAATCAAAATCCAGTATATAATAAATTAGACTCAACTTACTTTTTTTAAAGGTTAAATTTATATATATTATATTTTTGTTTAGTTTACATCCTTGAGGTAATATCGATCATGTTGAAGTTAAATTTAACATTGCGAAAGTTTTTTTTAAGGGTAGGACGAAATCTAATATTAGATAAACAGGTTATAATATGAAAATAAGAAATATATATACAAAGTACGAGAGCTCCTAACAGAAAAAAAAATTAATTCAAAAATAACAAAGTGGTGTGAGTAAAAGCAAAAGACGGACAAAAAGGTATGGTCGCGAAGGCTTCATTTGATGGCGCAGAAGGGTTGAAGTTCAATCTCACATTACTTGTAGCATATTATCAAAAATGTTTAGTCATCCTCCTCCTCGGATCTCTGCATTTAAAAAAATAATTTTACCGTCCCCCGTCTTTGGTTTTAGAAACTCTCGGGTCTCTGGTGTCAAAATATGCCATTTTATTGTAGGAATATGCTATTTTTTCTGGCGAACTTCCACTTGAAAAGACTTAAATGTCCCTCCCACTCAAAAAATAAAAAAACCTTCTTTCTCCTACTTATCTTCTTCCTGCCATCTTCAAATAAACAACATATTATACTTGCTTTCATCATCGTCTCTCTCTCACTTCCTTGTCTCTCTCTCTAACTTCCTTGAAAAGATGGCAACTCCATGTCAACAAATAAACACATCAACAAAATTGAAAGAAATAGCTACTAACAGTAATCAAATTTTTTAAGGGTTCCAAGAATCCCAATTGAGAATGCTCAAAATAACAGGGAAATGCACGATTAAGAAATGCCCAATTGAACCTTAATTTCTTAAGGGTTCCAAGAACTGTAATTGAGAAACGCCCAATTGAACCCCAATTTGTTAAGGGTTCCAAGAATCCCAATTAAGAAACGCCCAATCAACGCCTGAATCAAAAATCCAATTGTTTTTAGATTAGTTGTCGTCTGGGTTTTGGGTTTCTAATGGACGACCTCGCCAGAGAAGACGAAGAACCCAGTGACATAGGTGTTGTCTAAGAATGGCAGCCTCTGGTCCATGGGTTTACCGTTGAAAGGAGCACCCAGGTTTAGAGCCGTAGTGACGATGGTTATATTGTGGTCTCTCATCCGCGAAGGTTCTCGTGCTTACGCTGAAGTCGAGGCCAATTCTGACCTCACCCGGCTTCGGCGAGGACGTCGTGGATCAGAAAGTCCATGGGAAGCGAGCTGTTGATGACCCACATGGTCTTTGATCACTTGTGTGGGCTTTGATTACTGCCGGCAATGGATTTACCGGCGAGAAATTGAAGCTTCCATCGGCAAGGAGGTTAATTGATTTGGATGTTAATTGGTTCTAATTTTAAGTTTTGGTTTTGGATGAGGTGCGAGGAAGAAGATAAGTGGGAGGAAGAAAAGTTTTTTTATTTTTTTAAGTGTGAGTGACATTTTAGTTTTTTCAAGTGAGGCTTCGCCGGAGAATATGAAATATTCCGGCACCAGGGACCTGAGAGTTTCTAAAATCAAAGACGGTGGATGGTAAAATTATTTTTGAAAATGCAGAGACCCGATGGGGAGGATGACCAAACACCCAGGACTAGGGGATAATTTACCCATTTAAATATACTAATTAATTTTTTAATTTTTTAAAAAATATTCATATCCTACTCAAATTTACTTGTTAGGATTTGTTTCTAATTTTAACTAATTTAGAACATTATTATTTTTAAGTATTTATTTAAAGAAACTCTTTGTAAAGAAATACAACCCGGCAACAGCCAAAAATCAGTCTTGCTTAAGATAAACAAGCATCTGACCCTCTAAGCCTCCTAAAGGGTGTCTACCCACCTAGTTTTGAACTAACCACTTAAGTTTTTGTCTAACCCTTATATAAGGTCAGAGGTTGCATGGATCTCACTAAGAAAATCGTTGTGATAAAATCGTCTTGGAAAAAATCCACAACAGGAAAAATAGCATTTTTGATAGCATTGCAAATACCCAACAATAAAGAGCCTGTCCAAAAACAATAGAAGTAGCCCAACAACATCGATCAAAATACAGGCACCGTTAAACACCGTTGAGCCGAGCACCAAGTGTAAGAAGGAAATCCTGAAAGTGTGCCTTGGCATATGCCCGACAAAGAGGACCATTCGGAAATACTTCCAACTTTATTCCTATAATATATTGAACTTGTTTCCTATAAATAGGAAAATATGAGTTAGGAGTTCTTTGACTTTACTTAGTAGCATAGTAGTATAAGTAGAGATTCAGGTTCGAAACATGGCATTTGTCTATGACTTATATAACTACATATTGTTGTATTATATTGATGATCGTCTCGATCACGTAGATATACGTAGATATAGATCAATTACCCGAATATTGTGTATTCTCCTTATTCATATCTCTGCTAGGGATATTTTTTACCATTTCCGCTGCGCAACCAATATTAAAATCAACGGATACTGTCATCCAGAGTACTGTTCATTTCAATGTGTTTTAACCAATTGGGGTGGTGCGATTTTTGCCTTTCGATCTTTAATTTCTTATCCCAATTGACACGTGAACTTACCAAATCAACTGACCATGTCGTATCCGATTTATATCACCTTGATGTTACTTATTAGGAAAGTGCTGCAATGTGTCAGGAATTAGCACGTGGAAAATCGCAAAGTAGAGAAAAAAAAGTTGACCAACATGAATTGTTCTGCCTTTCCAAATAAAAAGCTTATATAACAAATAAGATTAAAAGGAAGAAGCCGTTGGGTTTAGGTCATGAAGCTTTGGATCTAAATTGGTGTCTGAATTCTATTGAGATTATAGTAGAATTTAATCATTTTCTCTGTAAATTCTCAGATTTCAATGTTGTTGGATGTCGCAGAAATAATTGAGAAACCCTAGTTTGACCTCCTCTAGATGTAACATGTTAACAAATTTCGTCTCTTTATTTTTTTTCACTCTTTTCCGTAATTGCAAATTTATTCACATCAGAAGCAACTCCTCAATTAACATGATGCAAGAAAGAAAAGGTCGCACTAGGAAACACCACAAAGTTAACAAACTACCAGAAAATTCTGACTATCAAGTTTGTTATGGTTTTGACTTCGTTATGGTTGGAATGGTCCATTTTGATAGTTTTATCAGAGGGTATCATTTGAGTTGCTTGCTTTGGTGACTATATGTCCCATGCAATGTGGTATGGAGGATCTCTGGGGTTGCTTGCTTTGGTTGATATTCTTTTGATAAGAGAACTGGTTTGTGTCTATCAAGTTCTAATTTGTATAAATGTAATTGGTGTCGCGGAAATAACCTAGTGGACAAAATTTCAACTTTGTGCAAGCCTATTCTTGTATCAAATATAGGCGACAAAAATCCTTGTCGAAACTTGACCAAGTTTTATGTTGGAATTTTATACGTAAAATTCTGGGTTACATCCATGTTGACCGGTTGGAAGTAAGAGTCACGTCTCTTGAAGACTTGTCACACTCATTAGACTCTTTTATAAGGAAATGACTCCTTCCTCCTTAGTGACACACGAAAGATATGTAGAAAAAAGAAGGAAAAAGTCTCATAAAGTACCTTGTAGTTTCAGACTTTCAGAATTAAGGCCATATGGTTTCAAATTGGAAATTTAGTACCCTGTGGTTCACATATTTTTTCCCGGGCAGGCCCAGGGTAGCTGCCCGGGCTATTTGGATTGCCATGTCATAGACTGCGTCCTCGTGTCACGCCAGCTATACCCGATCCATCCTCGTGGTATATTACGTGTTACTTAGTAAATTATACTTTGATCCCAAATTTATTTATATTTTTTCAAAAACCCAAATTTTTTCGAACAAGATTTGCATGTCCAAGCTACATACGACTCTATCTCTCTCTCCAGACATTCCTAGAACTTGCAATTATCGTCTCCCTCCTGGAATCAAATCACCCAAAAAGGACAAGAAGTGAAGTTGTTGCCGTCGAAGAAACCATTGGGGACCTCCGTGAAGTTATTGCCGTCGAGGAGGAGCTCCGAAAGCAAGCGAAGCCACCTCCTTGCTAGGGCTCCAGGGAGCTTCCTGTTGGAGAGTTCAAAACGGCATCGGAGAACATCAGCTAGTCGCCGAAAGCGGCGTCACCGTCAGGATCCAGTAGCACACCGCACGCCCCTCAGGGGAGATCCCCATCAGAGAAAAGGTAACTTGCGAGAGGGTGGGGATGACGGCGGCAGTTTTTGGTGGTTATGGTTAGCGATTTCCTAGAGAATGGTGGTGGCTCCAGTGGAAGCTCCGGCGTCGACTCCTACTGCATCCCCGACCTCCCTCTCCTCGTCGACAAAATTTTTGGGGTTGAGTCGGTCTGATTTGGGTCATGTGTCAGGGTTGGGTCGGTCCAATTTGGGTCAAATTTCTAGAAGTGGAGGAGAGGAGAGAGATGGGAGGTTGGTTAGGGATAATGGAGTTTCTGAAAAATATTAATAAAATGGGAATTATTTTGATATTTTCCATAAAAGCAACCAATAGGATAGATTGGGTATAGCTGGCGTGACACATGGACAAAGTGTATGACATGGCAATCCAACTAGGTCGGGCAACTACCCTAGACCTGCCCGGGAAAAAATGTGTAAACCACAGGGTACTAAATTCCCAATTTGAAACCAAATAGCCTTAGTTCTGAAAGTCTGAAACTACAAGGTACTTCATGGGACTTTTCCCAAAAAAGAAAGAACGCTAAGTTCTTTTCTTAGAAATATTCTCTCTCAAACTTCGGGCATTTAGGACTGTGGAAATTATCTCTGTTTCAAATAGGTGAGCTAGGACAAACCAATTATAACTTCCTCTATAATCCTAAGAAGAATGCTTTGGATAATGTGTGCTTCAAAAAATAAGTAATGTTTACGACTTTTAAAACACCTATAATTATTATTATGATTATGATTGTATGAATTCCCTTACCTACAACCAAACGCCGGTAACCCTGCGATATTATTATTATTGTTGTTGTTACATTTGTGGTCGCATAACAACGTTTTGTTGGCTGGTGATATAGGAACATCTAGCCCTTGGGAAATCTTTTTCATGTCTTTTTGGTATGCGCCGTAATATTCTCGCTCAATAATTAATTTAGATAGAATATTCTCGATTCTTATTAATGAGATGACTATTAATAGTGTATTTTCTAATTATAAATTTTGAATTCAATAACATTTTAAAAAATATAAAATTCTAAATTATTTACTGTTTAATCAAACTCGTATTGTACTTAAATCTCATTTAGTTAAGAAAAATTCCGCTCATTTAGTAGAAAAAGTATGCAAAAGGAAGACGACAAGATTTCCCTTAAAAAGTAATAACCAATTAACATAAAATAATTGTTTATCATTTAGCACAAAGTCATAAGTTTAAATGACATCCATGGCATCATATATTAACATATGATTGATCTGTTAATAGGATTAGTACGTCATTCTAACCACCTCCTTTTAAACCTGATGGATGTTGCTGGTGATAGGCATTGACTTTTATAAGGGAGTTGGATCAAAGAATACAAATGGGAAATATTTTATTTTTTTAAGTGGACCTTTGTAGAAAAATTTACTGATTTTGATAACAGTAATTCAAATGTATAATAAGATCAAACATAGGAATAAAATTATTTACCAAATATGAGGGACCAATCATAAATAAGATCATATACGAAACATCTGAGAGTAATCTTCTAATGAAATCAACCGATATTGTCATTTCAGAATAAATGTTCATTTCAATGTTTTTAACCCAAATGGGGTGGTACGATTTTTAGATCCCCGTGCCAGCCAAGAACAAGTTAGCATGTAATAACATATATTCGGGTTTCCATCGATTGGATCTGACCAAAGTTTTTAAAAACGACTAGGAGAGTGATCCGCTCTTGCCTCCGAGTCGTGGTCCGACTGGTCTGACTAGTTGAATGCCGATCGAACTTGTACTTTTTAATAATTAAAAAATATTTTTTAATTAATATTTTAATTACTCTTACCCCACTATCCAGCCTATACCTCGGTCACTCTTTCCAAAAATAAATATGTACAATTTTTTCTCTCTTTTTTGACCCACCATAACCTTGAAATCCTTTTTAAAAAAACTCCACCAAAATCAAAAACCGAAACTAGAAAAATCCTGCCATCAAGAAAACCCTGATTTTTTGGTTCAACTTTATGAACCGGAAAAATTGGGGTCAAAATTCTATATGAACTATTCGGTCTGACTATTTTTTGAGTAGTTCGTAAGGTTGGTAGTTTTTTGGCCAAATTCAGTACACTATTCATACTAAATCGCAGTCCAACCGGTCTGACTGTTTGTAAGACCGCATAATTTAAAACCTTGGTTCTGAGAGCTATTTCTTAATTCAGTTTCTGTGTGTGTCATAACCTTGAAGAACGTGCTCCTCATGGGAGATTGTATGAAGCCAGCTGATCTTGTAGTCTTAGAGTTGTTGAGGTATAAAAATAATTTCGGTACTGTCAACATATTTCCAGGTACTTGGTGTGGTCGCAAGGTGATCGGGTGACCGGTGATCGATGTGGTCTTAAAATCACCGGTGGACGGTGTTGTCTCAAAGCGATCACTTCCGGTTTTAAGTTGGAAAGAGGTTGTCGATGGTCTCCCCTCCATCGAGTCCAAAGATGGTCTTACTTGGTCGAAACCGGTGATGATAGAGGCTCTCAAGACCAAAGCTCTCGGTTCGGTCCGCTTCCCCCCTGCCTGGGTAACACTCCTACGTTAAATGCTCATAACTCTCTATCCGGAGCTCCGATTGAGACAATTCAAGTTTCTATGGAAAGCTAAGACGTGGATCTACAACTTTGTAGTTTACAACATTTCCGGATTCAGAGCTAAAGGAAGTCAAAAATGTACATTAAGGCGGGTATTTGCTCTGGATTCGAAGGTGGGCACCGTGGCCCTTGAATTGGATGTCCGGGTGGATGCCTAGTCCTTGAAGGGGATGTCCGGGTGGATGCCTAGACCTTGAAACAGATGTCCGGGTGGACGCCTAGCCCTTGAAGTAGATGTCCGGGTGAACGCATAGTCCTTGAAGTGGATGTCCAGTCGGATGAGTGGGCGCCCCGTGCTTCGGATGTTCGTGCCTCGGATGAGGGGGTGCCCCGTGCTTCGGAGGAGTGGACACCCCGTGCTTCTGATGGGTGGGTGCTTTGCTCTTGGAGTTTGGGTGGGCGCCCCGTCCGTCAACTCCGGGTGGGCGTCCCATCTTTGAAGCCCAGGTGAGTCCCTTGGCTCTTGAAGATGGATGTCCGAGTGGACGTCTTCCCGCCTTGGACTTGTTAGTGGACGTCGTCCGTCCCGCCTTGGACTTGGGAGTGGAAGTCGTCCGTCCCGCCTTAGACTTGGTAGTGGACGTCATCCGTCCCGCCTTGAACTTGGTAGTGGACGCCGTCCCGCCTTGAACTTGGTAGTGGACGTCGTCTGTCCCGCCTTGGACTTGGTAGTGGATGCCGTCCAAGGCGTAATTTATCCTATTAACACTGACTCGAATATATGATAAAATCAAACATAGAGAACAGAAAAATTAGTTACCAAATATGAGGAATCTAATCATAGATAAGATCATACACGAGATATCTGAAAGTAATTTATCCTATTATAAATCTTCTAACGAAATCAACCGATGTTGTCGTTTCAGAATAAATGTTCATTTCAATATTTTTAACCCAAATGGGATGGTGCGATTTTTAGATCCCCGTCCCAACCAAGAACAAGTTAGCATGTAATAATATAATATTCGGTTTCCATCGATTGGATCTTTTCGAGGAAACAACGTCGAACCATATTATAACTCTTCAAGTAGGAAAGTCAGTGAACAAAATAGCATCTAGCTCCACAGGTCGGAGACTAGACCAGTGACTGGTCACCAGTCCAGAGATAAAGAACCAAGTCTACAATACTTACAAACCCAATCGACAACAAGATTTTGCAATCTATTGACAAGTCTAATTGAGCAAAGCGGAAGCAAGTTTAAATCTTCACGAAGATCCAACACCATTGTATCCATCTGCCACGGCACATTGGGACTTGGATCAGACAAGAAGATGAAAGCTAATCTGCAGTCAGTTTTGATAGCGGTCACCATCTGTGAATAATTTCATTTGATAAGCTGAATGGTGGCTTGGAGAGCTAAGACTTCTGCTTCCAAAGGAGAGGAGGCAAAGGTTAGTGAGGCTTGACCATCAACGAGGAGGCTATTAGAGTTTTTGACAACTGCTGCGATTCCTGATAGGGTCGAAGCTCAAATTCAAGATGCATCACAGTTGAACTTCAGGACTCCAAGCTCGGGAGCAATCCAAGAAGTTGAAGTAGCAGCATTCACACCCAAAACATGGAGTGGGGTTCCTAGAATCTGCAAAGTTTCATTGCTAAAATAAGTGACTTGTGCAACAATGTTAACAGGGTCGGGTTTAAGATCATCAAAAATAAAATTATTCCTAGTTAACCAAATAGACCAAAGCATATGAAAAACAAAAGACAACATCCGAGTATGGCATGCAACTAGCTGAAAATCAAAAAGGCACATCGATTGGATGTACTCGGATGCAACTAGCTGAAAATCAAAAAGGCACATCGATTGGATCTGAGAGTTATTTCTTAATTCAGTTTCTATGTGTGTCATAACCTTGAAGAACGTACTCCTCATGGGAACTTGTATAAAACCAGCTGATCTTGTCGTCTCATAGTACATTTTAGTACGCCGGGGTTTGGCAATTTTATTCTTAAATATTCTATAGTTTAAAATATATAACATGTGTCCAACTTTTTTTTAATATTTTTTTAATTAGAAGACCAAGACATCTGACTCTTAAGAAACACCTCTAACCTCTATCCACATTCAGAAAAAGATTGTTAAATGAGTGACGTATGATCAAGCCAAACAGCAAGTTGTACTTCAAAAAGGGTCTTCTTATGGTGCAAATCTTTGTGGTTCTTTGCAAAGAGATGACCAGATCTAATAATTGTTTTTCTCCAAGAATCTGACCCGAACTAAATTAAATAATTTTTGGGTCAGCCTCAGAACCAAAGTTTTGATCCAGATTGACATGTATATTACTATATAATAATAATAAAGTTAATTTACCTACCCAAAGAAGAGTCATTCTTCTACGGTTTTAAAGTTACTTTTGATCCTACGTCTCAGATTGACATGCACAAGTACAAGGGCATTTTGGGAATACGTGTCATTAATTTTTTTTAAGGCATTGATTATTATTCTTAATGGTGTCATTATTCAACAAGGAATTCTCTATATGGTAAAAGCTCTATAAAGTAATCGTCTGTAAATAAAAAGTCTCGGTCCCGAATCGGGACAAATATTAAAATTTAATACTAAATGATATTTAAAAAGAAACGTTAGTACTAAATCTCGATCCTAATTATCACATAAAGTAATATTTATTAATAAATACATATATTTTAACATATTTTACAAATTTGAAAAATATTTTAAGATCATCATTCATCTTCTAAATTTTTTCAAATAGTTCTTGTGATCGATCACCCTCTTGTTGTAAAAAAAATATTTTAATAGATTGTAACATTTGAATAACACTAAAAGTAAAGATTTAAGGTGATTTGAATGTACATAAAGTTATTTTTTATTTTTTTGTATTTATTAAAATTGAATTTTAATATTTTTGAAGTAAAAAAACGTAAACCTCTCTTATGTGATAACATCTTTAAAGCATTTTTTTGTCTGTTCCTAACGATATCATTTTGGAGAAATTTTATAGTAATTAAGGAAATTTCTATTATTTGTATTAATGAGTATCTTATTTCAATAAGAAAATGTCTCCTGAAATTATGATACTTCTCTAAATTTAAGGATATAACTAATTGTTCATTTAATCGCATGGTGTACCATCGAAATCAATAGGGTATACCACCGAATGCCAACACGGTGTACCACGGAACGCTATATAATATGTACCACTAAAGCCGACATTGTGTAATTTTCTTTTCCTCATTTTAATTTATTAATTTATAAGTAAATATATTATTAATTTCATTACATTATCACCTAAGTCGCTTGAGAAAGAACAGGAATAAAATAGAAGATTATATTTCACTGGTTTTCGTCAATTTTTATTACGTTTTGTATCATTAGACCAAACTTTGCCTACAATTATATTAAGATTTTGGGTATTACATCGATATTCTAACAAAAACAGCCAATATTGTCAATCCCATAATATAATGTTCATTTCAATGATCTTTATCCAAATGGGCAGGTGCGATTTTTTATATCCCCGTCCCAGCCAAGAACAAGTTAGCATGTAATAATATATACACGGTTTGCTTCGATTGGATCCAAATGTCATAAGACTCATCACATTGAATGATGTACTCGCCATTTTTGGGGATGGATTCAGGGGGGACTACATAAAAATCATCCCCATGCTATAGACTAAATATGGACCTTTAGATTTAATCAAATTCTTTTTTTTCAGATCTGATGGTCAGAATCTGTTGAGGGTATTTTCGAGTTTTTATCCAAACATACTTATTAGGGTTTTACTATATAAATCCCCCCTCCCCCCACTACAACCCCGCCGTTCCCAAAACCCCCCGATCCCGATTAACCCCTCCCCCCCTCCGATCCCGATTACCCCCCCCAACATCCCGATTACCCCCACCCCCCCCCCCCCCCCCCTCCCCCTCTCTCCCCGATCCCGATTAACCCCCCCCCCCCCCCCCCCCCATCCCGATTACCCCCACCCCCCCCTCCCCCTCTCTCCCCGATCCCGATTAACCCCCCCCCCCCCCCCCCCCCCCCCCACCTGCTGCCGCCTCCCTCTCGACCTCAGTCTGCGACTTCGGCAAGGTCACCGTGACGACGGTACTTGGCGAGAACGACGACGGTTGGGCGAGGACAATGATGACTTGGAGAGGACGACGATTCTTGTGGACGGTGCTTGGCGGCGGCGACGGCGGTTTGGCAATTTTGGATAGAGAGACAGACGATTTGGCGAGGACATCTGGCGGTTTGGCGAGGACGAAGACGGTTCGGCGATTACAGGGTTCACCCCTCTCGTTAGCTTTTGAATTCAATTAATCTGATGGAGATGCCTTGGTCATTCGATTAATCCTTAGCTTTCCTTAGGTTGTTGATCGTTTTTCTTTTTGTTGTTTTTTTTAAGGTTTTTTTGTTCGGAATGTTATTTTTTGGTATTGATTATTGGAGATGAAAGGATGATGTCATCAATTTTTTTGTTTTTTTTCTAAGAGTATTTTTGTCAATACTCTTAGAAATCATTACCAATATTAAAGTAGAATGATACCAATATCCTAGAACGATGATACCAATATTTGAGAAGGATGAAACCAATATTCGAGAAGAATGAAACCAATACATTCGAATGGTATACATTTTCACTTATAATGAGATACCAATATTGGAGAAGATGAAAACCAATATCATGGTGGGATGAAACCAATATCATAGTAGAATGAAACCAATATCATAGTAGAATAGAATGAAACCAATATCATAGTAGAATGAAACCAATGTCATAGTAGAATGAAACCAATAACGTAGAAAATGAAAACCAATATCATAGTAGAATGAAACCAATATCATAACAGAATGAAACCAATAGCACAGAAGATGGAAACCAATATCCGAGAAAATGGAAACCAATATATCCGTTGATATTTTTTTTAATTATTTTAATTAGTGTATTTCCAATATTGCCCCTGTCCCTTTCAGTGGGGATTACCCCTGTCCCCACTGAATTTGAACCCCCATGGGAACTCGTGCGAAATCAGCTGATCTTGTTGTCGTCTCAGAGTACATACATGTGCCTTTCAATCTTTAATTTCTAACCCCCCTACCTTTAATTTCTTATCCAAATTGTCTGACCCGGAAGAACTCGCCCGTCGCACAAACTTACCAAATCAACCGATCACGTCGATCAAGTGCCTACCTATTCTATCCATATCCTAATTTTGAAAATTGAATTTATATCTTTTTTATCGTAGAAATATTTTACTATCTGATCCATACCCTTATCTTCATTGTTTACAGGATCAGCACGGTTCCGGCTTTGAACGACTTAATTTATCATAATTTTTTCCTTGCATATAAAATTCAACATAAAATTAACATTTTATCCATTACACATCAATTTATCATAATTTTTTCTTTGCATATAAAATTCAAAATAAAATTAACATTTCATCCATTACACATCAATGTTTAATTACACCAAATTTTGTAATTAAGTTAAATAGAAGAAGATTTTTCCGATTCTAAATACATCAAAATTCAAACAAAAAACAGAAAATAAATTTCCTTTTAAGATTGTGAGCTATTTCCTAACAACATAATTCTTTTTGAAATGGTATATTTTATTAATAATAAATATGAAAAAAAAACTCGAAATTTTGTAGTTGCCGATCTCTTAAAATCCTGATACATCAAAATCTGTTTGGGAAAAGCTGCAAAAGGAAAAAAATGACGTCGATAACACCACGAGGACAAAGTCCCTTTTCGACTCCGTGAAATAATTACAAGAAAAAACTTGGAGAAAAAACAAGCAAGAGTGTATGCGGAAGAAAAAAAAGGAATGACTCGTTAATAGTTTGAAGGCTTTGATACTATGTAGGAATTTTCATATCCTACCCAAAAAGGTCAAGTGTAGGTGGATCTTTCCCGTGTTATTGAAGTGTCAAAATGTAAAACTTAAGTCATTGGAGTGATGCATTTTAAACAACATAGTATCAAAGTCAAAAGAGTCAAACCACATGGTTCCAAATAGAAATTTTTTTCAAATATAATAAGGTTTTTTACAAGCCATGTCATCAGCCATATGATAGTACACATGGTGATCCGGATTGACGCAGCACGTTACGTGGTCGGGTTGCAGGGAAAAGTCAAGCATTGCATAAACCTAGGATAAGTCATGTTGTCTTGGCTGGAAGAATTTTGCATTATGTTAAGAGCTATCCTGGAATTGGAATTCTGTTTAAAAACAATGTTCACTTAAGAATTCAACGATGTACTGATGCTGATTAGGAAGGTTTAGTGGATGATAGTGGAATATGTATCTTTGTAAATAGAAATCCAGTCACTTAGCGCAGCAAAAAAAAAAAGAGTGGTGGCAAGATCTAGTGCAGAAGCCGAATAAAGCAATGGCATTAACAGCAAGAGTGGTGAAAGATGTTCTTGCAGACCTTGGAATCAAGATAGAAGAAAGCATGGAAATGTATTGTGATAATCAAGCTGCGATACAAATTGGAGCTAATCCTGTGTTTCATAAAATGAGAAAACACGTTGAAGTGGGTCGTAACTTTGTGAGAGAAAAGATACAGAGCAAAGAGATCTGCACCCCTTTTATTTGGATAAAACTACAAATTGTAGATAAATCTTCACCAAGGTTGTGCAACCTGCTCGATTTCAATTCATCCTAGGCAAGTTAGGCTTGTTCAATATCTTCACACCCTATTTAAGGGGAGTGTTGGAGATCACCCTGATACTGCAGATGGTTATCATTTTTCTGCTGCTGCATTTCTGTGGAAGAAGGGTACTACACCTCGGTAACAATAAGCCAAAAGGCTTGTAGCCCAACAGCACAAGGCGTCGTAAATATCTAGGAGGTCCAGGGTGTAAAATTTACTTTAAAAAAAAAACCTCTGTAACAATAAGACTTCTGCAATTATTCAGCTTAACTATAAAGTTCTAAAAACTCTCCACCAAGGCCATATTTTGAATTAAAACCTAACAATAAGAAACTGGAAGGAGCAAAGCCAAAGATTTCAAAGTGGTTTATCAACAGTTTATCGCCCCGTCGTTAGTAAACATTGCCCATAAAACTTGGACCACTTTGCTTGGATGCATCTCAACAGACTTCTTTAACTCTTCGCATCTCTGTTTCTGGTACTCCTTACACATATTCTGCACAATAACATCAATGAATCATTAGCACATTTAAGCTTCTAAAGGTAAAATATTTCTGGGCTAGCCAATGAAGATAATGTCTTATATAATGCAACTGGAAAATGCAAGCATAAATCCAAACCTCAAGGTCAAGGGATGCATAAACTTGTTTCACTTTAGCTACACACGTCGAATCAGCTTTTCCAAAGTTCTCCTAGGAACAAAAAAAGAACACATTTAATGCTTTTGATACCAAAAAGAAAAGGTGCAATCCAATTTTCGGTTGGCTTACGTATAGAATTTTCCTCTCTTCTTCATTGGCATGTTCCAGTGCTTTGACAATCAACCAATTGCAGTTACCTTCTTCAATATCAGTTGCAATCTACGAAATCGAACAGGGTTATTGGTTTCCAATCTTAAGTAAAGCTAGAGTGCAGTAGAATGCTCGACATACTTTACCAGTCACCGCTGGGTCTCCATAACAATCCGAATAATCGTTCTGCACTTTACAAAGAGCATATCAAAGAGAGAGAGAGTATATAAACACATTGTGCTTTCTTTCGTGATACCTTAGCATATGTACTTACATAGGCTATATCCTAAGTCGCTTTTGATAAGAGTTGTTTAACTGATATCTTAGGTGCGGTATTCTTAGTACCAATAGTGTATTTCACCATTGGGATTTTTTTAGGACTAACAATATATTTACTTATAAAAAATACACATTGTGCTTTCACAAAGTTACCTCGAGCTACATGAGAAGAATGTTATTAGTTACCTCCAATTGGAAATAGGCCGCTATCTCAAAGAGTATGTCCTTAGCTTCAAAGGAGTCACATAGAGGTTCACCCGCCAAAATCAATGCACATGCGACCTATATACTTGACAATAACCAATGTTGCATACATAACGCATATATATAATAAAGGCAAATGATAATTACTTAGCAGAGCTTCATCACGCACAACTTTGTTCAAAAGTAGAAGTGTTTGGAATTTTACATGAAAGTTCTTCTAATTGACAAATAAAAAGAAAGAAAATTACAATGATTAAAATATCATGGAATTACCTCACTTTCGTATTTTTGTTTTTATATCAAACTCTCTGTCTGGAATTGTGGTACAAAATTTTGGTATCTCTCTCTCTCTCTCTCTATTTGTTCTCACGCTACAGCACTCTGAACTTAGTCTCTGGATGCAAAAACATTACCCCTTATATTGGGGTAGAAGATGTGCATATAGAACAAAACAAGTGATCAGCTCGCAATGAACTCACCGGTAGCCGCAAAAACGAATAACCCTTGTACAAAGCAATGCGAAGTGATCTGTATCGAACAATAATAATCTCTAAGTAGCATTCAAAGTGGAAGACGAACTACTAGCAGTAGTACATTAATCATATTTTACTTACAGTTCCGGGGTGTACTTTGACAGATCTTTCTCTGACGAGGTAGTGGCATCTAACCTTTCTCCGAACGCTGATTCGTATTCGACCTATGTAATCAAAGTTTTTAATTAAGATGTTTCATGGTTTATAGGTGTGCGTGGAGTCATTTAAGGGAAGAAAGCAAAGAATAGCCACCTCGTTGAATAAATCAAGCAACTGCACGTAATAAGGCTTCTCACGAAAGTGGTGCTTCAGAATTCTAAAGACATGAGCCAGAATAAGTGATGCATCACTTGTTGCAATCATGCCAACCTACAATCAAAAGAAAACAAGATGGAGTATTTTTTATATCCAATACAAAATCTTAAGATAATAGTAGGTTTGTAAATTTTTTACTCAACCGAACTCGCAACTAGTAATGTTTGTAATCTCAACACGTCTTGCCAAATGAAATTCGTGGGGACAAAATTTGATTTTGACGACTAAGTCGTGTGAACAACAATGGGCCATAGTTCTTGTAGGAGCAATTGACGTTGATGATATTATCTTAGAATCTCCATATCCAAATGGATAGATAGATTTTTCTCACTTGTGAAACAAGTATGGTAATTCCCCAACACCCACCCAACAACCCCCTACTTTTTCTTTGAGAAGTAAGATTTTTTGTATTAGATATGGTAGAATAAGAACTCACAATCCTAGGGCCGCCGACTTATTCAAAATTCTGGTGCTGTAAAATTCATTGGAAAAAAAAAACATACCAGAGAAAGAGTACCATTGCCCCACCTTCACTTATCCAAAATACACAATGAAGCGAATCATTCACCTGAGGCAATCTAAACCAGCAAGGTTGACCGCGGCGCGTATAAGAGTTGTCCATGATATCATCAATAATCATAAACTTTGTTGCCAACTGCAAACTTAAAAAAGTTGAAGTGAGTAGGAAGAAAGATTTAGCATATTCCTGGTATCAAAGATTAGCTCAATTGAGTCGTCCATACCCATTGGCAGCACCAACCAAGAACGTAGGCAAGAAAGTTTTCCTTTTCGGATAACTCTCTATTGTCTCGCAACAGTCGGTATGATCTTATGACAGCCAATGCATAGAAAAGGTTGCCTGAAAATTTACCTACAGATTTTAAGATGAGGCAATAATATTCTTGCACAACAGAGCAACTGAACCTCCCTCAAATTTGTTGCTGTTGTTACCTTTGGGCACATTATAGTCCACCATCTGCGACAAAGAGAATTGTTCATGTTCTGTTTCTAAGTAAGGGAAATGTCCGGATCAAATAGCATTAACCAACACAAAACTGAGGTAAATTAGAACCAAATTCAACCAAATGAACCACATTCCAGATTGAATTTCCTGGCTGAATAAACCACAAAATCTTCCTTCAGTAACAAGGGATCAGACATAAATGAGCTTGTCATAGCAGCTATTACACAAATGAAGTGTGGAAGTTTTTTCTGACCTAGAAAGGTTTCATTTTGTCATACTGCAGTAGCTAGTGTTAATTTTTTTTTGTGGGGAAAGCTTTGCCATTAATTCCAACCCGAAAAAAAAACAATAGAGAGAGAGAGAGAGAGAGAGAGAGAGATGTATTAAATATATATACCTGGTGAAGCCATTGACGAGATTCGTCGGTGAATTCGAAAGTGGGGTCGTGGAGTAGCTCGGACTTTAATATGGAATAGACCTCAAAGAGCTTCCTCACATCATCATCTGATGCGTTTCCTCTCTCTATCCTCCAGACTGCCGGTTCCCCATGCATGAGGTGTTCAGTTTGTCCAGAAGCACTCTGTTTTTGCACGAAGGAAAAAAGTGTAGCACACACAGGTCACTCACTTGATATCAGACCAAGACATAAAATTCCTTCGAGTAGATCTCGAACCGGAGAACACCAATAGACAAGACATTACACCGCGTACTATAACTTTAAGATAAAACATCAGCACTATATCAATAGTTATGAAATCTCACCACAGCAACAACGCGCTTCGCTGAATATCCAAGTGCTGCTGGCCAAGCGGAGACAAGGCCAAGAGGCGGTCGATATCCCTTTCTTCTTAGGTTGGAAGGTTGAAGATGAGGAATCCTCACTGGAACGTTGATGCATCTTGTCATCATGTTCTTGGAGTGTTGAAGATGCACAAAGGGTTCGATGGTATCCAGCCTACAAGCTTTAAACCTGATGCTTGTTCTTGGTGAAAATGGTTAAGTCGTTCGCCGTATTTATATATCATCTGCATGTTATATGTAATATATTCTAAAAGATCTTCGTAAGTTAATTACTTTACAACCATAAAACTTTATTAATTTCGAGAGATGTTAAGTAGGCAGAGTCAAAATCGTGTAAATTAAAAGTCAATATATATAATAAATTAGATTCCACTTACACATTATAAGCAGATTATGAGAAAAATATACATGATATACATGAAATCACGTTTTATGTGGTGCTATCAGGGGTACTCTTTTTCTGCAACATTTTTTATCCCACTAAATTTTACCGTCGTAGGATTTTAATAAGGCTCACGGTCGTAAGTATAAAATAAGACCTTAAGTCCACCTTCAAAAAAGAGAATAACTTTAAATTCTATCTGCTCATTTTTATTTGCGAACAAACGATACTATTATAGTGTTGATAATAAAATATTATCATAGAAAACAAAATTTTGATCCAATCAGGAAAAACAAAATATTATTATATCCCCCAATCAAAAATGATAATATTACAGTATTGATAATGAATATGAAAAATAACGAGTTGGGGACTTTTTCATGATCTAACATTGAAAGAAGGCATGTGCTCTGAGACCACGTACGATCGGTGGAGTGGGTGCAAATTGACGTGGCTCTCACCTACTTCAAGGTTTTAACTTATGTTTACTTAAAATACAGAATTAAGAAATATAATTGAACTTAGATCCAATCGCCGCTAACTCTATGAGATTCTCTCGGTAGAGTATTCTTTATTTACGAATTTTGAAATGAATAACTTCTGAAATATTAAAATTCTAAATTACTTAAAATTTCAGCCAAATCTTATGGTACTTTTAATCCCATTTGGTAAGGAAAAGATTCCCTCATTTAGTTGAACAAGCATGCAAAAGGAAGACATGATTTCTCTTAAAAAAACTTAAAAACCAATTAACATCATGTGATTGTTTTCAAAAGAGTATTTTTCTTAAAAAATATTTTTTTATTCACTGTGATATTAACATCCTATTAGTGTAGTATTTTTCTTTCTAAAATTATGACCGCCGACTTTGTCAAAATCTTAAAAATGAAAAAACAAGGATTTAAAAAGAGTAACTAGTACATTGTATTAGATAATTTAGGACCAAGTCATTACTTTAAATGATATCACGTTATCATATATTAACATATGATGGATTTGTTAATAGGATTAGTACGTCACCCTAACCACCTCCTTTTAAAACCTGGAGGTTGTTGCTGGCACGAGAGTTGACTTTCCTTTTCAAAAAATATTATGACACCAGGCGTATGAAAATTGAAAAAAAAAATCCAAATCAAATCATAGACAAGGTAACACTCACCGGCAAGTACATCAACGAAGAGCCAGTCTTGTATTTGCAAATCAAATCATATCTGTATTGAGCAATAATGATCTCTAAGTAGCATGAACCCATATCTTACATCACATTTACCGAATTTTTCTTACAATTCCATGGAGTACTTCGTCATATCTCTCTCTCGTGGTGTAATGGCATCTAAAATTTGTCTGGAGTACCACCTATTTATAATTTCTCTGCGGTTAATTGCGGTAGAGAAAATCGCCATGCCTTTATAGAGGAGGGACTAAAATATTGTTACCTCGTTAAATAAGTCAAGCAAGTCAGCATAATACTTCTCCCTAAAGTGCTTCTTCAGAGTTATAGAGATATGACTTCTGAGAAACATTGCATCATTTCTGGCAATCATGCTCACCTACAACCATAATCAACCCGTTGTTAAACTATTTTAAAAAGTTTATATTTAACTGAAAATCGCAAGTTAATGTGTGAGTGTAAGTAACTCTTTGACTTATAATTGGACTATATTAAGTAGATCGATCCTAGAGTATTATTTCAAACTATAACAATACACGTGGGGCAATCTGAACCAACAAGGGCCATCACGGCGAGTGTAAGAATTATCCATTGTGTCGTCAATAATAACGATATCTGCTTGAAGCTATTAGGACACTATCATCTGATTTGGATTTTGGATTGTTGAGCAGGGTTGGGCATACGTTACTTTTGATCCTACGTCTCAGATTGACATGCACAAGTACAAGGGCATTTTGGGAATACGTGTCATTAATTTTTTTTAAGGCATTGATTATTATTCTTAATGGTGTCATTATTCAACAAGGAATTCTCTATATGGTAAAAGCTCTATAAAGTAATCGTCTGTAAATAAAAAGTCTCGGTCCCGAATCGGGACAAATATTAAAATTTAATACTAAATGATATTTAAAAAGAAACGTTAGTACTAAATCTCGATCCTAATTATCACATAAAGTAATATTTATTAATAAATACATATATTTTAACATATTTTAAAAATTTGAAAAATATTTTAAGATCATCATTCATCTTCTAAATTTTTTTCAAATAGTTCTTGTGATCGATCACCCTCTTGTTGTAAAAAAAATATTTTAATAGATTGTAACATTTGAATAACACTAAAAGTAAAGATTTAAGGTGATTTGAATGTACATAAAGTTATTTTTTATTTTTTTGTATTTATTAAAATTGAATTTTAATATTTTTGAAGTAAAAAAACGTAAACCTCTCTTATGTGATAACATCTTTAAAGCATTTTTTTGTCTCTTCCTAACGATATCATTTTGGAGAAATTTTATAGTAATTAAGGAAATTTCTATTATTTGTATTAATGAGTATCTTATTTCAATAAGAAAATGTCTCCTGAAATTATGATACTTCTCTAAATTTAAGGATATAACTAATTGTTCCTTTAATCGCATGGTGTACCATCGAAATCAACAGGGTATACCACCGAATGCCAACACGGTGTACCACGGAACGCTATATAATATGTACCACTAAAGCCGACATTGTGTAATTTTCTTTTCCTCATTTTAATTTATTAATTTATAAGTAAATATATTATTAATTTCATTACATTATCACCTAAGTCGCTTGAGAAAGAACAGGAATAAAATAGAAGATTATATTTCACTGGTTTTCGTCAATTTTTATTACGTTTTGTATCATTAGACCAAACTTTGCCTACAATTATATTAAGATTTTGGGTATTACATCGATATTCTAACAAAAACAGCCAATATTGTCAATCCCATAATATAATGTTCATTTCAATGATCTTTATCCAAATGGGCAGGTGCGATTTTTTATATCCCCGTCCCAGCCAAGAACAAGTTAGCATGTAATAATATATACACGGTTTGCTTCGATTGGATCCAAATGTCATAAGACTCATCACATTGAATGATGTACTCGCCATGGGAACTCGTGCGAAATCAGCTGATCTTGTTGTCGTCTCAGAGTACATACATGTGCCTTTCAATCTTTAATTTCTAACCCCCCCTACCTTTAATTTCTTATCCAAATTGTCTGACCCGGAAGAACTCGCCCGACACACAAACTTACCAAATCAACCGATCACGTCGATCGAGTGCCTACCTATTTCAAAAGACTTTTTTTGGAGGTAATATGTTACATTTTTCAAGAATTGAATTTCAATTAATTCGTCAACATTTCGTATGATCAGACAAAATATTGTGCGCTAAAAAAATGTGTTGCAAGAAAACGTAATATGAATTGTTGAAAATTCTGTAATATGTCGTCTCATCAGTACAAATACCTTTTGACCATTCATATTATGTTCAACGGAAGACTAATACTAGTCTTCAAAAATCGAAACAAAAGTGCACTTGCTCCAACTGCACAAAACATAATATGAATTGTCAAAAAGTTTTGGTTTATTTTTTCACATGTACAATATTTATAAAAAAATTTACATCTCAAAAACATTAGAGCTCCCATAGAAAAAAGTAACATATTACATAAAACGTGTTCTCGGTCAGTTGCAGTAGAAATCACGTATGGTCCAAGTAACTTTTTTGACTATTAATCTCTTAATAACATTTAACTCAAATCCGATCGGTGCTGACCTAATGATATTATTATAGGTAAATTACATCTGAAATCTTGATATTTGATAAAAAGATATTAGGAACCCTGTAATTTGTCTTCTGATTTTGTACCTCTTCTAGTTTAGTTTTATTATATTTTCGGATTTACAAACATCATGATTCCAGATGTAATTTACCATATTTTTATTAATGTTGCTTGCCAACGTATTCTTGGGTGGTGGTGGTATCAGCTGGAATCGCGTGCCATTAGGAACCCCAATTGGTTCAGAAAATATCCAACCCTCACTCATTTAGTTTAAAAAAAACGTTCAAACGAAGACGACACGATCGGTTGATTTGGGCCGATCTAGTTCTTCAAGGTTGGTCCTCCTCCTCTGGTCTAGTAACAACGGACTGAGTTAATCGGTGATAAATACGTTGTTCTAATTTAATCAACGTGAATATTACGTTAGAAGAATTTTGCTACATTTTATATTAGTCAGTGAAAATAAATCCGGATAGAATGTCGTTTTAGAGAAAAATAAAACTACTAGGAATCCCCGGTTGGTTTTGAAAAGAAGATTGCAAGGAATGCGACGACGAAACCCCAGCTTTAACGGCCACCAGCAAGTTTTTCTGCCCCAGATTTTGGGCTTTCCAGTGGGCTACGAGGTCCATCTTATTGGTCTTCCAAGTTGGCCCGTGGGCCGAAATATTTGGGGTTTCCTAGTGCGGCAGTTGTCCAAATTTGATTTGACCCCGTAGTTTTTAATAAGTAATCTTATAACAATTAGCGTTTGAATTAATTGAAAGTAAAGAAAGGAATCCCAGTAATGTGTTATTTCTTGCTTCATTCTGTAAAAATGAATAAATATATTCACTACCGTACTCTTTTTATTTTCTTTTCTTTTTTGAAGGAGGAGAGGGGATCATTTACCTACCACTGGTAGTTGCAAAAGAAAATACCATGGTAATCAAATACGCGGTTCGACCAGTCGGACCATGATTCGGTAAAAGGAGTGTACCGGAATTGGCCCCAAAAACGTCAACCTTACGAGCCGCCCAAAATTTGGTCAGACCGAGCGGTTCGTCCAAAATTTTGGGTTCGCATTTTTCGGTTGGTAAGGTTGGACCAAAAATTATGATTTTTTTGAAAAAAACCAAAAAACAAGAGTTGGTCACTTGGTTTGGTCGGAAATTTTGCACAAATTAAAAAAAAAGAGACCAAAAAAATTAAAATCGAGAAAACTTTATCAATCTCCTTAGTTTCATCATGTATTTGATGATTTTTTGAAGTGTGTGTGATTACATGTACAATTATACATATATATTATTTTTAAATGGTATTTAAAAAATCTGGTCTGACTGGCAGTTCAACCGGTCGGACCAGTCAACTCGAGATTCGGCCCAAACTCCGGATCGACCTCCGGGTCGTATTTGAAAACACTGGAAAATACATAGGTTTTTGCCCAATCAGGTACCCAAAAAAAAGAATTACTAAAATGAGGTCCTTTTGAAAAATTTCGGATATAGTATTCAAACACAGCATGAGTTTTTTTTCTCGTACTATGTCAACATACTACGAGTTTTAAATTCTTACTGTGTCAAACTGCGAGTTAAAAACTTGTATTGTGGTTACCGAGTAAATTTTGAAATTGAAGCACAATACGAGTTTTTTTTTGTATTCTGACACAGTATGACAAAAAAAACTCGTATTGTGCTGGCATCTCTTTCTCTCTCCCTTTGCCACCCGCCAATTGAGATAGTGAAAATACCGGATTTTTGACCAATTAGGTGTTGGAATCCTAACTTTTTACAAAAATGGGGTCCAATTTTAAAGTATTCCGGATCAAATGTCCACGTCTAATTACATTTTTTTTAAATTGTGACAACAATTTACACCATACTAATCACAATACGACATTTTTCCGTACTCAAAAAATGAAAAAAAAAAGTTGTATTGTGGTAAAAAATGACTAAAAATATCGTATTGTAGTCAAGTATGGGATTTTCTCTCGTATACAGGGAGGGAACTCCAGGTTACTTTCTTCTTCAACTCCTCAATGGTTTGTGTGTTTTTGGGATTTTTTTTAGAAGTAAAAAATATATTGTATTACTCCAAACCTATATGTACAATTAAAGTCGAGGCTTGCACGAGGCAGGCAAGCAATACATCCGGATTATCAACCTATTCTGCCCATAGTGATCTGGCCCTTATATTAAAAGCTATATAAGGTTGCGGTCGTAGACCTTGTTAAAAAATCTGTCGCAATAAAATTTTCCTTGAGCAATTCACGACAGAAAAAAGAGTATCTCCGATAACACTGCTAGACCTAACCCATTTTCTCCCCCCAAATCCCACCCAAAACAGAAGCTGCAAGCTTGTCTTCACCACCCCTCCTCAACAACGCGCCTTTCTTCACTTTCGCCACAACACCCAAGTTGCACTCAATCCCTATCCAATGGAAAAAATACGTGCAGAACATGTTGGTAGTGTGTATGCCTCGACAGACCTGATCAAAAGACCCACTCCGAATGGTTTCTCATCACCCGATGCAAAAGACCTTCGTAGCATGCCTCCTTATTGTAAAAAACAACACCATTTCTATGATTCCAAGTACACCGGCAGATGGCTGCAAACAGTATATACCACATCTTCCTTGCAAATCCTTCACGCACCATTTCTATTGATTGCCAGCTCACCATTTATTGGTTATTTGCATTGTTCTTAAGAAAAATAATGAAAAATAATATGGGATTTTGGAACTTTTTTATTTTTATCCAAGTTGAGCCAACTTTGTTATTCTAGAGGAGCGGATAAGTTCGCATCTTTCGAGTTAAATGGTAATTTGCAATCAAATTTAATGTTTTCTGAATATGGGAAAAATGTCGTATTGTGATTAGTATAGAGTAAACTGTCATGTTGTGGTACTATAGTACGAAAAAAAATCCATAATCATACATGAAAATCTAATTCGGAATACTTTTAAATCAAACCCCATTTTTGTAAAAAGTTGGTATTCCAACATCTCATTGGTCAAAAATCCAAAATACATCAAGTCGCTCAAAAGCTAATTGAGACATTAATACCTTCTCTCTTTCTGGAAAAGGCTGGGTGGTAAAGGGGAGAGAGAATGTCAACACTATACGAGTTTTTTTGTATTGTATCATACTACAAAAAAAATTTGTATTGTGCTTGAATTTCAAATTTCAAATTTTACGTGGTAATAATACTAGTTTTTAACTTGTAATGTATCAGAATACGAATTAAAAACTCTTAATGTGCTAACATAATCCGGAAAAAAACTCAAAAGTATGTTTGGACACGGTATCCAAAATTCTTTTCAAAGAGACCCCCACTGATTGGCTGAAAACCGAAATACATCCGCCTCGCGTTTTCTTTCTTTGTATGTAACAGTAACGTGGCTGGCTGGCTGGTTTAAATTAAATAAATGGAAGCATGGTTTTCGTTTTTTTAATAATCAATTTATATGGTTGACTTTGTACCAAATTATTAAATTCACCACCCTTCCTAGGACCTCTGGCTGTTAAGTTGGTAGACAATTTTTTTTTTCCTCAACTATCCAATATAATATAATAGCAATCCCATTGGCAATCGAGTCTGTCTGTCTATAAACCAAAATGGGGAACAACACACCGGCCCAACTAGTAACCTCCGAAGGTATTAACCATTAAGGGAATGGCGGCGGCGGTTGCTCTCAGGAGATACGGCCTCATCGGCGGCGCCCGGGTGCGTGCATTGTCCTCCACCGCAGCAGTGTCGGCGTCGAGCAAGGAAGGTGTGCCCACCAACCTCTACTCCGCCATCAACCAAGCTCTCTTTATCGCCCTCGATTCCGACCCCCGGTTCGGATTACTCCGCTTATGTTACCCTGAACTAATCTAGGATGACGTCACTAGATCTCGCTCCTGTGTTTGGTGGTGCAGGTCCTTTGTGTTTGGAGAGGATGTGAGCTCCGGTGGTGTGTTTCGTTGCACCGCCGGCCTCGCCGAGCGCTTTGGCAAGCACAGGGTCTTCAATACCCCTCTTTGCGAGCAGGGCCTTGTTGGTTTCGGCATTGGCCTGGCCGCGATGGTAGGCTTCGGATGTCACTTAGGCTCTGGCGCTTTATAGTTAACAGCTTTTTCTATGTCATATGTAGGGCAATCGAGCAATAGCAGAAATCTCCGCAGATAATATATTTCCCGCCTTTGACCAGGTGCTTGTACTCTCTTGCTGCCTTCTTCTCTGTTTATAATTTTCATGGTTGACTAGACTGCAGTGAGTACTCCGCAGATTGTTAACGAAGCTGCAAAGTTCAGATACTGGAGTGGCGACCAGTTTAATTGTGGAGGTATGTATATCATTTTTTTTAAATGTAAATATTTACACTATTACATTACCAAATTTCAACCTTAGACTTTTTAAAATTTAATAACACCTTGTACCGTTAAACTATTTACCTTTGGCAAAGTATATATATTTAATTCCTTAGCATTGACTTGCATCAAGGAAATGGAAATCCTTTGCGGGCTTCATACTACTTATCTGTATCAAGGAAATAGAAAATTGACTTGCATCAATATGTGTTCTAGGTTTAACAATAAGAGCACCTTATGGAGCTGTTGGTCATGGTGGGCATTATCACTCCCAGTCACCTGAGGCTTTCTTTTGCCATGTTCCCGGTCTCAAAGTATGCTTCCTTCCATGTTGATTTTGGTGTCAGCTCCTATCCTATCTTGTAGCATACCTCTTAGTTTACCTTTTTTTTCCCTCTCTTAATCACCTTAGAATCATCTTGCTCCTCGTTGCATATGATACAACTTTAAAAGTTAAGAATCCAAGGAAATAACAAGGCAAACAACGACACAATAGATTACTGGTTCGGCCAACTGTATAAGTCCACAGAATGAAGATCTTTTATTGATAAGTTACAGAATCAGAGCCAAACCCTTGTATATATAAACAAACCCTAGCATATCTACGAAACCTATATAGGTCATCTAGAAGTGCAAAACAAGAGTCTGAGCAAAACAGAAAACTTTTCGACATGATGCCTGGTGGGCTCTGGAACCTTGGTGAGCGCTGGGCCCCCCAAAACCCGCCCGGTCTTGGCTGGCGCCAAGGGCCTGGCGGGCGCCAACCCCGCCTGCCCTTCCTTCCTTTTTTGTTGCCAACTCCAACAATCTCCACCTTGGCGATAAATCACCCATTGGAGAAACACAAAGTCCTGCGAAACTCTACCAACTCCACCTTGAACCTTAGACCCTCCATCCTCAATAAGACCATCCTCCATTCTCTCCACTTTTATTCAATCACTTGAAGACATCCCCCAAACTCGAGCATCTCCTGAGTTTGCTTGATGTATTTACTCCATCCTCCATTAAATTTCAACAAGCTAGTTCCCTTGCTGAAGTAATCTAATGATGAATAGACACTCCTCTATATCACCGGTCACCTTCATACTTTACAACCTTGAACTGCTTCGTAGTTGGACATTGTTCCTTTTGTCCCGAACTAATGCTACAAGACATAGCATACACTGGTCAGCCTTTTGTTCTACCTAGTAGAACCCTTCACATGTCACAAACTTTACTATTCATCCTTGAGTGATATCGAACCTTATTCACCTATGGTGTTCCCAACAGTTTCGCATTCTCAATGCCAAACGTATCTTAAAACATATCTAACCACACACAACTTTCTCACGACACCATCCCACATCTTAATTTGTATGTCTCATATGCCAGCAATTCTACAAGTTGATCCATCATACCTCAATTAACGAACTTGTAGGTGTCAAACCAATCCATATATTGGGCGTTATATGAAAAAAAAATACGCTCGTCAGGATACTTTGGACTTTATGAGATAGAAAAAGAATCACCAACCGACCCTTCAGAATATGTAGCTGTATTCATAGATGATGATCTTTTTTCTTCGTGGTTCCTAGTTCTTCCTAAACAATACTTCTTCATGTGCCCCTTTTCTCCACACTTGAAGTAATTTCTATTAAACCTGCTTGACCCAGCTTGGATCCTCTTCCATCTCTACGATCATGGTTTCTCCTCATAACTAGTCCTTCTCCTTGTTTTTCGCTAACCTTCTTTCTTTGATGAAACGCAAACAGAGCACCTATGATATTCTCCCAAACCAAGTACTTTTTGCCCCAAGTTAGAGTTGTCACCAAACTCTCGTAGATACTTGGCAAGGAATTCAATAGCAACAATGTCTTGTCCTTATCCTTGAACTTCACATTGACCCTTATCAAATCACTCATATGCTGATTGAAAGTATTGATGTGCTCACCTAAATCTGAGCCCTCTAACATCTTAAGCTCGTACAACCTTTGCTTAAGATAAAGCTTATTCGATAACGACTTCGACATATACATGTGCTCTAATTTCTTCCAAACCTAAGCTCGTGACTCCTCATCCATGATATGATACATCGTTTCGTCTGCCAAGCACAAGCAAATCATCACTACCACTTTGGCCTCCAACTATTTCCACTATTGCTCCTCCATCTTCTTAGGCTTGTTCCCCGAGAACGCGTAGACTATTCCTTGTTGTACCAGCACATCATTGACACGCCTTTGTCATAACCCAAAATTCGATGATCCATCGAACTTTACCAAGTCAAACTTTACACCATAGTCTGCCATCCTCTCCCTAAGCTTAGATACCAGTTGTTAGGAATCTAGGGAAACAACAATGCAAATAATGACACAAAAGATTACGTGGTTTGACCAACTGCCTACGTCGATAGAAAAAAGGAGATCTTTTATTGATGAATTACTGAGCAATAAAGCTAGACAAGCGAGGGTTACACACCCTCGTATATATAGACAAACTCTAGCATAGCCACGAAACCTATCTAGGTTATCTAGGAGTCCAAAACAAAAATTCGAGAAAAATAAAAAAATTTCTGCCGCGACGCCTGGCGGGCGCCGAGTCCCTAAAACTCGCTCGGCACTGGCTGGCGCCAACCCTACCTTCCGTTCCTTCCTTTTTCTTGCCAACTCCAACACTCGCTTGCACATTGCTTGGGTTGCATTCTAACTGATGACTAACTTCAAAAAGTTGATGTTGTACATACTCTCATCATATTCCCTTTTTTTGCTGCAAGCCCTTGCATTACTAACTTGGAAAGTCCCGATCAAACTTTGAAAGAATCGGATGCCTTTGTGAGATAGATCTTTTCCATGTGTTTGATTTATTTTTAATCAATGTGCTGCAATCTCTTGGAGGGAAAGTAGACTGTCTTCCTTGCCAAATCAGTCGTTGCAAGAGACTGAAACCATGGAATTAGAAAAGTATATCAGCTCCTTGAGATTTTATGCAAGGCTCTTTCATGTCTAATTAGATTCGCATCTTTGTTGAGTTTGCAGGTTGTTATCCCTAGCTCTGGTCATCCATACGTTTCAGATTCACTTGCGAATGGTGACTTGGGAAGATGATTCAATTAAGGCTTGGTATTTTACAGGAAGGGATATCTTGTGAACTGATTGACCTCAAAACTCTATTACCTTGGGACAAAGAAACAGTGGAGGCTTCAGTGAGGAAGACCGGAAGACTACTGGTAGGTGAACATATGTTTCTTTTAGGAAATGTTGGGATAAGATGATGATGAAGAAGAAATCATGGATGGTTTATCGGTACATGTGCAGATAAGTCATGAAGCCCCAATGACAAGGGGATTCGGGACCGAGATCTCGGCAGCAATCGTTGAACGTTGCTTCTCACGGGTAAGTAAAGTTTTGCTATGTATGCGTTCTTTTTTGGGTCGGAATATATTTGACAATTGGAAATGTTTTGTACGTATGTTTGGTTCGTGTGCAGCTGAAAGCCCCTGTGGCAAGGGTGTGTGGACTGGACACCCCCTTCCCCGTAGTATTTGAGCCATTTTACATGCCGACCAAGAACAAGGTACCAAAAAGTGTTGTCCATGAATGTGAATGAGGCGAGTGCTTGTCTGTTAGTTTAAAAATGTTGTGTTTGGGTGTTTTGCAGATTGTGGACGCGATCAAGTCGATAGTTAACTAGTGAGTTTAGAGGAAATTATGTGTGAGGATTTCTTGAGACTTCATTAGTTAGTTTGAATTCAATAATGTTGTTAACTATAAATACTGCTTTGCCACCTATTAGTTATTTGATTATTTTTATCCATTAGAGGTTTACCTCTACTAAGTAAGGGTTTTATTCAGTAGTTCTCGATTGCTATATAATACCTTGACGCCTTAGGATTTATTCATCAAGTAAAATAATAAGAAGTTTCTTCCCTATTATGTCTTACCGATATTGATATCGAATAGTGTTCGGTAAATTTGGTATTTACCAAATTAAATTTTGTTAAATTCAATATTTACCAAAAATTTTGAAAAAATATAATTCTTCATTAATTTTAATCCATAAATTATTTCAATAACACAAATTCAAGTTTAACAAGTTCAAGTTCATTAAGTCTAATTAGTATAAAATTTAAGTTTAACAAGTTCAAGTTCATTAAGTCTAATTAGTATAAAATTTATGTGAAGAAATTTTTTGGTAAATTATATATAATTTGACTTATATATTTATTAATATATATGATAAATAACTCAGTATTCAATCTTATAATTAAGGGATAATTGCTCTCAAGTCCCTGATTTATGTCATAATTAAAGTTAGGATCTCAGCTATTCAAAATATCATTTTACCATTTTTTTTTTACAAATATTAGTCTCGGGTTCGTGGTTGATATCAGCACTCATTTTTTAATTTTTTGTCAATTAAAATGATCTTTCTGCCCTTATAATTAAAAAAAATAGATCTCTCTCCTTCGTCTCTCTCCTCTCATTTATCTTCCATTGTTGTACAAAAGACAAGCATCCATACCCAAAAAAATTAAAAACAAGCATATCATAAACTAAATTAATACACCAAGAACAATCCAGTAAGTTTTACTTTCTGGTCTCTTGTCGATGATCTTATCAAATTCGGCATTGGGGCTTGTGCAACTTCCCAAGCTTTCTGAAGCTTCCAATTGGACTCAGCGTCCTTCTTCTGCTTGGAGAGAGCAGAGTCATCCTGGTCCCGGGAGGCGCCGGAGAACCCTAGTGGGTCCGAGACGTCGCGGGACGACGGGGCGGCCGAGTTGTCGGAAAATTCCACGGCCCACCTCCGCCCCGATCTCATCACCGCTTTCCCTTTGTCCATCTTCCCCTCGATTTGCCCTTTCGTTATTGGGATTATATCTTCTATGATCTGCTCTCGTAACGGCCAGAGAAGACGCGGCGGCTCCCGGCTTTATGTGTACGGAAATCTAAGAGGTTGGTTGGGCGAGGGAAGAAGCCCCGTTGTTGGTGGATTAATTTATTTTCTCGGATGCTTGTTTTTAGTTTTTTTTTTTTAATATATACTTGTTTTTTGTACAACAATGGAAGAGAAAGGGCAGAGAAGAGAACGACGACACCGGATTGAGTCGAGAGACGACGGAGAGAAGGGAGGAGAGAGGTTTATTTTAGAGCAAATTATTCTCAGGTTCCTGGTATTTGCTTAAATCACTATTTTAGTCCCTGCTATTTTGAAATCGAAACTTTAATCCTCCTAGTTTGCTTTAATTGAATTCTCAGATCCTTCGCTAATGTCAGCGGTCAACTTATTATTTTTATGACGGTTATACCCTTTCAAAAAATAAAAAAAAATTCAAAGTTCATCTTCATCCTTGCGCCATCCTCCATCTTCTTCCCTGTGTATGAAAATTAACTAATCAAAATCAAATCACACGAGGTCCACCCCGGCGAGGTCATGACGAGTGTTCACGATGAGGAAACAAACCCACGGCAACCCGGCCCGTCCTTGCATGGCTGGGTCCAGTACCGGGCCGGGTGGAGCCAACACTCGAACACCCCGTGGGCATACTTGCAGGCGTCGCCCTTCTTGCACTCGAAGCCTTTGCGGAAGTCCGGGCACGCCGCACCGGAGTAGTGGAACCACAGCGGGTCCCGCCGCCTCGCCTTCTCCCCCGGATGCGCGTATGGGCACTCAGTCCAGTCGTGGGACCGCCCCAGCGCGCACCGCCTCACCTTGAACTTGTACATTCGGAAGTGGTCGCAGGCAAATGCATCCAGGACGAGGGAGCCCTCCTCGTCCCCCTCGAACTCCTCCTCGGCCGGCGCCTGGTCGTTCAAATGGAAATCAACTATGTCGTCATCTTCTTTGGGTTTAATTAACGATCTCGGCCAGGTTATCGTCATCTTCTTTGGGTTTAATTAACAATGGAAATCAACGATGTCGTCATCTCCGTGTCCAGGACGAGGGAGCCCTCCTCGAACTCCTCCCCGGCCGAGTTTAATTAACGATGTCGCCGACCCGGTCAAGGGAGCAACCATGCGGCTCTGGTGGTCATATTTTTTAGGGTTTTCTTGATTGAGGAATTGGAGCTCTCAGATTCAATTACAAGCTGTGTAATTGCAATTCTTGTTTTTATTTAGTTTTCGTCAATTTTAATTTTGATTTTGATTCCATGGAAGAAGAAGAGAGAAGGTGAGGGAAGAAGATGAATTCTGATTTTTATTTTTATTTTTTGAAAGGGTATAATCGTCATAAAAATAATAAGTTGACCGCTGACATCAGCGAAGGACCTGAGAGTTCAATAAAAGCAAACTAGGGAGATTAAAATTTTGATTTCGAAATAGCAGGGACTAAAATAGTGATATAAGCAAATACCAGGGACCTGAGGGCAATTTACTCTTTATTTTATTTTTTTAATTATAAGGACAGAAAGGTCATTTCAAATGACAAAAATTTTAAAAATGGGTGTTTGACATCAGAGACTGGATACAATTATTTTTACAAAAAACAGGGATGGAAAAATAATATTTTGAATGACAGAGACCCTAGCCTTAATTATGATATTAGTTGGAGATCTGAGAGCCATTATTCCTATAATTAATCCTAACAGATTACCACATAATATTTTAAACCACCGCTACTACCGAAACGACCACTTGGAGAAATCATTGATTTATTCTTCCAGCAAATTTGATTCTGTTGAGAATCCCACGTCGATTAAAACACAAGTGGGGGACAAGTTTATAAGTGTGAAAAATTTACCAACCTATTGCCTTAAGGTTTTGGGTTGGATATGGAGATTCAAACATGGTATCAGAGCGGGTTGATCCCGTGCCCATTGTTGAACTCGCATGACCTCATTTCTTGTACATTGGTGAAGTCAAAGCTCATGCCGCACTTTGGTGAAGTCAAAGCGAGTACAATCTTCGACCCGTGATGGGTCTCGTTTGCGGGGGCGTGTTGAGAATCCTACATCGATTAAAACACGAGTGGGGAACAAGTTTATAAGTGTGGAAAATACACCAACCCATTGCCTTAAGATTTTGGGTTAGATATGAGGATTCTAACGGATTCTACTTGTTCCCCAGGCTTCTCTCTCTTAGCAACTAGTACCAATACTTTAAAAAATATGTTTGACCGGTAAATCATAATTTGAGATTAAACTCTGATCATTTTTTGATCTAAACCTAGATAACAGTTTAACCGACGGTAAATATTATTAATCACCAGTTCAATCAGTTGGACCGGCCAGTCCAGACAAAAGTAGCAAATTTTTTAAATTTTATTATATTAACAAATTATTAAATTTTAATTTTAATATTGTAAATTATAAATTTTGCAATACAATTTGATTATATATATAATTATCTGTCATTTTAATAATAAATAAAATCAATAATATAAGTTTTTTGTTTAAAAAATTGGTTTGTACTCATCATTGTTTGAGCGGTTTTCAGTTTCTTCTCTTGGCATACCACACAAAAGATTTTCAAGATTTATGATTTTACAAGGAAAGATCAAGACCGGGATAATTTATTGCATATTGGAATAGTCGACCAACATGAATTATCTTGTGCTTTTTTTCGACTCGGAGATGGAATCATCGAATCACATATTTTTTTACATTGTAACCTCGCATCCAAAACCTGAAACGACTTCCCCAAATTTGTTGAGATTTGTGAAAGAGTATTTAATCTAACAACGTAAGATATTTTTTGGACATGTCATCATTCTATTTAGAATCCATGTCATAACAAAAACTTAAAATGAAACTAAAATAATCCACGTCGTCATCTAATTTTAAAAACGTTACTAATCACACATTGTCTCTAACTTCCATCAGATTCCTCTAACAATGACGTTGCATCACTTCCCCTTCTACTCCAAAATAAATTAACACCAAACCAAACTACATTTAAAAAAACGCAACAATCCAGTAAAATTAACACCAAACCAAAACAAAATATGGCTACCTAAATGAATATCAAACCAAGAAACCATACAGTAATACCTACTTCCTTAAAAAAACAGATATTAACAACTAGAGTTGTCAACCAGAAAAGAGTTGGAATCATGTGGCAAAAAGATGAAACTTTTCTTGTTTTCTCGCCGAACCAAATTGGCTTCTGATGTCACAGCCAACCTTAAGCTTGTAACTTGCAATTTTTTTATTCCACCGCACAGTCTGGAGGAGTTGGTCCAATTTTGTTGACCCTCCCCGAATTAAGTGCTACGACTACGAGTCCAAGCTCTTGACCACGACAACGTCCCTCAATGGATGTAGCGACGGGGTTAGAAAAGGTCGGGATGATTACGCTTAGGGAGACGTCGGGCACGGTGACGACTTGAGCTTGGGAAAGGTGGCACTTAGGGTGGTTAAGGGCGATAATGAAGGCGATTCACCTAGAAAGTCGAAGCATATGCCAGGCTTGGATCTGGTTTGTCAAATTCTGGACTTCGTTAGCGGTTGTTGGCGGCATAGATTAGGTTTAGGGATTAATGTTCTTTGTTTGGTTTTTTTTTTGGCCGGAAGAGAATTTGATTTAAGGGAAGTGATAAAGTTGAGGATGACGTGGGACAGAGGTTTCAGGTGCGTCATACTGGAGACAGATTTGTAAGTGGTCGTGAAGTATCTCGTCGAGGGGATAGCGTTGGCACATCCGCTATCAACTCTCGTGAATAATTGTAGGAATCTCATCTGCCGTTACTGGCAAGTGGAAGTTTTTCATTGTTATCGTGAAGACAATTAAGTTGCCGATTGGTTGTCAAACTATTTTTTCCGTTAAGTTTTCATATTTTAGTCTATCCACCTCTTCGGTGTGTATCGCTCTTAGAGCATGATAGTATGGGAGTGGGTGCTCCCAGATTGGTTGTTTCGGATGTTACTTTTGCTGAATAAAAGGGTGCAACAGCACCCACCATTCTTACCAAAAAAGTTTAGCTTTATTTTAAGTTACATGGATGCCATATAGGATGGTGACATGACTTAAAAATGGCTTTAAGGGTTTCGTTGTTCCCTCTTCAAAAGTGCAGGGTGTTATCTGAACTATTTTTTTAGTAGAAGAGTCTAATTAGATTTATTGAGCAAGTTTGCACTGTATTCCAAATAAAAACAACTTGCACGAACAAACTTGTGCATATGATACCAGGTGCAACCCAATTTTTGGAAAGACTTTATGGCCTGGAACTAATTCTACCGATATTAACGTCGAGATAGATTTTTTATGGTACGGTTTTGACGAGACAAGCAGTCATAACTTCGCAAGAGAGAATTCTACGCTAATTAGGTTGTAATATACTCTACTTATTAAAAAAAAAAAGAGTTCGTGACTTACGTATAGAATTTTTTTTCTGTTCATCATTGGCATGTTCTAGTGCTTTGACAATCAACCAGGTGCACTTTACCATGAACTCCAATTTTAACTGAAGATAGAGTGGAGGACTGGTAGACATAGAAGCCTTCATCAGTTTGGGCTTCCATGTTGGCCCATTTTCCATATATTTGGATATCCAGATGGGCCCTGGCTTTAGCTCTTGTTTTTTCGGCTCTCAATGGGCTCTGTAGTTGTTCAGAACACAATCGTGGGCCCGTACATTTGGGCTTTTAATTGAGCAGCAGCAGGTCCAGTGCGTTTGTTATTTATCCAGATCACCCTGTCTGTGTTGTTCGAATGAGGAAAATCAAGTGGGCCTCTTCCGTGTTCTTGATGGGCCCATAAGTTTGGCCTATACATCAGTACATCACCGTGCTGGGGGAGCAAGTGTTAGTTTTTCTAAGTTTTGGGGTGAAATTAGACTGACATTTTTTGGGGAAATTGTTAATTATTTATTATTCCCGTAATGTCAGCTTATACATTTTTCTTCTCCGTAACATAACAAGCAAAAAGAGTAGGGATAACAATGCACAAGGTGTAAGTAAAATCCATAATTTACGCATTATTTTTACAACTAGATGTATTATTAAACTCTCTGAGAAAATTTTACATGATATTCCTAAGTCGCTTGAGAAAACCAACTTGAATAAAGTTGAGAAAATAGAGGATTATCTCATAAATTACATAGGTACATCCTGTGTAGATGTATTATCAGAAGCCGCAAATTAATCCTTCTTTAACATGATGCAAGAAAGAAAAAAAGGTAGGACTAGGAAACATAACAAACTACCTGAAAATTCTAAAATCTCAACACCAAGGTCACACTCATCATCCTTGCTTACTTTGAAATTAAAACACTAACAATTGTCCTTAAGTTAACAATATGAGGCTGGACGGACCGAATCCAAAGATGTCTAGGTGGTAATCAACTGTAGTAGTAAGTCTTCCCCCCGCCAGTCAACGTTGTCCATAAAACTTGGACAACTTTGCTTGGATACATCTCAGCATACTTGTTCAATTCTTGGAATTTCTGTTTCTTGTACTGCTTATAGGTGTACAAGATGTTGCAAATGGTTATAGGTGTCATTTTGGGAAAGAAAGCATGACCACCTTCCTCATCATCTGTGTGTGTGTCTATATATATATTTGTGTGTGTGTGTCCTTATTCTGTCGTTGTGCTATGAATCTTTGCAATAGTTACCTTTTAACTCGAAGGCCAATTAATGCTTTGTCAATGAGTGATGTGATTGTCTGACCAAATTATCTCAAGAACAGAAGAAAGGAAGGAGATCATGGAGCCAATTCATGCTTGTTCTCTCCATGTGAAGCTCAATTTAAGATGGTATCAATTACTTACTTTTATGTATGACGTAACTTTGGTAATCGCTATGTGTAGGCTGCATGTGGATTGATTTTGGCGGGTGAGCGTTTAGATAACCATCTTGACGTGAAGAACATACTCGTTGACATAAGTATCTATTTACCTCTTTCGTGGTGATGTTTCTGTTTTTATCTGTTTTGTTACAAGTAAATTTTTATACGAATTTGAATTTACATCGACAGTAATTGAACCATAATTTTGTGTCAAATTATATATGTATTATGTTATCTTGTTGTTGTTAGTTATTAGGGGAAATTTTTTTCTAAAAGGGTAATAAATTTACATATATTCTGGAAAATGAATTATTTGTCGTTCGGTGAACCTCTTTTTCTTCTGGGGGCGTGGGTTTGATTGGGGTTTTGGAATAGTTATAAATAAATATGTGATTGTTTTTGTATTTTGGTCATCTGCTACATCATTTTTACAATTATGATAGAAATTGTTTTTGTATTTTGGTCATCTGCTACATCATTTTTACAATTATGATAGAAAACTGATGTGGCGTGTCACGTCGTTACAAAAATGATGTCGTTTCATCCAGTTAAGTCTGGAAAATGTTGATGCTCCAAGTGAATAAATTGTACTTTTTTCTAAATATAGTTAAACTAATTTCCTATATTAACTTAAATTACATTTGTTTTTTTTACATTAAATAGACGCAATTACCTTGCGTAGCAGGTTCAATTACAGTTAATTGCCCATGATTCGGTTCCACCAATGCAGTTTTACCTTAAATGGACATAATTGCCTTGATTACCTAAATAGTTTTATTTTTAGCTAACATGATATAATTATCATAAATTGGATATTTTCAATAGAAAGAAATGACGAGTTGTTCGTCAATCTATCTGAAATGAATTGTTCAAAACTTAACCTAATTATGTTTGTAATATTGAATAAATATTATTTTATGATATGGATATGGATAGGACTGTAAATTTATATAAAAGTTTACATAAAATTATTATCTTATTAATTTATAAAACTACTAATTTTTTAAATTACCAAGATCGCGAAAAATATTTTTAAACTTTTTAAATTTATTGGATATTAAATAGGCCTGATAAAAGAAGCTAAAGTTTTTTATCAAAAAAAAGATAAAAGAAGCTAAAGTATAAATCAAATGGGCCCAACTAACAAAATGGGCCCACCTAAGGAGCTCAACAGCAACCCATACCTCATAGAAAAAATCAATTTTCACCTCCTAACCGCCACTCACTCCACGCGCGCGTTCTCTCTCTCTCTCTCTCTCTCTCTTTTTCTCCCCATCGAAGTCCGATCTTCCGTTCCCCCGGTGTCTCCCAATCGTCGAGATCCGTCCGGCGTCATCCACCGGCGGCCGGCGCTCTCCCCACCGTCGGCGACATCCCGCGGGATCCTCGTCTCCTTCAGGTTTCCCCTCTTCTCTTCTACTCTAGGGGAAAATCCGTCCGGGGCACTTGTACGGTACCCGGACATACGATAGGGCCTCCGATTATACGAGATTCCGCTTCTTCGATGGCGGATCAAGAAGATGAGGATTTCCAGCTGGCGATAAGGATGAGCATGCAGAGCTCCCCGAAGCGGAGCAAGCCTCGTGACCTGGCCGCGCCGGAGGACACCAGGAGGTTGCAGAGAGAGCTGATGGCCGCTGCCGCGGAGAAGCGGATGGTCGCCACTAGGCCGCCTTCCAGAGCCGTGGCTAGCAGCAGCGGGAAGGGCCCGAGATTAGGAGGGTGCGATGCGGGGAAGTGCTTGACGGTGGAGGAGGCGGAGCAGTTGTTTTGCATGGTGTTTGGGAGCGGTGTTTCAAAGAGCATTCTAGCTCAGTGGACCAATCAGGGCATAAGGTAATTTAGGGGTAGCTACCTGCCTTGTGTGAATTGAATGTTCAAATAGTTAGGGTTTGCACGGGCTTATGTGGTGTCGAGATTTTGCATGTATTAAGTGTTTGAAGCATCATTTGGGATTCGGTTATATAGGGTTGAATGTGGATGCTTGAATGTGGTTAAACTGCAATTTAGTTTGGGCGCGCGACTCGTTTTTTGTGTGGAATGAGCGCATGACTCTAACGACCATGTATGGTAAGTTATCCTTGTAGGATTTGGTCCCGAGCTTTCGTCGCTTGCTGCTGTCGTTCTTGATTGTTTTCACCTACATCTATTATGTGCTTGAAGTATCATCTAGGATTTAGTCTGAGCACGTGACTTTGTGTACCATGTACTTTAGTTTATCTTAGGTGGATTCAGTCCCGAATTCTCTCATGGTGCCATCCTGCATTCAGATGTGAATATATTTGAGTGGTTCAAGCATTATACAACAAAGTTGTTGCATGTGACTCTGTGGATCATGTATGACATGTAATCCTAATCATTATCATATTAACTACTGAGTTAATGCTAATCATGTTGTCATCCGTACTTTGCCACATGTATGAACGAACTACAATTGTTAAAGACACTTCCGTAATTGATTTACTCTTTTTGCCAGATGCTCGTCTACCTTGATTTCAGAAACTCTTGTTAAGTTCCGATTCTTATTCTTATGCAAATATTTCATGGTTCTAATAAGGTGATTGACCTTTGTGTTTACTTTGCAAGCAATTGTCAGTTTGTAACTTCCATTGCTTCAAATAGGTTCAGCAATGACCCAGAAACATGTATGGGTCTAGTGCAGCATGAAGGTGGGCCTTGCGGCGTCTTAGCTGCTATACAGGTAAGTCACTTGATTTCTGTTTATGCTATTTCTTGTCATTGATAATGGACACCATGCAAATTCATGGCTGATTTCCCTTTCTTTAAAATGAACGCGCACTTGCAGCACCTTGAACTTTAAAGAAAAGTTGTCTTAGTCTCAGTTAACTATATCCAGATAAACTGTTTGGTATATTTCCGTTCTGAGATGTTTGGGCACTTTCTTCAGAGTTTAACATGAAGGATCAAATTCTCTCAATTGTTTTAATTATGGACAGTACGATATGTGCCATTTCGTTGGCCCATCATTAGTTGTTGTCAATGTTCTTTTCTATGTTCCAATTTGTTGTAAACAAAACATCGATTTCCATGTGTTACTGTGGCCTGACTGTCAATGACTGTCTAGGCTTTGTTTGTCTCTCGTAATAGGTTTTCCATGAATAACTTTCCTGCGTCTGTTTTCAAGTTGGGTACTTTTTGCTGGAAGCAGTTTTATCGTCCAATGAAAAATCTTTGTATTGTCAAAGTTGAACTCCTTTTACAACCAAATCTTTTGTAAGACACTTTCCTAATAGCTAACTCATAAAAAAATCCAATCTCAAATTTTTTCTCATGACAAATATCTCAGATAAGTGCTTTTCAACAACTTTCTAAAATATCACCCGAACAACAGAAAAAAATTACTTTTCCTGGAAATCAATTACTTGGTAAAGTCTTTCCCAGATAATTTGTTATACCTTAAACATACAAAGCCTTTATGTAAACTGGTTCACCCTCATTCTCTTTTATTAAATACGTCTTTATTTGTAAAAACTAAAAAGATTAAAGATAATCAATGGCGAGAGTTGCCCTTTATTTGATCTCAACGTTTATAATTGTTGTCTTCTATTGGTCTGTCAATGAGGACGATAATTCTTTTGGCAATTGTAACATTTTGGCTTCTCTATCTGATTACAGGCTTTTGTTCTGAAACATCTTCTTTTTTTCCCCGGTGAATTGGGAAAAGATGCTCTGCACACTGATTCCAAGAGTTTGGATAAAGGTCTTCATGTCGCCTCTTGTAACATTGGTTCTGTGCCTGAGGATGTAAAAGTGAGGTGATTATATGGGACTTCTATTATGCACCTGCTTGCATTATTTAATTCATGCATTATCTAAATATGCAACATCAGTTTTGTTACATATTTATTACCAGACCCAGACTGTGACCCACTCTGCTTTCGGGCTCATGGACCGGTCTTTTGGCTCATGGTCCGACCAGTCCGATTGTTTAAAAAAACTATATTTTCAATTATATTTAGCATTAAAATGTAAAATAATTCTAAATATCATCTAGCTTTGATGCAATTTATCAAAAATTCTTAATCTAATTACTTTTAATCTAACAAAACTCTATAAACCATTTAGAGAAATTGGTCAGTTGGATCTGAACCGGCCGGTCCAACCATCCTCCGGGTATTGGATTGAAGCGACCTGCCCCAGTGTCTGAGTTACGGTCAGACCAATGATCGGACTTTAAAACATTGTTTATTACTAGAAAATACGAATATGGTTTGGCATCATTTTCCTTCTGTTTGGTAGAATTTGAAAAAAATGAGTTCCTTGTAAATTCATGTGAGTTCATTGGTAGACGAATTCCTCTTAACTTCTTGGTGTTCTTTTGTAAATCTTAAATTTTTGGTTTTTTGGGACTTGTGGTTGTCTGGAACTTAATTTCAGTATTATTTAATTTGGTTAGTTACGTTTCAGAGTCCAGTGAACTTTCTTTTGGTGATTTGGTTCTGATGTTTACATTTTATTGTGGCTTGCATTTATCTGACATGTTTACGTTGCCATTTGATCTTCTTCTTTCTACTTTAAAGGGCTCTGGTTAAGAGTATGGGCGAGATATTGTTTTTATGTGGTAATGGGCAAAGAGCTTCAATTGCTACACTGAGTACTTTTGAAAAAGACACTGGTGGTTTGACAGAGGATAATGTAAGCATGCTGTTATGTAATCCATCAACTGATTAGCCTTAGAAGCTGCTGAATTTTGAGCTTGAACAAATTTCCGTGTTGACCTCGCTTTTATGTTTCAGGCAATCACAAAAGCCCTAGAGAATGTTTCAATTGAATCATTCTCTGATTTACGTAAGATTTTAAGAGTTCACTCATACACATCAGAAGCAAGTGCTTTGCAGAAGCTCAAAGGAATGCTTCCAATTTTCCAGTCACGTATGGGAGCATTGTTGTTCCTAATCTCTGCCTTGCTATCTCGAGAATTGGTATGCTTGTCTGGAATTCGTTTTCTTTAACGCGGGAATTGTGCTCAAGTTCTTTCTATAAAAGACTGATATACACTGTTACCTAGGCCTACCAAAAACTGTGTTATCATTTATTAACAAACAAATGTCCAAGAAAATATCCATCAAAACGAAGCAAATAAAGGTAACCTTTTAGACTATCAAATGTTAGCGTATGAGTTTATAGAGTTCAGACTACCGAATCAGATTGGATTCATCAACAATGTTTTTTCCATTCTTGTTCTTGTCTTCTAGTCTAGTAATTTCTTTTCCTGACGTTAATATCTTCTGAACCATAATTGTCAGTTAATTGTTTTTCACCAAAGAAACTATTGTTTGACTTTGACTTTTGCATGGTAATTCTGTTTTTCCAGGACATGGTTCAATCCGATAGGGATGATCCCTCCCTCCCTCTGGTCACTGCACCTTTTGGGCATGCCTCACAGGTACACATTCTTGATAGATGTAGGCAATACCCGTTGCAAATACTCATAGATTGTTTACATCCAGGGCTAACAAGTCTTGAATGTCGTTCAGAATCTCAAATCATGCATGATCCGCTGTCTGTAATCATCCAAGGATGTTGTTCTGATTTGTTTGGCATGTCTCGTCTCTGATTATGGACCAGGAAATTGTCAATCTTCTGCTCTGCGGCCAGGCTGTCCCCAATGTCTTCGATGGCAGGATGGATTTAGGTGGAGGCATGTCTCTAAAGGGCATATTCACGAACGTGGAAGTTGGATTTCTCACCCTCCTAGAGTCCCTAAATTTCTGCAAGGTTGGACAGCACCTGAAGTACCCGCGCTGGCCCATATGGGTTGTTGGAAGCGAGTCCCATTACACAGTCTTATTTGCTCTTGATAGTTCTGTTCAAGAAGAGAACGAGTTGGAAGAAAGGGAGTCACAGATCCGGAGAGCTTTTAATTTACAAGATCAGAGTGGTGGAGGTGGTTTTATTGCCGTGGAAGGCTTCCATCAAGTCCTTAGTGAAACCAATATCAGGCTTCCTCCTGAGAAAATTGATAACCTGTGTAGCACTGGCTTCATAGTGTGGAGTGAGTTCTGGCAGGTTATTTTGGACCTAGACAAGAGCTTGGGAGGGTTACAGGATTCAAGCGGATTGATGGGTAAGAAGGTGTTTGATCTGTATCATTTCAATGGCATCGCGAAATCTGATTTGAACGGTAGCCAGAGTAACTGTGGAGGTGAGACACCAACGCAAAGACCCAGACTTACAAAATTAAGAGTTTCCGTCCCACCAAGGTGGACTCCTGAGGAATACATGGCAGTAGTGGTGTCCTCTAGTTCAGATGGGAATGGATCAACTGACAAAGAGCCCGAAGTTAATAAACCGGAGCCACCACAGCATGCGCCTCTTGTTGATTGTATCCGAACACGATGGCCCCGGGCTGTTTGTAATTGGGTAGGGGATCCACCTAGCATAGTCTAAACTTCAAAGCATGAACAGTGTGGGATGTGCTATTGTTGGAGGTATCAATGCTTAACATCAGCAAAGCTGTGACGCTTCCCTCCTTGTGTTGAAAGGAACACCCGACCTCTCTGCAACGGATTAGTGCTATCTGCTCGTGTTTCCTTTCGCAGCCAGATTCAATTTTCAATGTCGGATACTGGAGAGAAATTGATGACTTGTTGTATACAAAAGATTGATGTTTACCTTGTTGTCAGGTATAGTGTATTCGGGGAAGAGGTCATGTTACTTATCTTCCGTTATTGTTGGTGAAGAGAATGTTGTAATAACTTCGTATAGGATATCTACAATAGGAGATTCCCTAACTGAGAAATGGGGTTTTGTCCTTTTAGTATGTTTTGCCATGTTAGCATTCTCAAATTAACCAAGAAATTACCGTGTTTTGCAGGAATTCGACAGCTCGGGTTCGTTCGATTATGAATCCCGATTACATGTGATTTCTGCTCTCTCTGACTAGTAATTTGCTGTTAACTTCTGTTCCAGTCCCCATCATCACAGTTGCGACGGACAGGTAAGTTGGCGTCGCAATTTCCATCGTCTTCCAGTTCCGATCTTGAAATGGAAGTTCGAGTTAGGTGTGACCCAAATCGTATTTACTAGACCGATCAAATAAGGAATGCGGTCTAGGTTGTTGACCTGAGGGAACTGCCGTCACTGAGAACTTCCAAATCCATTTCAATAGTAACGTCTTGTTTCGATATATCAAAGTGATAATGTTTGCACAGTTGATCTTTCGATAAAATTTGGAAGAGAGGAGTGAATTTTGTATGAGCCGTGGCAAAATTCTGAACAGTGTCAATCCTAACCATTCGCTATAGTAACCATTCGCTATAGTGAGTCATACTTGCGTAAATTTTCCCTCAAACGATCTGATGATTCCTAAAGTGATTTTGGATTTACTCGATTTAATTACACTTGATACACGCGAGGGTTACATTTTATACAGGAGTATACAACTAACTGCTACCCTAACCATTAGCTACGTAACCAACACAAGGTTATTAAGATAGTAACGGGTCATGTCTTGTTTTCTAAGTGTCGGTGAGTCTATTCCCATCCCTTGCGAAAATGGCAAAATTTTGCTTGGGAAGAGAACAAAAGCTATTGTCGTTTAGAGCTCCGGTGTTTAGACCAATCTGCCTAAATTTTTTCTAGACTAAAAAAAACCATTAGCTACGTAGTACACCCATGAAACAAGAAAACATCGTCACGTGAGGTGAAAGTACATGCATTATTCTCATCTTTATTTAGATTGTCTCTCACACCTAATCCTTATCTTGTACGCTCACGACAAAAAACTTGAAGAACGAACAAACTCGAAAAAAATCGTTCGTGTAGTCGTTGGAGCCTAGTTTAAGCGGTAAAAGAGTACAAGTAGAGTAGAAAATTAGACTTGAGTGTAGGAGTTCAATGGTATTGGTCCAAGTAGTAAAATATTTTCATTCATGCCTTGAATTTAAGTTTCACAAATGTAAAAAATTATTGGAGGTTTGATAGTGCTCGACTTTGAATATTACAGCTTTTACGAAAAAAATTAAACCATGGTAAGACCTTAACTAGAGTTAGGTGTGAGAGGTCCTTTCTCTCCAAAAAAAACTTTTTTCTAAGAATGTATTTAAGAAAGGTAAACCAGAAACAAACATACAAAAATTGTTTTAAGCAACCAATTGGCTGTATCAAGGAGACAAAGAAACGAAATAAATTAATTAAATAGGCCATCTGCCTCTTTAGTTAATTTAATCCGCTCTCTATTCACGGGTTAAAAATAATTTGAAGGTCAGATACAGCACCCAATTGGCTGCATCAAAGAGAGAGAAAGCAGCGAATTAATTAAATTAGCCATCTGGCTCTTTAGTTAACGTTAAACAGTTCCCTCTATTCACGCATGTAAAATAAGTTTTTGATTTGTAATATTCAGATATCTATCTGGCCGACTAATCTATATTCGAGTCGATAAATTTAAAAAAAGCGGACAACTTTCCCAACAAGTATTCAATTGCATGCGATCAACTTAACTCAATACCTGTTGCATGTATCATTCGACGTCATTCAACCTAATTGATTCGAGAAATTATTGAACACAGCCAAAGGCTATAAAGCAGCAGACTCTTTATTTAATGAGCACTGCAATTCCAAATTCACTCTAATCTTTCCTCACACCATGGATCATCAACAACCTGTCTCTTCCAATTCCTCCATACCCTTGATCATAGCTCTCCTCACCTTCATCACAGTGGCCATAAGAAAATACAGCAACAACAGCAAGAAGAGCAGTTCCAACAGAAGATTGCCTCCAGGGCCAAGGCCCTTGCCCATCATAGGAAACATACACCAGCTGATCACTTCACTGCCTCATCATCGTATCGCGGACTTGGCCAAGAAATATGGACCTGTCATGTACATCAAACTCGAAGAAGTCGGCACAGTTATTATCTCTGGCGGCCGAGGGGGTGCTAAGGACGAAGGACGAGTTGTTCATCCGTTACAGTTGCAGCATCAATCATCACATACAACTGTAGGGATGTAGCCTTTGCACCTTACGGGGACTACTGGAGACATGCGAGGAAAATCTTTGTCACTCACTTGACAAGCGCGAAACAGGTCGAATCGTTCAGGTCAATAAGGGAGGCAGAAGTGAACGCGTTGGTCAGATCGATCATGAGTTCGTCGACCGACAGATCACCGGTGAACTTGACCAAGATGGTACATTCTGTAACGACTAGCGTCATTTCAAGGTAGTGACAGAGCCGCATATTTTCTTGTCCGGGACGTTACGCAAAATTTCTGACTCAGTTGTCGTCTCACTCAGGGCTGCTTTCGGGGACTCGTGCAAGAAGGCGGATGCATTCGCAATGCTTACTACTAGAATAGTCAACATCTTAGGAGGTTTCAACTTTTCAGACTTGTTCCCTTCGGTTGGAATACTCCACAGGATCAGTGGTGTGAGGGGGACAATGGTGAGGCTGTACCAGGAGATCGACGAGGTGCTCGAGGGCATCATTAGCGAGTACAGAGCATCAAAAGCAGCCAGCCGAACTAAAGCAGACGATATTCTTGGTGTTCTTCTGAATCTTCAAGATCAAGGTGGCCCAGAAGTTTCGTTATCCATGGAGAGCATCAAAGCAATCCTCTCTGTAAGCCATCACTAATCGAGTTTTGTTTATAAGTATCGAAAATACATCAACCCGTCAGATCTTACCCGTCTTTTTTTTTCATCAGGACGTGTTTACAGGCGACATCAGCTACAGTGGTAGCGTGGGTAATGTCCGAAATTGTGAGGCACCCAGAAATTATGAAAAGGGTACAATCTGAAGTGAGGCAAGTCTTCCGAGACCAATCCAGCGTCAACGAGTCGAGCCTACACCAACTCAAGTACATGGACGCGATCATCAAGGAGACGTTAAGGGTTCATCCGGTTGCTCCGGTACTAGGCCCGAGAGAAGCTCGAAGAGAGTATCACCATTGGCGGATACGAGATTCCTCCCAAAACCAGAGTCCTGGTCAACCCATTCATGATCGGAAGAGACCCGAAAACATGGAAAGATGCAGAGAATTCGATCCTGCCAGATTTCTGCACATCTACTGATTACAAAGGTGGCCACTTCGAGCTCATCCCTTGTGGTGCTGGCCGGAGGATGTGTCCCGGAATAATGTTCGGTATGTCCATCGTTGAGCTGATACTGGCCAACTTGCTTTACCATTTCGATTGGGACCTTCCCGGTGGACTCGAACCCGAGTGCCTCGACATGTCTGAAGTTGCAGGTCTTTTCTGTTAGAAGGAAACATGGCTTGTGCCTTGTCCCTGCTCACTACGTTCCTTAATTGTCTGAAGAGATCGAGTTCTTGTCTTGTGGATTTACGTTTGGGGAGGGAGGTGGTGCGCAGTTGAAATCTAGAATTCGTAGTCTAGATTACAAGAGAATAAGATGTTTTAAGGGAAAGAAACCGGAAAAATAAGGAGGGTGTTTGTTAGAGTTTTCTTATATTGCTGCGAGTATTTGAAAGGAGAAATAGTTGGTCTTGTAGAAAATATTGGGATATGTTCATTTCGTATGGAACAATGTTTGTACAGTAAATGTATTTTTCTTAAGACCTATTTTGTTCAAAAACAAGGTTTTTTTTCTTTCTAATTTCGCTAAATAAGAGAATTGTATTTATGATATCGAGAATATATATACACACACAGAAATTGAACAAACAAATTAGAACATAACTAGAACTCAATTGCATGACCAATGAAACCAAGATTATGCTCTCTACAGGGCCTTTTGGCCCATAATTTTGGGTTTTGAGTGGGCTCTCAGTTCCTGATGGACCCAAATTTGTCGAATATTCATTTTAATTACAGAAGTAAATAGCTGAATTCTCCATTCCATTATACGACAGGAACCCAAAAAGAGAAAATTAGATGAAGGGAAAGGCCTATAGATTTTTTTTTGGTTGATGCTACTTAATATTTGGATAGAATTTTTAAAATATGGCAAGATTCTCCAAATAAATATTTAAACTATCGCTGGCAGAATTGACATTGTAAAGGTTTTCATTAATATACTCACCAAAAAAAAAGGAATAGCATTATAGGTATAGTTTTTGGATACTGGTGAGCTTTTCCTGTACAAGCCATCACTCAAGTAACCAAAACCATAATTGCACAAATTATTCAGAAACAACCCAAATAACAATTTAAAAAATCTCTTTTTTTTCTTTTTCTATGCTCTCTCAATGATCAAGACTTACTTGTATAATTGTGGTCTGTATAATAAAAAAATAAAAAAATAGGAAATAGAAAAGATGAACAACTTGTTGAAGCTGATCTTCTGCAATATTGTTGATCCACTATCTGTCAAGTTCTTGCTTGCAGAGAGGGCAACAAGATATAATCCTGAGCCATTGGTCTACACACTTGAGGTGGAACAGATGGGAGCATGGCAGCTGCCTAATTTCTTCCTTCTCTTTGTACTTTGCTAGGCAAATGCAGCACTCCTGCCATTATACACCAAACCAAGTAAAGGGTTATCACCATTTGTCCGACTCGGCTCGACCCTGGCTTAGTCAACAGAGTCGGTACCCTGATATAGGAAGAAGTGCAATCCAATATCTTCAGGGAATTACCTGATCCTCACTAGAGAGGGGTGGATTGCGTTCAGGATCAGTTCCACGCTCCATGTTGGGGCCGGGTTCCTTGTACGTCCAGCTCGGTAATCCGGAGAGTTGATCATCGGATGCACCTTTATCCGCGGAGCCCTTGCTCATGTTGTAGCCAAGGAGGGTGCTGATCAGCGGCACAGCGCAGCAGAGCAGCAGAAACAGCAAGAACGGGAACGAGTAGCAGAGCGCATTCCAGGCAAGCAGAGAGATGCAGAGCACGTGGAGCTTCGGGGCTCGGTGGAATGACCCGAATCGAGAATCGAAGACCCATACGTTCCCCATCACGAACCAAATCGCGAAGAACAGCTCTAGAGAAGTCCGGCATTTGGTCATCAGCTGCGAGTACCTGCAGACACAATTGCATTATTTGATCATAAGTTCTAAGGCTTCTCTTAAACTCGAGTCGAACACGGATTAGTTAGTCAGTGGCTCAATCCGAAAGGGTAATACCTCGATTCCTCTCCGCCTCTCTGTTGCTCAAGATCAGGAAGGCCAAAACCATCTTCCTGGCCAGCATAAAGCCTCTTGAAGCGCCCGAAGAGAAGCAGAAGACTTAGAGCGCACCCGATGTTATAACCAACGATCCAAATCCTCATAGGCCAAACAGGCCTCTCGTCTTCGGACACCGCCAATGTGAACGTGCTGATGCCTATCTGGACGACGAGAGCCACGAGTTCCAACATCATCCAGGTGCTGGAATTGAAAGGATTCGAACCCAGGTCGGACCTCGAGCCGTTCTGGTAATGGAACACCCTCCTCAGGAACGTGAACCACCTCGCTCTCGACACCCTCATCGCGGTCCTCATCAGGAACGACGAAGGAGGAGGCGGATTTGAAGGTGGCGAAGCGCGGAGAGGCCTAATCCGGACCCCAACAGCTCCCGTCTCCTCGCCTGCAGAAGAGATCGACGAAAATGGAACCGTGACACCCGAATTGCACGAAGAGGAGTCCTTGGGAATATAGTACCTAGTACTCATGGCTCTCGAACCTTGATCAGTCGATGCAGTTCGGGTACCAAGTGGTTTTGAAAAGGGGTTATATAAGGAGACAGAGAGATTGGGAGCTCAGCTAACAGGTTGGAGATTAAGACAGGAGGGTGAAGGGTTGTGTTTCAGATGGTGACCAAACATCAACTGCAAGTTTAGCAAGGTAGCAAGCTAGCTCCCTGGAGGGAGGAAGGAAGAGTAGTCGGGTAAGACTTGAACCCGAGACTTCGTTATCAGTTGCCTTACTTTGGTTCCAAGGGAAGAAGCAGTTTGGATGTTGAAGCTTAGCTAGCCAACCCGTTGGTGGCCTAACTTCTTCTTTTTTTTCTTTTGGTTTAATTTTTTATTGTTTATTTAACAAGCAAGGTTGGGATGAAGCAACTACCTTCTTCAACTGCTAAATCTCTCTCTCTCTCTCTCTCTATCTCTAAACTCATGCAATATAGGCTTCAAGTCAGGACAACAGAAATGAGAAATCTGTTTCTTTCCGTAGAGAAATAATTCACTCAATACTTTAATGTTTGGACGTAAAAGTAAGATTTTGAAATCAATTTGCAACTTTTTCACTCAAAAATAGAAATCTATAAGTAGAATTTTCGTACCAAGTGATAACATTTGGACTACTGATTTTTCAGTAATACCCACAAAATTGTCGGTTGATAAAATCTTAACATTTTATACTAAATTTTCAATCTCTCCCTCGAGATGTTGTAGACAAACAATTCTAACTATAATTCTGAAAATAAGTCAATTTCTATATATATATATAAAAACTAATTTCCATGTCGGCACAATAAGGTGATGTCATTTGGGACTAGTTAATTAATCGGACAAGTCTTGAGCATGTCTCGTGTGTGCTTTTGAGTTAAATGCTGATTTGGACTGCCCAATTGGCGTGGAGGATTTGAATTGTAGCGGGCACAGTGACTATGTGGATTTTTTGTTTTTTGTAATTTTTTTATGGTGGGAGATCGGCCACCTAATCCAGCAATGCTCCTTGTCACATGAGCAATGGCCCTCTCTCTGTGTTTTTTAATTATTAATTTTTTGGGTGATTATTCCCCTTCCCATTTAGTAGTAATCTTTTCTTTGGTTTGATTTTGGACACATGTCCTTTTTATGGAGAAACTAGGATAGACAGATTCTTTCTCCTAATGGAAAGAACAAGTAAATTAGATAAACAAAATCAGAGTGTAACAGATAATCTTTGCAAAATTTATAATTAAAATTAAAATTAAAATCATAATTTAATCACTTTTAATCTAAAAAAACTCAAAAAATATATAAATTCAATTGGAAAATTAATTTTTTTTTACTTTTTGTCTAGACTGACCTGACCAATTTAACCACTATCCAGATTTAGGTTTATTGACCTGTATTTGATCTGAGCTCGCGACTAGACAACAAATTTTCAAAACATTGCATCTTACTCCTAGATTACATTTGTGATTGAATAGCCACGTGTTGTAGAAGAATCGTGCAATTTTTGAAGACACGCTGTATAACCGGAAACTTCTTTATCATACTGTCGATATGAGGATCAAAAAATAGTTATTTTGGTCCAACTCAAAGACCTTAGCGGGACAGGACATTTTGCTCTACTCGGAGTCCCGCGTTTAACCTCCTGCCCCGATTTGTTGTGGATGTAGCCCGGATTGCTGGCTTAATTTTTTTCGGGGCTTTTGATATTGATTTAATAGCGATTACGGGTTCTCTCCAAGGATCGTTGGTTGCTACCTCTCGCGAGGCTATTCGCCATTTTTCTTTGTCATTATTACTGTTGGACCTTGGGCCCATTAGGCAATCATTATTGTGCCTAAATGGGCTCGGGCCAATTTGGCCCATAAGTTGGGTTGGATGGGTTGACCGGCCCGAAGCCGCGCAAGCGCCACGTCAGCGTGACGTGGCGCTGACGTCATATGTGGCAGCCCACATGGCGCACCACGTGGCGCCACGTGGCAAAGCTAAGGGTAGCTTTACCGCGTGGCATTTGCCGCGTGGCACGCCACGTGGCGGACATGCGGCATGAAGTACCACGTGGCAAAGCTGGGGCAGCTTTGCCGCGTGGCATGCCACGTGACGGACATGCGTCATGAAGTGCCACGTGGCGGACATCACGTGGCGCATTTTGGTTATCCGGATTTCCCTATAAAAGGAAAAATCCGGCTGGACCAATCTGTAACTTTCCCACAACCACTCAATCAGAAAGGAAAAATTCCGGATTAGTTCCTGAATTTTGATCAGATTTTCTATAGAGGAAATCTCGTGGAAATTAATTACGAATCTATTCAAACGTGATCGTAATTCGACCAGCACGAAGAAATCGTGGACCCGAGCCTGTGGACCTCTTGCTTCAACAAGTAAGTGATTTATTATTAACGAATTAGTTTGTTAATTAAACAGGTTTAACATGTAATTACTTATTAATTACACGTCAAAACCGTCAATTGGTATTAGAGCATGGTTGAAACCATGTTTTGATGATGATATGATATTTTAATTCAAGTAATTATGTGATTTATTGAGTTAAAAATCGTATTAATCATGATTTTATGGAAAATCATAATCTGTTGGACTTTAATGTAATTAATTTAGAACCAGCGGGACTAAATTAAATTTTGCCTAACCACGCGGGTAAATTCGCTCACGCGCGAAACCATAAGGTACCAATCTGAAATTTGACCGCTTACGTGACACCTGCGTGTCATGGACTTCGGTGTAATTTTTGGAAAACTTAGGGATTAATTGGAAATTTTCCCAAAAATCCCCAAATCGAAAATAAACCCTAATCGGGCGATTTGGGCGATTTCGCCCGAAATCGAATTCTGTCGATTTCGTCGGAAATCCGACGATTTCGACGCCGTAGATCCACGATAGTCGATTCTTCGGCTTCTCCCCGACGTCCCGATACCACGTTTGTGGATCGACGTCACCGGAATCGCGAGATCGAAGTCGACGACGGCGGAGAGGCGCGGAACGGAGAAGACGTTCGTGGCGGAGAACGGTTGCACGACGGCCCGCGAGGCTGCTACGGACGCGATCGCAAGGCCGAGACGCGTCGATTGCGACCAGTCTCAGCCGGTGGTTCGCCGCCGTTAAGCGGCGGTCGTAGGAGGGCGACGCGGTGGCGAATTCGCCTTCGCGGTCGGGGAGAGAGAAAGAGAAAGGGGAAATATGCGAGGGGCAAAATCGTAATTTCATAATTTTTCCCGAAAATATTTATACCCGGGTCAAGAAAATCAAAAACTGGACGGATTGGCCTGGTTTCTTGGTTAAATATTGGGTTTTTTTCTCTTTTAATTGGATAAAATCAGTTTTTATTCAATTAAAATCCAATAAATTGATAAAAATTTAGAGAAATTTTCTAATTAGGTTTATTAAAATTATGACGATATTTTAATAAACTTAAAAATATTTTGGAACGAGTTCCGAGATATGTAAAAGTTAAACTAAAATCACATAAATTGATCCATAGTATGATCATCAACAGATTGGAAAATAAGTTTTTCAATCCTATTTTGGGAAAATATGAGTATTAACCCAAAATTGAATTGCAATTGTTGCAAGATTTGATGGCTACTAGAGGAAGGTATCAGAACTTCGACAGAAGATTCCGAAGCGTCGTTTACCGCTGCGTGTGCCTAAGAATGACATGTATGTTATCGTCGAGCACATTGAGGCTGTTCACCGGGAGATGCAAGAGTACATCTGGGCCGGAGGTTACGATCATGGAGAGGACTGGCCCTCTATGTTTCGAGATCTCCTGGTCACGATGAAAATTCGAGAAGATATGTGTGTCTTCTCGGCACCCAAGTTCAATACCCATAGAGATGCTCTCTATGGTTTGATCCACTATCTCGAGAAGAGGGGTCTTCTCAGAGTGGTGTCAAGCATGATACCTTCTCCTGATCATTACAATTTTCCTCCGCTCCTGATCATCTGGATCATGGATTCAATCCCAGTTCTGGCAAGTACCTTGGAACTTCTCGCCGGATCGTCCTCGCACCCGGTCCCCACAGGATCGTCTTCGGACCAGGATCCAGATATGTATCTGGATTCTCCTACGGATCGCCTGGACATCCGATCCCTGTGTGATTACATGTTATGTTTAACTGTCCCCATGTACATATGTTATTTTTGGGAGATTTTTGTACAATAGGTTGAGACCTTATCTGAGTTTTTTGTGCATGTGTGAGCACACTCAGAATGTACAAATGCATGTGTCAAACATGTAATTAAATAAAGATGTTTGTTTAATTGCTTCCACTTGAATTTACTATCGATGAACTTTAAACGGTTGAAGTTTAAGATTAATACTTGAATGGTGAGGGGAAGCATGCCCGCGACCCACTTCGATTTTGAGATTAATCAAGAACTTCATATAGTTAAAAGTTATGAGTGATTAGTAAATTGAATCATATTGTCAAATCAAATTTTTAATATGTTCTCATATTAAGAATCCCTATAGAGATGTCAGACGCTTCTAGATCTATCATAGCTGAGCTAAACCGTGAGTTAAAACTCAACGGTGAAAACTATGACAATTGGAGTATGAAAATCCAATATGTGCTTGAGGAATAAGAGGTTCTGGAGCACACACATGTCATAATGGATGAGCCTGAAGAAGGCACAACTGCTCAACATAAGCGAGATAAGGAAGCTTATGTTATTTGGAAGAGAAAAAATACTACTGCTCGATTGATCTTGTTGAGTTCAATGATGGACGATATCACCAGACAATTTTGCGTGCATGACAATGCGAAAGAGTTATGGGATGCTCTCAAACTGAAATTCAGAAAGCTTTCAGTGTCGAAGCTGCGTGCTTTGACCATAAGGTTTAACACCTTTAAAAAGCGTCCGGAGGTTCCCATGAGGAAACATTTAAGAGTGATGTCCAATATGATCAGTGAACTGGCAGAGGCTGGTCACATACTCAGCAACGAGCAGCAGATTCAAGCTGTCATCCGTTCTCTACCACCAAGTTGGGAACAGATGAAGATGAATCTTACCCATTCTGATCATTTGGTAACATTTGATGATGTTGCCAGACACCTTGAGCTGGAGGAAGATCGCCTCCTAGCTATGAAATCCCACCCTGAAGCCCATTCGATTTGTTCGACTAGGAGTGGTGGGAAAAAAAAGGTAAAGGAAAGGGTAAGTGTAAACAAACTCCAAAGGCTGAAAACCGTAGATCCAAGTTGGATGGCTCCAAGGTTAAAAAGAACAAGCGGTTTAACATTTCAAAAGTGAAATGTTTTAACTGTCAACAGAAGGGACATTTTGCAAAAGATTGCAAGATGCCCAAGCAGGTACATCTGAACTCAAGTGTGAGTAAACTGTATGTATCCTCTTGTACCCTTCTAACTGAATCACATTCTATGGGGGTGATTGATTCAGGAGCGACAGACCACATAGCTAGAGACCGTTGTTCGTTCGTTGAGTACAGGCGGTTGCCGGCTGGAGCAAAAACTATTTTTGTCGGTAACAACTCGTGCGTAGATGTAAAAGGCTTGGGCACTTGTAGATTACACCTTCGTGGTGGTCGTGCTCTTCTTTTACATGACGTGTTGTTTGTTCCAGATATACGAAGGAACCTGATCTCAGTTTCGGCCTTAATGTCTTTAGGTTTTCGGTTGTCATTTGAGAACGACACCGTTAGATTATTTTTGGATGATGCCTATTTTGGCCTTGGATATATATCGGAAGGTTTTTTGATTCTGGATATTGATCCTTGTGAAAGTTTTTTCTTTGTCACTAGTTCAAACTCATCAGAGGATGATATTAAACTATGGCATTCTAGACTTGGCCATATCGGTCAAGATCGTTTAAACTGTCTAGCTAAGGCAGGACTGTTGGGCAATATAGAGAAATCTATATTACCTAGTTGTGTATCCTGTGTAGAAGGGAAAAGCACTAGAAAATCTTTCGGTACTGGGGCTAGAGTCAAATTTCCACTACAATTAGTCCATTCTGACATATGTAATCCAATGAATGTGAGGGCAAGGAATGGAGCATATTACTTCATCACCTTTATTGACGACTATACTAGATATGGTCTGATATACGTGATTTCTCACAAGTCTGAAGCCTTAAACTGCTTTATGACATACATGAGTTTTGTTGAGAATCAGAAGGACAGAAAGATAAAGGCCTTACGAACTGATCGTGGTCGTGAATATCTTTCTGATGAGTTCAAAGCTCTATGCATTGAAAAAGGAATTGAACATCAGCTGTCCATTCCTTATACACCACAGCAAAACGGAGTTGCTGAAAGAAGGAATAGAACCCTTCTTGATATGGTTAGATCAATGATGGCAGAGGCAAGTTTGCCTATATCATTCTATGGAGATGCGCTCCTGACTGCCGCATATGTTCTAAACCGTGTTCCCTCTAAGTCTGTTACAGCCACTCCTTACGAAATGTGGACATATCGGAAGCCCGATTTATCCTATTTTAAGCCATGGGGGTGTGCGTCCTATGTCCATTCTACCTCAAGTACTTTCGGTAAATTAGGACCGAGAGGTAGAAAAAGTATCTTTATAAGATACCCAGAGGTATCTAAAGGGTACGTGTTCGTGGGTGAACTGGACAATGGACATGTAACAGAATTTGAATCACGCGATGTCACTTTTTTTGAGAATGAATTTCCAAAATTGGGGGAGGTTAGTAGTGACCTTACCCTTTATGAGACAAATGAACCAGAATCATCTGGATCACTTCTTCCGAGTAGGAGAATTGAGGAGGAAGATAGAGATTTTCTAACTCAAAATGATCCGGAAGGTCGTGATCTGTAGGGTATGGGTATGGGTCCATGTTTAGAGGTAGGGTCTAGGGTAGGGTATGAATCCATAGCTAGACTCTGTGGGTCGGACCCTACCCTTACATTTTTATCCTATTTTAAACTCTACCCTAATTAGACTCTAGTTAGACCCTTGTTAGACCGTATTGATAATATATATAATATACTTTACGATTAACTTTAACATATTTATTATGTTATTCCGCAACTAGCTTAGAAGATGTCGTGAATGATAGATCATTAGAAACTGACATGATATATTTTTCTTTTGTTGAATTGTTATGTACTTCAAACTCTAAAAAAAAACCTTGGTCTATTGAAATTAAATTACAAAATTTGATGTTTCATCAATTTTCTATTGAATGTTGATGTGTAACGTAGTAAATGTCTTGAATTTATTTAAATTTTATATAAAAATTAAATTTTGATTAAAAATTATCAAAATGCAGAACGTTAAAGGGTCGGACCCTGCAGAAGGGAGGTAATTCCTTATTCCAGTGGGAGTACGGTATTTCTACCCAGTGGGAGTGCGATTCCTGGATATGATGAATATATGAGAGATGTTTATCAAAATCGGGAATACCGAAGATCTAGCAGAACAAGCATACCACGCCGACGATTTGACATCGAAGGCGAGGCTAATGCGTTCTTGGTATCACTAAAGAAATTTGGTGGTCCAAGTGAAATTCTTCTGGCCATCCTGCAGGATGAAGATGAACCTAAAAATGTATCTGGAGCATTGTCATCTCCAAAACGTGATGAATGGATGAATGCAATGGATGAAGAAATGTCTTCTATGATCAAAAACCAGGTTTGGGATCTGGTTGACCTACCTAAGGGGCGTAGGGCAATTGGGAATAAGTAAATTCTCAAAATCAAGCGCAATGCAGATGGCAGTATCGAAAGATACAAAGCGCGTTTGGTTGCCCAAGGATTTAAACAACAGGCTGGGATAGACTATGAGGAGACTTTTGCACCTGTTGTTAGATTTACGTCAATTAGAGTCATTTTAGCTATGGTTGCTAACATGAATCTAGAATTATATCAAATGGATGTAAAGACTGCTTTTCTCCACGGAGAACTGGATGAAGAAATCTATATGATTCAGCCTGAGGGCTACATTCAAAAAGGCTGCGAACATAAAGTTTGTAAATTGAATAGATCAATTTATGGCCTTAAGCAGTCGTTTAGACAGTGGTATATTCGCTTTCATAATATGATCATGCAGCATAATTTTATAATGATAGACGAAGATCACTGTGTGTATGTTAAGCGATCAGGAAAGAAATTTGTTATCATCACTTTGTATGTTGATGACATACTTTTAGCTGGAAATGACATGGGATTTCTTGTCAAAATCAAAGATTGGTTATCTTCCAACTTTGAAATGAAAGACATGGGTGAAGCAGATTACATACTCGGAGTTAAGATTTCGAGAAATCGTTCGAAAAGAATAGTGTCTCTTTCACAAGAGACATATATTCGCAAAGTAATAGAATATTTCAATTGTGATCACAGTAACCCAAAGTATGTCCCATTGGTTAAAGGTCATAATTTGTGTAAGGACATGTGCCCAAAAATAGCTAAACAACGTAGGGACATGGAGAAAATTCCTTATGCCAATGCAGTTGGATGCCTGATGTACGTAATGTTGTGTACTAGACCTGATATTTTCTATGCTATTGGAATAGCAAGCAGATATCAGTCTGATCCAGGTAGTGCTCACTAGAAGGCTGTCAAAGGGCTTTTGAAATATTTGAATACTACTGCAGAATACTCCTTGTGCTATCAAGGCCGTGACCTGATAATGAGTGGCTATACTGATGCTGATTGGGGAGGTGATGTGGATAAGAAAAAGTCTACATCTGGATTCGTTTTCTTGTTGAACGGGGGTGCTGTCTCATGGAGCAGTAAGAAGCAAACATGTGTATCCCTGTCAACAATAGAAGCAGAATATGTAGCTTCAGCTCATGCTGCACAAGAAGCGGTATGGTTGAAGAGATTCTCAAGCCATCTCTCCCTGATCAACTCGACGGAGCCTGTGAGTCTATTCTGCGACAACCAGGCAGCTATAGCATATGCTAAGGATCCTAGATTCCATAGCAGGGCTAAGCATATAGATATTAAATTTCACTTTATTAGAAATCTAATAAAATATAAAGAGCTGTGTATGAAATACATATCTACACGAGATATGGCCGCAGATCCAATGACTAAAGCATTACCTCGAGAAGTGTTCGAAAAATATGTTAAGTCACTGGGTTTACGATGGTTTCATTTGTAATCTAATTAGTTGGAATAAAGAATTTTTATTTGGCAATATGAGTTAAATGTGAAATATGTCGGACAGAGAAGTAGCCCACTCACACGGGTGTTTACCTCAGTGGGAGTCAAGAAGTTGATTTCTAGATGAGATGAGGCAGTTATTGGACATACATAAGTGCATGTCCTATGACGGAATGCCGTCTTGCTCAAGAGCAAGTTTCCTTATGGGATGCAGGAATAAGTTGCTGTATTTAGATTTTCTACAATCCATATGATAAGATATAAGTGGAACTTATCATACTGTCTGTCCTATTAGCCTAGAGTTAAGCTAAGGCTGAGACTCTAGTATGGTGTTAAATGACATGTGTTCCTTTAAAAAGGAAAGTATACCGTAATACGTGATCAGTTTCATGTGTGCTACTCGACCACTGGATGGGATGAAAATATTGAGTGATTTCACAATCCCTGGTGTGAGACCAATTTTCGAGAACTGTGGTTCCTGAAACCTACCCTTAAGATCCTAAACGTATTCTGGAAGTATGATCCAGTGCTGCTAGCTTGGAAAGTTCATGAAAAGGTTATGGCATAGCGATTCGGCCTGGCAGGGCTGACCAGAAAAGCAGGCTGTATCATTATGAAAAGAATATAGTTAAGAGAGAAGGAACTCTGTTCATCACATTCTGAGTTTCGTGGTTCAGGTGCACCAATTGTATTGAAAAGTACAATAGTGAACCCGAATATAATTATTTGAAATCACTGATGTGAACAATGGAATGTGACATGAGTCCTGGGGTAATAGCATACATTATACAAGAAGGTAGTCGAGATGCTACTATTCAAGTAGCCTGAGTGTCTGTGCTCTTGAATTTGGCTTAACATACTCGACGTGTGCTGGTCGCACGAAATTCTTTAAAGAAATTTGATAACTGTTGATCAAGGTCAATAATAATTGAGTGGGAGATGTTGGACCTTGGGCCCATTAGGCAATTATTATTGTGCCTAAATGGGCCCGGGCCCATTTGGCCCATAAGTTGGGTTGGATGGGCCGGTCAACCTGCGCTAATCGACCCGAAGTCACGCAAGCGCCACGTCAGTGTGACGTAGCGCTGACGTCATATGTGGCAGCCCACGTGGCAAAGCTAGGGGTAGCTTGCCACGTGGCGGACATGCGGTCCGGAGTGCCACGTGGCACGCCACGCGGCGGATATGCAGTCTAGAGTGCCATGTGGCATGGCACGTGGCGGACATGCGGGCTGGAGCACCACGTGGCACGTCACGAGGCGGCCATGCGGCCCGGAGTGCCGCGTGGCATGCTACGTGGCGCCATGTGGTGTGCCACGTGGCGCATTTTGGTTGTCCGGATTTCCCTATAAATGGGAAAATATGGCTGGACCAATCTGTAACTTTCCCACAACCACTCAATCAGAAAGAAAAAGTTCCGGATTAGTTCCTGAATTTTGATCAGATTTTTTATAGAGGAAATCTCGTGGAAATCAATTACGAATCCGTTCAAACATGATCGTAATTCGACCAGCACGAAGAAATCGTGAACCCGAGCTTGTAGATCTCTTGCTTCAACAAGTAAGTGATTTATTATTAACGAATTAGTTTGTTAATTAAACAGGTTTAACACGTAATTACTTGTTAATTACACGTGAAAACCGTCAATTACATTAATTAATACAATATTACTTATCAAAAAAAGAGAAACGTGATGTAGTAGCTCACAAAATATTTTAATTTCTTTCCATTTTTTATTACCCATCTGATATTCCAATTTAACACTAAGAGCCGTACTTAAGATGGCAGTCTCCATTTCTAATGTTTGAATTTGAGACATTTAAAAAAAATTCAAGTCTCTAACTATTAGGATTGAATCTCTATTTACACTTGCAGAATTAACTAATACAAATTTAAGTCAAACATAAACACAAAGGTGACAAGTCTCTTGTTACAAAAAAAATTAAATTCAAAATTTCTTGCTAAGTTAGAATAACTAATTGTAATTCATCTACGTATTTAGTAGTTTCTTTGTCCCTATTTCAAAATTAATTCTTTCTAGTCAATTCATTCAACCAAATCTAGTCTGCTCTTTCTCAAGTGTAGAATTTCTTGCGAGATCATCTATTGGAACACATACACTATACGCTTAATCTTAATGTGTAACTTGACCCAGACCTATAGACCTAGATTCTGTTCGCCATTTACGAGTTGCCAAATCTTGCTTAATTCCAGGACTGGGCAATTGCAGAATGGGATTCCTTTTATTCCTCTTATAAATAGTTGTTATCCCAACTTTAAGCTAATGCAACAATCAACGACAAACAGTCGGATAGCGAAAAACTCAATTATTATAGTTTAATTAAAAAATATCGAATTCAGTTTTTAATAACCGTGTTAAATATTTGTAAGGACAATTTTGTCACCTTTTAAAAGTTATATCCGACGCTAAATTAGTGGTGCAGTTGTATATAAAAAAACTGATGCAACGGTCTATATCATCTCGGAAGCTATTTCCAGATTAAGCTATACTTTTATTTGTTTGGGTTAAAGAACTATACTAATTAGATGTTTCCACACACAAGGTACTTTCTCTGTGGGAACGTTGATTTGTCCAAGCAATAGTTAGTGCGGAGAATTTATCTGCACTTTGACTTTTTATATTCTGAATAAATAGTTTTCAATATACATATTTCACCCTTTGAAAAAGAATTCGACTTACATTTTTTCAAACATAGAAAAACCCAAAACCCAGTAGAAAACCTACAACAAAGAATAAATATATATATATTTTCTGTAGTTGTTCTCACAAACGCTCATAGTCATATTAGCAATTACGTATGAATATGGCAGCAAAAACGAAAAAATTGTAAAGAAAAGTTTGCATTTGTTGACCATAGTAGTAGTCTCCTTATACTTGTAAATGACATTTTCTATACGATGTTCACGTGTCAAATTCTATCTACTTTACCCTTTCAAAAAGAAATCTATTTATCCTAAAAAAATAACGTGTCAAATTGGAACTAGTACAACAATTCAATTTGGAAGAAATCGATCCCAGTCCTAGATATAATATAAGATTCTATATTCCATCAAACATTATTTAATTCAAAGGTTTCTTAGCCGACGGGTGTATATTGTTGACGTGGCTAGTTAGGAGAATATGTTCATTTTCTGATTACATCTTGTGAAAGTAACTTAGGGCATATGCCTGCTCATCCAAATGATGTGTCTCCCTAAACCTTATCTTATATATATGTCTCCCAGGAAAAGTATAACCAACAAAATAAAGTTGGCCCACGATTACAGTGTTTTACGGTAAGTGTATTGAATTCGAGTATAGCAGTATTAAATAATTTTTTAAAATTTTTTTGATATTATTTAAAGAATTTATCATGCTCGAACGTAAATTTTTTGATATAGTGAATATCCGAGTAACAAATAATTTATTTTATTTTCCCCGAAAAGAAATCAGGACATGAAATAAAGAAAGAATTGAGAATAGAATATATGTTGCAGGCACATGTTATATCCAACAATCGACATACTAACTACAGAATTATTTGAAGTTTTTCCGAATGGGATTTCTATAGAACGATGGGGAAGGGAAGAAATTCAACCCTGGAATTGTATCGTCTCCGATGTTTGTCGCCCTCAACGAAGGGGGAAGAGAATTAGGTTTTGTTAAATGGTGTTGAGGTTCGAGTTTGTGCCTGGGTTCGAGTGCTTGATTTTGATTTCTTCTTCCGTTCGGCAACGACCAATTGGGGATTTGGGAATTAGGTTTGTCGATGTGGTCGTGGTGGATAGTTGTTTAATCAGGTTGAGGATTCCCAGTTCATCATAAATTTAATTTGGTATTAGTTAATTTAGTAATTTTTTTTGTTCTTGATTTTTTGGTTGTGTTTTTGATTTGGGTTAGTTTGATCTTATTTTTTGGTTTTTTTGTTGTTGATGTTGTTGGTCAAAGGTTGGAGAAGATGATTTTTTTTTGTTTAAGGGTATTTTGGTCACTTCATGACAAAAAAAAAGGTACTGACGTCAATCAGGGATCCGACAGTATCTAAAACCAAACACGGGGGACGGTAAAATAATTTTTGAAAATGCAGGGATCCAAAGGAGAGGATGACCAAACACCACGGAGGTAAGTACCCTAGAATTTATGTTGGAGGCACATGTTATATCCAACAATCGACATACTAACTACAGAATTATTTGAAGTTTTTCCGAATGGGATTTCTTCTCCGAAATACATTTGCATTAAAAATTAAATCGGATAGATTTTCTTACTTTTTATAATCCTACATATTATATGTCCGGTTGTTGAATAATATCTACCATAAATTAAAGAGTTAATAACTCACCACTTCTACCCAAAAAAAATTATAGAGGTAATACAAAGATCACCACCCGTTCAAAGATTAAAGAATGTAAGTGGTTTAAATAGTATTTAGAATTAGATTCAATTAAGAAAATTTTCGGTTCATGCTGATATAAAATATATATAACGCGAAGAACATCATAAAATAACGTCCAACAGTGATCGAGTTTTAGATTACAAAATGGGCCTGGACCGGTTTTGTAGGCCCATAAGTAACCGACAAACCCAACGAGCGAACCCACTTCTTTATGAACCACAACAACTCTCCCTCTCTCTCTCTCTCTCTCTCTCTATCCATCCATAAAATAAAATCAATCGGATCTAACCCTAGACCCGACCGAGCCAATCGAGGTGCTTGAAGATCCTTCCTCAGGTAAATTTAGGGTTTCTCTTTCTCGGTTGATCTAGGGTTTGGTTTGGGCCGAAATCGGGGCGGTGAGAAAAGAGGGAGAAGAAGATGACGACGGCGGCGAGACCCACGTGGGCCCCGGCGAAGGGGGGAAACGAGCAAGGTGGTACCAGGATCTTCGGCCCTTCCCAGAAGTACTCGTCCCGCGACATGGCCTCCCACACCAACCTCAAACCGAGGTAATCGTTATCGATCTTCTGGTCCTCTTTAATTTGATCGTTCTAGGGTTTTAGCTGGTAAAGCATAGGGGATTTGGTGGGGTGGGTGTCTCGAAGAAATGGGTTGTCTTTGATTCGTTGATTGTTCGGGAAAGTCCTGTTCTTTATGGCCGATTCGGTCTCATGTTGAAGCTGGTTGGTTAGGGCAGCTAGTGGCGTGTAGCTTCTTCGTGTTATTGTTTGTTGGGGAATCCGTTGTTGGGGTTTTGAACTAGGGTGTAGCGTTGAGCTTTTTTTCCGAATTGCCTCCACTAGTTTTGATAGGGAATGTGATCATGGGCCTATCTTGCGGGATCATGGCTGTGTGTGTGTGGTTTGATTGTACTTTTCTGCGATTGGAGTCGTTGGCTCCACGAGAAATGTGATTGTCTTTTGTCCTGATTGGACTGTGCATGTTACAGAAAAGAAGGGCAAGACACTCAGGATGAGCTGCATAAGAGGAACCTTCGGGATGAGCTCGAAGAGCGAGAAAGGAGGCACTTTTCATCCAAGGATAAACCTTATGCTGGTACTTTAGACTTAAAACCTAGTTAAAATTGCAATCCTTCGTTTCTTTTCCCTTCTTTTTCACCCTTTCCTTTTGCTTATTTGCTAAATTTGCCAATTTTGCAGATGATAGAGACCGCAGAAGGAATCAACTTTTTCTGGAAGGTGAGCAGACCTGTTCTTTTGATTCATATGTCAAAATCCGCTAGTTCTCTTGTCACGTTACTGAATTCCGGAGTTCCTTGCAGGGACAAAGAGGGACCCTGAAGAGCGAATCGTTCCACGCAGCATTGATGCTGATGATTCTGATGTTGAACCTGCCGGCAGTGAGAGGTCAGTAATCCTTGCTGAACTTTTTATCGTGCCCTTCTAAAGACTTTGGTGTGCATCATTTGCATTCAGGTATTTCGTTGTTTGATTTTTCCGCGCCATGCATCTTGACTGTCTCGCTTTGTCTAGCAGTGATGACAGCGATGATGAAGATGATGACCAGGATGACACAGAAGCACTGATGGCTGAACTTGAGCGTATAAAGAAGGAAAGAGCAGAGGACAAGCGTCGCCAGGTAATCAATGCTCCCTCTACTTAGTTGTGGTGTCAGCTTTCTAGTACCTTGCTTTTGTTCAATCTTTTCACTGCTTCTTGTGCAGCTGGCTACCGTATGGTCTGTGTTAGCATAATCTAATTCCATCTTTACAGGATCAGCAAAGGGAAGCTGAGGAGCTTCAAGTAAAGGAAGAGCAGCTTCTTAAGGGTAACCCATTGCTCAACAACCCAACGTCTTTTGGTGTAAAAAGGAGGTATGTTTTTGGAAGATCTTAACTGTTCATTGTTCTTGAAAGCAAGTCCAGCTTTGCTTAACCACTTGCCATACCATGGGGTTTAACTTTCTTCTGAATTTATTGCATCAGGTGGGATGATGATGTGGTCTTCAAGAACCAAGCTCGAGGTGAAACAAAGGCTCCCAAGCGCTTCATCAACGACACAATAAGAAGTGACTTCCATCGCAAATTCTTGCAGAAGTACATGAAATAATTCGGCCGGCTCATTGCACATCACAAAAAAGGCCATATATGTGCTCTCTTCGTGCAACACCGAACCGTGTAATGTTTGCACGTAGATACTGGTCAAGTAATCTTACCATGCAAAATCAGATTCTTGAGGTTGCATTTCTGTTCTGCATTCTCTTGGTTTGTATAATTATCCGCGGTAAATGTAAAAGGAAAATTATCAGATAATGTGTGTCCAGGATTATGGCTCTGTTAAAACTTGCGCTTCTAGGAGTGTACGTCGCCATTTGTCTTTATCGTGGTGTTTTTATGGGAGATCTTCAGATCCCAACAACCTTCCAATACTAGTTGATCCGACATATTAAAATCTAGATTGGTAATCATAGTCAATTTGACAAAGAACATGAGCCCAACTTCGATGCAATGATACTTGTCACCGGGGAAGAAATCCAGAGGAAAACAATCTAGGAGAATGAACATTTGAATGGAGTTTCTATACGTCTATCAATCTTATTAACACACAGAACTGGACAGATTACAAGATCATACAAACCAACCGGGTTAGCTGAAAACCCGGAAAACCAAACATTAAGAAAGGAGAATGAATGAATGGGAAACCAAAACCATGGACATTGACACTAACGAAATCAATATACATTTTACAAAATGCACATTTAACAAATTGGCCAAGAATTTTCCAGCTTTTGGAACATCTTCCAACTGAAAAGCCAAGGTTGAAGACTGACAGGAGGAGTCCGGTTAATCGTTCTTCTTTGGTCCTTCAAGAACAAATTCGGCGTATAAATCCTTCAGACCGATGACCACTGTGGTTATCAATGGCCCCATGATTGCTCCCTGCAGAAACAGTATAATAGAATGTCATCTTTCTGAAGATGGATAGCAGAGATATGTTGGATAGCTGATATTGAACAATGCATAACGATTGTGAGACGATTGTCATCACGAAAACGCTAGACCATAGTACTAATGCGGAGTTGACAGACTGGAAGAATGCATTGCTCTGACAGGAAATATTTCCAGTAGCGCTTTCGAATTTCGGTTATGTGCCAACAGATTATTCAATCAGGTATGTCATAGACTATATACTTTGGTTGACGAGATAGAGCATGGCCGAAAGATCGGAGATTGAAACAGAAAGAAGTTACCTCTAGTGCAGATGGGAACAATGTCATTCCACCTAATATACTAAGCCCCGTAAGATATCCGCTATAACCGGGTATATCCTCCTGAATTTCGGTAGCACCATAGTCCACAAGCAGAAGGTGGATAACTGACAGGCTAATAGCCATTATGTATTTTCCTTCCAACACAAGCTGCAGAGCAGCTGGAATAGTTGCAAACCAAGACGGGAAGATCGGCAGAAGTGGGCTGATGAATGCAAGCACCGTGGACATGTAAACGAAATGTATTTTGAACAGTCTAAATAGAAGCCATGTGAGACATCCCTGAAAGAATGCAATCTCCGCTGTGGCTAAAAGAACTCCAGAAATAGCATTGTCAAGAACTTCCACGCATCTCGTTCTAGCTGAGTCTGGGATTGGGACCATGTACAAGACCTGTTCTGTAACACCTCCAGATTCCGATGTGATCAGAAAATACAAAACCCAGAAAAAAAGCATTGATTGGGAGACAAAGTTAAACACCTCAGCGGCTCCAGAGACGATGGAATTCCCCACAGAGAACATGAACTTGGCACCTCCACCTAGAACGGATGCACTGCCGAGAAATATGCGCTGTGACACGTCCATACCTCGAACAGCCAGTTCTTTTGCTTTCTCAACGAGGTCCTCCCTTGTAATAATCAATTCTCTGAAAATTGCATCCAGCTCTGCGTACGTTTCTCCCCATTGCCGGTTACTAAGCTTCTTCCTCACACTCACGAGCTTCTCAGTGTAAGGGGATGGTGTCACCGAACCTGTTACAGCTTCAGAAGAATTGGTCTGCGGACTAATGACAAAATGCTTGATCCCAGTAACAAGCTCTGTCATGTTATACTGCATTGCCAAATTATCTATGTGCGCCGATACAGTCTCGTAGATGGTGGTGGTATACCTATCCACCATTCCAGGAACATCATTTTCATCCATCCAATCCTTGATCCCAAACTTCTCTGAGTAATTGCTCTCTTCCACATGAGATTTCAAAGAAATGACAGCATTCTTCCCTTCAACCCCAATCTTGTAGGAGAAGAACATCGACCCAGCCAAGAAAGCAACAATCATCCCGACAATCAACCCGATTGCCACAATCGTCTCCAACCTCTTCAATATCCCTCTCGTGAAGAACGAGCTGATCGCAGTTCTCCTAAAGCTATTACTCTTGAAAGAAGCGACAGCGGAGAACGTAGAATCCACAGTCTTGCTACTACACAAGAACCCGAACCCAAGAATCATCAACGACCCCATCCCACCGAGCCTCTCATAAGCGAGGACGAACACGAAAAACGAAACCAACCACCTCAACAACTTGGAAAACCCACTTCTAGTCCTCCTAACCCCAACTCTTTTAGGCCTCTTCAAGAACACCCTCAAGCAAACATCCTTGATATCCACAATTGTCCCAACAAAAGCCTTAAACACAGCAACAGGCACAGCTAGAACAGTCTCAGTGATCCCCAAATTGAGAGGTTCGGCCCAAAACGCAACAAGAGTCTGCTGTATCCCTCTAAGAGGTATAGAACACAGGACAGCCCACAGGAGAGGCCTCAAGTACTCTTGCAACAACTTACACCCAAAGTAGAGAACAAATATGAAGAAGGCCAAGCCAGCATGAGCCATGGCTATGTAAAGGGCAAGCCTGACCTGAGGGTTGTCGCCCGTAAAGGTGGAGACTTTAGGGTCCGGGTCGGTTGAATTGGTCGACCCAGTTGGGTTTTGGGTCGGTAGGGGCGGTTTCGGAGGTGGGTTCGTGGGGACAGAGGTTGTCGGCTCCCGGAACGATCCTGTTTTGAACATGTCCTGCCATGGGAGGACAGTTTCTCCTCCACTTGAAGGTCCTGTCTTTGAAGGGTCATTGTATGGTACTAATTCCATTCCTCCTCCCACTTCTCCTTTACTTACCATTTATTTCTTCTTCCCTCTGCTCTCTTTCCTCTAATGGAAATTATTTGGACAGACAGAGAGAGCAGGGAAGGAGGAGATATTCTATTCTTTTCTTTTCTCTTCTCCCTATCTTCCAATAATTCTTGCTTGGTGTCACTAGTGGAGAGAGAAAACGGGGTTTAAGTGCGGTTGGACCAATAGGAAGGTGACAAGTGGGATACAGAAATGGTATGTACTTTTCAGGGGGACAAGGGTTTTCACTTTTATTTCTTCTTTCTTAGGACAAAACAAGGAACATATGATGCACCTGCAAGCTGCAGCTGTGTTTGAGTTGGAGTTAGTGAGGGATAGATATTTTCGAGAGCGGATTCACTAGACTAAAGAAAATTTGTTCTCAAGTGAATTAAATTTTGGGTCGTCAGATTCGATTTTAAAAAAATATATCTAAATTTAATAGTCAATAACTTATCAGGTGATAAAAATTTGCATGTGAAGTAATATTGATTTGCATGTGAAATAATATTAGTATAATATTAGTTTGTATATGAAGTGATATTGATTTGTATGTATCTGTGATATTGGTTTGATTTAGTTCTCACTAGTCCTCACCAAATATGCCTCTATATTCCCAGTTGTGTGAGACTTTTTTGGAGTTTCATGAGCTGCTTTCTTTTGTGTGTGGGGTTGGTTAGAAAGAAAACAAATGATAATTGATAACAAGTAATTTTTTTATTATAATATTAAGTTTAAATTTTATGAATGAAAATTTTATCATTTGGAGTCGTTATCTTGATAACATCGTAACATCGTCTTCAATGAGAGCGAGGAAAAACTCGAGATAGGTTTTTAAATTATACCTATAAAAAAAAATTTCTCTGATGTCTCTATTCTATATCATAATTATTAGTCGAAAAATTATTTTGTCATTTTCGCTTTTTGTTTAAATGTTGGTCTCGTGTGTCTAACTAATATCAGTACTCAATTTTTTAATTTTTTTTGTTATATAAAATAACATTTATACTTTTTAACAGAAAAAACAAAAAAGAACTCACCGCAGCCTTTTGAACACCCCAGGAACACTCAGTTTATATGCTCACTTAGTCGCCCCCACACCTTTCTGCGTCTGCAACGTGAGCCACAAAACTTGGTATCTGAGTATTCGTTTCTTTCGGTATAATTTGGTATAGTCAATGATCAGATTTTATCATTTTTTCAGTTTATTGAACAGATTATAAGATTCACTATTTAAACTAAATTTTATTTAAAACTCATTGGTCGAAACATTCTTATTTGAAATGGTGAATTTACCATAAAATTACTCATTCATTTCCATATACTAATTAACATCTTTCATTTGACGCATTCATCATGTCTTTTACATAATTATTTTGTAAAAAAAATGAGGGAACAAAGAAGTAGAGGTTGGAGATTTTAATTTCCTTTAAAAGAAAATATCACCAATCCTCTTGCGTAGACAAAGATAAGCCAAAAATCGGTATCCAATAGCCATTGCAATTAGGATCCAAACTTCTTCCAATCCACCGTCGAGGTTGACGGTGTCGAACGACGGCGAGCTCTGCAATGGCCGGCAACCTCCTTGGCTCCCACACTCGTACGGCTCTTTCCCGTCATATTGCACCTTCAGTAGTAGCCTGAATCCGTAGAACAAGAAGGATGCAAACTTCAACCACCTCATGAATGTTGGTATGTGCTGCCATGGACCCCCCCGAAAATACGAGTTAGAGAGCACTCTGATATCAAATTAGAATCTTGATAGTCAATAATTTAAAGTAATAGAGAAGTTAATCCTGATTCATTATAAATAACACTTGTTAATTTACTGAATCTCGTGACTGCAGCTTCGTACCTAGTACAAAGGTAGTCCACTTTGGTATATATGTTTATAATATTATCATTAATACAATTCAACCTTTCAAAAAATAATACGTGTTAATTTTTCATAATCGTTATAAAAAAGTTAGTTAGAATATACATAACGGATTTTGAATTCACCGACGTATCATCACAGGAGTCGTGCAAGCAACAACGAGCCACACGATTAACCGTTGTGATGCTATGTTAGAATATCCATATTCTACCCAAAATTTTAAAACAATGAGTAGGTAAATTTTTCGTACTTATAAATTAAGTAACCACAATCCTAAACGGATGAGGTAATCTCATCAACACATATATAACCATAATTACCTGAACATAGTATCCACCAGTGAGGAGAAAGAGCATTAGGATCAGGGAAGCATACATGCCAGCTCTCTTGATGCTCAAACTTGCAGCTCCAAATAGCTCACCCACCCCCTTGATCACAAGTCAAAACTAGTCAAGTGTCATATCATGTGGTTTAGTTACTTTTACCTCCAAACAATGTGCTACCCGCTATCGAACACGTAGATCAACTGGTGAAGTAATTCTACTATATATATGCTTGTGCTTACTTGGCTTGTGATGGCTATCAGTAGGGTAGCAAACAGTGTGAGGAAGAAGCAAGGGACAGTCCTCTTGAAGCCAGCCATGAAGTAGACTATGATCATGAAGAATGTTGGGTACAACACATGTGCCACCATATCACAGAGGGTGCTACACACATAGTAAGCACTTAATCTGTACATGTCTGCTTTCCTTTCCTTCACCAAGTACCACTTCTCGAATGGGAACACGTATACCGCCCCGAAAATGGACGATGATGTCCAAAATATGCAGATGTAGAACATCAATCCAACCTGCAATTTTTCGACAGAGTAGCACGAATACATTAGAATTACCATATCCGACCAAAAATAGTGCAATTTTTTACAGGTCTACTAGTTAGTAGTCCCTCAGTACTTGATCTCTGAGTTGAGCCTCGGTTGCTATGTGAGAGTCCCACCAAAGAAGTCCTAATAAGACTGCAATTCCAAGAGCTTGAAGAAGTCTCAGCTTGTCGAAATAGTCCGTACACCTCTCCCTGTAAGTCCTCTTAGAAAGTATCAGGAACTGATCCCACCAGCTCAATGTCCAATCTCTCTTAACCTGAGTCGCCATTCGAAGGTGCTCGGGCGCTTTCGAACCGAGATGGTTCTCCTCCTTCTCGGTCGGCTCCAGCTGAGCTTTGTACTTGACTTGAAGGTACTAATCTCATCATAACACAGAGAAACACATTGGTAAGAGTGGAAAGTTATGTGTCCAATTTATGCAGAGAAGTAGTATAGTAGTTCATACTTTGACCACTGCTTTCTCAGAGTCAACAAGTCCTTGAGAGCATGTAGCTGATAGCTCCTGAGGGACATTGATCCCGTTCACCTCTCCGGTGGCTAGATCAAGCATGAACTCGGCCGGGTTCATCGCCATCTGGGGCACGAACCTTAGCGAAGCGAAGTACTCCATGGATTCTCCGGCCTTCCCATAGTACACAGGGTAGCCTTCAGATATCAGCAGCAGCTTATCAAACATGTGGAAAACCCGGCTTGACGGTTGATGGATCGTCGTGATTATCGTCCTTCCGGCCTATGCTTCACCAAATTTACATATCCAAATGAGCCTGAAGAATCCTTGAAGAACTTGTAAGATGATCATACCTTGGCTAGTCCTTGAAGGACCTGAAGAATCCTATTGGCTGAGGTGGAATCAAGGCCAGAGGTTGGCTCATCAAGCAGCAGCAAGGAAGGTTCCACAAGAACTTCATATCCAATGCTGGTCCTCTTCCTTTCTCCTCCTGATATCCCCTTGACAAACCCTCCTCCGGTCCTCGTCCCGCGACATCTGAGGATTAGATTGATTGTCAATTTGAACACAGAATTCTGATATACTTAAATGGAAGATACCTTTCAAGGCCAAGCTCCTTGATGGTGGACTCAACTCTGGCATATTTCTGCTGCCTGCTCATATGTCCGGGAAGTCTTAGAAATGCAGCAAACACCAATGTCTCTTCTACTGTCAGCTGAGGGAACAACACATCCTCTTGCGTCACGAACCCGATCCTGTCATCGAAATCATTGAGAAGGACGAAACCAACACAATAAAAAGCAATACAGAAACGAAGAAAAACCTTCTCTTGAGCCCGGCATTGTAAGGAATGTCATTGTAGGAAACTCTTCCAGTGACGTTCTCTGTCAGTCTCCCTCCTATTATCTTCAAAAGGGTTGTCTTCCCGCTACCAGACGGACCCATCAGCGCGAGGATCTCGCCAGGGCCGACGCTTCCCGTGATGCCTTTGAGGATTTGCTTGTAGTTGCTCTGCTCCAAGTGAAGCTGAGATGCTAATGCCTTCACAGGGTTGATGGTTAAAGCCTGGCTGTTCCTCACTTTGAACGTCACGTCCTCGAACTTGACGAAGATCGGAAGAAGGCGGCTTTTATCGACATCGAAGCCATGATCCTCGATGTCGATCCCGGTGCAGGGGTTTCTGAGGTACCCTTGGGACAGGAAGTCAATGCTGTGACCAAAACCGTTGCTTCCTGCAATCTGCATTGACCCAATCGTCGGAGGCGACGGAGCTGACACGTCACTGATCTCGTCCTCCCTCGGAGCGTCCATCGATGATCACCAACACGAAGACTTGCCTCAGGACTAACAGCAGCAAGTCATCAACCTTGTGTGCAAGTGAACAAAGTGTAACAAAGACCCCATATATATATATATATATATATATATATATATATATATATATATATATATATATATATCTGTTGATGAAAAGGGTGTTTGGTTTGGTAGGCCACATCCTTTCCATGCTTGAATATATCTACTCTCTTGGACAGAAAGTTGATGTTAGTAAATTTATTAGGTGCAATCTTGTTGCTCTGCATTTTTCCCATACTTGCAACTTTCATTTATAACCTGGAAAAGAATGAAAAAAATAATGCTAGCTCATTTCAAGAGCAAGAATAGGCCCAAACTCAAGCCCAATTAGCAGTCATTCAAAAAGACACTTTGCTATCCTATCTCAAAATAATTTTTTTATAAACTATTGGTACTAGTGACTTGAATTCGCTCAACGCAGTCTTGAGTTAAAATCTTATGAAAATATTTAGCATATATCTATGAGATTAAAGCTCGATATTTGGTTTTTTTTTAATTCACATGTTACTCACATACTTACTGCTTGACTAATCTATTTGAGTCTGATATGAGTTTTAAAGAATGACAAATATCTATTCACAAGTATTTAACAATTTTCAGACTCGAAACTTTTTTATTGAATTAGAACAATTCTATTTTAATTGCTTGTTGGTATGCTAAAGATTTGGTTGCAAGAACAAACTTGGGAACTAACCTTCTTGGATATCAATGTTACTTTGGTTGTTGCTTCAGAAAAAGGTGCAAGAAGCAGATCTTGTGTCAATGGCAATAGTATAGTTGATTATGTGGGAAAATACCCCCACATCAATTGCAAATCTAATACAAAAAACTTTTCAATTTTTTTTATTTACCACTATAAATTCTAAAATCGGCCACCATACTTTTTTCCGTTTCGCAACTGCCTTCTTCAAATTAAACGATGAAACCTAAATTGCGCTTAAATGCTTTGTTGTAAAGTAAATTTTGTTTGGACTGCTATACATTTAAAATTAACAAAAAAAAATTAACAATTTCCATTTGCGACAACAGTTTCCTACTTTTCTTAAATATAAACCCACGAGGGACGCAACATGTTTATAATCGGGACAAATAGACGACCGGTCGGCGACTGGCTCATCATTCTCCCTCGGGATTCCAAAGAGCATACACACTGGTTGACTTTTCCCCATCAGCGAGAGAGAGAGAGAGAGAGTCCTCCTCCTCAGCTCCCTCCAAAACGGCGTCTCCCTCCCAAATGACGCCGTACTGACCATTTCGGACACCCTGGTTGACGAATAGAAGTATATCCCTTCCAAGAAGAGGATATACGTATATATGATGATTTTAACTTTTCTATATTTAGATTTTTTTCGATAAAAATTTGTACATTCTTTACAATATGCGGTATTAAATTAGAAACCCCGATATAAAAAAGAGCACTGGGCGATATCACTACTAAATCCATATTTAATACCCTAATACAACCCTTAAAACATAACCTCACAATAACCCCGATATAATAACTTTTAACTTTACATGTGTTTGGATCAATTGTGACGCTTGCATGGTTGGTGTCCCCATAATTTTGACAACTCAAGACGAGTGCCCAAGCCTGTGTGTGATAGCAATGCCCATCATATTTTAGTGTCTTAAATTATCTTCGAAGGTTTCTTTCAAATTTTATAAATAAAAAAATATTATTAAAAGAGTTATTTTCTAAATCAGTTTAGATGGTGCTCACCGGCAAAAAGGATCGTTAGAAAAATATCTTTACTATTTCATTTGAGTTGGACAAAATCCATCGAGAACAAGTGGTGAAGAGATTGGATCTTGGGATTCATTGTGTCCCCTGTGCAGTAGACGTGATGAGACGGGCCTTCCTCTCTTCTTCAATTGTCCTATCACTTGGCCTATATGGTGTTTCTTTGTAAAGAAAATAGGGGTTCTTTGTTGTGGTGGGGGCAATTTGATTCATTGATTGGCTCAATGAACGGCCTTAGTTAAAGACGGTATGGTTGCGAAAGTGTTGTTCGCAATCTTCGGATCAGTTATATGGAGCATTTAGAATCATAGAAATTAGGTCATTTTTGACGAGTTGATCTACGATCGGAAACTTCTCTTACATTTCATCCTCTGTCAAAACCAAGAGTGGTTGATTTGGGCCAATATTTCCAAGGACATGAATTACCAGGATATGCTAATCTACTTGGAAGCATCTAGAGATTGAAGGTGTTATGTTCTCTGTAGTGGGTGCTGGGAACGTTAATGTGGGTGTGCTTTTTGGCTTGTGTGTGTTGCACCGGTCTCTGGACCACTTTTGTAGGAAGGAGTTGCTCCAGTAAGGTGTACACGTTATGCGCTAGGTGGATTATAGTGTATTTTACACTATAGTGTATTCGTGGTATTTGGTAAAACAGATGTTGAAGACCTTTTAGTTTGTCTTCTAATTTTGTAACCCTTCTAATTTTATTTTATTATATCATTAGGTACCTGACTCACGTCAACTTGTACAAAATTTTCATGTAAATGACATATATACTCTTAGGAAAATAAAAAATTAATAAACTAATAAATTAAGTCTTCTTCTCCGATGAGCATACTAAAAAAAATCACTCGCCTCTGAAAATTCAATCTCCTTTTCCATTCTTCTGTAGTTCTCTTGCACCTCTCATCATCTTGTCTCCTTGTCTTCAACTCTCTTCTTCTATTTTAAGAACTAAATTAAATTAAACACCGAACTTAAATTGAAATGGGAAACGGAGTAGGCAAGTTCACCAAGTGCTTCACGGCCGCCAGATACAACCCCTTTGCTTGGACCAACGACCGGTCGTCCACTTTCGAGAGCTCCACCTCCTTCTCCTCCGCCCCGTTGGACCGCGGCTTCATGTAGGGCCATATTGGGTTGCTGCTTGTCGGAGTGGGTTCGCCGGAGGAAGCCGAAGGGTGGAGATGCGGTTGGGAGACGAAGGAGTCGGAATTAGGAGCTCGCCGGAGGAAGGTGGAACCCAAACGCCGGAAGAGGAAGGTGGAGCTCGCCGCAAACTACAGAGTCCGTAATGTCTATTTTACTAAATACTAAAATTCTGAGAATAATTTTCTCTAAAACTTTAGTGAAAATTCTACTTGCATAAACATGCGCTTTTCAGAAAAGCCTAAAGATTATCTCAAAAAAAAAGCCAGAAAGAAATGTTTGTTGGCTCATTTTCAACCCAATATTTGTAAATGGAATTTTCAGATTCCCACTATTAAAAACTAATGCTCACTTTTCCAAAAGAACTAAAAGATGCCCACTTTAGACTTACGTGGGAGCTAGTCAATGGCATGGACCAAAGTGTTTTATGATTCGATCCAAATGGAACTAAATGGGAACACGCGCAAACTGTGAGGCGTCTTTTGAAACATGCCACCTGTCTTTGATCTAGTACCTCCATTTTTTTATTTTTTGAGGTCAAACTAGCCATTGAAAATGACCCATTAACAAGAATAGTATTAGATTGAAGATTCTATTTGAAAAGGTTTGTTTTTCCTGTCCGTTCAAAATGAACAAATTTCCGTTTGATTTGATTTGATTAGGTTTTGACATGTGTAGCCAATTTCGTTACATGTGTCTAACTTGGCATATGCATGGTATATATTTCTAGTAACTTTACGGTAGTCTTTTTATATTAAATATCAATGTTTAGCTAATTTTGATTTCTTTTAATAGAACTTAGAAGAAAGAAAGTGAAGTTCGTTGTAGAAAAATTATTCAGTAAAATTATAATCATTGAATATATCAAATCGTATTTGTGAAGAACTATAATTCACCCTAACTAACAAGTCCATAGGTCACATCAATTTGTCAGCTAATATTTAGAAGTTATGAGAGAAAATAAATTTTAGTGAAATTTGTTATAAAATTATCACTTAATAAGATTTTAACAATCGAATATATCAATTTGTTCAAAATTTCCCACATATGTCACCCTACATTACAAGCCAATGGGTTACATCAATTTGCCGGGTACGACCGTATCTCTCGGGCATCCTCCAGACTATTCTTTTTAAAAGTCCGACAAAGAATTCCAAATTTCCAATTCCCATTTTCGAGGGGTTTCCCAACAAGCTATATGTGAACTGTCAAGAGCCAAGCGTCTCCGTTGCTTTAGTTTGTGTTTTATTTTGATGGATTTTTTTAAAAAGAAAAGAAAAACTAACTTATGCATCACCATTTCATCCCAAAACAAAAAAAATGGTAGTACATGCATTGAACAAATTGGTATTTACTAATAACTACTATGGGTGGAAATTGAAGATTGGGATTTTGGGATTATCCAAAAAAAAGGATTAGATCGAGATGTGACTTTTTTATGATCTCAGAATCTCTAAATAATTAGGTACTATAAATTCAGGATTGGTAACTTTTTTTTTGGAATTTCGACCGAAATTAACCATTTCAGATTTCAAGTATCCCTGAACTTTTAGTTCATTATTGATAATTAGAATTTAATTTCGGAATTCTCGATCCGGTCATGAGAAATTATGAAATAATTCTAGGATTAAGGTTGATTATGGATGAAGATTATAGATTGAGGTAGATATTATTTTAATGGACGAATCAATTTTGATCCAGCTGATAACTAGACATTATTGTTCAAACTTCAAAATATATTGGCATATTATTAATTATAATATGTACAACTTATTAAGTATGCAAATTTTTTTTACGATGTTGCGAATTGTGATTCCCGACCTCTTTACTATCCTACCACGATAAAAATCGGTGAAAAAATTGATGTTAAGAAAAGAGTGCCACAGTAGAGAAAATACCTACCAGGACGTTAATTCTATATTGTTATGTTCTGTTGGAATCTCTATATTTAACCCAAAACTTTAAGGCAATGAGTTGGTAGATTTTTCACGCTTATGAACTTTCTCCCCACTCGTATTTTAACCGATGTGGGATTCTCAACACGCTCTCTCAAACGAGACCCACCTCAGGTCGAAGATTGCACTGGTTTTGACTTCACCAATGTGCGGCACGGGCTTTGACTTCACTAACGTGTGAGAAATGGGGGTCGTGCAAGTTCAACAATGGGCACAAGATCAACCCGCTCTGATATCATGTTAAAATCTCCATATCTAACCCAAAATCTTAAGGCAATGGGTTGGTAGATTTTTCACACTTATAAACTTGCCCCCACTCGTGAAAAAATATGAAAAATTAAGTAAAAGCAACTAAAAACATGAAAAAGCAAGTAAAAATATGAAAAAGTAATAGGCACGGGATCAACCCACTCTGATACCATGTTAGAATCTCTATATCCAACCAAAAACCTTAAGACAATGGGTTGGTAGATTTTCCACACTTATAAACTTGCCCCCCACTCGTGTTTTAACCGATGTGGGATTCTCAGCACGCCCCCCTCAAACGAGACCCACCTCGGGTCAAATATTGCACTGGCTTTGACTTCACCAAAGTGCAGCAAGGACTTTGACTTCACCAACGTGCGAGAAATGGGGGTCGTGCGAGTTCAACAATGGGCACGTGATCAACCCGCTCTGATACTATGTTAGAATCTTCATATCCAACCCAAAACCTTAAGGCAATGGGTTTACACTTATAAATTTGTCCCTCATTCGTATTTTAATCGATGTAGGATTCTCAACATGTCCCGAATCTAATTACATAATCCCCCATTCTTCGCATATTACGGATATTCACCGGATATAATAAGAAAGTTTGATGGATGAAAACTTCTAAATTTCAATGCGTTTACATGTAACAACCACGGATGAAGTGTCAGCATTGGACGAATCTAATCTAAAAGTAAAAGCTAACTTTAATCATCAAAAATCTCAGAACACTTTGGGTTAAAAATTGGTACGAAAAATTAGTGGAGAATAATTTTACCGAGGTTTAGAGTCGAAACTGACAAAGTATAATTTTTGTTTTAAAAATTTAACGAAAAAAGCTAGAAACAAATCTTAGAAAACTTTGTTCAGTCAAACTAAAAAAATCTTCCATTTTTTAAAAGATTCAGAGGAGTTGGGAGGTTGGATGTGAATAAAAAGAAACTGGATCTATTTTTTTGTCAATCACTCGTATATATTTAGAATCGAATAGTCATTGAGTGATGCTCTTGTTGATTTTTTTTACATTTTAAAGTCTTAAACTAAAATTACTCAGCCGACCAATTTTTATAGGTAATCGGTAATCGAAGGATCTAGTTTATCACCATCAATCTGCCAAATTAACTGCAGGATCCCGTGTAATAACCATTCTACATTACTATCAATCCCTATAATTTAGCAATATCTGCTCTAATTAATATGTTAGATTTCGAGACCAAGTAAATAGATCGTCAAGTTTCCACACACAAAAAAAGATCGTCAAGAGTCTCAAACAATTGTTAAACTTAAACTCGGTTAACAAATGGACTAGATGCCAACCATTCTCTTTGGACTTTTGTGAGTCGTGACGTTATAACCACCACCTAAGGCCGTTGGGTCAGAGTCGGGAAATTTTTTTAGTATTTACTAAATTTGATTTGTTCTTTATGATAGTATTACATATTGGGTTATTTGATTTTATAATGGGATTAGTTTTTTGGTTTATACTAGGATATCCGGCCTATTAGACTAATTAATCCAAGTTCGAACCGTACTTTAAAAATTGACAAAGTTATCATAACAAATATTTAACATTGTCAAATTTTCAATGATTCAAATTCGAAAATGGCTAGTTTTAGAATTCTCATACATGCAGGGAGCTAACAACTTTAGATTAACCAATTTTTTCTGCTTAACTATGTAGCAATGTTAAATTTTGTATTAAGAATTTTGATACTCTTTGTATTGTTGTTGGTAGAACTCGAATTTAGATTTATCAACCATTACAATTTTGAGGAAAAATAATATTATAACCATACTACTTAGATATTTTTTTTTGAGAAGTACTACTTAGAAGTTATAACTTAGAAGCTTCATTTAAAAGTTAAAAACATTTAATACCTAATAGGAAACTTTTCGAAATTTATATTCCTTGGATGAAATAAAGCTCAAAATTTTAGGCACCTTCCACATTTACTTTTCTCATTTATTTTTCTCTGCAAGGATCTTACATACGACCATAAATAGCAAGAGAGAGAGACAAATAATACACAGAATCTCTGGTTGTGGTGCCTCTTTGAAGCTTTGAGCTTTAAAAAAAATTCACATTATAAAAAAATATATATAGAAAGACAAAGGAAAACAAGAGATGGGCAGTTCAAGCCAGGAAGCAATCAAGCAGATGCAGTCTCTAATGGCTAAAGGTAGCAACTTTATCGTTTAAGGTTGCAAGTTTATGATCTGTTTCACTCTTGTCTGAACTAAAGTCATGTTCTTTGGTTTGGATTCTGACAGTGGAAGAGCCAATGAAGAAAACATTCCAGGTTTGTTTCTTTTTTTTTATTTGGCCGTTGATTTGGTGATCTGGGTTGCTTGTTGGTGGTTGGAGTAGATGAGATAAGCTGGGGGCTAGTAGATCATGGAGTTAATTTTTCTGTTTTCTCAAGTTTGTGGAAAATTACTGATTTTGGCAAATGGGGTCAATCAAGCTGGAGCCTTTTGTATCTGGGTTTTTTATTTTGGTTGGTTGGACTTGATCTAGCTTCACAAAATTTCATAGATTTAAGTAGATTTTGGTGGGGTTTACCAAAATTGCTAAAATTAGTTACTTGACTTGTGGAAGTTTAAGGAAATGGTCAGATGCTCAATTAGCTCCACAATTATATGGTTCTTATGATACTCAGATGCGCTTCCTTGATTCTATTCTTCAAGTTTGAAGTGCATTGGATTGGAGAAGTGAAAACTCTTCACGGTTTTTGGTATATTCGTCGGGGTCGTGCATCTGCTGGCTTCACACTGTTGCATAGCGTTTTGGTGTAGGTGTAGCTTGCCAAAATTCCTAAAATAAGTTGTGTTGTTCTACAATGAATAGATGACCCAAAGTTATCCTGCAGCTAAAATGTGCTTCCTTTCGGTAGCTCATGGCAGATGTCTGATTTTGATGATACAAATTGCTTATTTCAAAATGTGCTTCCACGATACTCATACGAGATTCTATTTGTTCAAGTTGCCAGTAAAATAGGAATCTGAACTAGAACTGAAAACTCTCTCTTCATGGTTTCTAGAATGTGCATCAGGGTTGTCCTTCTCAAACCTTTATTCGGTTTCTGAAAGCAAGAGATTGTAATGTCAACAAGGCTCACAAGATGGTCAGTTCATCAATCTTTTGAATACCGTTTTATTTCTGTTTACGGAACTTATATGCGGCTTGTTTTTTGTACTCTTTCTCTATTGGACAGCTGCTTGAGTGTTTGCAATGGAGGATACAAAATGAGATAGATGACATACTAGCGGTTAGTATCATCACTTGATTTTCTCTGTTTGATTCCCTTGTGAAGTTAACCAAAAGAAACAAGAAATGGTGTTCAAGTATTGATGAAAATTTACTCTATTTCTTGGCCTTCTGTGATCAGAAACCAGTTGTACCCACAGATTTGTATAGAGCAGTTCGGGATACCCAGCTTATGGGAATATCGGGTTACTCCAGAGAGGTTTGAGCTTCCATCATCTACTTTTAGTCTAATTTATAACCTAAATTTTGTGCATATGCCATACGTGGCACTCTACAAACTAAGAGGGAGCTGATGGCTTGAAATTCATTGTGGTGCTGCAAGTTGGATGTACTAGTTGACATAGAGTCGAATCTTCAGTGTGCTTTTTATGCTCTTATTATTGACTTCTTTTGTTAAAACTATCCAAATTAGCATTTCATGTCTAATTGTTGTTTTTCTTCTAAATCCTTCAGGGTCTTCCAGTAGTTGCAATTGGCGTTGGGCTCAGTACATATGATAAAGCATCTGTAAGGGTTTTGAAGGCTTCCCTATATTGCCTATACTTAAGTTTGACATCGAAAGAGGCCAAGCAGCGGGGGTAATTTACATTTTGAAAAAAAAAGTAATACGTGGATAAATGGGACTTTGTTGGTTAAAGATTTCTTATGGAAGTTTCAAGCATATAGTTTTTGTTTCTACCAGCATTAAGTAAGAGTATTAAATAGACCCTCGCTCTAGTGCAACCATTCATTTGATTTGCACAAGTTGCCTATTTGGATACATTTAAGTGAACTATTCTTTTGATTTTTTTAGGCACATTACTATGTTCAGTCACATATTCAAATGAACGAATATAGAGATCGGATCATCTTGGTGAGTATGAATTTTGCTGACCTTAGATGCTGGTAGTTTGTTGCATTCATGACTGACTTGTCACTTCTATTTGTAGCCTAGGGCATCCAAGAAGTATGGGCGCCATATCAGTACATGCATCAAGGTTCTAGATATGACTGGCCTAAAGATTTCAGCATTGAATCACATGAAGGTATGTTGCCGTTGCATAATGTTTCTTATCGTTGTTATGTCTTCGCTTGTTTGGAAGTATATGTTAGTTATGTCATAACACTTTCCAATGCACCTATATTTCTGCCAACATAAGAAATCGATTGGAATTCTTTGAAAGTCGAATGTTGATCACTTCTCTATGTAGTTGCAATTAGCTTCAAGGTTCTCATTTGTTTTCTGATTCAACAGATTAAAAGCCAATTTCTTTTTCTTTACTGGATCATTATCATTTCTCAACTTCACAGTTGATGTTCTATTGCAGCTCTTAACTGCAATTTCCACAATTGACGATTTAAACTATCCAGAAAAGACTGAAACATACTACATCGTCAATGCTCCGTACATATTTTCGGCATGTTGGAAGGTTAAAATGATTCTCGTATCTTAATTTTACATGCGCTTTTCCTATACGGCTTAGTCTAACTGCTCTTGCAGGTTGTGAAACCTCTTCTACAAGAAAGGACAAGGAGGAAAATCCAAGTGCTGTCTGGTTGTGGAAGAGATGAGTTGTTAAAAGTAATTACTACTCGACTGAGCTCTCATCTATTCGAATACATTAATTGCTGTCTGAAGTCCTTAACCTCAGATTGATAGTAGCACCTTGTCATTGCAGATCATGGATTATTCTTCCCTTCCTCATTTTTGTACAAAAGAAGGATCTGGTTCTTCGAAACATAAGCAGAATGGAAAAGTAGAGAATTGTTTCTCCTTGGACCATCCATTCCATCAAGAGTTGTATAACTACGTCAAACAGCAAGCTGAGCTTTCCAAATCTGTTGGTCCAATCAGAGAGGGATCTGTACATGTAGCCTACCCCGAGCCAGACCAAAAGGATGCTACGATTGCCAACACGATAGAAACCGAGTTGCACCGGCTTGGGGATCTGAATGGATTGTCCAAGTCATTAAGTGGCGTCAGATTCTAATTTTGGCTAAAATATACCAGCATAACAGCTAATAGCTTGCTCATATATTGCTGTTGATTGCTCAACCTGACTCTTGATCGCTGATCTATCCAAAAACGCGGCGATCACGCAACTTCTTGTGCTCGTTCGCCCGCCGCACTAATGCAGTTATGTTGACATGTAACAAATCTCTAGTCATAAATTCCACAGAGTCTAAGATGTATCAAGATACTAATATTCGCCTTGTACAATTGTGGGGCATTCTTCATTTTAACAAATGCATTAACATATTCATGTTGTCTACTACCTTGTACTAATTCTTTTTGCCTCGAATGAGCATGAGCACAAGGATCACAATTTATAGGATGAATGTTCAGGCAACACAACTAAAAGAAGAGATATTTGTATATGCACGCTTGCTCGGTCGACTATTTCGAGTTCAAGTTGAGTCAGATTACTAGGAGCAACAAAGTTTTCACTACCGAAAGGTCCCAACTTTTATACATGCACAACTCACAACAGAATACAAGCTCTCGATGTTAAAAACAATAATCGGGAGAACAAGAACCTAATGTAAGGTACACATTTACAGACATTACAGCACAAACGCCAGTTCATAGTCCTACCCCAACTGTCTGTAACGATTATAAGCAACAGCAACTGACACTGCCGCACAGACAACGGCGAGAGCTGCGTATGTGTCTTCACGCTCCCAATAGTCGAACCAAGTTGGCATAGCACAGATCTTATGGACGGACGATCCTTTGCCACTGTTTAGCCGAGAAACCAGCTTGTTGTAGTTTTTTCTCTTCTCCGGTGTCCCCTTCACATCCGATTCTTTAGCATCTGGATTATGCTTCTCCGCCGAGGCTTTTTTTTGGCAGCAAGATGAGTCTCCATTTTGTTGGCAACACTGCATCACATCGGCTTGGGAACCATCGACTACATCTGTCGGACTTTCTGTTGATTCCTTATTGCTTCTTTCAGAATCAGCCTTTCCATTTCGCTGGAGCCTTAGCTCTTGAGCGTTTATCTGTTCCTCTTCTGATAAAGCCATCTGGCCCCTAATAAAGAATCAAATTCGTTTCACTTATTTGTAACTCAGCATATATCATTTGGCTCTCTCCATGTAGAATGGACGTCAAATGCAAATTATAAGGAACTTATACAGTAACTAGTGATTCCAAGTACTTCAGATCATGGATTATCAACTAAGCTACGGATAAAGGAGGTATTCAGCCGCCATGAGCATAAACTAACCTCTTACTGCAACAAACTGGATTGCACAAAATTTAAAGAGACACGTAAAATGATCATGAATAAGCTAATTGATGGACAAAATAAGAGCAATACCTCCACAGCAATTCTACAATCTCTCCCTTTAAAATATGTTGTTCAAGTAATGTCGGCACATCATCGGGCGTAACATATCCATACCTGTCAGGGATGTCAGGAAAAATGTAAAATTTGTCTGTTATGTAAGCATCTTGTAGGGAGAAAATACAACATATCAACGCGTGCAAGAAAGTAAAGTCGGTAACTCTGGCTTACCAATGTCCAGTGACAACTCCACTTATACTTGAACCAAATATGATCACATTTCCAGCAAACTTGTGGCCCCCAATGTGCGAGCATGGGCTAACAGACACTGCCCCTTGAAGACAGCGCGATTCAATCTCCTCTTTGAATCGACTAATCAGAGCAGGTCCACAAACACCAGATCGTCGATCTCTAGACCCATGAGAACACACGAAAACATAAGAACCTTGTAGTTTGTCTGGAGTTCCAGGCAGCCACTCTCCATCTTTCACAAGCACTTCCTCAGCAAAAGTGTCAACATCAAAGTGTGTCAATCTCCTGCATTGACCCCAGAACAATCAGAATATGTAAAGGTAAAAGAAAATTGAAGATTTGCAATTGAAAGACCCCACTATGCCAACAATCACCTGTATCTGATCATGTCTGGAAAGATCAATACATCTCCATTTGAGGTTTCCGTTCCATCATGCCCTTCGCATACTGTTAAGCAAACCTACAGAACAACAAAAATGAGCCGGAAGAAATAGCCGGAAATCTCAAAATAACAAGAACATCTACGAATTACATCTAAATTCAACGGACTAAAGCAACTCATCCAGGTCGCTGCAACCACACCCAATACAGACATAAACCTCACATTAATCCCACCGGACAGAAAAGAAACCAGCTTCACATTGCCCTAAACAAACCACAAGCCACATTCAACTCTTTCTGGCTAAAACCGAAAAGAAACCAAACAAACCAACCCTGCTTGGATTAACCAAACCAACCCAGATGAGAATAAAGCTCAAATCACACATCTTCTGGTTCAGAAAGCCACCGAAGAAGCAAATAAACAAAAACAAAAGATCTAATCTAAAACAAACATAAACCAAGACACCTCAATCCAGCTTCACATTGCACCAAATAAACAAAACCCTCTTGGATTAGCCCAAAACAAAACCAACCCGGATGAGAAACAACCCGAAAAGAACACATCTTTCACTTCAAAACCCCCAAAACAACCCGAAAGATTGAGACTTTACTCACCTCCTTCTTCATGTCAGCCTTCCTAGCCAAGACAGCAGCCGACAGCAACCTCGGCAACCGATCGAACTCGGCGGCCTCCACCCTCGGAGGCCAAACGGAAGGGTTCTTATAGCACAAGAACACGTGCCTCTCGTAGTACGGCACGCTCCCGCACAGCTTCTCGTTCCTGAACTCCGCCCTAGAGAATCCGAACTCCGCCTCGTTTCCGCCGCCGCTGAACTCGCCCAGGAACCCGCCGGCGTCGGTCTGGAAGCTGCTGGGGGCGCTCAACGCGGGCCCCACCGACCCGCCGCCGAGGTGGAGCGAGTGGTCGGCCGGGGAAGAGGCGGAGGAGCAGCAGGCGGAGGAGGGAGCCCGCGGTAGGGAGAGTGGGCCCCCCACCGCTTCCTCCTTGCTGGTACCCATTTTAAAGCTCTTCTCTTTTATGGGTAAAGATTGGATCTTTGGGGTTAAAGTTGGTGTCTTTGGACATGGGAGAGGAACTAAAGGAAAAGGGTTTTAGGGCAAGTGAGAGAGTCACTTCTCTATCATATTTATTTAATTAAAACCCTGTCATATTTGTTGTATACGAATAAATTGAATTAGAAAATACAGAAAAGTTTATTTCTAAATTTGAATTTGAAATTTATAATTAAATTACAATATTTTTTATTGATTGATTGAACTACACACTAATATTATCTCAAATAATCTATAACTCCCAATAAATAGTACAGATCATTCCAAAAGTTTGGAGATTAAAAAAAAAGGACAAAAACAACCTGCTTACTACGTGCTTCCACTAGAATATAGAAATTATATTGGTTATATAAAAATAGAAGTTATATTCACCTCGTGTTTCCATGTGGGGATTTTTATTTTTTAATTGGATATTCTTTTCCATAGATAGATACCATTCCATTTCCTTCTCACTTTGTTAAGTGTATCATCAGCCCCACATAGACAACGATATGATTAGTAAGTAATAAGAAATTTTAGGCTCGAATTTGAATTAATAAGTTTAATTGTTTTAAGAGAAAAATTAAATAAAATTTTGACCAGATTACGTCACTCATGGAGGAGTGACCAACTACTACCACCTAACATACGAGTTTTCCGACCTTAGTGGAAGCATTTCCACTTCACTTACTTGGGTTTCTTACATGACATCGGAACCTTGACCCGCTTACGTTCTCTTGCGAGTTGCAGGTCAGGATAGAGAGAAAAAAAGCCCACCTAGTGATTCATGCATGACACGTTATTGGATCTATGGCCTATTGGCTAGCAGTTTATAAGATTTTTGAATGTTAAATCTGGTCCAACAAATATTCATTTTATCTTATTATATGATCCCCTTGGGCTTGAACCAGACCAAGGTTAGCAAATTGGCCAAGACACTTGCTGTTACTAGCCACGGTCCGGTAATCAACTGCAAAAATTCAGGGGGTCGATTAATCCGGATTTTCGATTCAAAATCCACAACCACGATCACAATTGGCGATATGTATTGGTGGCCAGAGAAGGACCACAAGCTCATCTGAAGCTCATATCCAACCGGTTGCAGATATTCCAACAATAATCTAGTATCGTCTCCTATGTACAAAAAAAAAACCATACTTCCTTTCAGTTTACTGATATATGCTTTGCTTGCTGCATAAGATTTTTCCTCTTCAAACTACAGGAAGATAACAAGGCATCTATTTTCCTACGTTCAGATGTACACACAAGCAACTCATACGACATGCACTTCACATATTTCTCTCCCTCGATCGAGCGCGAAAGCGTAAGAGGTTTGGTAAGAACACGATGTCAAACGGGGTTCTCACCAGGTAGGTAAGAAGGAGATCCACCTTCGACTTGATTCTTTTTCCTGTGGAAGATACCGCTAAGATTAGGCAGAAGTTGCTTCTTTTGGACAGATGTCTTCGCCTTCTCCAACTTCCGAACCTCGAAGATTTTCTGTGGGGCTGGATTCTGATTTAGAATCTTGTGATTGAGAGGAGATGGTTCTGATGACACCTCTGTCTCTGCCAGAATGCGAGAAGCAGTTTCGGCTGCCTTTTTCTGCTCCCGTTCATGCCACCTTCGGAGTTCGCCCTCAACTGCATTCTTGGCTGCTTCAGCCATCTCTGCTCTCTTCAGAACTTCTGATGTTGCGATCTTCAAATCCTCAACCTCTTTCTGCATCGCCTCTAGCCTCTTTACAGCTTCATTCTCACTAGCCTTAACTGCTTCAACCTGAGCCAAGGCAGCTGCCACTTTCATTTCCGCCACGGAATCTGATTCCTCTAGTTTACGACTCAGAGCATCAAACTCATCCCTTGATATCCTTATGTTGGCTCCAGACTCGGAAGTTGAGGTACGTACAGCATTAGTTCTTTCAGATAATATCTTGATCTGATCAAGAGCACTAGCCTCTGCCAACTTTGCTTCTTCGGCTTCTTCCAAAGCAACCTTTAGTTTCTTCTCGGCTTCCTCAAGGGCAATTCTGGTGGCTTCGGCTTCCTTGTTCAACTCTTCTGCGTTCCTCTTTGTCTCCTCGGCCTCTCGACGGGAATTTTCTGCTTCCAATGAAAGCTGGTGGAGAGTCGAGATCATTTCTTCAGATGCGCCCCGTGCTACAGATTCCTCAGCAACTGCTGCTTCAAGCTCAGATTTCACTTTACAGAGTTTCACGTGCAGATTTCCTGCTAGGGATTCAGTCTCTGCCTCCTCCTCTCTCAGATCAGAATGCTCTTGTTTCACTTTCTCCAGCTGTATCTTAAGAGATTCGACCAAGTTCCGCAAAGCGGTTTCTTCTTCAGCCACTTTCTGCAATGACTCCCTAGCACCATCTAGCTCGGAGGTAACAGTTTTGACCGAATCCAGGTCTGATGCCTTACCACTTTCCAACCGCTGTTGCAGAGAGCCAATCTCACTCATAGTTTCTGAAAGTTGCACCTCAAGATTATGTGCAAGGTCTGGATCAAAATCATCCTTCAATTCTTGCAATTTCTTGGCTGACGCTTCCAGGGTAGCTCTGTACGACTGCCTCTGAACATTCTTCTCAGAAAATATCCTTGCTTGGTCCTGTTGTGCTTCAAGAGATGCAAGCTTCACTTGCCCAATTGTTTCTTGTAATGCTGAGATTTCCTTAGAAAGCTCGCTGACTCTTTCCACGTTCAATTTGGCAGTATGCTCAGCTTCTGCTACTTGGATCAAGGCAGCAAGTTTTGCGTCTAAGGATGTATCACGTCCCTGTCTAACTTTTCTTAGTTCTTGCTTAGCAGAATCAAGTTTGGAAAAAGTAGTTGTATACTGTTCTCTTGCAGATTCCAAGTCCTGCGACTTTGAAGCATCTAATTCAGAAGCATTGCCATTTTTTGCTTCCTCTATATTCTTGGCTTGAACGTTTGCTGATTCAGTGGCTCTAGTAGCAAAATCCTTTGATTCCGTGACCGTGTTGAGTTTCTGCGTCAGATCATTAACTGTTCTTTTGGCCTTCTCAAGTTCTACTAGTGCTTGAACTTTCGTCGTCTCAGCATTCTTCAATTTGTCTTTTAGCTTGTCCAGCTCTTTCTGAGCCAAATGAAGTTCGGTCTCCTTGGCCAACACTCTCTGCAGTTAAACAGAAATAAATCAACCAGAATAGAGCAATCAATTGATGTCCACAATCTTCACTGCCAATAGAAGAAGTATTCGCTTTAAATGGAAAAAAAAGAATTATCAGTGCCTTTGGTGTTTTCTCCCGAACTCGGTTCATCACATCCATATTCCCATGCCAAATTAGGAAATGGCTAGATGCTATAGCTTCCCACACAAGTAACTAATAACTTACACCGGACAATTGCCAATTAATCATACATTAGGCTGTCTTCAGGTAACATGCTAATCCAAGCAGCCGGAATACGAAGAGTGTTTAGCATACAAACAATACATCCATCATGTGGTGCATTAACATTTTCTCTACTTCTATAATGGCAAAGCAATGAACATTGTTCATGACTCGTGTTCCCTGAGTGTTGTCACAACCGCAGGCGCAGAGCAGATGAAATTGGAACGATCTTAACTCTGAAACTTAAATGAATGAAACACCATAGCGAATCGAGAATACCTCTGCAGACTGAGGCCTTGCCTTCCTAATTGCTGGCTTTTCCCCTGATAACGCCCCTTCCCCAAAAAGGGTGACTGCATCTTTGACAGACTGAAATGGAGCGCTGGTATCTATCTCTCCCACCTCCGCCACTTTAGGAGAGTCCATACTACTCCTTCGTTCCTTCTCAACCATAATTATCCCTCTCTGGTTCTAAATCGCTTCCCCAAAGACCCACCTGTGTAACAGGAGAGAACAAGATTTAAACCAAACCAAAACTTCAAGAATTCACCCAAAAAAGAAGCCTATCAAAAGCAAACTGTTACAAGATAACAACAGCTGACCAAGCTGTCTCATTCCACTCATTATCCATACAGTTCTCTTCGTAAAATGCAACTTTATCCAAACGAACAAAGAAACTGTATCGAAAACGAAACTTTTGATCCTGATTCATCAAAAAAATCTAAGGACAAATGTTCGAGCTACGAAATTCCACCCGCCTTCGTTTATCTATTCAATGCAAATGCATCTCAGTTCACAGAATAACACAATGATGACACTTGAATAGAACTTCCCCCGAATTCGCTCCATAACCTTCCAGCATGAGGTTTATAACCAACGACCCTTCAGAGGAGAACCATACCCGAAAAAGGAAGCCAACCCGAAAGGAGGGACCTTTGGCATAAGCAGAACAAAACCCCACAAAGGAAACTCCTTCAAAAGATTCACCACAGACCTAACCACTGATATCCAACTACAAACCAGTTGGAAGATGCATCAGACCAACAAAAGTCCAAAAAGATACAAACTTTAGCGCCCAAAAAGCTGTAATCATAAAAATAAATTAAACCCAGAAGCAAAAAAAAGAGAGAGAAATAACCAATAATACCTCAAATTGCAAGCTGTGCTCTTCACACAATAAGCCCACCAGAAAGGTCAAAGCTTCAGCAACCTTTAAGACCACCTTTTTCACTCGCAAGCCCAAAGATGGAAACTTTATGAATCTTCTCTTCTTGTTCTTCTTGATCTTACACAAATTCCAGAAATTCAAAGATACCCTTTTAGTGTTTCGACATGAACAACAAAACCCACATGGAAAGTTGCAAACTTTAGGCCAAGAATCTACGTAATGGAGGAATAATCGCCGCTGACGCAACTTTTTCTTAAGCCCAAAAAAAGGGAAAATGGAGAAGGAAGCTTTCTCCCTGGATTGTCTTTTGGGGAATGTAATTCTAGAGAGAGAGAGAGAGTTTGGAAATTCGAAAGTTGATTGAAGAGACAAGCGAGAATCAAAAATCTAGAGAGAGAGAGGGCAGCAGTTGTTGTGGGCATGGAGGGGTAGTTTTGGGTTTTCACCTCAGGAATCAAAGGGCAATTAAGGGAAGTAGTTAACCAGGTGGGCCATTGGGAGCAGACAAGAAGCCGAAGGGATCAAGGAAGAGTTAGAGAAGACAGAAGAGGAAATATAAAAGTGTGGCTTTTCTTTTATTTTTCTCTCTTTTTGGCAATATTATTATTAGAATTCAGTCTAAATTTTTTTGACCTTCAGCTGATGGTTGCTTTTTTTGGCAATGTGGGACTTTAATTTTCTATTTATTTTTTGCTAAGACTTTTTTCATATTGACATTTTATTGAATAACTAATTTAGATACAAAAATTTTACAATAGTTCAATTATTTAAACGGTCATGTTAGATTGTGAGGAGATCTTTTTTTACTATAGATGGAATCTAGATTTTGGATGCAAATTTAAAATTTATTTTTTATGTACATGATAATAGATGTCTTGCCTGTCCATTTCCCCATATTCTGATGTAATATATTTCATCATGAAATCCAAGACACACTAGTAAAATAATAATTGAGAAAACCAATGGATAATGGTCGGTAAGATTCTCTGGCTGACCAATCATTTCCGTGCAAAGTGAGTCATGATATCTCATGAATTTATTTTTTTTACCAACAAGACCTGCATCAACGAAGTTGTTTTAAATCAATGGGTAAGTTTGATTTCTTTGAACATTATAATGAATATTCATATATATATATATATATAGAATTTTGTTACTGTTAAAAAATTATATTAACTCAAATTTGAATTAGTCAATTCAAAAAATATTTGGATATAATTATATTAGAAAACAATGAAATTTTTAAAGTGATATTTTATTCCCTTGAAAATACTAGAAATGGAAGAAGCAAATATCTCTAGACTCTAGCAATTACTAGTGGATTAATTGGGGTTACTATATTGATGTTGCCCATCCTATATATTAGATATTTGTTAATGGATTACTTATCAATCTATGTTTGAGTAAGATATGAATTTGAAAGTTTACAAAACTCCAACTGAATACATATTTGTTAAAATTGTTCGGCGGTTCATTAAGTTTGTGTTTGTTTATATATAGCATGGTGTGGCAAATTTGAGGTGGATAAATTTTTTGAATGGTTAAGAGTTATAGGTTTATTTGTATCCGTCATAAAATGATTTTAATTGATCTCCTGAAATGTCTATTATGCCCTCATAAAAGAATGGAAGTGGCAAAGTAGACAAAAAGAGAGGCCTATTAATGGGTAGGTTTGGTTTTTTTTTTGTTTAGTAGGTTTGGTTTGTTGATCATCAAAGGATAATGTTGAAAAGAAATAGGCAAAGTCCCAATTAGGGAACTGGTCATGCAAAAACACGTACGAGACATATGAAGATATATGAAAGTGACAGTTCAACTTCGTATAAAATTTTGAAATTTAGCTCAACTAATTTAAATTAAATTCGACCGAAAAAACATCACCACAGCCCAAAGACTGAACATTACCAATTTATGACAATGATGTAAAATAGAGTTCCAATGAATGGCACTCACGGACTCGAATGGTTGCCCACTTGATTTTGCTCTTTTCTTGTCTATCACGTGTCGCCACTCACCATTGAATGATTAAATTATTTGGGGTGTTAAAAATGTGGTAATTCCAACTTAACTAAATTCGATCTCTTGACAATAATATTAGAATATTGTAGACAAAGCTATGCTACTATTTGAAATTTTGTATAGTTCAAATCTGAATTGCTATGTTTGGTAGATGTCTCTTAAAGCATGTTAAGTGGTATTGTGTCCCACATGTGGATTCTCTCACTTTCATTTCATGGGTATTGTTGAAATGACATTTAGCTTAACGGCATAAAGGCGTGAAATGATTTGACGGATGTCGAGGGTTCGCACTCTTGCAAGATTTAACTATGCGTAAATTTTATCTTTTAATTTTTTTACCCGTATTGGGCTGAGACCCATCTTGCTTCCAATGGGCTTGGATTATTACACTAGGCTATGGCCCAATAGAAATATTTATACGGTGGTTTCTTCTATTGCCTATAAACCGAGGGGTCCATGGTCCTCAAAGTTTTACAATGGGCTCTAAATCGATAGGCTCTAAAACTATAGCGAAGGGCTCTGGCCCAGAAACATTGGAAGAACAGTGGTAGGATGCCAAGCCCCGTCATTGTTAAATCTATTGGATTAGCTCCTTTGGCTTATCTTAATTCATGTTAAGGTAACGGACACATGAATGTTTAAACATTCGTAACAAATATGATTCAATAAAAAATTTATATTCATGGGTCGAGACGATTATCACGAGATACATGCATAGGACTAGGCCTACGCCCAAAAGCAAAACTAAGCCATCAAACTCCTCCCATCGATTTCCTATTTCTAGAGGACACATCAAAATTAGGTCAACAATTAGAAAATATTTATAACTTAATTAGTAATTTGAGACAATTCTTAACCGTTTCTATTGGAAATTTGACCATGGAGCGAAAGTGGTAAGTAAAATTTACCACAGTAATTAATAATTATCATTGTCAAAAGTAAATTGTAGAAATAAATCACCAAGAGGGAACATCAAAATTTATGTAGAAACCTTATAATTATTAGAGGGAAAAATCACAGAATGAGTTCCGAAAATATTCACTAATAAAATAAAAAATATATATATGTAAAAATATTCTCACTATTTATTACCCCAAGTAATCTCACTTTCGTATTTTATTCATATTTTACAGTCGAAAATTATACAGTCGTAAATTATTAAAAGACATCACCACCGGCCAAAGACTGAACCTTACTTTTTTATATAGAATTAAAGACTGAACCTTACCAATTTTATGACAATGACCTGAAATAGAGTTCCAATAAATGCCAAACTCACAGACTCAAATGGTTGTTTTTTTAGGGTAAAAAGTAGCTAATTAATTAAGTCAAAAAGTCCGAAAAAAGAAGTACATCAAGTTCAGAAGGATGATTAACATCCCAATCCGCATGAAGAAGATGAAGGTAGTATTGGCAACAAATCCAATCCGTAACAAAATTTTGAGAGTGAGAAATGTTTAGAAGAGAACAATAAGGCAAGAGAGCTAGGTCCCTTCTAATCCCTATTACAAAATGTTCTACTTCCCAGTCGATTGTCGCCAACAGATCATTGATGAAGACAAAAGCGACTTGGTAATCCGTCTCGATGATGGTGGGTATGTCGCTGAACTCCGAAGTCACCATAGAGATGGCAGAAGAGATAGCAGCTAACTCCGCCTCCAAAGTGGAGGTTACCTTCAAAAGTGAAGTTTGACCTTTGATAATAAGGCCTATGCAGTCCCGTGCGACAATGACAGTACTAGCCTCCGAAAAAGGGTCTGTCCAAGAGGCGTCGCAATTTAGCTTCATGATGTTCGACTCCGGACCCACCCATGAAGGTGTGTTCATCAACGGAAGTGCTTCAGGCTTGTGGACCTGCAAAAATTCCAGATAATTATCAAATGCCCGCTTTGCTATACCTCGTGGATCGATTTGGATACCTTCAAACAAAAACTTGTTCTTAACATTCCAAATAGCCCAACTATACATTAAGTGAGAGAGGATATCAATACTGTTGCGATTAGATAATTTAGAAAACATCATTGATAATCAAACCTGAAAATTAGCAAAGTTGTTATCTATGAATCGACAATTAAAGGAACTAGCAAGTCAAGTAGCTCTAGCATGAGAACAACCAAATATCAAATGCAAAACATCCTCATCCATAATCGCGCAGACAAAACAAGTGGAGGAATGATGTATATGATGATTAAAGAGATTTTTAGAAGTAAGAATCCCATTGTGCATAAGTCTCCAAATAAAGTTCTTAATATTGGGAGCAATATTCAATTTCTAAATAGCTTTCCAGATACCCAGGTCAAAAGTGTTACGGCTCAGACCAGCCACCAAACCAGCATGTCCGACAGCATTTTTAGACTCGAGGACACCATAACCACTTTTAACTGAGCAGGAGCCATCCTTCGCATGCATCCAAACAAGTTTATCATTCGAGTCCACATTACCAATATAAATTCTAGTAATAGAAGCAATGTCTGAATGGTTAAAAAGATTGTTAAGCAAATTCCAATTCCAGTCTCTAGAATTCAAGGAAATAAGATCAGAAATCGAGTTAAGATTGGTATTAGTAGGAGGGGGCGAAGTGATCTTATGGTTGTGAGAATTAGGAATCTAAGGGTCAGACCAAATATTGGTACTCCTTCCATTTTCAATTCCAGCAATAAGACCATCGGTAAGGGATAGAGCCCCTTCTCGAATACTACTCTAGATCTAAGAAGGTTTGCAACCCTTAGAAGCATTAAAAAGATCACAGTTAGGGAAATATATGCCTTTAAGGACTCGGAAACATAGAGAAAAATAGTTAGTAGAGAGTCTCCAAGCTTGTTTGGCCAATAAAGCAAGGTTAAAGATCCTGAAATCTTTAAAATCCATACCACCATCAGATTTAGGACTAGTGAGCTTACCCCACTTAATCCAATGGATTTTTCTAATATCGGGATCACCTGACCACCAAAATTTGGCGATAAGACTATCCAACTTTGAGCAAAAGGTGACGGGGAATAAGAAAAATTGTATTAGCGTAGGTGGGAATAGCCGAAAGGATAGATTTGATGATGATCTCTCGGCCAACCATAGATAAAAGCTTTTGCTTCCAACTAATAGAAAGCTTACAAATGCGCTCACAGATAAAGTCGAGGGCCTATTTTTTGGATCTACCCCAAAAGGAGGGGAGACCCAAATACTTGTCATTTGAATTCATGACCTCCATCTCCAGTATAGAGGTAATAGCATCATTGTTCTCCTCAGATTCCCATTTAGAAAAGCAAATACTAGACTTGTTAAAATTAATTTCCTAACCAGAGCAATGGAAAAAGTGGGAGAGAATCTCCTTAAGAATGGACATTTTAGAGATGTTAGCCTTGCAAAAAATTAGAGTATCATTCGCGAACATAATTTGGGTAAGAGCAGGAGTGTTATTATTGAATTTGAGGCCCGAGATAAGACCTAAAGATTGAAGAGGAGAAAGGGGGAAGGGGATCCCCATGTATAATACCCCGTGAAGATTCAAACCACGGTTGCAGATTACCATTAAAAAGAACACTATAGGAAGCCGAGGTAACACGAGGATGCACCTCCAAACCCCATATTTTAGACCAAATACTAGGATCAAAAGGAGGAGTACTTGAGCCTGCCAAGTTAGAGTCCATCATACAAGAAATCTGATTTTTAAGAGAATGGCAACCCTTTTTGATAGTGTAAACACCAAAAGAGTTGTGCTTCCACACTAACTTATCTGGAGTAAGACTTTTACTAATAGGGATACGAGCAATATCATCTCTCTCAGTATCAGAGAATAAATTGGCCAGTAAATCCCACTTCCACTCTCTGGTTTAGAAGCAAGTTAAATCTGAAATCTTAGAGAGGTTTAAACCATCAGGAGGGGCAAATGAAATCCTAGAGTTAGGAAGAGAAGAGACCTAGAGATCACCCCAAATCTTTGATTCCTTCCCGTTCCCAATTCTGGAAACCAAGCCCTCTAACAAAGCGTTTCTACCAGCCATGATGTTGGACCACATCCAAAAAGGTCTACTTCCTTTGGTAGCAGAAATGATATCAGAATTATGAAAGTAACACCCATTTAGCACCTTGAAACAAAGAGATCCAGGAGCAGAAATTAACCTCCAAACTTGTTTAGCAAGTAAGGGTACATTGAAATAATTAAAATCTCTGAATTCGAAGTCTTCCCTACTCTTAGAATCAGAAAGCTTGTCCCAACTAATCCAGTGAACTTTCTGACTTCCACATCACCCGACCACCAAAATTTAGCCAACAAATTATTTAGGCTGTTACAAAAAGATTTAGGAAACAACAAGCATTGCATAGTATAACCCGGGATGGCAGAGAGGACTGACTTAATCAGAATCTCTCTCCCAGCTATATTAAGAAGCTTTTGTTTCCAACTAGAAGTTTTATTTTTTATTCTGTCAATATTAAAGTTTAAAGCTTCAGATTTTGATCTACCCCAAAAAGAGGGAAGACCAAGATATTTTTCATTCAAAGACATTTGTTTCATCTTCAGAATCTCCAAAATTTCCTGTTTGTTAGCCTCAGATTCCAGTTTAGAAAAAAAGATGCTAGATTTGTTAAAATTGATGTCCTGACTTGACACACTAGTGAAGATATTAAGGATATTTTTAGAGCAATATCTTCCTCTGAAGAAGTCTTCCCAAAAAGCAGAGTATCATCTGCAAAAAAAAATGTATCAGATAGCAGGACAATGGGAGTTGAATTTGAAACCATGGATACTGCCATCCAATTGGGAATGATGAAGAAAATGGGCCAAGACATCTGACATAAATAAGAATAAAAAAGGTGAAAGAAGATCTCCTTATCTTATGTTCGATAGCTCTACCATTTGTCATGATTTGACTCAAATGGTTTTTGCCCGCTTGGCTTTGCTCTTTTCTTGTCTCTCACGGGTCAACACTCACAATTGAATGACTAAATTATTTTGGTTGTTAAGAATGCGGTGATTCTAATATAACTAAGCTCGATCTCTTCTAATCTCAACAATGTTAGAACATTGAAGGAAGAGCTATGTTACTATTTTGAGATTTCGTTTAATTCAAATCAAAATTATTATGTTTGGTAGATGTCCGAAGGATAATTTGAAAGGAAAAAACACTATATGAGCGTGGCCTCGGACATGTATACGTTGGACCAACTCAACTTGGGTTGTTAAAGCATGTTAGGTGGTATTGTGTCCCACCACGTGTGGATTCTCTCACTTTCATTTCACGGGTATTCAAAATACACGTGCTTCTCGTTGCGTATCATAATACACTTGAGATTCTTCTTAATTAATTGAGAAAACATAAGTACCCTGTAGTTTTATCGATTATCACTTGGGTACTTTGTGATTTTTGAACCGTAAAAAGGTCTAAGTTATTCGTGTATTTTGTCATGGACCGGTCCCGAGCTCCGTTCCGCTTTTTTTTTGGGGAACAACGTCATTTTATGGCCGACATATACTGCCACGTGGCTTAGGATTCTCTCACTTTTTCCTAATTAATTTTGTGGTTCATAGGATTGAAAAACAGAAAAAACGTTCATATATTTTTATCTTTGATTCAAGATGCAGGAAGTTTTTTTTAAGGTAAAAATTATATTACTCCAAAAATAATTACATTAATTGTGCAATAAAGTACCAATCTCATGCATCAAATGTGCAATTAAGCATTAGTCTCTTTTCCTAATTGATCACAGATAATAACGTATCTATATCGCCAAAGCTTATTAAATATGAACTATTTAAAAGTTATTGTCTTAGAATCCTGTCGGTGACAACTTCTTCGCACAATCTTTTGAATATAGTTTCTACATCTTCTTGCGATACGGTCAAACTAGATGCAGCAAGTTACGACCAGAAGTAGAGACCGGCAACGAGCCGTTTGACTGTACGGATATGGCTCCGTCCACTCATTCCATTTCCCAATTTAGCAGAACATGGAAAAGGAAAGTTGTTTTTTTAAGAACTATGGAAAAGGAAATTGATATGGCTCAAAATAAAGAGTGGCCCGTTGGGAAAACGAAAAAGTGGAAAAGTCGAGGGAGTGGGGCCTACGAGGGAAACTGGAATAGGGATGCAAACGAGTCGAATGCAAATTATAATTTTTCGAATTCAGATCATCAAAATAATGATTCGTATTCAATTTATCTAAAGACGAATAGAAGTTATAAACCGACAAATTCGAATTGAATTTATCCAAATTCGAATTCTTTTTTATTTTTTGATTTGATTTTTTGAGTTTTTTTAAATTTAGTTTCAATTTTTCAAAATTTTTAAATTTCTAAACATTTTGGGTACCAAATTAAGTTGCATACATATTTTTAGCTCCAAAATCAGTAGTTCTTATATATGTTTGTGCTTCCCCATTTTCCTTCCTCCTTTCAAATTTGATCATATTTCTTTTATTTTTTATTTTTATACACAATTTATCGAATTATTTGACAAATCGAATAAAAAATTTGGTTTGCCGAATAATTCGAAGATTTGACAAATTTAAAATTTATGGATTTGGATTAGATTTTGTTTGGAATCCAAGGAAACAACAACGTGAGAAGAACATAAGAGATAACGTTGTTCGGTCAACCGCCTACGTCCACGAAGAGAATTTTTTTTATTGATGAGTAATAAGCCATAAAGTCATACAACCTAGGGCAACATGTCCTCTTATATATAGAAAAATCTTAGCAAGTCACGTAACATATCTAGGCCATCAAGTGAGTTCAAAATAAGAGTCCGAGCAAAACAGAAAATTTTGTTGCAGCACGACCTTACTGGCACCAGATCCCTGGCTGCCGCTAGGCCCCGGCTATTCTAGCTTCCACTTGCAATTCACGCCACTTCCCAATAGATTTGTTAAAGGGCGAATTCGAATCCAAACTAAGATTCGCTTAAATCAGTTCGAATCCAAATCAAATTTAATTCATGGTCATCCCTCGAGTCCCCTTACCTTTCTCTATTTTCTCTTCCCTCAATATCAATAATTTTTTGGGTTAAAGACAGTTAGGTACCCTGTGTTATAGACAATAGATACTTTACCCCTTATGTTTTTGAAACACCCACAAAACACCCTGTGTTATTTAAAATAATAAAAGTATCAAATTAAAAAGTCCATTATACCCCTTCCAAGAAAACAAAACAAAATTTCAATCTTCTTTCTCCTCCTTCCCCCCGCCCCCCGAACAATTCCAAAATCAGATTATATATTGTATTATTAAGAACGAAAAGGTTGCAATGAATTAATTTCCTAGTATTGTTGAGCTTCTTATTGGCAGAATGCAATGGATTAATTGACTTGCAAGCTTATATAAATAATGTATTAGATTTTAGGCATATTTAAACAACCAGAAAAGGAAGAGGCCGGAGGGAAGAAGTGTGCCGTTCGTGAGAGAGAGAGGGGGAGATGGGAGGGGAAGGAGGAGAAGAAGATTGAAATTTTGTTTTGTTTTCTTAGAAGGGGTATAATGGACTTTTTAATTTGATACTTTTATGATTTTAAATAACACAGGGTATTTTGTGGGTGTTTAAAAAACACAGGGGATAAAGTGTCTATTGTCTAAAACACAAGGTACCTAACTGTCTTTACCCCTAATTTTTTCGAAGTGGGATAAAATCTCGAAAAGCGGTACGAGAATTTAAAAATTCTCTCCATCAGAAATAAAATCTCGAAACACGGGAATACCACCATCCGAACAGCATCTCAATATTTCTTAAAATGGAACACCACCATCCGAACAGCATCTCGATATTTCTTAAAATGGAACACCACCATCCGAACAGCATCTCAATATTTCTTAAAATGGAACACCACCATCCGAACAGCATCTCAATATTTCTTAAAATGGAACACCATCCGAACAGCATCTAAATATTTCTTCTAAAAAAAAGAACAGCATCTCAATATTTATATAGACACCAGATTTTTGAAATCGACTCAAGAATATTTTTAAAGGAAAAGTCAATTTTAGTACCCTGTAGTATAGCAAAAAATCACTTTAGTACCATGTGGTAAAAAATATCAATCGAGTCAAACCTGAGCCAATTAACATAAAAAAGGTCCACATGCAGCTGCCCGAACTCTTTCCGACCTGCCCGGACCTCGCCCGACTATCTGGACTAACTACATCAGCATTGATGACATCGCACCACGTGGACTCTCTCCCACTTCCCCTCTCTCTTCTCTTTCTCTCTTCCCTCTCTCTTCTTCTTCTACCCAAAATCAAAACCCAGAAAAATTGAAAGTCTCAACACCCATGACTGTAAAAACACGAAACGGAGGACAGTGAACTGACTCGGACGAGGCGATCAAGGGCTTCTTGGGAGAGTTTTTCAACACGTGGGTCACCGATATCGAGGGCTGCGTGGCGCTGCTGTTCAACACGTGCCTCGATCTGGATGGCGTCTTCCTCAAGTATTTAGAGCGCGAGATCGGGGTCCCGGCATGGGCGGTGGGCCCGCTCTTCCCCGACCCGTCCTGGCAGTTATCGAAATAATCTGACATGGCAGATGAAGAGGTGATCCAGTGGCTGGACTCCAGGCTGCACCGGTTCATCCTATACGTCGTGTTCGGGAGCACCGACGTGGGCCCCACAGAGGAGGAGCTCCCCAATCTGGCAGCCGCGCTGGGGTCCACCACCAACGACTGGGGGTTCGTGTAGGTCCTACAGAGCGGGTGCCCTTACGACCCCGGAAGGGAGACGACATATCGCGGGTGGTGGGGAAGGAGGAGATAGTGAAGGGGATCGAGCGGGTGATGGGGAACGAGGAGACGAGGAGATGTGCTGAGGCGTTTAAGGACGGGTTTGGGTCGCGGTTCCCTCTCAGCTCCGACGCTGCGTTGGATGTCTTTGCTCAGTTTGTTGAGCAAAAGTGTGAGCCTGTGGATTAACTGTTGGAAAAATAATCAGAATTCCTAAGTTTCTGGTCCGAAGAAGAAGAAGAAGAAGAAAAAGAAGAGAGAGAGAGAGAGAATAGAAAGGGGAAGTGAGAGAGAGTCCACGTGGAAACACATCATCAGTAAATGATGATGTGGTTAGTCCAGATGGTCAGGCAAGGTCCGGGCAGGTCAAGAAGGGTTTGGGCAACTGTTCATGGACTTTTTTGATGTTAATTGGCTGAGGTTTGATTCGATTGTTTGATTTTTTACCACAGGATACTAAAGTAATTTTTTGTGATACTACATGGTACTAAAATAGACTTTTCCCTATTTTTAATACCAAACAAGGAATAAGGATATTTATGGAGTTTTTTACGGCGGTTAAGAGTAAATTCAAATTTTAATTATTTAATCATCTAGAATTTTGTGTGAATTTTTTAAAAGTAATTTGCGAGATTTTTTACTGAAATTTTATGTACCTTTTTCTTTATTTGTCTACGGAGAACAACCGCCTTCTTACATGTGAAATTTATGTTTTCAAAATACGGTTGGATATTATTTAAGAAACAACTCTCCTATATCATTACTAATTTGATCTCTCAGAGATTAGGTTGTATGTAACTGGCCTACGTTGAGATGGGGTCGTACGTCGTAGGAAGTAAATTGATTCAAGTCCACAAACAATGAACGAAAAATGGTCCAAGTGAATTTTTTTCCCAATTACTTGAGGAGTTATTGACGTGAGATAGAGATCATTTTCGAATCTATTTTAATTTCATTTCATACTCTAGAATAATTTTTTTTTGTAAAAGACATGATTTGCAAAAATATCTATTAATTGCGCCCGGATTGGGCATGGACAGAGATACGTCTCTTTCGTGCCAAATGGGGAAAATCCAAGCCGTCCAATTGTATGGAAACACGCTTGCAAAGATCCAACGGCGGATCTTTGTCGCGTGTTCTCGAGGGCCGTCCAATTTCAGTGCACGAGTCACGTGCATTTATTACAACGGTTTCTTTCAGAAAAAATTAATTGCATGTCCGGCCATTAAATTAGCGTGCCTAGTTATGTCAAATTGCATGCCCTGTTATGTTAAATGGCATGTTCGGCGATGGTGAGAAGCGGTCAATAGGTTTTGGTTGGAGAGCGACAATTTCTTACTCCAGAGTCCGATTGAGGTGATTCAAGTTCATGGATGAAGCGAGATGTCTATCTACAACTTTGTAGTTTATAACTTCTCCAAATTCTAAGTCTAAAGATGCTTAAATTATGTTTGAAACTAAGAGTCGATAAAATTACAAGAATAAGTTTCGGTTGGGGAGCCAGAACTTCTTACTCCAAAGCTCGATTAAGTTTATTCAAGTTACTGTGTAAAGTTGAGACCTATATCTACAACTTTATAGTTTATGACTTCTCCAAATTTGGAGTTTAATGATACTTAAAATATGTTTGAAATCAAGATTCGACTGAGTTATGAGAATAAATTTCTGTTGGAGAGCCAGAACTTCTTATTCGGAAGCCCGATTGAGTTGATTCAAGTTTTGTATGAAGCTGAGACTTACATCTACAACTTTATAGTTTATGGCTCATCCAAATTCAGAGAGTGAGAATGTCGAAAATACGTTTGCAGTCAATTGTCGACCGAGTTACAAGCGGCTGAAAGGTATTTGTCAAATGGCATGCTTGGTTATGTCAAATGGCATGCCTGGTGATAAAAATAAATGGCATGCCCATGTTCGATAAATTGGCATGCCCAGTTATGTCAAATGGCATACCCAATTATGTCAAATGACATGTTTGGTGACGGTGAGAAGGGTCGAAAAATTTCTGATGGGAAGCCACAACTTCTTACTCCGAAGTTCGATTGAGGTGATTCAAGTTGTTGGGTGAAGCTGAAATGTATATCTACAACTTTGTAGTTTATGACTTCTCCAAATTTTGAGTGTAAGGATATCGAAAATATGTTTGAAATCAATAATCAACCAAGTGACAATAGGCTTATGAATAATTAATTAAATGGCATGCCCGGTTATTTTAAATGGCATGCCCAGTTATTTCTAAATAGTATGCTTGGCTATGTCTAAATGACATGTACAATTCGTACTAATTAATCACCAATATTTACTAATTTTCTAATAAAAGTGCAAGATAAAAAACAAATGACTAATAAAAAATAATAAAAGTGCACTTCAAAGTGGTCCACGTGCGCAAGTGTGGTACTTCAAGCTCCCCTCCATGCTTACGTGGAGTCCAAGCCCTTTCCTAGGCACGGTCCTTTTCCATATTTGCCTTCTTACCGGACGGCACGGAAAAGTACATTCCACGCACAATCCAGGCCCCTATAAAACATGGTCCGAATTGAATTAAATCTGAATCACATTTAATTCATGATCATATCCGGAGTCCCCTTACCTTTTTCTATTTTCTCTTCCCTCAATCTGAATAATTTTTTCGTAATGGGATAAATTCGAAAAATCCATCCGTTCGAATAAAAATCTCGAAAAGCGGTGCGAGAATTTAAAATTTCTCTCCATCAAAAATAGAATCTCGAAACACGTGAACACCATCCGAACAGCATCTAAATATTTCTTCTTAAAAAAAACAGCATCTCAATATTTAGATAGACACCAGATTTTTGAAATCGACTCAAAAATATTTTTAATACCTAACAAGGAATAAACCCGGATATTCATGGAGTTTTTTTACAGCGGTTAAAAATACTTTAGGGTATTGTTCAAATTTTAATTATTTAATCATCTAGAATTTGTGTGAATTTTTTTAAAGTAATTTGCCTGATTTTTTACTGAAATTGTATGTACCTTTTTCTTCGTTTGTCTACGGAGAACAACCGCCTTCTTACACGGTGAAATCTATGTTTTCAAAATACGGTTGGATATTATTTAAGGAACAACTCTCTTATATTATTTTATATTAATAAAATTTAAATCTAATACTTTTATGTGAATTCAAGTTCATAACCAATTTGATCTCTCCGAGATTAGGTTGTATGTAGCTGGCCTACGTTGAGATGGGGTCTTACGACCAAGGTTGTCAGGATTGCGATTATAATCGTAAGATCACACGATTTTACGAGTCGCCATTGCTCTACCGTGCTGGATCGCATGCAAGATCTTAATGTTGAACGGATCAGTGGGATCGTCGAGTATAATCGTAAGATCGCAAGAATTTTTTCAACTAATTTCCTCCCTGTTCCTGCGAGAGATTTAATAAATATTTTTTGTGTTTCTTTTTTTAAATCATATTTGGTGTTTTCCAGAAGTTTCTTGATTATTTTAAAGATATGTGGTGTTTCTTTAATAGTTTAAATTAGTGTAACCTTAACCCTAATAGTGTGCACTATAAATATAAAGTCTTTGGCCGTATTCCAAAGAAAAAATAAGAAGGGATTAAATAAGATCGAGAGAGGGGTCATCGAATACGAGGTAAGTCGGTCTCCGTCTTTGGTTCTCGTGATTTTGTTATCTAAGTGAATATTTTAATGAACTTCATCCCACGATTTAACAGAGCACTATTTTTGTAGTTCACTGCTTACTAAGATTACGATCACAATAGAAAATGAAGATTTGGAAGTAGGCAATCAAAATGAAGGAGAGCATGGAGTTGTAGCAGCCGCCGCTGAAGATGAGTTGGTGATTCACAACCTTAATGATGAATTTGATGGAGTAGGAGGTGAAGATCATATGGAGGAAGATGTTGGATTTGATGAGCAGACTGACTTGAATGCTTTGTTGAATTAAAAAAATTTAGATGCTATTTGAGAAAATTATATTTTTAGATGATGTTTGAGACAATGAGTGTTTATGACTTATGATTAAATTAATAAAAGTTTATGTTAAATTTATTTTTCTTAGTTATTTCTATAATTTTGTCTATTTGGAAGGATCTTGCGATCCGTGTTACGATTTTTTGATCTACGATTTTTTACACCCAAACGATCATTAGTGGAACGAAAAATGGTCCAAGTGACTTTTTTTTTCAATTACTTGAGGAGTTATTGACGTGAGATAGAGATCATTTTTTAATCTATTTTAATTTTATTTAATGATTTTTTTTTGTAAAAGACACGATTTGCAAAAATATCTGTTAAACAGGGTCCGATTGAGAGATTTATAAATGTGGTAGTGTGTTCAAGCTCTCAGAGAGCAAGCACCGAGCAGTAAGGAGGCACTTGAGATGGGCAGGGACACCGAGCACGTTCCGCTAGTTGAGACGACGAGAGCCAAGGGATCAGCTCTTTACAGGTTCTTTGCGGCCACCATTTTCGTGGGGATATGCTTGGTTTGGTCTTACCGGGTCAGCCACGTACCGGCCGCCGGCTCACGGAGGTGGGTCTGGTTCGGAATGTTCGGGGCCGAGCTGTGGTTCGGTTTTTACTGGGTCGTCACCCAGTCTCTCCGGTGGAACAGGGTCCTTAGGAGAACTTTTAAGGAGAGGATTTCCCTAAGGTACGCCCATGCACTCTGATCTTAAAATATTAACCTAAGTTAAATTTTGTTTACGTGGTTTGATGCTTTTTAATCGAGTTCTATGTGGTTTTGTTTTTTCTTTTTCTGGAACCGAAATTATCTAAATTGACATTTTTAACGACAAATTTTTCACTATAACTATTTTTTTTCGACTAGTGCATGTGTTAATGGTTACATCCACGAGACTCGTCGCTATTCTCTCTCCATATTTGTAATGTGATATATAATTTAATTTAATATAAGCAGGACTCAATGGTATTCCATCAGATTTATGCTCCAATAAAAAATATCCACTTCTTATTTTTTAATTTCTTTAAAATCATTGATGCAAGCAGATATGATGAGAAGGAGCTACCTCGAGTGGACGTATTTGTGTGCACCGCAGATCCCACCTTAGAACCACCGATGATGGTGATGAACACGGTGTTATCCGTCATGGCTTACGGTCACCCGCCGGAGAAGCTGGCCGTCTACTTGTCGGACGACGCCGGGTCGGAGCTTACATTCTATGCTCTCTCGGAGGCATCCATTTTCGCCAAACATTGGATTCCTTATTGCAGAAGGTTTAAGGTGGAGCCACGGTCACCTGCTGCCTATTTTGCCTCTGTGTCTCATTCTCTTGTCAGCCCACAGACCAAAGACTTGATAGCCATAAAGGTAACAAGTGCATTTATCAAACAATTGTCTTGTGGCTAAAGATTTTTTTTGGTAAATTGAATTGTTTATATATATAAACGGGCAAAGCCCTAACCGCCAGTTACAATCACCAATGTAACATTTCAATTGCAATTAACCAAAAGCAATTGCAATAACATAAAATTGTGGCTAAAGATCTAACATGACAAGCTTATAATAACATAAAATTTGACTATTTAGAATGTTAAAATTATTGTAGAATTACTCATAGAATTATAAGATCTATTTTCTTGTTGGTTATTCAACGAGTCGAATTTAAAACGTCTTGGTGTGATGATAATTATCACCTGTTGATAGCTTATTAATGTTTAGTTCTTTGACTGACAACTTCTATTTTGATAACAATGAGAAAAATCTCAAATGGTTGTGATAAAATCTAATAACATCTATAAATTATTCATCTTGTCTATACAGAATAAATCGAATTCTTCATGACTTTGAGCCTATATATAGGAAATGTACAAAGAAATGGAGGTCCGAATCGAAAGTGCAAAGAAACTAGGACGAGTTCCGGAAGAAGAACGCTCCAAAATTGCAGGATTTTCTCAGTGGGAATCCTACTCTTCAAAGAAAGACCACGACGCCATCCTTCAGGTAAGGTCTACTTCAATAGCAGAACCACAACTCTAGCGTTTCGATGTAACAACCCTTTTATTGTAGTATTAAAAATTTTCAGTTTTGTGAAATTACTACATTATTAGTTTTCCAAGAGTGGTCAACATGTTTATACGTGTAAAACGTTTAATACGTTGTTCCGACACAATAAACAATTGCGTGATTAAATTCAGATTGTAATTGATGGGGAAGATGCAAGTGACAGAGATATTGAGGGGAGGGCATTGCCTAGTCTAGTTTATGTGGCCAGAGAGAAGAGACCTCAACACCCTCACCACTTCAAAGCCGGCGCTATGAATTCTTTGGTAAGTAAACCATCTTCACCTCAAGATTTAATTTTCCGCCTTTCATAAAGTAAACTTCATTTATCATTTCAAATTTTGGATTTACGTAGTCGTTAAAAACAAGGTTTTAAAAAATGTCGGACCGTGAATCGGACATAAGCGTGCCGGATTTGGTGTATGTTCGCCCACCTTGTGAACCGCCTGAAATTTGATCGAACTGGATAGTTCGACCAACTTTTTGAGTCGAACCACCTGGTCTGACCAAATTTTGTTTGAAATAAAAAAAGTAAATAAAAATTGCACCATAAGCTCGATTTCTCAAAATAAACCAAATCAACAAAAGAAAGTGACCCTAGATGAAATAAATTGGTTAGAATATGAACTTTCAAATCTTATTTAGTCTATATATTATTTAAAAATAGTAAAAAATAATAATAAAAGGTCTGATTCGACCAGTGATCCAACCAATCAGACCAGTCGATCCGAAAGATGGGAGAAATTTCGGATTGGCCTCTGTATCGTTTTCTAAGTTAAAAAATGAAACTACAAAATTTTCATAAATTTTCTGAACTTTGAATTTTTGCAACTTTCACTTAACCTATGTGGATGTGAGCTTGAAATGTACATGTCTTATGTTACGGGAAATTTGCAGATAAGGGTGTCGTCCGAGATCAGCAACGCTCCGATATTCAGGGCCACGAGATTGCCTTTGTTCAGTTCCCCCAAGCATTCATGAACATCACCCAGAATGATGTGTACGGAAACTCTATGCAAGTACACTTCACAGTAAGTTGAATTTGTTCAGATTCAAATTATATTTCCAGCGTCCAATAATAATTTAATCTTCAATAGGACACTCTGAAAGAAATCAGGACGAGGCCGGATTTTATTATTTCAGGAACAACTTTCACATTCCGACAAGATTCCAAAGTTAGAGTCGATAATGTAAATTATGCGTTCAAACAATGTTAATATAATATATGTTTTTTATAAGTAAAATTTATTAAGATAATATTTACAACCTACTTGGAATTCTCTCTTGTTGCAAGGTAACTACCGCCAGTCTCGTCAAAATTCTACTAGAAAAAATCACAATAGAAAAATAATATCTCGATAAAATAGAATCCTATTTTTTAATATCGCCAAAAATAATTCCACATCGTAATTTCCAAGCTAATTACATTGTTTCCCCCAAGATAATATTTGTACTTGTTGACTCAAATTAAGTCCTGAGATCGGACCCAATAAATTACAAGACAAATTTTTTGTACTAATTTTTAGTCACACACTTGACTCTCTTTTGCCCACAATTTTTCTTCCGTCTTATATAAATAATGATGTGTTGCGTATTCTCGTTTCGGTCTAATTTTCCTAATTGTACTCTAATGCTGCATTGTAATTTCGATGATGTGGGGACGGATGAATTCTATGGCCTTGATGGTGTGGGTGGGCCCATGTAAGCTGGAACCGGATGCTTCCACAGGAGGGACATTCTCCTGGGAGAGAAATTCACCAAAGAGGCCGAGATTATTAGACCACGGAGCAAGAACCACACGGAACAAAATCGAAACAGAAGTGCAGAAGAACTAGAAGAACAAGTCAAGCCTCTTGCAAGATGCACGTACGAGCACAACACTCAGTGGGGAGACGAGGTAGATATAACTCGCGACCCGTTCTAAATTAATCAAGAGGTTCTCGACTCGAGAATTGAACAGCTGCTGCATTGTCATGATTCTGCAGATGGGATTGAAGTACGGGTGCCCTGTGGAGGACATAGTGACCGGATTGTCGATCCACTGCAACGGGTGGAAATCCGCGTACCTCAACCCGGAGAGGAGAGCGTTTCTCGGGTTGGCACCAACAACATTGTCTCTGACTCTGGTCCAAATCAAAAGATGGTCCGAAGGTTTCATCCAAATCCTGATGTCCAAGTTTAGTCCTGTCTGGTACGGACAAGCCAGGATCAACATTGGACATCAATTGGGTTATCTCGTCTATTGTCTCTGGGCTGCCAACTGCTTCCCAACTCTCTATTACTCCGTCGTCCCGTCCATTTATCTCCTCAATGGCATACCCTTATTCCCTCAGGTACATATGGATGATCTTCCTTTACATTCATTGTATTGTCGGGTCCAATTTATAAATATCAGAATTTCACCGATCTATTGTCTTAAGGTATCGAGTCCTTGGTTCATTCCGTTTGTGTACGTGGTCCTTGCGAAGTACATATACAGCCTGATTGAATTTCGGAAAGGTGGTGGCACTCTGTTGGGCTGGTGGAACGAGCAACGGATGTGGCTATACAGGAGAACAGCCTCTTTCCTCTTCGCATTGATTGACACCGGTTTGAAGCTGCTCGGAATCGCGGACTCTGTCTTTGTCGTCACGGCCAAGGTGGCTGACGACGACGAAGGTGTGCGTCGTTACGAGCAAGAAATCATCGAGTTCGGAGCATCCTCTCCGATGTTCACCGTCCTAGCCACGCTCGCACTGCTCAATCTGTTCTGCTTGGTTGGTGTAGCCAAGAAAGCCATCATGGAGGGGCTTCTTGTAGAGGAAATGGCTCTGCAGGTGATTCTGTGCGGTGTTTTGGTTGTGATCAACTTGCCATTGTATGAGGGCCTTTTCCTGAGGAAGGACAGGGGCAGGATGCCAAGCGCTGTCACTGTTAAATCTTTAGGCATAGCTCTTTTAGCTTATGCTAGTTTCAGCTACAATTACGTCAAAATCCTGGTAATTTTCTTTTGAATTTCTGATATTCTAAAGACCATGTTTTATGAATGACTCTCTCTGTTATGTCTTTTAGATTTGTAAAATTTATGAATCTAAGAGATCTTTAAATAAATTAAAATCTCTTATTAATTAAACTAACTCCAATTTAATACTGTTAATTTTTTATGCTCATGTTTACAGTGTTATTGTTATGTTATTACCAATATTTTTAGTAGTCGCATCTACACCGATGACTTGATATTACCAATCTTTTTATGCATAAATGTCAGAGTCATTTGCCCATCAATTTTAATAAAAAACAGACGCTATTAAAAACTACCATATTGCAGTAATTTGTCATATTTTGTTGGGATTTTTTCCTCAAATAGGTAAAACTTTGATATTTTTCTGAAATAAGTAAAATTATATACATATTTACAAAATATTTAGAAAAATAAGTAAATATTTAAAAAATAACAAAAACGCCCACGAGGCATCTCCGCCTGATAGCATGACACGTCGCCCGACCTTGCAAAAAATAAAATAAAAAATACAAGAAAGGCGCTCTGGTTGGAGGACGCCTCCAAATAAAAATGGAAAAGTATTTTGACACTTTATCTCTTTTGTCCCTATATTTTTTACATTTAGTTTTATTATACTCTTGGTCTTTGGTAGGTGAATTTATATATTTTTTAAAATCTAAAATTACTATTATACCTTCAAAATTAAAATTAAAAAAACCCTAAAAAATAAACACCCTTCTTCCCCGTCCCTCTCACCTCCATCTTCTCTCTCCTCCATTAACAACAAACCCAGAAACCATGCTTCCTAACCAGAGAGATCTCCATATCGGCGGGACTCGCTCCGGTCCAAGTCCATTCCTACCACTCGAGTTGATATAACACAGAAAACCCTAGCTACCCATTGACAGCCAAAAAGAAGAATCTAAGAGGGCCACGCCTCCAAATCCCAATTAAATTAATTTACACTATTTTCTAATTCACTCAAAGACGAATTGGTGCTTAAGATGGTCGGACTTTCACCTTGGTCTTGCTGGTGGTCCTCCGATTAAAATCTCTGTTGGACCTTGGGCCCAATAGGCAATTATTATTGTGCCTAATTGGGCCCGGGCCCATTAGGCCCAAAAAGTTGGGTTGGATGGGCCGGTCAACCCGCGTTGACCGGCCCAAGCTATGCAAGCGCCACGTCAGCGTGGCGTGGTGCTGACGTCACATGTTGCGGCCCACGTGGCGCGCCCACATGGCGCCACGTGGCGGACATGCGGACCAAAGCGCCACGTGGCGCCACTTGGCGAAGCTATTGGGTAGCTTTGCCACGTGGCGGACATGTGACCTATGGCATGCCACGTGGCGTGCCACGTGGTGCGTTTTGGCTGTCCGGATTTCCCTATAAAAGGGGAAATCCGGCTGGACCAATTTGTAACTTTTCCCACAACTACTCACTCAGAAAGGAAAATTCCGGATCAGTTCCAGAATTTTAATCAGATTTTCGATTAAAGGAAATCTCGTGAAACCCTAATCGGGCGATTTGGGCGTTTTCGCCCAAAAATGAAATCCATCGATTTCGTCGGAAATCCGACGATTTCGACGCCGGAGATTGACGATAGTCGATTCTCCGGCTTTTTCCCGACGTCCCGATACCACGTTTGTGGATCGGCGTTGCCATTGTATGAGGGCCTTTTCCTGAGGAAGGACAGGGGCAGGATGCCAAGCGCTGTCACTGTTAAATCTTTAGGCATAGCTCTTTTAGCTTATGCTAGTTTCAGCTACAATTACGTCAAAATCCTGGTAATTTTCTTTTGAATTTCTGATATTCTAAAGACCATGTTTTATGAATGACTCTCTCTGTTATGTCTTTTAGATTTGTAAAATTTATGAATCTAAGAGATCTTTAAATAAATTAAAATCTCTTATTAATTAAACTAACTCCAATTTAATACTGTTAATTTTTTATGCTCATGTTTACAGTGTTATTGTTATGTTATTACCAATATTTTTAGTAGTCGCATCTACACCGATGACTTGATATTACCAATCTTTTTATGCATAAATGTCAGAGTCATTTGCCCATCAATTTTAATAAAAAACAGACGCTATTAAAAACTACCATATTGCAGTAATTTGTCATATTTTGTTGGGATTTTTTCCTCAAATAGGTAAAACTTTGATATTTTTTTGAAATAAGTAAAATTATATACATATTTACAAAATATTTAGAAAAATAAGTAAATATTTAAAAAATAACAAAAACGCCCACGAGGCATCTCCGCCTGATAGCATGACACGTCGCCCGACCTTGCAAAAAATAAAATAAAAAATACAAGAAAGGCGCTCTGGTTGGAGGACGCCTCCAAATAAAAATGGAAAAGTATTTTGACACTTTATCTCTTTTGTCCCTATATTTTTTACATTTAGTTTTATTATACTCTTGGTCTTTGGTAGGTGAATTTATATATTTTTTAAAATCTAAAATTACTATTATACCTTCAAAATTAAAATTAAAAAAACCCTAAAAAATAAACACCCTTCTTCCCCGTCCCTCTCACCTCCATCTTCTCTCTCCTCCATTAACAACAAACCCAGAAACCATGCTTCCTAACCAGAGAGATCTCCATATCGGCGGGACTCGCTCCGGTCCAAGTCCATTCCTACCACTCGAGTTGATATAACACAGAAAACCCTAGCTACCCATTGACAGCCAAAAAGAAGAATCTAAGAGGGCCACGCCTCCAAATCCCAATTAAATTAATTTACACTATTTTCTAATTCACTCAAAGACGAATTGGTGCTTAAGATGGTCGGACTTTCACCTTGGTCTTGCTGGTGGTCCTCCGATTAAAATCTCTGTTGGACCTTGGGCCCAATAGGCAATTATTATTGTGCCTAATTGGGCCCGGGCCCATTAGGCCCAAAAAGTTGGGTTGGATGGGCCGGTCAACCCGCGTTGACCGGCCCAAGCTATGCAAGCGCCACGTCAGCGTGGCGTGGTGCTGACGTCACATGTTGCGGCCCACGTGGCGCGCCCACATGGCGCCACGTGGCGGACATGCGGACCAAAGCGCCACGTGGCGCCACTTGGCGAAGCTATTGGGTAGCTTTGCCACGTGGCGGACATGTGACCTATGGCATGCCACGTGGCGTGCCACGTGGTGCGTTTTGGCTGTCCGGATTTCCCTATAAAAGGGGAAATCCGGCTGGACCAATTTGTAACTTTTCCCACAACTACTCACTCAGAAAGGAAAATTCCGGATCAGTTCCAGAATTTAAATCAGATTTTCGATTAAAGGAAATCTCGTGAAACCCTAATCGGGCGATTTGGGCGTTTTCGCCCAAAAATGAAATCCATCGATTTCGTCGGAAATCCGACGATTTCGACGCCGGAGATTGACGATAGTCGATTCTCCGGCTTTTTCCCGACGTCCCGATACCACGTTTGTGGATCGGCGTTGCCGGAATCGCGAGATCGAGGACGACGACGGCGGAGAGGCGCCGAACGGAGAAGAGCTTCGTGGCGGAGAACGGCTGGACGACGACCCGCGCGGCCGCTACGGCCGTGATCGTGAGGTCGAGACGCGTCGATTGCGACCGGTCTCGGGCGCTGGTTCGTCGCCGTTCAGCGGCGGTCGTAGGAGGGAGACGCGGCGGCGATTTCACCTTCGGGGTCGGGGAGAGAGAAAATTCGAGGGGAACATATGTGAGGGGCAAAATCGTAATTTCACGATTTTTCCGGAAAATATTTATACCCGGGTCAAGAAAATCAAAAAACCAGACGGATTGGCCCGGTTTCTTGGTTCGACCCACCCGATTTACGGTCAATTTTGACTTAAGTTAAAATTGGACCTATAAATTAGTTTTTTCTCTTTTAATTGGATAAAATCAGTTTTTATTCAATTAAAATCCAATAAATTGATAAAAATTTTGAAATTTTTTTTGTCAATTAGGTTTATTTTACTTAAAAAGAAAATATTTTGGAACGAGTTCCGAGATATGTGAAAGTTAAACTAAAATCACATAAATTGATCCATAGAATGTTCATCAAAAGATGGAAAAATGAGTTTTTCAATCATATTTTGGGACAATATGAGTATTAACCCGAAATTTAATTGCAATTGTTGCAAGATTTGATGGCTACTGGAGACAGGTATCTGAACTTCTGTGCAACAGAACTTCGACAGAAGATTCTGAAGCGCCGTTTACCGCTGCGTGTGCCCAAGAATGACATGTATGTTATTGTTGAGCACATTGAGGCTATTCACCGGGAGATGCAAGAGTGCATCTGGGCCGGAGGTTACGATCATGGAGAGGACTGGCCCTCTATGTTTCGAGACCTCCTGGTCACGATGAAAATTCGAGAAGATATGAGTGTCTTCTCGGCACCCGAGTTCAAGTGTGATTATATGTTTAACTGTCCCAATATACATATGTTGTTTTTGGGGGACTTTTGTACAATAGGTTGTAACCTTGTCTGAGGTTTTGTGCATGTGTGAGCACACTCAGAATGTACAAATGCATGTGTCAAACATGTAATTAAATAAAGATGTTTGTTTAATTGCTTCCACTTGAATTTACTATCGATGAACTTTAAACGGTTGAAGTTTAAGATTAATACTTGAATGGTGAGGGGAAGCATGCCCGCGACCCACTTCGATTTTGAGATTAATCAAGAACTCCATATCGTTAAAAGTTATGAGTGATGATGTTGCCAGACACCTTGAGCTGGAGGAAGATCGCCTCCTAGCTATGAAATCCCACCCTGAAGCCCATTCGATTTGTTCGACTGGGAGTGGTAGGAAAAAGAAAAAAGGTAAAGGGAAGGGTAAGTGTAAACAAACTCCAAAGGCTGAAAACCATGGAACCACGTTGGATGGCTCCAAGGCTAAAAAGAACAAGCGGTTTAACATTTCAAAAGTGAAATGTTTTAACTGTCAACAGAAGGGACATTTTGCAAAAGATTGCAAGATGCCCAAGCAGGTACATCTAAACTCAAGTGTGAGTAAATTGTATGTATCCTCTTGTACCCTTCTAACTGAATCACATTCTGTGTGGGTGATTGATTCAGGAGCGACAGACCATATAGCTAGAGACCGTGGTTCATTCGTTGAGTACAGGCGGTTGCCGGCTGGAGCAAAAACCATTTTTGTCGGTAACAACTCGTGCGTGGATGTGAAAGGCCTGGGCACTTGTAGATTACACCTTCATGGTGGTCGTGCCCTTCTTTTACATGACGTGTTGTTTGCTCCAGACATACGAAGGAACCTGATCTCAGTTTCGGCCTTAATGTCTTTAGGTTTCCGGTTGTCATTTGAGAACGACACCGTTAGATTGTTTTTGGATGATGCCTATTTTGGCCTTGGATATATATCGGAAGGTTTTTTGATTCTGGATATTGATCCTTCTGAAAGTTTTTCCTTTGTCACTAGTTCAAATTCATCAGAGGATGATATTAAACTATGGCATTCTAGACTTGGCCATATCGGTCAGGATCGTTTAAACCGTCTAGCTAAGGCAGGACTGTTGGGAAATATAGAGAAATCTATATTACCTAGTTGCGTATCCTGTCTAGAAGGAAAAAGTACTAGAAAACCTTTCGGTACTGGGGCTAGAGCCAAATTTCCATTACAATTAGTCCATTCTGACATATGTGGTCCAATGAACGTGAGGGCAAGGCATGGAGCATATTACTTCATCACCTTTATTGATGACTATACTAGATATGGTCTGATATACCTGATTTCTCACAAGTCTGAAGCCTTAAACTGCTTCAAGACATACATGAGTTTTGTTTAGAATCAGAAGGATAGAAAGATAAAGGCCTTACGAACTGATCGTGGCCGTGAATATCTTTCTGATGAGTTCAAAGCTCTATGCATTGAAAAAGGAATTGAACATCAGTTGTCCATTCCTTATACACCACAGCAAAATGGAGTTGCTGAAAGAAGGAATAGAACCCTTCTTGATATGGTTAGATCGATGATGGCAGAGGCAAGTTTGCCTATATCATTCTACAGAGATGCGCTCCTGACTGCCGCATACGTTCTAAACCGTGTTCCCTCTAAGTCTGTTACAGCCACTCCTTACGAAATGTGGACAGATCGGAAGCCCGATCTATCCTATTTTAAGCCGTGGGGGTGTGCGTCCTATGTCCATTCTACCTCAAGTGCTTTCGGTAAATTAGGACCGAGAGGTAGAAAAAGTATCTTTATAAGATACCCAGAGGTATCTAAAGGGTATGTGTTCGTGGGTAAACTGGACAATGGACATGTAACAGAATTTGAATCACGTGATGTCACCTTTTTGGAGAATAAATTTCCAAAGTTGGGAGAGGTTACTAGTGACCTTACCCTTTATGAGACAAATGAACCAGAGTCATCTGGATCACTTCTTCCGAGTGGGAGAATTGAGGAGGAAGATAGAGATTTTTCAACTCATAATGATCCGGAAGGTCGTGATCCGAGTCCTGTAAGGGAGGTAATTCCTTATTCCAGTGGGAGTACGGTATTTCCACCCAGTGGGAGTGCGATTCCTGGATATGATGAATATATTAGAGATGTTTATCAAAACCGGGAATTTCGTAGGTCTAGTAGAACTAGCATACCACGCCGACGATCCGATGAGATCGAAGGCGAGGCTAATGCGTTCTTGGTATCACTAAAGAAATTTGGTGGTCCAAGTGAAATTCTTCTGGCCATCCTGCAGGATGAAGATGAACCTAAAAATGTATCTGGAGCATTGTCATCTCCAAAACGTGATGAATGGATGAATGCAATGGATGAAGAAATGTCTTCTATGATCAAAAACCAGGTTTGGGATCTGGTTGACCTACCTAAAGGGCGTAGGGCAATTGGGAATAAGTGGATTCTCAAAATCAAGCGCAATGCAGATGGTAGTATCGAAAGATACAAAGCGCGTTTGGTTGCCCAAGGATTTAAACAACAGGCTGGGATAGACTATGAGGAGACTTTTGCACCTGTTGTTAGATTTACGTCAATTAGGGTCATTTTAGCTATGGTTGCTAACATGAATCTAGAATTACATCAAATGGATGTAAAGACTGCTTTTCTCCACGGAGAATTGGATGAAGAAATCTATATGATTCAGCCTGAGGGCTACATTCAAAAAGGCTGCGAACACAAAGTTTGCAAATTGAATAGATCAATTTATGGCCTTAAGCAGTCGTCTAGACAGTGGTATATTCGCTTTCATAATACGATCATGCAGCATGATTTTATTATGATAGACGAAGATCACTGTGTGTATGTTAAGCGATCAGGAAAGAAGTTTGTTATCATCACCTTGTATGTTGATGACATACTTTTAGCTGGAAATGACATGGGATTTCTTGTCGAAATCAAAGATTGGTTATCTTCCAACTTTGAAATGAAAGACATGGGTGAAGCAGATTATATACTCGGAGTTAAGATTTCGAGGAATCGTTCGAAAAGAATAATGTCTCTTTCACAAGAGACATATATTCGCAAAGTAGTAGAACGTTTCAATTGTGATCACAGTAACCCAAAGTATGTCCCATTGGTTAAAGGTCATAATTTGTGTAAGGACATGTGCCCAAAAACAGCTAAACAACGTAGGGACATGGAGAAGATTCCTTATGCCAATGCAGTTGGATGCCTGATGTACGCAATGTTGTGTACTAGACCTGACATTTGCTATGCTGTTGGGATAGCAAGCAGATATCAGTCTGATCCAGGCAGTGCTCACTGGAAGGCTGTCAAAGGGATTTTGAAATATTTGAATACTACTGCAGAATACTCCTTGTGCTATCAAGGCCGTGACCTGATAATGAGTGGCTATACTGATGCTGATTGGGGAGGTGATGTGGATAAGAAAAAGTCTACATCTGGATTTGTTTTCTTGTTGAACGGGGGTGCTGTCTCATGGAGCAGTAAGAAGCAAACATGTGTATCCCTGTCAACAATGGAAGCAGAATATGTAGCTTCAGCTCATGCTGCACAAGAAGCGGTATGGTTGAAGAGATTCTTAAGCCATCTCTCCCTGATCAACTCGACGGAGCCAGTGAGTCTATTCTGCGACAACCAGTCAGCTATAGCATATGCTAAGGATCCTAGATTCCATAGCAGGGTTAAGCATATAGATATTAAATTTCACTTTGTGAGAAATTTAATAAAATATAAAGAACTGTGTATGAAACACATATCTACACGAGATATGGCCGCAGATCCAATGACTAAAGCATTACCTCGAGAAGTGTTCGAGAAACATGTTAAGTCACTGGGTTTACGACGGTTTCATTTGTAATCCAATTAGTTGGAATAAAGGAATTTTTAATTTGGCAATATGAGTTAAATGTGAAACATGTCGGACAGAGAAGTAGCCCACTCACACGGGTGTTTACCTCAGTGGGAGTCAAGAAGTTGATTCCTAGATGAGATGAGGCAGTTATTGGACATTCATGAGTGCATGTCCTATGGCGGAATGCCGTCTTGCTTAAGAGCAAGTTTCCTTATGGGATGCAGGAATAAGTTGCTGCATTTGGATTTTCTACAATCCATATGATAAGATATAAGTGGAACTTATCATACTGTCTGTCCTATTAGCCTAGAGTTAAGCTAAGGCTGATACTCTAGTATGGTGTTAAATGACATGTGTTCCTTGAAAAAGGAAAGTACACCGTAACACGTGATCAGTATCATGTGTGCTACTCGACCACTGGATGGGATGAAAATGTTGAGTGATTTCACAATCCCTGGTGTGAGACCAATTTTCGAGAATTGTGATTCCCGAAACCTACCCTTAAGATCCTAAACGTATTCTGGAAGTATGATCCAGTGCTGCTAGCTTGGAAAGTTCATGAAAAGGTTATGGCATAGCGATTCGACCTGGCAGGGCTGACCAGAAAAGCAGGCTGTATCATTATGAAAGGAATATAGTTAAGGGAGAAGGAACTCTGTTCATCACATTCTGAGTTTCGTGGTTCAGGTGCACCAATTGTATTGAAAAATACAATAGTGAACCCGAATATAATTGTTTGAAATCACTGATGTGAACAATGGAATGTGACATGAGTCCTGGGGTAATAGCATACATTAAACAAGAAGGTTGTCGAGATGCTACTATTCAAGTAGCCTGAGTGTCTGTGCTCTTGAATTTGGCTTAACATACTCGACGTGTGCTGGTCGCACGAAATCCTTTAAAGAAATCTGATAAATGTTGATCAAGGTCAATAATAATTGAGTGGGAGATGTTGGACCTTGGGCCCAATAGGCAATTATTATTGTGCCTAATTGGGCCCGGGCCCATTAGGCCCAAAAAGTTGGGTTGGATGGGCCGGTCAACCCGCGTTGACCGGCCCAAGCTATGCAAGTGCCACGTCAGCGTGACGTGGTGCTGACGTCACATGTTGCGGCCCACGTGGCGCCCCCACGTGGTGCCACGTGGCGCCACGTGGCAAAGCTATGCGTAGCCTTGCCACGTGGCGGACATGCGGACCAAAGCGCCACTTGGCGAAGCTATTGGGTAGCTTTGCCACGTGGCGGACATGTGACCTATGGCATGCCACGTGGCGACACGTGGCGTGCCACGTGGCGCGTTTTGGCTGTCCGGATTTCCCTATAAAAGGGAAAATCCGGCTGGACCAATTTTTAACTTTTCCCACAACTACTCACTCAGAAAGGAAAATTCCGGATCAGTTCCAGAATTTTAATCAGATTTTCGATTAAAGGAAATCTCGTGAAAATCGATTACGGATCCGTTCGAACGTGATCGTAATTCGACCAGCACGAAGAAATCGTGGACCCGAGCCTGTGGACCTCTTACTTCAACAAGTAAGTGATTTATTATTAACGAATTAGTTTATTAATTCAACGAGTTTAACACGTAATTACTCATTAATTACGCGTCAAAACCGTCAATCTCAATCAACCCGAATCTACTCACCGTCATCCCAATCGACCCAATTGGTATAGATTGCTGAGATTAAATCACATCAATAAGCTGAAACTTGGTCGATGTCCAATCCCAACGACTTCCCATCTGCTCCGACCCCATCTTCCTCTCCCCCGACGTTGTCGATGTCAAATCCCTGACGCCGCCGCCGGAGATGGAGGAGGAGGCTGTTGTCCAGTAAGAGGGAGAGAGAATTAATTTTATTTATTTTTCATAACGGTATAAATGTCATTTTATTTATTAAAGTGACCGATTATGATGTTAGCGAAAGACCCGATAATATAATAAAACTAAATACGGGGGATTACAAAAATATTTCTGGAAACTTAGGGACCGGGAGGTAGGAAACCAGGGACTACATCGTAATTTGCCCAATTAAATTATTTTATTTCGAACCTAAATTTATTGGTAAATCGAATTTAATCATTGTATGTAAATTTATTTCAATATTAAATGACCCGAGTTTATCGATATGAATTATATTATGTCATTTTATTATTATCTCTACTCACATTAGTCTGAAATAATACAAACAAAATAATAATAAAGGTACATGATTTTAACCTTGCATTAGTACGAAGTAATACAAACATACATTAAAAGTACATATTTTGGCTAATAATAATTCGAAAAGTAATAACACTCTCAAAAAAACCTAGTCGAAAAACTTTCTCCATTTTCTGAACACTTTGATAATATTTTGATCGTTAACTTCGAACATATAATCATTACACGAGATCCTATAAACTCGAATCTGATACTTAAAAAAACACACAGATTAACACATAGTAGATGATATTATCATTAACATGTGTTTTCTTAACAGATTCGAAAATGCTGAATAATTAATTAAGGCTGTGTTTGCTTCGCTTAGAATATCTTATTACCGGAAGGCTCGTTCTACTTTCAATCTTGATCAGGTTGTAATACCGGTGAGGAAGATCAAGACGGCCAGCCAAAGCGACACGTCAAAAGGCTGGAGCAGAAGTTCATTGAGGTTGTGACAGAGGACAACTACTAGTTCTGGTTCATGGGAATCTTGCGTTACGAGAAGGCCTTCAAGAACCTTGACAAGGCTATTTCCTTGTCAACCTCACTTGGGACCAACATTGCTTCCTTTGTGGATAACATTGGAGAGAAGGTTATGTTTTGAATTAGTTGATGTGGGTATTTTTTAGGACAGAAATTGTAACAGTTGGAGAAGTACTAGTCTTGAGAATTGGGTGTGATGAGGTAGCTGCAGTGGAAACTTGTGTATAATCTAACGTTTCGTGCTTAAAGAAAGGTTTGGAGAGACATCCAATTGCGTCTCGTATCTGGACAGGTAAAATCCCTTTCATGATGGAATGCTTTATGCGGATTGTAATGAAGAGAAGACTTCTTACGAAAGATGCACTAATCAGAAGAGGATCGCTAAGACCGTGGGAGTCTCTTATGTCCTTTTTGCGGATTTGAGGATGAGGACATTGACCACCTTCTTCTATACTGCAATTTCTCCATGTCCATTTGGGATTATTTTGCCAATCGCATTTGAATTCGGTGGTGTGGCAAGGCGCATTTGGTAGCTTTCCTGGAGCAATGTATGGGCTTGGTTCATGATGGCATGATTAAAAAGATGTGGTTTGCGATATTCGAAACTATTTTTTGGGGAATTTGGTTGACGAAAAATCGTGCTATTTTTCAAGGTGATCGATGCAACTGGGAGCTTTCTACTCATACTATTCTACATCGCATCCATGAGTGGCTTAGATGGTTGAACTCGATTTCGGACTTAGGCCATCAAGAACTGATTTTGTGCATGAAGTCTTTAAGCTTGGGAGATTAACCATGTAATTAACAAGTAGTATAGCTCTTGTACTATTTGGTATAAATATTGAAGTAAATATAAAATTAATCTATTTAAAAAATTTTGGAGATGGGGTGAGCTTCCATGGGATACAGATGAGCTACATTAGGGGAGGGAGAGGGGTTGGAGATACAGAGGAGATAGGGTTGTGTTTATTAGGATTTTTTTAAATATAAATAATTTAGAATTGATTTGATAATTAACCACCCAAACACGTTTTATACGGCTTACCCAGTCATCATAGTAATAGACAAAACTATGTCGTTTCGGCTTGCGTGGTAAGACATATGTCATTTTTAGCACGGCTAGTTGCCGGGTACCGTATGTACGTTGCAAATTTTCTAAAAGCATAAAAATTGAATTACTTATTTTAAATCAAATATCCTAAACTTTGATATCGTTGAAACCACAAGGTAGTAAAGTGTATTTTTTTTGGATGACAGTTTGTCTTTTGTTTATTAATTTTTTTTTCAAACTTGCATGTGACACTCGCTATACTTACTAATTCATGTTTAAATTGATAGTGATATGATTATTTTAACGAAGACAAGGAACATACCAAAAAAAAATAAGTTTATCTAAAAATTGGAACTGCCACAATAAAAATAATGTATGCAGTTCTTGACTAAGTCAGTGTCCTATAAATATTATTATCTCCAACCAAATGTCAGTATAAATATAATATATTTTTTTCTAGTGGGAGTTGGTAATTCAGGAATTGTATAAACAAATGGTGGAAAGTATTAAAATGGCAACCAAGTATGGGGAGAGTACCGGAATCCTAATATGGGCTTCTTCTGTTGCCCAGAAACCGAGGGGTCCAGAGTCCTCAAAGTTTTCTACTGGGCTTCTAATGGGCTTGGATAACACGGGGATCTGACCCAACTCTGCCTTGATTTGATCGGCTCTAAGCCTCTAAAACAATAGCCAAGGGCTCTGACCCAGAAACATTGGAAGGATTTATCCCTCAAAAAAAAATATATCCCTAAAAAAAAGAAACATCGGAAGGACAATGGAAGGATGCCAAGCTCCGTGATTGTTGAATCTATTGGATTAGTTCTTTTGGCACATCTTAGTTTATGTGAAGACAACAGAAACAAAAAATATGAATGTTAAAAAACATTGGGTAAATTACCCTCAAGTCCCTGGTGTTTGGTCATCCTCCCCCTCGGGTCCCTACATTTTCAAAAATAATTTTACCGTCCCTCGACTTTGGTTTTAGATACTTTCGGGTCCTGGCTGACGTTAGCACCCATTTTTTCATAAAAATGACCAAAATGCCCTCAAAAAAGAAAAAAAATGTATCATCTTCAAGGGTATTTTGGTCAAAAAATTAAAAAAATGGGTGCTGACGTCTGCCAGGGACCCGAGAGTTTCTAGAACCAAAGTCGAGGAATGGTAAAATCATTTTTGAAAATGCAGGAACCCGAGGGGGAGGATGACCAATTACCAGGGACTAGGGGGTAATTTACCCAAAAAATTTGTAGCGGGAAGATAAGATATACAGGACACAATAAATATAGTTTGGAAGAAAAATTTATACACGAGGTTGAGACAATCATCGAAATACATGAACACGACTAGACCTACATTCTTCGCCCAGCAGCCAAACGAAACTTCCAACATCGATTTTCTATTTTCAGGAGACATCAAAATTTGGTGCGTGGCATATTTAAGAAAGACTTGCAACCTAGTTTTTTTTTTTGGAAGACTTGCAACCTAGTTAGTAATTTTGACAATTCTTAACCGTTTCGACTAAGATTACATTTATTGGTGAGCGGATTGAAATAAATAATTTATTTTTCTCTCATCAAACTACTATTCAATCCAACTCAATCCAACCAAATCTTTTATCATTTTTATTGGTGATCTCATCCAATCCGCTCACCAAATAAATAATTAATTTCTCTTTCATCCATATATTATCTATAATTTAATTTATGTTTACATATAAATTGAAATAAATATATAAAATTATGCGTCCATAATTATAACAAGAAAAAAAATAATATGAAATAAAATGAGCTACAAATGGATGTCGAAAATATGTTTGAAGTCAATAGTGAAGCGAGTTACGAGGATGAGTTTTGGTTGGAGAGGCACAACTTCTTATTCCAGAGTCCGATTGAGTTGATTCAAGTTGTTTTGTGAAGGTAAGACGTATATCTACAATTTTTTAGTTTATGACTTCTCCTGATTCAGAGATAAGAATGTCAAGAATATGTTTGAAGTCAATGTTCGACCGAGTTACAAGCGTCCAAAGTTGAAATACAAAATTGTATTTCAAAATATGTCAATATTAGGCTCTATTTATAGAGAATTAAAAATTAAAAATTTTCATATTTTTAATTTTTATCAAAAGATAATATTAATTACGATAACCAAACAAATAATAAACACTAATAACTATTTCAACAAATAGTATTGTGCTACGTGTCACTATGATTAGATTAAGATAAGCCCGAGCATTGGGCCCGAGCGGATCGGCCAAAATATCTTTGTTTTCTTTTCTTTTTTTATTTCTCCTTTGTCCTCTAGTGGTGAAGCGATCACCACCGATAAAGGTGGTCTATTATTAGGTCCTAGTTCTTAAGAGTTCTGTCACTGTTCTTAACGTCCGTTTGTTGGGGACCCATCCTAGATGGTGTTTCGATTTGGTGGATCATTGGGGTTAGGACCATAATGTCTGAAACGCATGATGTGTATGTTTATGCGCGTAACACATGTACTTTGTCATTGCTTATCACAATAAACTTAAGATTCCTCTTAATTAATTTGGTGGTTCATAGAAAAGAAAAACAGAAAAAAGGTTCATAAATTTTATCCTGGATTTTGATTCAAGATGCAGCAAGTTTTATTTTATAGGTAAAAGTAATATTACTCCAAAAAATAGTTACACCAATTGTTCAATAAAGTACTAATCTCCTACATCAAATATGAAATTAATTACTAATCTCTTTTCCTAATTGATCAAAGATAATCACATATTTGTGTAGCCAAAACTAATTAAATATGAGTTATTTTAAAAGTTAATTATCTTTCGTGTCGTGGTAACTTCACAATGTTTTGAGTATAGTTTCCACGTCTTCTTTCCATACAACCAAAATAGTTTTATTAAGTTACGAGAAATACATTGAAAAATATTCGTGTTAGTTTATAAAGATAAGAATAAAAAATATTTAAAAAATTCGTATCGGTTGGTGAACCAAATTTTCGACGTTAGATTTTCACTCTCAATCAGCTCTCGGGGGCGCTCTCAAATCAATGAGACGAAACTTACCTTAAAAATCAAGGGGACAAATGACCAATGGGTTCGAAAAGAATTAACAAATTTAAAATAGTAGTGATTGTTATAATTTAACTAAAGATTTTGAAGTTAAGTTTTTAAAAAACATAGGTTAAAACTTGGTAAAAATAATTTTGTTGTTATAACTTATATGTGTTTGGTTCAGTTCAAATTTGAACCGGTCGATTATCAGATTTGGTAATTTTAACAAACAAAAAAAAATGCATTAATGATTAATCGATGGAAAACGTTGGCCACCATAAGTCGGCATCAGTAACATAATTTGGACTTTCTTAATAAAAAAATCAACATTATTTGGGCGTAGGCAAATTCCAGTTTTGCATGGGACCTTAAAAAAGATATTTAGCTTATTATGATTAAACACCAACGAAGTCCACTTTGTGTTTCGGGATATTTATGAAGTTTTTATAGCGGCAAATAATATTTGAGGGCATTGTTCAAATTTTAATTCTTTAATCATTTAGGTTTAGTGTGAATTTTTTTAAAGTAGTTTGCCAGATATTTTAATGAATTTTTAAGTAACCTTTTTCTTTGTTTGCAATCGAGAAAAACGGGTTTTTTTTAAAAATAGGCAAAAAATATAATATATTTTCAAAATTGGCAAAAAATTAAAAAAAGAGACGACTCATGTACAGGTCGACTTCCTCCATGTGACTTAAAAAAATAAAATAAAATAATGGAGGCGATCTATACCTGACAATTTTTTTTTAATTTTTTTTAATTTTGGTCAATCGAACTCGATCGGCTTTTGACTTCAAATGAATTTTCGACATCTTTACACTCTATATTTGAAAATTTTATAAACTATAAAGTTGTAGATATACGTCTCAGCTTTGCACAGCAAATTGAATCAACTAAATCAGAATCCGGAGTAAAAATTTGTATCTCCTAACCGAAATTAGTCGATCGAACTCTATCGACTTTTGACTTCAAATTTATTTTTGACATCCTTACACTTTGAATTTGGAAAAGTCATAAACTACAAAGTTGTAGATATATGTCTCAGCTTTATACAAAAATTTGAATCACCTCAATCAGACTCCGGAGTAAGATGTCGCAAAAATTACTTTTTCAATACAAGAGAAGAAAAAATATAATTTTTGTAACTTCTTACTCCGCAGTCTGATTGAGTTGATTCAAATTTTTATGCGAAGCTGAAATATATATCTACAACTTTGTAGTTTATAACGTTTCCAAATACGGAGTGTAACGATGTCAAAAATTTATTTAAAGTCAAAATTCGATCGAGTTCGATCAACTAATTTCGGTTAGGAGATACAAATTTTTACTCCGGATTCCGATTGAGTTAATTCAATTTGCTGTGCAAAGCTGAGACGTATATCTACAACTTTGTAGTTTATAACGTTTCCAAATACGGAGTATAACGATGTCGAAAATTTATTTGAAGTCAAAAGTTGATCGAGTTCGATCGACTAATTTTGGTTCGAGTGTAACGGAGTGTAACGTTTTCTATGCTTTGAAAAAAAACCATTAGTTTCTGGAAATGTAGACGACCACCGCCAAGTCAGTGGACTCCGCTCTCTAGTGGGCCCGTTTCACCGACCTCGAGAACTCCCCACTCGCCGCCAACCTCGCTCCTCCACTCCTAAGCTGCTCGCCAGGCTTCCCCTCTTCTCTCTACCACTCTCTTTGTTTCGGGTATTTCACAGGCGAAGAAGAAGAATAACCGCTCGTGGTTCGTGGAGACGGTGTCTCAAGGAAAATTGCCCCACATATCAAAGTTATAATTGAATGGGTAGATTTATCATTTTCATGCAGTGGACCAAACTGCCTAAAAAAGATGTTTACATTATTATAGTAAGATTTGTAGAAAAATATCACGAAATACAAAAATTGCTAATATATAATATAACAAAAAAATATTATGTTTATCTTCAAGTCACCAAACAATCAATAAATTGTAATTATTTAACATCTACCAAAAATATCAATAATAATCACATAAATTTTTTAATAGTTCTTGATTTTTTAAAAAGATATACTAATATTTCAATACTGTGTAAAAATAAATAAGCAAGCATAGAAAAATGTAGTATCTAAAATATCTTTCAAATTCGTAATTGATGTATAATTACGAATAATTGATGAATATCACCTTATCCGAAAGTTGAGACCGGAATATAGAACTAAAATTTTCTTAAAAAAATATAAACTATTATAATTGATGAATTATTAAATTTTAACATTGGTAGATCAAATTTTGTTATCAGTTTAAAGATATTCATATTATAAATGATCGCTTAAGCAATCAATCATCTTGTAATTCCTCTTATACGCGTGTTATCTGAAGTCCACAAAAAGAAACCGAAATAAATTGGAGAGTGGTCCAGCTCTGAGAGAGCACGAGATGGTCATTCCTAACATTAACAAGCCACTCGAGATGGTCGGCGACACCGAGTACGTTCCACTATTTTAGACGAAGAGCGTCAAGGGATTAGCTCTTTACAGGTTCTTTGCGGCCACCATTTTCGTGGGAATATGCTTGGTTTGGGCTTACCGGGTCAGCCACGTACCGGCCGCCGGCTCAGGGATGTGGGCCTGGTTCGGACTGTTTGTGGCGGAGCTGTGGTTCGGTTTTTACTGGGTCGTCATCCAATCTCTCAGGTGGAACAGGGTCCGTAGGAGAATTTTAGGGACAGGCTCTCTCTAAGGTACTCTCATTAATTTTTTTTTCCCAATGAGTAGATTTTTTTTAGATTTGAATTTGAATTTTTTGCCACATCGCTTATTGCAAGAAGAGATATAAATTTATAAGTGTGAAAAATTCACCGATCCAATGTCTAAAAGTTTTGGATTGGATATAAAAATTCTAACATGCTATCAGAGCGGGTTGATCTCGTGCTCATTGTTGTGCTCGGACGACCCCTATTTCTCGCACGTTGGTGAAGATAGAGCATGTGCATTCTTCGTCCTTATGAGTCTCGTTTGAGAAAATATGTTATTGCTGAATAAAGCATCTACTCTGCATAGATTAGATATATAGACATTTCAACCCATTTTAGTGGAAGGGCGTGCTATTTATTTACATCCATTAATTTGTAAGAGAATAATCCTACATCGCTTTATTGCCTAGTCTAGTTTATGTGGCCTGAGAGAAGAGACCCCAATAGCCTGACAACTTCAAAGCCGGCGCTATGAATTCTTTGTTAAGTAAATTATTTTTTTATAAGTAAATTATCTTCACCTACAAATTTATTTCCGTCTTTCATGAAATAAAATTCTCCCATTCATCGTTTTAAAATTTGAATGTAATTAATAGATGGATTCTCTACAATTACGTAACGTATTTTTACATCATAATTTTCAAATTTCATTAACTTTTTAAAAATTTATTAACTTTATTGAAATTTCTGTTAGCTATTTTAGTTTTTTAGGAAATTGGATGATGGCTAATTTTTCGTTTTTCCGTAGTAATAAAAAAAATTTACTATATTTTTCAGACTTTCCTTTAATTTTTTCATGAACGTAACCTAAGTACTCTAATAAGATGCTTGAAACATACATATCTTAGGTTACTCATACAAAGATGAATTCAGCTGTTTTTGTGAGACTTAAAAAAAAAAGCTGTTTTTGCGAGGTTGTTTGTTTTGGTTTGCCCTACATTTAGTGTATATTCGGGTCTATTTTTTGACAACCTTAGGGTTTTTAGCTTGATTCTTTTGGAGACACTTTGATGATTTTACTTAGATAGCCTCTATTACTATGTTGCGTGTTGATATGCATTATTTAGTATCTTTGATGTATCTTTTCTCGGTGAACTTTTTGGTGGAGTACAATACTTTACTTATCAGAAAAATATGAATTAAACTGTATGGTAAGAGAATTTTGCAGATAAGAGTGTCATCTCACATCAGTAATTCTCCAATTCTCGTAGACAGAGAGCGGGAAAGGGAGGAGGGAGGGAATGTACGGATTCGAAGCGATATCGTTTAATTTCCATGGAGAGTACCTTGAGGCGATCGTGAGGGGTTACCGGTCGGGCCTCTAGACTGCCGCCGACTATAATAACATCTGTCAATACGAAACCCTCGATGACATCGAGGTGCACCTCATCGGAATGAGAGAGGGAGCGAGAGAGAGAGGGACTGAGAGCGAGAGAATAATAGAGCTCACCTTACCTGCTCACCGGAGGGAGGCTGGCGGCATCGCTGCTACCGGAGGGATGGGAGCGAGGCCGGTGGAGGTTGGTAGTCTAGAGTTTTGAGTTATTTTTTTGTGAAAAGTGACGGAAGAGTGGCCAATTTTTAGGGTAAAAGTCAGATTTTTTTCCAATAATCTTACTAACCAGAAATTTTCGAGTCAAAATTCTATTTGAACTATCCGGTCTGACCGAATTTTGGGCGGTTCATAGAGTAAGCATTTTCTCTCTCAAAATTAGGACGGTATTCCATTTGATTTGTAGTCCGACTAACCTAACTGCCGGTCGGACACATTTTTTAAACCTTCTCATTCATCAAATATTAATAGTTGCATATTTACAACATTTACGTGTTAAATTTCATTTCAAATATGCAAGGTTACAATCAGAAGTAGACATTTTTTTCAAACACGAGATTTGACAAAAATTTTATTACTACTTTGATAAAGTTGGCATTCTCAATCAATGAGACGAAAGATGGTTTAATCCAACTTTGGGCTTATATGTGAAATGATCATATAATGGGTTGTCATATTCGGCTGAGCCCACTTGAAAGTGATCAAGTAAGTATTCGGGCTTTAATGTATCTAGTAGGGTGCGGACCTTTAATGTGTAGAGACATTAAGTTAATTGCTTGTTTTGTTATGGGCAAAATGGTAATTTACCAAATATAGGTTTTTTCCTATATAAAGAGGGTCTTGGTCCCCGGGTTAGACAACGACCGACACACTACACTTCCCATTGAGTTTAGGTGAGAGAAAGCTTAAGGAATTCTCTCAAGGTTTGTCGTAACCTGGAAGGCCAACCCGTCTTCCCGGATCAGAGCTGCGCTATGGATTCAGGTATGTTCCGCATTCAGTTTTGTCTTGATAATTTACATGAGATCTTGGGATATGGATTAAGGTTGATTAATCCAACAAGTGGTATGAGAGCCTCTCATGCTAGATTGTTAAGATTTTCGGATTTAGATCTGTTCCAGTTAATTAAAAAAAAAAAAATTTTGGAAACGGATCGATCGACGTCGTGAACGACCTTCGCGACGTCCACGCGCCGATCCACGAGCTCCGGGTACCACCGACGAGCTCGTCTCAGCGCCAGCGTCGTGGTGGTACCGGCGGTGACCTCCGGATCGACGGGATCGCGGAGCGGTCGTCGAGGTTCGCCGACGGCTCGTCGAGGATCTCGCGCGACCGATCGTAGATCGGAGACCACCGACGTGCTCGTCTCATCACGAGCGACGTCGTGGTACCGGCGTTGTCAACCGGTTTTGCTCCGACGAAGAGATCGAAGCGTTTAAAGCTTCGACGACGGTTTTCGGGGTCGAAAGCTTCTTCGCCCGATTACGGCCGCTACGCGCGGAAATCCGGTGATCGGAGACCACCGGCGTGCTCGCCAGGTCCCGATCTACACTTTGGCACCGGCGGTGTCGACCGGCGATGCGCCGATAGTCGACGGTGGTCGGGGGACTAATCTGCAATTATCCCAAGGACCGGATGTTGTGAATTAGAAGTTCTTTAGGGGTCAAAGTGCAATTTCATGAAATCAGAAATTGCAAATATGCCCCTGGGGCATTTCTGCAATTTTGATCCGGATGGTTAATTATGGTATGGTACCAGAATTAATCATAAAATTGCAATTTGGTCCTTCGATAATTTTGGGGACTTATTTGTAAATTTGCACTTTTGGAAAATTACAGTTTGGTCCTCGGATGTTTCTGTAATTTTCGGTTTTTGGGCAAATTACATTTTAATCCTCAATTAATTCAGAAATTGCAAAAGGGTCCCTGAATATGCAATTTTAAAATTCAAATATAAAGTTGTTATATGTATTTTAAAATGGATTGATTAACACAACATGTCGCCAAAGTGACCTCTATTGTGAAAATCATTTTGTGATAAAATACAAAAGGTTGTGTATATGCAATTTTGTAAGTATTTATCGGCCCAAAGGAAGATAAATATTTATCGTTGACTTGCATTACACTAGTGTAGTGATGAACATGTGATAATCTTTGGTTTTGCATGTAAATAATAAATCGGCCCAAAGGAAGGTTTATTGTTTGACATGCCTTTATTGTCAATGTTCGATTACTGCAACAAGATATCACTTACAAGTTATTATTTTGTCCAAAGATAAAATATTAATGGAGTGTTCGAGGTCTTGAAATGGGATATTACTTTATTTGAATTTATTAAGTTTTCAGGATTAAGACTAATGTGAGCTAATTTTTATTTATTTTGTCTACGTTCTCTGATTCAGCTATGTCTAATCCTGCGAATATTTCTGCCAACATTAATTCGATCCCCATGCTGAATGGCACAAATTTCAAGTCCTGGAAGGAGAACATACTTATAGTTCTTGGTGTTATGGACTTGGATTTTGCTATAAGGACTGACTGCCCTACAGCTTTGACAGCTGCGAGTACCTCTGATCATAAGAGGGAGATGGAAAAGTGGGAGCGGTCAAACAGAATGTGCATGATGATCATAAAGAAAGCCATTCCTGAGGCATTTAGAGACACTACGTCAGAGAAAATTCTGACGGTTAAGGAATTCCTTGCCGATATTGAGACAAAGTTTGTCGAGAACGAAAAGGCTGAAATTGGTACGCTCTTGACAAACCTTATTTCAATGAGGTATAAGGGTAAAGGCAACATCAGGGAGTACATCATGGAGATGTCTCATTTAACTTCAAAGCTGAAAGCCCTCAAGCTTGAAATCTCTCAAGACTTGTTGGTGCATCTGGTTTTAATATCTCTTCCGGCATAGTTCAGTCAATTTAAGGTGAGCTATAACTGTCAGAAAGAGACCTGGTCTCTGAATGAGCTCATCTCTCACTGTGTCCAAGAAGAGGAAAGGATGAAGTTAGACAAGACAAATGTTGCTAATGTTGCTTTTACCTGTAAGGACAAAGGCAAGAAAAGGAAGAAGGATGCTGCAGATACAGCACCAGAAAAGAAACAACAAAAGAAAGCTGATGGCAAAGGTTGTTTCTTTTGTGGAGCTGAAGGACACATGAAGAAGCAGTGCACTAATTATCACGCTTGGCGTGCTAAGAAGGGTATGTTTCTTAACTTGGTTGTACTACAGTAAATTTAACTTCAGTGCCTGGATACACTTGGTGGGTAGACTCTGGTGCTACTACTCACGTAAGTGTATCTATGCAGGGTTGCCTGAATTGCCGAAAGCCAAGTGATGCTGAAAGACTCATCTATGTGGGCGATGGCAATTCAGCTGAGGTTGAAGTGATAGGGACTTTTAGATTATTATTAAAGACTGGATACTATTTGGATCTTTTGGAAACATTTGTGGTACCGTCATTTAGGCGGAATTTGATTTCTATTCCCGCATTAGACAAATCTGGTTATTCTTGCTCTTTCGGGAATAGAAAATTCAGCTTGTTTCATGATTCAAATTTAGTTGGTTCTGGGTCTTTGTCGGTTTATGATAATCTATATTCAATTGATACAATCACTTTATATAACCAGTCCTTGCAATTAAGTACACGACCTCATAAGCGAAAGCTGACAAATGAGAATTCGGCTTCGCTTTGGCACAAAAGGTTAGGTCATATCTCTCGAAAGAGGATAGAAAGATTAGTGTCAAGCAAAATTTTAGACCCTTTAGATTATGCAGATTTTGACATTTGCATTAATTGTATAAAGGGAAAGACAACCCATCAGAGAAGATATGATGCCAATAGAGCTGTGGATGTTTTGGATTTGATCCATACAGATATATGTGGGCCATTTCCAACGGCAGCTTGGAATGGTCAACAATACTTTATAACATTCACAGATGATTTTTCAAGGTATGGCTATATATATCTGATAAGTGAAAAGTCACAGTCATTGGACGTGTTCAAAAGTTTTAAAGCCGAAGTTGAAAATCAACTAGGCAAAAGGATTAAAAGCGTCAGATCTGACCGTGGTGGTGAATACTATGGTAGATATGATGGTTTAGGTGAACAACGTCCAGGACCATTTGCTAGATTCCTAGAGGAATGCGGTATCGTCCCACAGTACACCATGCCTGGCTCACCTGCCATGAATGGCGTTGCTGAAAGACGAAACAGAACGCTTAAGGACATGGTAAGGAGTATGATTTCTTACTCTACCTTACCTGAATCACTCTGGGGAGAGGCACTAAAGACTGCAGCATATACTCTGAACAGAGTTCCAACTAAGGCAACAACCAAAACCCCATATGAAATATGGATAGGCAAACCACCTAGTTTGAACCATTTTCATATCTGGGGATGTCCAGCTGAGGCAAGGCCTTACAGGCCAAATGAAAAGAAACTAGACTCAAGGACGGTTAGTTGCTATTTTATTGGTTACTCTGAAAGATCCAGGGGTTATAAGTTCTACGATCCCACATCTAGATCAATTTTTGAGTCGGGAAATGCCCGGTTCTTTGAGGATGTTGAGCTTGGGGGGGGAAGATCAAGTAAGGGATATTTCTTTTGAGGAGGAATCAGGTACGATTCCTAATATTCCTTGTGACAATGTACAGGTTTTAATACCTGTCATTGCTCAAGAAGGAAATACAGAACCTCAAGAGGAGAATGTCGAACAACCTCCCATTCAAAGTGAGGTAATCATTCCTGATGAACAAGCTCTACCACCTCAAGAACCTATGCCATTAAGGAGATCCACTAGAGAAAGGAGAAATGCATTGTCAGATGATTATCTTGTATTTCTCCATGAACATGAGTTTGACATTGGCATAAAGGAAGATGATCCAATCAACTTCGAAAAAGCCATGAAAAGTTCTGAATCTCTAGAGTGAATAAATGCCATGAATGAAGAGATGCAATCCATGAAGGACAATGACGTTTGGGATCTTGTCTCATTGCCTGAAGGAACGAAACCCATTGGTTGTAAATGGATATTTAAAACCAAGCGGGATTCGAAGGGTAATGTAGAAAGATATAAGGCTCGTCTTGTTGCTAAGGGTTTTACACAAAAAGAAGGCATTGACTATAAAGAGACTTTCTCTCCAGTTTCTTCGAAAGACTCTCTTAGGGTTATAATGGCATTAGTGGCACATTTTGATCTTGAGTTGCATCAGATGGATGTTAAGACAGCTTTTCTTAATGGCGACATTGAGAAAACTATCCATTTATAACCAATGGGTTTCGTTCCTTCAGGCAATGAGACAAGATCCCAAACGTCATTGTCCTTCATGGATTGCAGCCAGAAAACTTTGTTTCCGGAGATCCAAAGTCTATGGTTTGCAAACTTAAGAAATCCATCTATGGGCTTAAGCAAGCATCTCGACAATGGTATTTCAAGTTTCATCAAGTAATCAGCTCTTATGGTTTTAAGATGAATTTAGTTGATGAATGTATATACCATAAGTTCTGTGGGAGCAAACATATTTTCCTGGTTTTGTATGTGGATGACGTCTTGCTTGCCAGCAATGATATTGATATTTTGCATGACACCAAGAGATTTCTAGCTAAGAATTTTGAGATGAAAGATCTTGGTGATGCTTCTTTTGTTTTAGAAATCCAGATATACCGAGATCGTTCTCGATGTATTCTTGGATTATCACAAAAGACATATATTGAAAAGGTTCTTAAGAGATATGGCATGCAAGATTGCAGACCGGGTGATACCCCTGTGGCTAAGGGAGACAAGTTTAGTCTCGAACAGTGTCCTAAGAATGCTTTAAAGAAAGAAGAAATGCATCAATTTCCATATGCTTCAGTAGTTGAAAGTCTGATGTATGCTCAAGTTTGTACGCATCCTGACATTGCGTTCATTACAGGAATGTTGGGTAGATATTTGAGTAATCCAGGATTAGATCATTGGAAAGCAGTCAAAAGAGTCATGAGGTACTTACAGAGAACAAAAGGGTACATGCTCACATATAGGAAGTCAGATCAACTTGAGATCGTTGGATACTCTGACTCAGATTATGCTGGATGCCAAGATAGCAAGAGATCCACATCTGGTTATGTCTTTCTGCTTGCTGGAGGAGTAGTCTCCTGGAAGAGTGCTAAACAGTCAATTATAGCATCCTCTACCATGGCAGCAGAATTCATATCATGTAATGAGGCATCTAGTCAAGGAATGTGGCTGCGAAACTTTGTCACGGGACTGCGAATAGTGGGAGGCATTGAAAAACCTCTCAAACTATTTTGTGACAACGAGTCTGCAGTCATGTATTCTAATAACAATAGAAGCTCTATAAAGTCAAAGCATATAGACATCAAGTTTCTAGTTGTTAAAGAAAGAATTCAGGATGGTCAGTTATCTATAGAACATATTGGGACAAACTCGATGATAGCGGATCCGCTTACAAAGGGATTGACACCCAAGGTGTTTCATGAGCATACAGCTCGTATGGGTGTCATATTCATTGAGGATATTTAGTTTCAGTGGGAGTTTGTCATTTGGATGTTCTGATGGATATGTTTTGGTTATTTCAGTTTATGGATATTATGAGGTTGTTTTCTGCAGAAATACAGTTTGTAGTTTTATCCATACTCTGATTTTGTTTTGGTTGATCTCACTAAAGTTTTAAGGTTGGACCAGTTGGAAATAGACATGTTTAGATCACATTACATGTAATTTCCATGCTACACATCCACATCATAATCTATGTCATTCAATTATATCGCATTGTGACCATTGTTGGGTCGAGTTACGAAAAATAAATGTAACAAAGGCTTCTTTGATCCTATGTTGATATGATTGATGGACGAGATTGGTTATAGATGCATTTCAGTAATGACAGCAATATGAGCTCAATAAGGTATCTGTTATATGATTATAAGGTTGCACATATAGCCCAAGTGGGAGATTGTTGGATCTTTAATCCAACATTGGGCTTATATGTGAAATGATCATATAATGGGTTGTCATATTCGGCTGAGCCCACTTGAAAGTGATCAAGTAAGTATTCGGGCTTTAATGTATCTAGTAGGGTGCGGACCTTTAATGTGTAGAGACATTAAGTTAATTGCTTGTTTTGTTATGGGCAAAACGGTAATTTACCAAATATGGGTTTTTCCCTATATAAAGAGGGTCTTGGTCCCCGGGTTAGACAACGACCGACACACTACACTTCCCATTGAGTTTAGGTGAGAGAAAGCTTAAGGAATTCTCTCAAGGTTTGTCGTAACCTGGAAGGCCAACCCGTCTTCCCGGATCAGAGCTGCGCTATGGATTCAGGTATGTTCCGCATTCAGTTTTGTCTTGATAATTTACATGAGATCTTGGGATATGGATTAAGGTTGATTAATCCAACAACGAAACCTACCTTAAACATCAAGGAGACAAATTATCAATGGGTTCTAAAAGAATTAAAAATTTTGTAGTAGATCAACTAATGTTGTTAAATTTAACTAAAAGTCTTGAAGTCCTAGGTTAAAACTTGCTTTTATCACTATTTGTATTTGACTTGGTTCAAATTTGAATGAATCTAATAAATATCCTATATTAACATGATTTTAACAAAACATGCATCAACGATTAAACGATGGAAAATGATGCCACCATAAGTCGGCATCAATCAACATAATTAATTTGGACTTTCTTAATAAAAAATATCAACATAATTGGGACGCATGCAAATCCCAGTCTTGCATGGGATGGGACCCTAGAAGAGATATTTAGCTTATTATGATTAGACCCCGACGAAGTCCACTTTTGGTATCGGGATATTTATGGAGTTTATTATAGCGGCCAAGAATATTTAGAGTATTGATAATATTTTAATTATTTATCACTTGGATTTTGTGTGATTTAAAAAAAGTAATTTAACAGATCCTTTACTAAATTGTCTGTACTTTTTTACTAAATTGTTTGTATTTTTTCTCTGTTTCCAAAGATAACACTCTCTGACTATTCAGATGAAATTTTTTAATAATTTTTTTTATGTTCGTCCAAATTGAATTCAATTTTTTTTAAATGAATCCAATTATCATTCTCCTTATAAGATTGAGGTTGCATGTAGCTGGCCAAAATTCAGATGGGGTAGTACCAGGTAGGAAAATTTTATGATAGTCACAACTAACAAAATTTTAATATATGCAATTATTGAGATTTAAATATTTTCTATATCTATCGTCACCTTTACGAGCCTTTTCATTTACTCGTTTTCTAGTTTTGTCAAATTAATCTCAATATTTTTATGTGTAGTTGTGAGCGACTCACCCATTTTTTTTTGTTTTTATTGAATGAACTTCCTAGTGATTACTATATCGGTCGACACTATTCTACTCATCACAAATGGTTTTGCCAAAGAGGCCATACACTTCCTTCGGAGTGGAGGCGTTCGAAGTTGTAAATATTACCCTATTATTATATTCATTTTTACCAACCAAAAAAAATACTACTCATCACATAGAAAATTTCAATAGTTTCTTGATATACTTATACTTTAGTAGCATGTAAACATAAATAAAAAGTCTATCACAAACTATTATCTAACATATTTTTTAAATTTGTAAATTATGTACAAGATATATATTTATAAGAAAATATTACCTTATACAAAAAGTTGGGACAAAATTCAACATTAAGATTTTCTTTAAAATATAATTTATTACAATAGATGAATTATTAAATTCTAAGGGATCCAGTTTTTGTTATCCGTTTAAGATTATCAATTTAAAGTGAAACATACAATGATCACTTAGGCAATCAAATAATTACTCTTATACATATGTTATCTGAACTCCACAAGGAAAAGCGAAATAAATTGAAGAGTGGTCCAACTCCGAGACAGCACGAGCTATAACTTACTCATACTCTACTCATCATCATTCCTAATAACAACTCACTCGAGATGGGCGACGACATCGAGTATGTTCCGCTGTTTGAGACGAGGAGAGCCAAAGGATCAGCTCTTTACAGGTTATTTGCGGCCACCGTTTTGGTTGGGATATGTTTGGTTTGGGCTTACAGGGTCAGCCACGTACCAGCCGCCGGCTCAGGGAGGTTGGCCTGGTTCGGATTGTTTGGGGCGGAGCTGTGGTTCGGATTTTACTGGGTCGTCACCCAATCTCTCAGGTGGAACAGGATCCGTAGGAGAACTTTTAGGGATAGGCTCTCTCTGAGGTACAATCATTCTTCTTCTTTTTTTCAATTAGTAGATATTTTTTGGGTTTGAACTCTCGTCCTAAAATACAAATCAAGGACAGATTTCTACCATTCCAGTTTTTATCATTTGATCCACACTATCCTCATTCTCGTTAAAGGTAATAGTTTTACGTGTTTTGACTATGTAGTTTTGTTTTTTTCCTTTCTCGAGACTCAAGTTTCTAGGTTTGACATTTTTTACCAGGTAGAATGTGAAATTTTTTTCTTTTTTTAGACTCACGTTTGTTAAATTGATTATAATGATGCTACTGACATGCATAATTTGATTTATTATAAACCGAACTCATTGATCTTCTATGATTAATGTGAAATTTATTCTTCAACGAAAATATTCACGCTTATTTTTTTTAGAAATTTTAGAAAAAATTCATTGGCTCAACCAGATACAATGAAAAGGAGCTACCCGAAGTGGACATATTTGTATGCACAGCAGATCCGACCATAGAGCCACCGATGATGGTGATGAACACGGTCTTATCCGTCATGTCTTACGATTATCCGGCGGAAAAGTTGGCCGTCTACTTGTCGGACGACGCCGGTTCGGATCTTACATTCTATGCTCTCTTGGAGGCATCCGTTTTTGCCAAACATTGGATACCCTATTGCAAAAGGTTGAAGGTGGAGCCACGGTCACCTGCTGCCTATTTTGCCTCTCCGTCTCTGTCTCTTGATAGCAAACAAACCAAAGGCTTGATAGCCATAAAGGTAACAAACCCATTTTTAAAAGTTAGGACTATCGTAAAATTACTCGTGAAATTGTAAGGTCCACATATTGTTACTCTCTCTATAATGGTAAAAAGCTCATTTATAAAGGATAGGACTATCGTAAAATTACTCATAAAATTGTAACTTCAACATATTGTCACTCATGAAATTGTAAGCTCATTTATATATAGGAAATGTACAAACAAATGGAGGTCCGAATCGAAAGTGCAATGAAACTAGGACGGGTTCCGGAAGAAGAACGTTCCAAAATTGCAAGATTTTCTCAGTGGGAATCGTACTCTTCAAAGAAAGACCATGATACCATCCTTCAGGTAAAGTGTGCACTTCAAATAGCAGACCACAAATTTATCGGAGTCGATGTAACTATCATTTTATTGTAGTTTTAAATTTTTGATTTGTTGAAATTAATGCACTACTAATTTTGTAAGAAGGATGATAATATTTATAAATATAAAAAATTTACCAAACCGACATCACAAATAATTGCGTGATTAAATTCAGATGGTAATTGATGGGGAAGATGCAAGTGGCAGAGACATTGAGGGTCGGGCATTGCCTAGTCTAGTTTATGTGGCCAGAGAGAAGAGACCCCAACAGCCTCACAATTTTAAAGCCGGCGCTATGAATTCTTTGGTAAGTAAATTATTTTTCTAATAAGTAAATTATCTTCAACTCAAAATTTATTTCCGTCTTTAAAGTAAACTTCGCTCACTCATCTTTTTAAATTTTGGAATTTGATTGACAAATGTGTTCTCGTAACATATTTCCATATCGTAATTTTCACTTTTCATTTACTAGTTAAAAATTTATTGACTTATTGAAATTTCGGATAACTATTTCAAATTTAAGGAAATTGAATGACGGCTAATTTTTCATTTTTCCGTAGTCAGCAAAAAATGATACTATATTTTTCATACTTTCTTTAAATTTTTTGGTTAACTTACCTTTAATTTTTGGGAAAAGTACATTTTTACATACTTATGGTTTGCCCGATTTCGCATTCAGGTCGTGTGGTTTCAATTTGGTAATCCAGTCCCTTTGCTTTGCAATCTTTTAGAGCATACGGTCCACTCCGGATGACCGGGCTAAAAGTGCCACCTGGCGTGGACAAATTATAAATCAGTCCCAATTATTATTTATATTATTTAAAAATCCCCACCTTCTTCCAAAAATCCAATTCGATCAAAACCTAATCCGATCAAGCTCGGACACCCCTGGCAGACTTTGGAGGAGGAGGAGAATGTCGATGGGTTCTCTTCGACAAGGCAGAATGTCGATGGGTTCTCTCCGACGAGGTCGCCATCGGTATCCGTTCCGACACCGTCGTCGCCTCCAGATATGCCTCTCTCTCTCTTTCACCCGTCGTCGCCTTCAGGTACGCCTCTCACTCTGCTTCCTGTTCCTCTCTCCTTCTCCAGAACTCCAGCCCACATGTATTTCTGAACCCCCGATGGAATTTGGACGAAGGTGGGGGTTTTTAAAATAATATAAATAATAATTAGGACTGATTTATAATTTATCCATGCCACATGGCAAGTCAGGTGGCACTTTTAGTCCGGTTATCCGGAGTGGACCGTATGCTCTAAAAGATTGTAAAGCACATGGACTGAATTACCAAATTGAAACCACACAGCCTAAACGTGAAATCGGGCAAACTACAATTAGGTAAAATTTACTTTTCCCTTAAATTTTCGTAACAACGTTAAGTAACCTAAGTACTCTAATAAGTTGCTTGATCTTATGTGACTCATACTAAAATGAATTAAGCTGTATGGTACGAGAATTGTGCAGATAAGAGTATCGTCTCAGATCAGTAACGCTCCGATCATTCTCAACGTAGATTGCGATATGTACTCCAACGACTCGCAATCTATCACGGATGCCCTCTGCTTCTTCATGGACGACAAGCAGGGCCACGAGATCGCCTTCGTTCAGTTCCCCCAAGCATTCATGAACATTACCCGGAACGATGTGTACGGAAACTCTATGCGAGTAATTTTCACAGTAAGTTTGAATTTCTTCCGATGCAAATTATATATCTACCCGTCAGTAACAACTTAATCTTCAATAAGTTATTTCAGGAACAACTTTTACTTTCCCAAGTTGGAATCGATAATGTAAATTTTCTGCTCAAACAATGTTATTCGGATAGATGCGTCACTTGTGGTGATATATCTAATAGTTGGGTATTTGACCAAATTATATTTTTTATACGTAAAGTGTTATTATTTATGATAAGGTTCTGTCAAATTGGACACGAATAAATTACTTTGTGAAATTGGACAAATTTTTTTGATGTAATCATCATATTTTGTACTGATTTGACTAACATATTATATTCTTTTTTGTCTGTAGTTTTTTTTAGTCTTAAAATATTATACGTAAATTTAGTGTGGTGCCTATTCTCGTTTCCGTCTAATTTTTGATGACGCGATAAAGGATGAATTATATGGCCTCGATGGTGTCGGTGGACCTACGTACGTTGGAACCGGATGCTTCCACAGGAGGGATATTCTTCTGGGAAAGAAATTCACCAATGACGTTGAGATTATTAGACCATGGAACAATACCCTCATGGAACAAAAACCAAAGAGAAGTGTAGAGGAACTAGAAGAACAAGTGAAGCCTCTTGCAAGATGCACGTACGAGAAGAACACTCAGTGGGGAGACGAGGTAGATAATTCGCGACTTGTTCTAAATTAATTAAGAGATCCTGAGTAGAACAACATCTTCTTGTCATGATTCTGCAGATGGGATTGAGATATGGGTGTCCTGTGGAGGATATGGCGACCGGATTGTCGATCCACTGCAACGGGTGGAAATCCGCCTACCTCGACCCGGATAGGAGAGCGTTTCTTGGCTTGGCACCAACAACATTGTCTCTGACTTTGGTCCAAGTCAAAAGATGGTCCGAAGGTTTCATTCAGATCCTGATGCCCAAGTTTAGTCCTGTCTGGTACGGACAAGGCAGGATCAACATTGGACATCAATTGGGTTACCTCGTCTATTGTCTCTTGGCTGCCAACTGCTTCCCAACTCTCTATTACTCCGTTGTCCCGTCCATTTATCTCCTCAAGGGCATATCCTTATTCCCTCAGGTACATATGGATGATCTTCCTTTAAATCCGTTGTATTGTTGGGTCCAATTTATAAGTAACAGAATTTCACCGATCTATTGTCTTAAGGTATCGAGTCCGTGGTTCATTCCGTTTGTGTACGTGGTCCTTGCAAAGTACATATACAGCCTGATCGAATTTCGGAATGGTAGTGGCACTCTTTTCGGCTGGTGGAACGAGCAACGGATGTGGCTATACAGGAGAACAGCATCTTTCCTCTTCGCATTGATTGACACCGGTTTGAAGCTGCTCGGAATCGCGGACTCTGTCTTTGTCGTCACGGCCAAGGTGGCCAACGACGACGATGGTGAGCGTCGTTACGAGCAAGAGATCATCGAGTTCGGAGCCTCCTCTCCGATGTTCACCGTCCTCGCCACGCTCGCATTGCTCAATCTGTTCTGCTTGGTTGGTGTAGCCAAGAAAGTCATCATGGACGGGCTCAATTTCGGGACTCTTGTTGAGGAAATGGCTCTGCAGGTGATTCTTTGTGGGGTTTTGGTTGTGATCAACTTGCCATTGTACGAGGGCCTTTTCCTGAGGAAGGACAGGGGCAGAATGCCAGTCCTTGTCACTGTTAAATCTATAGGCATAGCTCTTTTAGCTTATTTTAGTTTCAGCTACTATTAGGTCAAAATCCTGGTTGTTTTCTTTTGAATCTTCGATATTCTAATTTGAACACTATGGTACATCATTTTATGAGTAACTTTTCCTTTTTTATATTTGTGAGACTTATAAACCCAAGACATCATTAAATGAATCAAAGTTTCTTATTAGTTAGACTAATTCTCCTACTAGTACTCGTAATCTTTTATGCTCATGTTTACAATGTTATGTTAGTACTTGGTACCTATATTTTTTTAGTAGTCGCATCCACGCTGATGAGTTGAAGGGGTTAAATTTGTCACGATGTTTTTTTGAACAAGTAAAATAAATGCCAAAATAGTAAGTAATTAAACTTAATATCTGTTACATCATTTACTGCTCATGAGTACATATTGTCTATGTATGAAAAAGATAATCGTCTATTTAAGAAATCGTACTAATTAGATACAAATTATCTTAAGATTAATTTGTGAACATCTTTTGCGATAATCATCTGATTTAGTCCTATACGTTTTGCCAGCCCTCATGGAGGAGGTTTTTCGGGAGAACCCATCTCGCTGTTAAATTTACTAATTTTTATCCTGATTTTGCTAGCCTTAAATGTGAATTTGTCTTGTTGTACACGATTTAAATACTTAATTTTTCTTATGCATAAATATAAGTAACTGAATAATATTTGTACATGTATACCTTACACAAAAATAAAATCGATCATTAAAAAAATCTAACTGAAAATTTAATACTATAACAAAGAGAAATCCGACTTGCCTTCACTAACCCAAATTTATGTGATTAATGAAGCTCACATGAAGCCCATGATCAGAAGCCCAACAAGAATAGCCCCGTAGAGACTAAAAATGTGGATGGGCGCGTGGGCAAGGAAAAAGATTTCTCGAGTTTGTTAGAAGGGGAATGATGACACAACAATTATCAGCTAATAGTTTTTGTCTTGTAGCTAAAGCATAAGGTTCATCGACAGGCTCAAGGTATCTTGTCTGTTAATGAGTATTATACTGCTTATAAATTGATCCAGTTTAGACCTTTAATCAACTATAAATGTCCTGAAAACTCCATTGCTACTTGCCCTGCGATGAACCTTGTTCGTAGCTATCAACAGCAAGATCTTATTATTGGGTTCCTTATTGGCCTGAATCAGAACTTATCTTCAGTGCGGACTCAGATTCTTATGATAGATCTGTTGCCTCCTATGAATAGGATCTTGTACTTATTGAGGCAACAAGAAAGGCAGATAACCAATGTGTTTAATCCTGTTCCATCTATTGGTGCTGCTAAGTCTATGGAAACCCCAGTTTTTGCTATTCAATGTGGCGGATATAAGAAGTCTCGTTCTACTACTTATCATGGGAATCTTGCTAAGAAACCTGTGTGCAATATGACAAGGCATACTGTTGATAAATGGTACAAGTTACACGGCTATCCACCAGGGTACTTTACCAGGCCAAAACCATACCATGTGAATGTTGCTATTGGTGACAGTTCTAACTCCGGTTATGGTATTTTTAGTCCTGGTCCTCAAGAATGTTTTAATCCAATATTGCAGCTGAATCATATCCAGGAACAACTTAATGGTATCCTGGCTAATTTTTAACAGAGCAACTCTGTTCTAATGTAGAGCAGTCCTGCTGCAGCACTTTATGCTCCTTCCCATGAAGGGCATTTTGGTTCTTTGATCCCTCATGGACGAGGTCCTGGTAGTCAACAGCATGATGCTAGGATGCCAACACCAACAGTTGCTCAGATCTTGGACACTAGTCCCATTTCTGCCGGTATGATCTTCAACTTGCAACATGAACTTTCAGTAATTTCCAAACCTTAGATTTTGGACTCAGGGGTCTCAACCCATATAGCATGCAGTCTGGATTATTTCACTTCCAGTATTGTTATAGCTCCTACTTATGTCACTCTTCTAAATGGATCCTGAATTCAAGCAACTCATATTGGTCAAGTCTCATTGACAGCAGAACTCACACTACATCATGTGTTGCACGTTGCGAGTTTCACTTTCAATTTAATTTCCATAAGTCGATTGACTAGTGATGCTCCCTACTCACTTGTGTTTCATGGTTCTTCCTGCCGTATTCAGGACCTTGTCAAACAGACGATGGTTGGTTTTGCTGAGAAGATTAATTGCTTATACTACATTAGACCACACATCCAAACCAAGCCTACTGCCCTGCATACACTACTCGTCACTGAGCCTCCCTATATTAGCCATACACTTGACCTTTGGCATTGTCTTTTGGGATATATTCCTAGATCCAAACTAGCTATTTTAAAGAAGTTGCATCCTGTTATTTCTGACAGTTGTGAGCAACATTGTTCTGCTTGTCAATATGCCAAGTTTAAACATTCTCCTTTTACTCCCAGTGATAGCAGAGCTTTAGCTCCTTTTGATTTAATCCACGTAGATGATTGGGGACAATACTATACCCATTCTTATGATGGTTATAGCTATTTTCTCACAATTGTGGATGACCATACTCGCGTCACCTGGGTTTATCTCTTGAAACACAAGTCTGATGCACACCATTCCCTTGAAAATTTCTCCAACTTAGTCGAAACTCAATATAACAGTAAAATTAAAGCTGCTAGGAGTGATCAAGGGAAGGAATTTCTCTTATTTTTCATACCAAAGGCATTCGTCATGATGTCACTTGCATCCACACACCTCAACAAAATGGTCAGGTTGAGCATAAATATCAATATATCTTGGAGAGGAAGATCTTGCAACTTGAGAAGATTGAGGAAAGTGTGAATCCTGCAGACATGTTGACCAAGGGGGTTGCCTTGGTGAAGTTGAAGCTGAACATGGCTTCAGTTGGCCTAGTGTACTAAGAAGAGGCCTGGCGTGCCAACGCAGTGAAGAGGGTCATCTAGTGAAGGTGACAAGTGACTGATGATGAGTTCAGTCTCCAGATGGGAGATTGCTGGATTATAGAGTCTAAAAGGTGCTCGAGAAGGTATTGGATGATCGAGTGATGATCGCTAGTTCGCCTAGATAGGCTTAATCACGTTTGCTATTTTGTTTGTTTTGTGATCCCCACTTTTTCTAGGGTTGCTCCTCTATATAAACTCATGTAATACTCATTGTAATGTGTGACAAAAAGTGTAGTGACGCATAAGAAATCTAATGAAAAATTCCTGGCTTGGCAGGCCCCCAGACGTAGACATTCTTGTCGAACTGGATGACCAAATCGCTTATCTTCTTCGTTTCGATTTCATTCTTTGTGATTGCTGGTCTATTATTATTTCCCAACAAGAATATGGTACATAGGAGGACATGCTCTCTCTAAGGTACTCTCATTAATATTTTTTTCCCAATGAGTAGATATTTTTGGATTTTAATTTGTTGAGAATCTCACATCGCTTATTGCAAGAGTAGCGGTAAGTTTGTAAGTGTGAAAAATCCACCAACCCAATGCCTAAAGGTTTTGGGTTGGATATATAGATTCTAACATGCTATCAGAGCGGGTTGATCTCATGCCCATTGTTGTGGTCGTATGACCCCATTTCTCGCACGTAGGTGAAGTCAGAGCCTGTACATTCTTCGACCCTATGGGTCTCGTTTGAAGGAACATGTTGAGAATTCCACATGCTTTATTGCGTAGTCTAGTTTATGTGGCCAGAGAGAAGAGACCCCAACAGCCTCACAACTTCAAAGCCGGTGCTATGAATTCTTTGGTAAGTAAATTATTTTTTTATAAGTAAATTATCTTCACCTAAAAATGTATTTCCGTCTTTCATGAAATAAAATTCGCCCACTCATCATTTTAAATTTTGAATTTAATTATTGGATGGGTTCTCTACAATTACGTAACGTATTTTTACATCATAATTTTCAATTTTCATTAACTTTTTAAAAATTTATTAACTTTATTGAAATTTCTGTTAGCTATTTTAGTTTTTTAGGAAATTGGATGATGGCTAATTTTTCGTTTTTCCGTAGTAATAAAAATAAATTTACTATATTTTTCGGACTTTCCTTTAATTTTTTCATGAACTTACCTTTAAATTTTCGTAGCAACGTAAAGTAACCTAAGTACTCTAATAAGATGCTTGAAAAATACATATCTTATGTTACTCATACTAAGATTAATTAAGCTGTTTTTGCGAGACTTACCCCAAAAAAAAAGCTTTTTTTACGAAGTTGTTTGTTTTGGTTTGTCCTACATTTGGTGTATATTCGTGTCTACTTTTTGATAACTTTAGGGTTTTTCGCTTGATTTTTTTTAGACACTTTGGTGATTGTACTTAGATAGTCTCTATTACTATGTTGCGTGTTGATATGTGTTATTTGGTATCTTTGATGTATCCTTTATTGGTGAACTATTTGGTGGAGTATAATACTTATTAAAAAACTGAATTGAACTGTATGGTAAGAGAATTTTGCAGATAAGAGTGTCGTCTCACATCAATAATTCTCCGGTTCTCGTAGACAGAGAGCGGGAAAGGGAGAAGGGAGGGAACGCACGGATTAGAAGCGATTTCGCTTAACGTCCATGGAGAGTACCTGGAGGCGATCGTGAGGGGTTACCAGTCGGTCCTCTAGACCGCCGCCGACTACAACAACATCTGCCAATGCGAAACCCTCGATGACATCGAGATGTTGCTCATCGAAATGAGAGAGGGAGCGAGAGAATAATAGAGCTCACCTTACCTGCTCACCGGAGGGAGGCCGGCGGCATCGCTGCTACCGGAGGGATGAGAGCGAGGCCGGTGGAGGTTGGTAGTCTAGATTTTTGAGTTTTGTTTTTGTGAGAAGTGTCGGAAGAGTGGCCAATTTTTAGGGTAAAAGTCAGATTTTTTTCTCAATTATACCGTCAACCTTACTAACCAGAAATTTTTGAGTCGAAATTCCATTTGAATCATCCGGTCTGATTAAATTTCGGGAGGTTCATAAGGTAAGTATTTTTCCTCTCAAAATTGGGATGGTATTATATTTGTTGGGTCGGTCAGACCGCATTTTAAAAATCTTATTATTCATCAAATATTAATAGTTGCATATCTACAACATTTACGTGTTAAATTTCATTTCACAAATCCATGGTTACAATCAGAAGTAGACATTTTTTCCAAACACTAGATTTGATAAATTTTTTAGGACAAATTACTCTAAAGTCCCTGACTTTTGATCATCCTCTTCACAGGGTCCCTAGCTTTTGGAAAATGATTGTCCCGTCCCTAAGTTTTGATGATAATAGACTCTCGGGTCCATGGAGCCACAATATTTCTTTTTCTCCGGCGAACCCCCACTTGAAATGACCAAAATGCCCCTCACACTATTCTTTCCTCCCACCCTACTATTTTTCCTTCTTCCTCCTTCATCTTCTCCATTGAAATTAAACATGAAAAAGCATCAGGATTGACCAAATTCATCATGAAATTAAACTTTGAAATTGGAAAAATAGTAGATTCGTCTTCAATTAATCCCAACAAACATTAAAATAACAAACAACAAACCATTCAAACCTAAGAACATCAAGAACCCTAGGTAGATGTTAAGCAAATTAATTGAATCTTGTGGCTTCTTCCCCAGTCGAATCCTTCGTTGGGAGTTTCATTAGCCTCACCTCCAAGTACAAGATTCACTACGAGGGCATCCTGTACAAAATCAACGTCCAAGATTCCACCATCGAGAAGGCGGAAGGAAGGGGAGTTGGGATTTGAATTGTTTGATGGTGGTGGGAGGAAGAAGATGAACTGGGAGGAAGAAGAAGGGGAAGGAAAGAGAGATATTTTTGTTTTTTAAGTGGGAGGGCATTTTGGTCGGTTCAAATGGGGGTTCACTGGAGAAAAATGAATATTCCGGTTTCAAGGACTCGAGAGTCTATTATCATCAAAACTTAGGGACGAGACAATCATTTTCCAAAAGTCAGGGACCCTAGGGGGAGGGTGACCAAAGGTCACGGATTTGAGAGTAATTTGTCCAATTTTTTATTACTACTTTGAGAAAGTTGGCATTCTCAATCAATGAGACGAAACCTACCTTAAACATCAAGGAGAAAAATGACCAATGGGTTCTAAAAGAATTAAAAAATTGGTAGTAGATCAACTAATGTTGATCGTTAACATTTAACTAAAAGTCTTGAAGTCCTAGGTTAAAACTTGCTATCACTATTTGTATTTGATTTGGTTCAAATTTGAATGAGTCTAATAAGTATCATATATTAACATGATTTTAACAAAACATTCATCAATGATTAACCGATGGAAAATGATGGCCACCATAAGACCATCTACAATGGTGATCTAGTCCAACTCGGGTCACAAATAAATAATTAATTTTTCTCTCATCCACATACAATCCAATCTAATTCAACTAAATATTTTTCTACTCACGGTAGTGACCTCGTTCAACCTAGATCATCAAATGAATAATTAATTTCTCTTTCATCCACATACATGTATTATTTATACGAATTTTCATAGAGAATTAAAAATTTAGACTCTATACGAATTAAAAATATTAGACACAATTTATAGTGAACTAAAAATACGAATTTTTATAATTTTATCGAATAATATTGTGCCAAGTATCACAAAATTAGATTGAAAAGGTCAAAAAAAAAAAATATTGTTGACACCAAGCGAGTGCAAGGGCGAGCGACAGCGACAAGCCTACAACTTGCAAGGGCGTGACATCCAATTCAATTTTCCTCCCTTGTCTTATTATGGACCCCCAGGTGGAGGGCTACCATTCTGGGTAGCCTAAGTCGGCATCAATCAACATAATTTGGACTTTCTTTAATAAAAAAGATCAACATAATTTGGACGCATGCAGATCCCAGTCTCGCATGGGACTTTAGAAGAGATATTTAGCTTATTATGATTAGACCCCGACGAAGTCCACTTTGGGTATCGGGATATTTATGGAGTTTATTATAGCGGCCAAGAATATTTGAGAGTATTGATAATATTTTAATTATTTATTATTTGGATTTTGTGTGATTAAAAAAAAGTAATTGAATAGATCCTTTATTAAATTGTCTGTACCTTTTTCTGTTTCCAAAGATAACACTCTCTGACTATTCAGATGAATTTTTTTAAATATTTTTTTTTATATTATTCCAATTTGAATTCAATTTTTTTAAATAAATCCAATTGTCATTCTCCAATTGTCATTCTCCTTATAAATCCAATTTATGATCGTCACAACTAACAAAAATTTAATATATGCAATTATTGAGATTTAAATATTTTCTATATCTATCGTCACCTGTACGAGCCTTTTCATGTCAAATTAATCTCAATATTTTTATGTGTAGTTGTGAGCGACTCACCCTTTTTTTTTATTGAATGAACTTCCGAGTGATAACTATATCGGTCGACACTATACTACTCATCACATAGAAAATTTTAATAATTTCTTGATTTTTTTAAAAGATATATTTTAGTAGCATGTAAAAATAAATAACAAGTCTATTACAAACTATTAAATTCGTAAATTATGTACAAGATATATATATTTATAAAAAATAGTACCTTGTGCGAAAAGTTGGGACAAAATTCAACATTAAGGTTTTCTTAAAAATGTAATTTATTACAATAGATGAATTATTAAATTCTAAGGGATCCAGTTTTTGTTATCCGTTTAAGATTATCAATTTAAAGTGAAACATACAATGATCACTTAGGCAATCAAATAATTACTCTTATACATATGTTATCTGAACTCCACAAGGAAAAGCGAAATAAATTGAAGAGTGGTCCAACTCCGAGACAGCACGAGCTATAACTTACTCATACTCTACTCATCATCATTCCTAATAACAACTCACTCGAGATGGGCGACGACATCGAGTATGTTCCGCTGTTTGAGACGAGGAGAGCCAAAGGATCAGCTCTTTACAGGTTATTTGCGGCCACCGTTTTGGTTGGGATATGTTTGGTTTGGGCTTACAGGGTCAGCCACGTACCAGCCGCCGGCTCAGGGAGGTTGGCCTGGTTCGGATTGTTTGGGGCGGAGCTGTGGTTCGGATTTTACTGGGTCGTCACCCAATCTCTCAGGTGGAACAGGATCCGTAGGAGAACTTTTAGGGATAGGCTCTCTCTGAGGTACAATCATTCTTCTTCTTTTTTTCAATTAGTAGATATTTTTTGGGTTTGAACTCTCGTCCTAAAATACAAATCAAGGACAGATTTCTACCATTCCAGTTTTTATCATTTGATCCACACTATCCTCATTCTCGTTAAAGGTAATAGTTTTACGTGTTTTGACTATGTAGTTTTGTTTTTTTCCTTTCTCGAGACTCAAGTTTCTAGGTTTGACATTTTTTACCAGGTAGAATGTGAAATTTTTTTCTTTTTTTAGACTCACGTTTGTTAAATTGATTATAATGATGCTACTGACATGCATAATTTGATTTATTATAAACCGAACTCATTGATCTTCTATGATTAATGTGAAATTTATTCTTCAACGAAAATATTCACGCTTATTTTTTTTAGAAATTTTAGAAAAAATTCATTGGCTCAACCAGATACAATGAAAAGGAGCTACCCGAAGTGGACATATTTGTATGCACAGCAGATCCGACCATAGAGCCACCGATGATGGTGATGAACACGGTCTTATCCGTCATGTCTTACGATTATCCGGCGGAAAAGTTGGCCGTCTACTTGTCGGACGACGCCGGTTCGGATCTTACATTCTATGCTCTCTTGGAGGCATCCGTTTTTGCCAAACATTGGATACCCTATTGCAAAAGGTTGAAGGTGGAGCCACGGTCACCTGCTGCCTATTTTGCCTCTCCGTCTCTGTCTCTTGATAGCAAACAAACCAAAGGCTTGATAGCCATAAAGGTAACAAACCCATTTTTAAAAGTTAGGACTATCGTAAAATTACTCGTGAAATTGTTACTCTCTCTATAATGCTAACTCATAAATCTCTCGCTCTTTGACTGTTAAAGTTCTCTTTGATACAATGGAGTAAAAAATTCAATTGGTTGGCCTACATATAGGAAATGTACAAACAAATGGTGGTTCGAATCGAAAGTGCAATGAAACTAGGACGGGTTCCAGAAGAAGAACGTTCCAAAATTGCAAGATTTTCTCAGTGGGAATCGTACTCTTCAAAGAAAGACCATGACACCATCCTTCAGGTAAAGTGTGTAAATTTTTGATTTGTTGAAATTACTGCGCTACTAATTTTGTAAGAAGGATGATCTTACTTATAAATGTAAAAAATTAATCAACCCGACCTCACAAATAATTGCGTGATTAAATTCAGATGGTAATTGATGGGGAAGATGCAAGTGGCAGAGACATTGAGGGTCGGGCATTGCCTAGTCTAGTTTATGTGGCCAGAGAGAAGAGACCCCAACAACTGCACAATTTCAAAGCCGGCGCTGTGAATTCTTTGGTAAGTAAATTATTTTTTTAATAAGTAAATTATCTTCATCTCAAAATTTATTTCTGTCTTTCATGAAATAAACTTCGCCCACTCATTATTTTAAAGTTTGAATTTAATTGATAGATGGGTTCTCTACAATTACATAACGTATTTTTACATTATAATTTTCAATTTTCATTAACTTTTTTAAAATCTATTAACTTTATTGAAATTTCTGTTAGCTATTTCAGTTTTTAAGGAAATTGAATGGTGGCTAATTTTTTATTTTTCCGTAGTAATCAAACAATGATACTATATTTTTCTGACTATCCTTTAACTTTTTTATGAACTTTACCTTTAAATTTTCGTAGCAACGTAAAGTAACCTAAGTACTTTAATAAGATGCTTGAAACATACATGTCTTATAGGACTCATACTAAGATGAATTAAGTTGTATGGTACGAGAATTTTGCAGATAAGAGTATCGTCCCAGATCAGCAACGCTCCGATCATTCTTAATGTAGATTGCGATATGTACTCCAACGACTCACAATCCATAAGGGATGCTCTCTGCTTCTTCATGGACGAGAAGCAGGGCCAAGAGATCGCCTTTGTTCAGTTCCCCCAAGCGTTCATGAACATTACCCGGAACGATGTGTATGGAAACTCTATGCGAGTAATTTTCACAGTAAGTTTGAATTTCTTCCGATGCAGATTATATACCTACCCGTCAATAACAACCTAATCTTCAATAAGTTATTTCAGGAACAACTTTCACTTTCCAAAGTTGGAGTCGATAATGTAAATTTTGTGCTCAAACAATGTTATTCGGATAGATACGTTACGAATAGATTGATTTGCTCACTTGTGATGATATATCTAATATAAGTACTTGTTGGGTATTTGACCAAATTCTGTTTTTTTATAGTAAAGTGTTATTACCTATCATAAGGTTATGTTAAATTGGACACGAATAAATTACTTTGTGAAATTAGACAAATTTTTTGATGTAGTCATTGTATTTTGTACTGATATGACTAACATATTAGATTCTTCTTTATCTTGTAGTTTTTTTTTGTCTTAAAATATTTTACGTAAATTTAGTGTGTTGCGTATTCTCATTTCCATCTAATTTCCGATGATGTGATAAAGGATGAATTCTATGGCCTCGATGGTGTCGGTGGACCTACGTACGTTGGAACCGGATGCTTCCACAGGAGGGATATTCTTCTGGGAAAGAAATTCACCAATGACGTTGAGATTATTAGACCATGGAACAAGAACCTCATGGAACAAAAACCAAAGAGAAGTGTAGAGGAACTAGAAGAACAAGTGAAGCCTCTTGCAAAATGCACGTACGAGAAGAATACTCAGTGGGGAGACGAGGTAGATAACTCGTGACTTTTTCTAAATTAATTATGAGATCCTGAGTAGAACAACATCTTCTTGTCATGATTCTGCAGATGGGATTGAGATACGGGTGTCCTGTGGAGGATATGGCGACCGCATTGTCGATCCACTGCAATGGGTGGAAATCTGCCTACCTCGACCCGGATAGGAGAGCGTTTCTTGGCTTGGCACCAACAACATTGTCTCTGACTTTGGTCCAAGTAAAAAGATGGTCCGAAGGTTTCATTCAGATCCTGATATCTAAGTTTAGTCCTGTCTGGTACGGACAAGGAAAGATCAGCATTGGCCTTCAATTGGGTTATCTCGTATATTGTCTCTGGGCTGCCAGCTGCTTCCCAACTCTCTATTACACCGTTGTCCCGTCTCTTTATCTCCTCAAGGGCTTACCCTTATTCCCACAGGTACGTATGGACGATCTTCCGAGAGATTTTGCATATGGTTTTCATTCATATAGACATTAATCCAAAATATGATCATATTCATGATTAAAGCATATAACGTAAAATACTTGTTGTAGTGTATTCATGTGGCCGTTATGTGCTCTTAGGATTAGCTAACATACACTCAATGTAAGCTGGATGCATAGCCTACCTGCGAAATACGAAGTGTGAGAGAGAGGAGATTGATTATGGTCAATCATGTGTGGGTGAGAGATGTTGAAAATTACAACATTCTTTTTTACATTCGTAGTATTATCGGGTCCAATTTATAAGTATCAGAATTTTACCGATTTATTGTGTTAAGGTATCGAGAGTATGTTAAATATAGCACATCCTGAATTACACATTTTTTGTTGTGTGGACCGATCAGGTTTCTAGTCCGTGGTTCATTCCATATATGTACGTGGTCCTTGCAAAGTACATATACAGCCTGATCGAATTCCGGAATGGTGGTGGCACTATGTTGGGCTGGTGGAACGAGCAACGGATGTGGCTATACAGGAGAACAGCCTCTTTCCTCTTCGCATTGATTGACACCGCTTTGAAGCTGCTCGGAATCGCGGACTCTGTCTTTGTCGTCACGGCCAAGGTGACTGATGACGACGAAGGCGCGCATCGATACGAGCAAGAGATCATCGAGTTCGGAGCCTCCTCTCCGATGTTCACCGTCCTCGCCACACTCGCATTGCTCAATCTGTTCTGCTTGGTTGGTGTAGCCAAGAAAGGCATCATGGACGAGCTCAATTTCGGGACTCTTGTTGAGGAAATGGCTCTGCAGGTGATTCTTTGTGGAGTGTTGGTGTTGATCAACTTGCCATTGTACGAGGGCCTTTTCCTGAGGAAGGACGGGGGCAGGATGCCAAGCCCTGTCACTGTTAAATCTATAGGCATAGCTCTTTTAGCTTATGTTATTTTCAGCTACTATTAGGTCAAAATCCTGGAAATTTTCTTTTGAATCTCAAATATTCTAATTTGAACACTGAGACCTTATTTTATGGGCGACTCGTTTAATTATATTTTTTTACATTTGTAAGACTTATGAACTCAAAACATTTTTAAGTGAATCAAAATCTTTTATTAGTTGAACTAACTCTGATTAGTACTAGTAATCTTTAATGCTCATGTTTACAATATTATGTAAGTAAAAATAAACGTTAAAATAGTAAGTAATTAAACTTACTATTTATTACATCATTTAGTGCTCATGAATACATGCCTCTGTAAGCAAAAGATAATTGTCTATTTAAGAAGTCGTGCTAATTAGATAAAAATTATCTTAAGATTAATTCGTGAACATCTTTTAGGATAGTCTTTTTTTTTTTTAAAGTATATATATGTTATTTCACCATGAAAATAGAACAATTACAAGAGTTCACCAAGACGTCAAGAGAATGATTGGCTACTCAGGTAGTAACCAGAGGGGCAAACACCTAAAAGCGTTCTATCCATACCCCAATGAGACCTAAATCAAAGAGATATACTACCCGCGATCCCACGCCTATAGGCATGGGATGCAGCCACTGACCTCAGAAAAGAACCTCGACATAGGAAAATCCTAAGAAAAAAGGCACACAACGGTAAAAAAGAGATCCATCGATAACATTGTCATCGCACCTCTGCTACAAAAAATCTTGATAGCAGTCCCCCGCGAACGAACCCGACCAATTGCACCATTCCAAGAAGCTTCGTACGATGGAGCGATGAAAAGAGTTGAAATTCATGTCTTCTTGGATAGTCTTCTGATTTAGTCCTATAAGTTTTGCCACCTCGCATGAAGGAGGTTTTTCGAGAGGACCCATCTCCCTTTTAAATTTTCTAATTTTTATTTTGATTGATGTGCACTTAAATACTTAATTTTTCTTATGCATAAATGTTAGAGTCATTTGCCAATCGAGTTTAAACAAAAATTTACGCTATTAGACAACTACCATATTGCGGTAATCTGCCATATTTTGGTTAGTCTATCCGACAATTTCCGTTGTCGGTCAAATTTATGGTAAGAAAAATGACATAACTTTCTATTATTTTTTGAAGATAAATTTTTTACATCATGAACTCTGACCCTTCTAGATATTTACGAGGTTGGATTTGGTCATGGACGTATAAAACGCGTCAGGACCGTCTTTGAGGATAAAATAGTTCGTCCAATTATAATAAAATGGTCTACCGAATTATGATAGCATGATCTACTCACTTATGATAAAATAGTTTCACGGGAACTGTCCCGAAAAAATCGGGAACGTCCCGGGATAAAAGGGGTCCAATATTCTGCCCTGTGTATATCCAATGATCAGCCGTGTATTTTCAATGATCTACCCCGGGTATATCCAATGGTCTGCTCCGGATATATCCAATAATTTGCCCCGTGTATATCTAATAGTCTATCATCCATGACCGTCTTGAATGGTCCATTTCACGATAAAATCTGGTGCCGATATATATAAGGTCTCGTGTGGTTGGGTTAAGTCTTTGGCCATAATTGTCTATTATGAAAGTTTAGTCCAGAACTGACCAAAAAATAAGTCTAGTCCAGAATTGACCGAAAAAACAAGTATAATTGACCAATAAAAGTAAGTTTAGTCCATTAAACATTTGACAATGACCCTTCAAAGAAAAGTATCAGAAAACGATAAGTTTTGAAAGAGCTCAGTGGAAAATGGAAACACGTCTCCGACCAGTCAGTTGGTGTCGTTTGTCTATGATATCGATAAGATTTTCTTGGAGAATTGGTACGCTTGGAAAACGGCGTCCAATGTAATAAACGGATGGAGGCAAGTAGTATTTTTAGTTATACCAACCGATAATCTAAATTCGACTCAAATACTACAAATAGCACCGTTTCACTACGGGGCCACAATTATATGAGTTGGTTTTCATGTTTCACACCAAAAAAAGTCATTCTTTAAAATAACTGAATAATATTTGTACATGTATACCTTACACAAAAATAAAATTGATCATTGGAAAAATCAAACTCAAAATTTAATACTATAACAAAAAAAATTAGACTTGACTTCACTAACCAAAATTTATGTGATTGATACAAAATTAAAAGGAGTTTAGGTTTCATTAAACAATGCAGGATTTCAGATTGAGGTTGCATGTAGCTTGCCAAAATTCAGATGGGGTAGTACCAGGTAGGAAAATTTTATGATAGTGACAACTGACAAAATTTTAATATATGCAATTATTGAGATTCAAATATTTTCTATATCTCTCGTCACCTTTACGAGCCTTTTCATTTACTCTTCTAGTTTTGTCAAATTAATCTCAACATTTTTATGTGTAGTTGTGAGCGGCTCACCCATTTTTTTGTTTTTATTGAATGAACTTCTGAGTGATTACTAGATCGGTCGACACGATACTACTCATCACATAGAAAATTTCAATAGTTTCTTATTTTTTTAAAAGATATACTTATACTTTAGTAGCATGTAAAAATAAATAACAAGTCTACCACAAATTAATGTCTAACATATTTTTTAAATTCGTAAATTATTCACAAGTTATATATTTATCAGAAAATATTATTTTATGCGAAAAGTTGGGACCAAAACACAACATTAATATTTTCTTAAGAATATAAGTTATTACAATTGATGAATTATTAAATTCTAAGGGATCCAGTTTTTGTTATCAGTATAAAATTATCAATTTAAAGTGAAACATACTATGATCACTTAAGCAATCAATCATCATGTAATTAGTCTTATACCTATGTTATCTGAACTCCACAAGAAAAACCGAAATAAATTGAAGAGTGGTCCAGCTCCGAGAGAGCACGAGCTATAACTTGCTCATACTCTACTCATCGTCATCCCTAACAACTCACTCGAGATGGGTGACATCATCGAGTATGTTCCGCTGTTTGAGAGGAGGTGAGCCAAAGGATCAGCTCTTTACAGGTTATTTGTGGCCACCGTTTTCGTTGGGATATGCTTGGTTTGGGCTTACAGGGTCAGCCACGTACCAGCCGCCGGCCCAGGGAGATTGGCCTGGTTCGGACTGTTTGGGGCGGAGGTTTTTTTATAAGTAAAATTATATTAAACTCACCAAAAGATAATTACAAAGTAATTACATCGAATTGTACACCATGTACAAACACCCGGCACCTAAGGTACTAAATAGATACCTATCTAAGCAAAAATAAAGATAAGCACTATCTAGTACAAGATCCAAAAGCAACACCAAGGATCACATACCCCTTGAATAAAGGATGGGGCCTCTTCCTCTCTGGTCAGTCCCATTTTAAGGGCTATATTCAAAGCCGCATACGACCTCTCCGCAATCAAGCCTCACGAAGCTCTAAATCTTCAGCCGTAGAAGACGAGGAAGGATATTCAACAAGAGGTTTTCTTGGAGCTTGAGTAGTCAACTTTCGCATCGGGATCTTCCGAAGAGCGGCCGCTTTACTTGTTGGTTCGGTTTTTACTGGGTCGTCACCCAATCTCTCAGGTGGAACAGGATCCGTAGGAGAATCTTTAGGCAGGGGCGGAGGGAGGTTTCATGTTGTGGGGGCAATTGCCCCCACTTAATTTCTTTTTTGTTTGATAATTATGTATATTTTTTAAAGTATGTCCCCAATAAAATTAGAAATTGACACAATTAAAAAATTAATCAACCTAAAAATTGAAATCAGAATGGTCCATTACCGACATATGATATGCTAGTCGAGCCCAAAAAATTATATTGCCTCCACTCCCCAAATTTTCTGGCTCCGTCCTTGTCTTTAGGGACAGGCTCTCTCTGAGGTACAATCATTCTTCTTTTTTTTCAATGAGTAGATATTTTTCTGGTTTGAACTCTAGTCCTAAAATATAAATCAAGGACAAATTTCTACCATTCCAGTTTTTATCATTTGATCCACACTATCCTCATTCTCGTTAAAGGTAATAGTTTTACGTGTTTTGACTATGTAGTTTTGTTTTTTCTTTTCTTGAGACTCAAGTTTCTAGGTTTGACATTTTTTACCAGGTAGAATGTGAATTTTTTTTTCTTTTTTTAGACTCACGTTTGTTAAATTGATTATAATGATGCTACTGACATGCATAATTTGATTTATTATAAACCGGACTCATTGATCTTCCATGATTAATGTGAAATTTATTCTTCAATGAAAATATTCACGCTTATTTTTTAAAGAAATTTTAGAAAAAATTCATTGGCTCAACCAGATACAATGAAAAGGAGCTACCCGAAGTGGACATATTTGTATGCACAGTAGATCCGACCATAGAGCCACCGATGGTGGTGATGAACACGGTCTTATCCGTCATGTCTTACGATTACCCGGCGGAAAAGTTGGCCGTCTACTTGTCGGACGACGCCGGTTCGGATCTTACATTCCATGCTCTCTTGGAGGCATCCGTTTTTGCCAAACATTGGATACCTTATTGCAAAAGGTTGAAGGTGGAGCCACGGTCACCTGCTGCCTATTTTGCCTCTCCGTCTCAGTCTCTTGATAGCAAACAAACCAAAGGCTTGATAGCCATAAAGGTAACAAACCCATTTTTAAAAGTTAGGACTATCGTAAAATTACTCGTGAAATTGTTACTCTCTCTATAATGCTAACTCATAAATCTCTCTCTTTGACTGTTAAAATTCTCTTTGATACAATGGAGAAAAAAAACTCAATTGGTTGGGCTAAAATCTAATAACCTCTGTACAGGAGAACAGCATCTTTCCTCTTCGCAGACTCTGTCTTTGTCGTCACGACCAAGGTGGCCGACGACGACGATGGTGCGCGTCGTTACGAGCAAGAGATCATCGAGTTCGGAGCCTCCTCTCCGAATCGCCACGCTCGCATTGCTCAATCTGTTCTGCTTGGTTGGTGTAGCCAAGAAAGTCATCATGGACGGGCTCAATTTCGGGACTCTTGTTGAGGAAATGGTTCTGCAGGTGTTTCTTTGTGGGGTTTTGGTTGCGATCAACTTGCCATTGTACGAGGACCTTTTCCTGAGGAAGGACAGGGGCAGAATGCCAGTCCTTGTCACTGTTAAATCTATAGGCATAGCTCTTTTAGCTTATTTTAGTTTCAGCTACTATTAGGTCAAAATCCTGGTTGTTTTCTTTTGAATCTCCGATGTTCTAATTTGAACACTATCGTACATCATTTTATGAGTAACTCTCCCTTTTTTATATTTGTAAGACTTATAAACTCAAGACATTATTAAATAAATTAAAGTCTCTTATTAGTTGGACTAACTCTCTTACTAGTACTCGTAATCTTTTATGCTCATGTTTACAATGTTATGTTAGTACTTGGTACCTATATTTTTTTAGTAGTCGCATCCACGCTGATGAGTTGAAGGGGTTAAATTTGTCACGATATTTTTTTAACAAGTAAAATAAATGCTAAAATAATAAGTAATTAAACTTAATATCTGTTATATTATTTAGTGCTCATGAGTACATATTGTCTATGTATGAAAAAGATAATCGTCTATTTAAGAAGTCGTGCTAATTAGATACAAATTATCTTAAGATTAATCCGCGATAATCATTTGATTTAGTCCTATACGTTTTGCCAGCCCTTATGAAGGAGGTTTTTCGGGATGTTGGGATGATGAGAAATAGGAAAGACTTATTTCCTATTCCTATTCCTATTCCTATTCTGACTAAGTTTTGGACTCATAATATGACCTAGATAGGTTACTTGTACACCAAGGGTTTGTCTCTATATAAAGACATGTTACCCTAGGTTTTTTGTATGGCTTTGTGGCTCGGAAACTCATCAATAAAAGTTCTCCTTTCTCTCCGTGGACGTAGGCATTAGGCCTAACCACGTAAACTCTTGTGTCCGTGTTCTTTGTGCGTTTTATTCCCTAGTTGCTGAATTCCTAACAAGTGGTATCAAGAGCTAAGGTTGAAGGATGTCGGACGGCACGAGGTTTGCTCTTGTGAAGTTCGATGGTTTATCGAATTTTAGATTATGGCAAAGGCGTGTCAAGGATCTCCTCGTGCAACAAGGGATGGTTATCGCGCTCTCGGAGAAGAAGTCCGAGAAGATGGAGGAGCAAGAGCGGGAAGAGTTGGAGGCCAAGGCGGTAGCGAATATTCGCTTGTGCTTGGCGGATGATGAGGAGCCACCAGCTGAGTTGTGGAAGAGGATCCAAGTCTGAGTCAAAGAAGTTCAATAGAAGTGGCTTCAAGTGCTGAGAAGGGCACACGAAGGAGACTATCCAGGACGAACTAGGGATCAAGACAACGAGGAGGGATTGACATCCACAACCATAGCCACATATTTAGACAGGTCGGATGGTGACTGGCTTTCTGTCTTATCAAGTCTAATGCATCCTGGTAATCTCTTTTTATTAGGGACCTTGGATTATAACAGTGATAGTTATAAAGGTATGCTAATGAAGGTGGAAAAGGATGCGATGGTAGGGATGAAAGGTAAAAGAAAATACCTACAGGTTAGTGGGGAACATTATTGTAGGTGAAGTCACATCAATGGGTCTGATGAAGTGGAAAAAAGCTCAGGTCATATGAGGTTGGTTCGTATGAGGGAGCAAAGGCTTGACATAGATGGTTTGAGTGTAGTTGGGATTCGCGAAGACATGGATAGCAAGCAATGGTTGTTTCATGGAGGCATGGTTGGCAAGGAACCATGGTTGTCTCACAGAAGCATTGTTAGCTGGGCTCTGCTATGGTTGTCTAAAGGGACGTGCACGTCAAAGGTATTGGGTAGGTTTTGCATGGGGAATGCGAAGCCGTTGGTAGCACCACGGGCGAATCGGGTATCTCACTCAAGGCCGAACGGTGGAGTTCATGGCATGTCGAGGGTTCTACTTGGTAGAACAAAAGGTTGCCCTTTGTATGCTATGACATGTAGCATTGGTATGAAGCAAGAAGGTCCAGCGGAGAAGCAGTTCGAGGTTGTGGAGCATGGGACTGACCAAAAAATAGAGGACGCGTCTATTAGTCGCAAGGTTGCTTCAGCAAGTGGACTTGCTAGTTGGGGTTCGATGGAGGTTGGAAGGAATAGGCCAAGCAAGCTCAGAAGCTCGAGTTTAGGGGCTGGCTCCAAGTGATTGAACAAAAAATGAAGAGAAAGTTGAGATGGTCTTATTGATGCAGTTATCTATGGTCCAAGATGGAGTCGGTGGAGTCTGATTGATTTTGCAAGATCTCATGGTTCTTCATGAGGCGGTGTTTTGTCAAGGTGGAGTATGTTGAAGTTTGGGTGGAGCTTCATGGTTCTTCCACGAGATGATTTCTTGCCAAGGTGGAGATTGTTGGGATGGCGAGAAATATGAAAGACTTATTTCCTATTCCTATTCCTATTCTGACTAGGTTTTGGACTCCTAATCCGACCTAGATAGGTTACTTGTACACCAAGGGTTTGTCTCTATATAAAGACATGTTACCCTAGATTTTTTGTATGGCTTTCGGGCTCGGAAACTCATCAATAAAAGTTCTCCTTTCTCTCCGTGGACGTAGGCATTAGGCCGAACCACGTAAATTCTTGTGTCCGTGTTCTTTGTATGATCTTGTTTTCTAGTTGCTGAATTCATAACACGGGAGAACCCATCTCGCTGTTAAATTTGCTAATTTTTATCCTTATTTTGCTGGCCTTAAATGTGAATTTGTGTTGATGTACACGATTTAAATACTTAATATTTCTTATGCATAAATATTAGAGAATCATTTTCCAATCGATTTTTAAAAACTACCATATTGCGGTAATCTGCCATATTTTGGTTAGTCTCTCCTACAATTTCTGTTGTCAGTCAAATTTATGGTAAGAAAAATAACATAACTGTCTATTATGTAAGTTTAGTCCAGAATTGACGACACACAAAAATTAGTCCATAATTGACCAAAAAAAAGAATAAGTTTAGTCCAGTCAGCATCTGACAATGACCCTTCAAAGAAACGCATCAGAAAACGATAAATTTGGAAAGAGCTTAGTGGAAAATGGAAACACGTCTCCGACCAGTCAGTTGGTGTGGTTTGCCTACGATATCGACAAGGTTTTCTTGGAGAATTGGTACATGTATACCTTACACAAAAATAAAATCGATCATTAAAAAAATAACTCAAAATTTAATACTATAACAAAGAGAAATCAGACTTGACTTCACTAACCCAAATTTATGTGATTAATGAAGCTAATAGTTTTTGTCTTGTAGCTAGAGTAGAGTGTACATACTGTAAACAACTTTCCCTTTGTTCTTTACACAATTCATTAATGAAATAGAGAAAATTCTTCAACTTCTTTTCCCTTCTTTCATCTTTCTGGTGAGCCTTCGTGGCTACTTGAGTTAATTTCTTGATATGGTATTAGAGCACATCTAGTGGTGCATTTTCTTCTTTTATCCTTCTTCTTTTTCTGACCATGATGGCCGAGCTAGCAGTACCCACATATTACAATGCTTCTCTTTATTATCTCCATCCAAGCCACCGTGCTGGTTACTCCACTCTTTAACGGGGATAACTTCCACTCCCGGAGCAAGTCTATGCGGATGTCTCTGGAAACCAAGAATAAGTTGGGTTTGGATCAGAGCATCCTGATACCTGCTGCTGGAGATCTTTTCCTCGCATCTTGGAGACGTTGCAACACCATGGTGTTTCGATGGATTTTGAAGTCCATTGAGGCTGATCTTGTTGCAAATCTGCAGTGGCATAAATTTGTAGCCGATGTATGGGACGAGTTGCGAGATCGCTTCGGAGGAAGTGATATGGTGCAAATTGCAGAGCTAAAGCATAAGGTTCATTTTACCATTGGCCTTCTGCCTTATTGGCCTGAATGAGAACTTCTCTTCAGTGCGGACACAAATTCTTATGATAGATCTGTTGCCTCCTATGAATAGGATCTTGTACTTGTTGAGGTAACATGAAAGGCAGATAACCAATGTGTTTAATCCTGTTCCATCTACTGGTGCAACTAAGTCACTGGAAACCCTAGTTTTTGCTATTCAATCTGGCGGATATAAGAAGTCTCGTTCTACTACTTATCATGAAAATCTTGCTAAGAAACCTGTGTGCAGTCATTGTAATATGACAGGGCATACTGTTGATAAATGGTACAAGTTACACGGCTATCCACCAGGGTACTTTACCAGGCCAAAGCCATACCATGTGAATGCTGCTATTGGTGACGGTTCTAACTCCGGTTCTGGTATTTCTAGTCCTGGTCCTCAAGGATTTTTTAATCCAATGTTGCAGTTGAATCATATCCAGGAATAATTTAATGGTATCCTGGCTAATTTTCAACAGAGCAACTCTGTTCTGATGCAGAGCAGTCCTGCTGCTACACTTTATACTGCTTCCCATGGAGGGCATTTTGGTTCTTTGATCCCTCATGGACGAGATTCTGGTATTCAACAGCATTATGCTAGGATGCCAACACCAACAGTTGCTCAGATCTCGGACACGGGTGCCATTTCTGCCGGTATGATCTTCAACTTGCAACATGAACCTTCAGTTCTTTCCAAACCTTAGATTTTGGACTCTGGGGTCTCAACCCATATAGCCTGCAGTCTGGATTATTTCACTTCCAGTATTGTTATAGCTCCTACTTATGTCACTCTTCTAAATGGATCGTGAATTCAAGCAACTCATATTGGTCAAGTCTCATTGACAGCAGAACTCACACTACATCATGTGTTGCATGTTTCGGGTTTCACTTTCAATTTAATTTCCATAAGTCGATTGACTAGTGATGCTCCATACTCACTCGTGTTTCATGGTTCTTCTTGCCGTATTCAGGACCTTGTCAAACATACGATGATTGGTTTTGCTGAGAAGATTAATGGCCTATACTACATTAGACCACACAATCAAACCAAGCCGACTGCCCTGCATACACTACTCGTCACTGAGCCTCCTTATATTAGCCATACACTTGACCTTTGGCATTATCTTTTGGGACATATTCCTAGATCCAAACTAGCTATTTTAAAGAAGTTGCATCCTGTTATTTCTGACAGTTGTGAGCAACATTGTTCTGCTTGTCAATATGCCAAGTTTAAACATTCTCCTTTTACTCCCAGTGATAGCAGAGCTTTAGCTCCTTTTGATTTAATCCACGTAGATGTTTGGGGACAATACTATACCCCTTCTTATGATGGTTATAGCTATTTTCTCACAATTGTGGATGACCATACTCGTGTCACCTGGGTTTATCTCTTGAAACACAAGTCTGATACACACCATTCCCTTGAAAGTTTCTCCAACTTAGTCGAAACTCAATATAACAATAAAATTAAAGCTGTTAGGAGTGATCAAGGGAAGGAATTCCTCTTAACCACCTTTTTTCGTACCAAAGGCATTCATCATGATGTCACTTGCATCCATACACCTTAACAAAATGGTCGGATTAAGCATAAATACCAACATATCTTGAATGTCGCTTGAGCCATCTGCCTCCATGCTTATCTTCCTTTACCCCTTTTAAAGTGCTTGCATCTTACTTCACCATAAGCCACCCACCTTTTTCCACCTTAAAATCTTTGGTTGCCTTTGCTATGCAGCAACCATTCCTAAGTAAGGCAAGTTTGCACCCCGTGCTCGTAAGTGTGTGTTTTTTGGTTTCGTCCTTAGCCTTAAAGGTTAAAGATTATATGACCTTACCACACATCAAACATTCTCATCACAAGATGTTAAATTTTACGAGACTATTTTTCCTTTTCAACATTAGCCTCCTCCTGCTACAATATCCTCACATATTCCTTCCTACATCAGACTTCTTTTTTGATCCTACACCACCTATACCTTTACCTGGTCCTCCTCCGTGTCACTCACCTACCCCCTCACAGTTCCACTAGATCACATCTTCCTCCCATATACCTAATGACTACATTCATGCCAGCATATCTCAGCAAAACCAATCACCTTCGATTGTACAGGTTATTGCTATTATAGTTCTATATCCTATATATGCTGTCTTATCTTATGATCATCTTCATTAGCCTCATAAAATCTTTACCATGGCACTTGATTCTGGGCTTGAGCCTGAATCTTTTGAAGAAGCTAGGCTGTCTTCTCAATGGCAAGATGCAATGACAGTAAAAATACAAGCTCTATTGACTAATTAGACTTGGGATTTAGTTGATTTGCCTCCTAACAAGGTTCTGATTGGCTGTCGATGGGTATACAATATCAAGAGGCGTGCAGATGGCACTATAGAATGTTACAAAGCTCATTTGGTAGTAAAAGACTATACTCAAGCTTATGGAACTGATTACATGGAGACATTTTCTTCCGTTGCAAAGCTGGCTTTAGTTCGCTTGATTCTTGCATTGGCAGCTGCTAAAGATTGGTTTCTTGAATAGCTAGACGTCAACAACGCATTCCTCCATGGTGATCTTGAGAAAGAAGTGTATATGGATCCTCCACCGGGTTGGAATGCAGGGGGGGAAAAGTCTATAAGTTATGCAAATCAATCTACGGCTTGAAGCAAGCTAGTAGACAATGGTTTGCCAAGCTCTCCTCATTACTTGTCTCTTTTGGTTTCATGCAATCAAGAGTAGATTATTCACTTTTTACACTTCATAGAGGCAGTCTTATGTGTGCTTACTTGTTTATGTCGATGATATAATCGTTGCTGGAAACAACATAAAGCTAATTGGTGAGATCAAGCAATACCTGGATCAGAAGTTAAAGATTAAGGATTTAGGAACTTTGAAGTTCTTTCTAGCCTTGAAGTAGCAAGATCAAAGGCAGGCATTCAAGTGTGTCAGCGTAAATATGTGATAGAGCTAATAAGGGATACTGGATTCCTCAATTGTAAACTGATGCGGAGTCCTATGGTACATAATCTTCACTTACAAGCCAAGGATGAAGATGCAGAACTTTTGGAAGATGTAACTTATTACATGAGGATAGTTGGCAAGTTGATTTACTTGACAAACACAAGACCGGATATTATTTTCCCAATTCACAAGTTAGGCCAATTCCTGTCAAAGCCAAACTCTATACACATGAAGGCCGTGCAGAGAGTGTTATGATACCTAAAGAGGCAACCAAGTCTAGGTATATTCTACCCAGCAGGTTCAAAGATTAAACTTAAGGGATATTGCGAGGTGGATTGGGCAGGTTGTCTTGATACTGGAAGATCAACGACGGGTTTTGTGTCTATTTGGGGAAGTCGTTGATCAGTTGGAAATCGAAAAAGTAACAGACTGTATCGCGCTCATCATCTGAGGCCGAGTACAGAGCCTTAGCAGACGAAGCGAGATACAATGGCTGAAAAACTTGCTCAATGATCTAGGCGTTCTCCATGAAGAAGCTGCACTGGTTATTGTGATAATAAATCAGCTATACACATGGTAAAAAATTTAATTTTTCACGAGAGGACGAAACATGTTGCAATCGACTGTAATCTGATAAGAGAAAAGGTGCAAGAGGGATTGATCAAAATCTTTCACGTCCCTGGTACGTATCAAGCTGCAGACATGTTTACAAAAGCTTTAGCTTCCTCATTATTTCATGAACATCAGCTCAAGCTTGGACTTAGAAATATTCATAGTCCAGCCGTGGTGGAGTAGGGGTATCAAGCTCACATGAAGCCCATGATCAGAAGCCCAACAAGAATACCCACGTAGAGACTGAAAATATGGATGAGTGCGTGGGCAAGGAAAAAGATTCCTCAAGTTTGTTAGGAGGAGAATGATGACACAGATTCCTAAAAAAAAAGAATGATGACACAGTAATTATCCGCTAATAGTTTTTGTCTTGTAGCTAGAGTAGAGTGTATATACTGTAAACACCTTTTCCTTTGTTCTTTACACGATTCATTAATGAAAAAGAGAAAAAATTTCAACTTCTTTCCATTGAATCTTCATGGCTACTTGAGTTTTTTTTGAAAAGTAAAAATTTTATTACCCACCAAAAAGTTTACACCAAAAGTGCACAAAGTGTACTACACCAAGAGTGTCGCTAAACACTAACAAGCCTAAGGTTACACCAAATGTGCGCTAAGCGCACTACACCAAAAGCCCCTCGCGATGAAGCCCATACAGCCAAAGGTTTGAGTTCCGCCAGCCCAAAGAGGAGAGGGCCCAGAAAAGGCCCAAACCAAAGCCCAAAGGGAAGAGACCACAAGAGGACCACAACCCACTTCAGGCGCCAAACAGAACCACAAAACCCTACCACCGCCACCACCCACCGCCGACTGGAACCTCAAATCCACCCCAACGACCATCTTGCCACCCTCCCAGGGACGCCAAAACTCCCCATCGTTCCTGCAGAAAAGGCGGACACCAAGAACCCAAACCCGGGTCATCTGCCAAAAGAGGCAGCCACAGTCCAAGCTCACCTGCAAAAGAGCGACGGGGAGAAAACCAAAGAGGGACCGGGAGAGGAGAAGCAGTAACCGCCAGGGGAAACGCGAGGGAGGACCGTCGGGGGAGAGGGGGGCACCAAAGCGGGCGCTTCATCGGTCAGAGCCACGGCCCGGAGGGTGGACGAAACAACCACCAAGTCGCGCAGGACCCCGCCATGGTCACCGGCGGCGGGGAGGGCGCCGGCGGTCCTCCCAAAGTGGCTGGGGAGGGTCGACGCTCAACCTCGGTTTTGGGAGAGAGGAGGCGAGAGGATGGGAGAGATGGGAAGGAAGAGCGGCGAAGAAAGAGGAAGCCTTGGGACTCGTGCCTGGGAGAGATCTGGTTTGGTTTTAGTTTTGGTGTCCGCTACTACTTTCATGGCTACTTGAGTTAATTTCTTGATATGATTGATACAAAATTAAAAGGAGTTCAGGTTTCATTAAACAATTTAAGATTTCAGATGTAATAAAGCCTTGTAAATAGAGTACAGATAAGCTCCTCCTATAACATAAATTCAATATCTTTTTAACTGAATCTAAGTTTCTTATGTCGATTATCCTTCTATTTTGTAGATTATAAATTGCTCAAACTAGTCCCTTATTATACAATTTAGTAAACATGGGGAGACACAAAATAGGGAGATGGGATGGATCAAAAGAACAGTCCATTGTTTGAGACAAAGAACGTAAAGGGAGGGCCACTCTATAGGCTCTTGCACTCTCAGTGCTGGTGGGTATGTGTTTGGTTCGGGGTTATAGAGTCTCTAACTTGCCAGAAAGAGCAGAGGATGGTGGGAGATCATGGGTCTGGTTTCGGATGCTTGAAGCTGAGCTGTGGTTTGGTTTCTATTGGATACTCACCCAAGCTCTCAGGTGGAACTTGGTTTATAGGTTCACCTTCAAGGACATGCTATCTCAAAGGTAAATTTGATTAACGTCTAGCTTAGAATCGAGCATAGGTGAGTTTGATATTAATAAGAGATGATTCTTCATGTTTTGTCAATTAGATTCATAAATTTAGTAATCCTCAAAAATTCGAGTGACTGAAACAGAAAAAGCTACTTTCGAGGTAACAAAAAAAACAACGATTGGAATCGAAGAGTATTCCTCACTTCTCTCATTTAAAACCGTGTAGGCTTAACAAAATCCATCCTTTTACTACTTGTAGCAACTCATGTCATGTCAGTAAGTTATAGTAGAATAATTGCATGTTTTCCAAACATCTACAAAGATGACAAATTTAAATTTAAATCGGATTAAACTACAATTTTAACGTATTTGCATTGTAAGCCTTGAATTTCCCGTTGCCTTTGGTTATGTTTATGATGTATATGATATGGCGGTGACAGATACGAGGTGCACTTGCCTAAGATGGACATTTTCGTATTCACGGTAGATCCCACCATAGAACCGCCACTAATGGTGGTCAATACCGTCCTATCCAACATGGCCTATGATTACCCGCCGGAGAAACTTGCGGTGTACCTCTCCGATGACGGGGGATCGGAGCTCACATTCTACGCTCTCCTACAGACCTCACAATTTTCAAGACATTGGATACCTTATTGTAAGAAATTCGCTGTGGAGCCTCGTTCGCCTGCTGCTTACTTCGCTCTTATTTATGATTCCAATGGTGCCCACGAATCGAAGGATTTACTTGCTATCAAGGTAATTATCAATTATCAATTTATGGAAACAGAAATCCAGGTTGAACTGGGGGAAGCTTGGGGACAGGAATACTAAGTTTTTCACTCGATTGCTTCTCTTAGGAGGACTTCAAATTATGTTGGGTGCCTGAACTTGGGAGGTGGTTTGGTGCACAATCCACAGGAGATTAAGGATGGGGTCTTTAACCATTTTAAGTCACAATTCACAAAGCCTTCCTCCCCGAGGCCTATCATCCCCAGTGGTCTTTTTGCCAAGCTGGGTGCATCTTCTAAAACAGCGCTTGACTCTCAACTATTTGAAGAAATCAAGGCAGGAAGCAGTTCTTATTAAACTGGATTTTGAGAAGGCCTTTGACTGTGTTTGCTGGGACTATCTCGAAAAGGTAATGAAGGAGATGAATTTCGGCCTTAATTGGATCAATTGGATCAGAAGTTGTTTATCTTGTGCCTCCTCCTCCGTTCTCATTAATGGATCTCCATCCAAGAAGTTTCTTTTCCTTCTAGCTGCCGAAGGATTAAATGTGCTAATTAAGAAGGTTGTCCAACTGAACTTGATTAAGGGTGTTCCTCTTCTAGGGATCAACCAGCAGCTGAATCTGCTACAGTATGCAGACGACACTTTGCTATTCTTGGATAACAATGAAGAGCATTTGATCAATCTCAAACACATTGTTGTGATCTTTGGCCTCTCCTCCGGATTGAAGATCAATCTCAAGAAAACTACTATGATCCCTGTCAACATGGATGGGCTACTCCTGGAGAACCAGTTGAGAATTTGGAATTGCAAACTAGAAAATCTCCCATTTAAATACCTTGGAATGCCATTGGGTGGGAATATGTTGGAAACCCGTGATTGACTTAATGGATTCTAGACTCTCTAAGTGGAAGGGCAACCTTCTTTCACTTGGTGGGAGAGTTACTCTTATAAAAGCTGTCATGTCTAGGTTGCCTATTTATTTTCTCTCGATCTTTAAAGTACCCGCAGGTGTTTGTCATTTGTTGGAAAAGAAAATGAGAAAGTTTCTTTGGTCTGGAGTGAATGAGAAGAGAAAAAGCTCCCTGATTATCTAGGAATTTGTTACAACTCCTATGGATACTAGTGGCTTGGGGATCGAAAGATTAATGGACAAAAATCCAAGCATTACTTCTCAAGTGGATATGGAAATTTTTCTCAAACAACGAGTCATTTTGGGCTGAATTTATCTCTAAAGTTCACTATTTTACCCCATCTTCTTTGTTTGATCTCCCTGTTGCTGTAGCTTCTACTACTTGGGGTGCTATTATCTCTCTTGCCAATGGAGAATCAATAATGTCAACTGATTTTTTCAGTTCTTTAAAGATAAATGTGGGGGATGGATCCTCCCGCTGATAAATGTCTGGCTTGGGGAGATGTCATTAAAGCAGAAATTCTCAATGCTGAATATGCTTTCTAATCAGCGGGATGCTATGATCAACGCTTGTGGATTCTAGGATGCAGATAACTGGAGATGGAACTTATCTTAGTGCAGGGAGTTGCGGGCTTGGGAAGAACATGATTCCATGCGTCTGTTTGAGCAGTTGTCCAGTGCTACAATTAAAAGGGGAGTAGCCAATTCTCTCTCATGGATGTGGCTAAATGATTGCTTGTTTTCTACTAAGGCGTTGAAATTTGTCAAAGGTCAATACTTGGTGACTCCTTCCAAGATGAAAATAAGCAAGAATTGGACAAGTAAAATACCTTTCAAAATTGAGTATTTTCTATGGCTGGCATTGCAAGGTAAATGAACACCAGGGATGTTTTGATACGGAAGGGTTCTCTCCAGCCGTGGGATTGTCTTTGTCCGTTCTGCTGGGAAGAAGATGAAACTGCCACGCATCTGTTCTTCCATTGCTCCTTTGCCTGGAAGACTTGGAATTTCTTTGTTAAAAAAATTGGCTCCAAATGGTGCTGTGGGGTTAATCTTCCCTATCTTCTTTCGAATTGGGTTGGATTGGTGAGAGGCGGAATGATGGTCAAGGTGTGGTTTGCTCTCTTTGGTGCTGTAATGTGGGGGTTATGGCGTCATCACAATGCAATTATCTTTGATGGGCCTATTTGCTATCGTGACCTTGTTGTGAATTCTATTCTTTTTAATGTTAGAGAGTGGCTTTATTGGTCAAATGAGTGTAGGGCAATTTGTGGCCAAGACCTTTTACTTTTTATCGAATCACATATGTAAAGGGTTCTAGTCCTACTTCTTGTGTAACTTCCCTTTACATGGTTGATTCCTTGCTGTAATTATTTTCTTTTAATACATCATCTACTTATCAAACAAAATTATCAATATATGACATAATTTATATTTGTTGGTCTAGTTAATATTATGAGATTAGTGTAAAGTTTAGGTCTAATATTTTCTCATTAGACTTTTTTCGTTGGTCTTATTGTAGAGAGTGTTATAAGCAGAGTAAAATATTAAAAAGTTTAAAATAGATTTAGGCTACTTTTTTTTCGGTGATTTTTTTCTGTCTCAAGCTTTTCACGTAAGAGTTTAAATTTTGAAAAAGTAAATTAACATTTTTAAAAGTAAATCAACATTACTTATCAAAATATAAAGATATGCTTACGATTTTCTATTTGTTGGTGTTTATTTGGGTCATATTACGACCAGTGATAGCTAATTAGGGTTTGTTAGTGGGACGACTACAGCTGGAACTTAAATAAGTGCTCACTTATTGGTGTACGTATCAATTTATCCTCCCAAGACAAAGTGTGGTCCTTTGTTTTCTATTTCTGGATCTTCTCAGTTTATCATGTGTGTTTGCTTTGGCTCTCGTGTCACACGTGTTTAGTGACTGCGTCGGACTTTTGCTTGTTTGATTTCTGCTTATACTTTTACTTGGATTGTCTTTCGCCTGATATGAGATCCTCTCGAATCTCATTGCTTGTTCGATGGTTGCGGGTGGAGAATCTTGTCTCGGTCGATTTACGTCGACCTTGGCTCTCATCTGAGTGTTTCTTGTATGCATTCAGATGCCCTCTTAACAGTGTCTTGAGATTATTGGCCGAAACTTGCATCGACATAAATTCGCCCTGGTCGTCGGCCTTCGTGCTTTTTCAACCGCCCATCGCTTTCCCCCATGTGTCACCCTGTTTTCATTGGACTGGCTTTCATTTTCTGATTGGGTTTCTCGTCTTATATCTGTACTTTTCTTTATTATTATGTAACTCGTTTATAATATAGGCTTTGTGCCACTTTTATCCCTCAAAAAAGGTTTTCTTTTGTTTTGTTTTTTACTTTTTTTCAAATCTTGTATCTTTACACATACTGTGCAATTCAGGTTCAAGTCGATAATATTATTATTTTAGCGAGGATATCGAACATACGGACAAAAGAATAAGTTTACCTACAAGTTGGAACTACCTCAATAATATTATATAAAAAAAGTACAATTTTGTACCATGTGGTTTCACTTTTTTGCAATAAGACCGTGTGGTTTAAAAACTATCAATCATGTCCAAATTATTTTAAAATTTATCAACCTATGGTCCTCTCAGGCCCGGGTGACTTCCGAACCTAGCTGGATGGCTATGTCATCAAAACGACCCTGTTTAGTCTAATGTGGCTTGGTGAATGGGCGAATGAGTTGTCTTAAAGGTAAATTTCAAAAAAACCCAAATTTATTGATTTTTTCCTTCAACCCCTCTTCTTCCTCCACCCCTCTTCCTCCTTCTCTAACCTGCAGTTACACCTAATCCATATCAAAATCAACCCTAAAAAACCTATCGAATCTAGAACACACAACCCCAGGAACATTCACGCATGAACCTAATCCATATTTCACCACAGTGAAACTACAACCACAAATCAAAACTCATCTCCAAAGAACCCAAATAAAAATAGTTCATGTGTTTTTGCTCATGTCTAAAGGACGAAGACGAAGACAAGATAAGGACCTTAGCGACGCCGACGATGGCAACCACAACCAATAATGTGTTGGCCTGCTAACCAGGAAAAATGGGTGGGCCTCACCCGAGGGTGACCTCTTCTCCCTTCGCCTCCTAGCCAGGAAAAATGGGTTGCTCTTATAACACCAAAACCCAAACACCTCCGTATATGTTTTATCATTATCTCCTCTCTTCTTTCTGTGGGATGGGTCTCCACCATGTGCGCCTTCTCCTCCATCTCCCGCAGTTTCCTAGCCTCCTCGTGCTTTAACCCATCAGCGGGGCTCGCATCCCTAACCACTCAAATACCATAAAAATGCAACCTTTAAACAGGAGTTATAGTTTAATTAGGAGATTAGTGGAGGCAGCGGTAGAGAAAGAGGATACTCGAAGTGGGTCATCGTCTCCGTGGTCGGGATGGCCTTGAGGATGGTGTCGATGTCAGAAATTCAAACATCTCTCCACCACTCCACCAACGATCCTCTCCACCTCAACGGTCCTCTCCACTAATCAAAACCCAACTTGGACCTAACTTGCAACAAACTCCGAAGATTTTGTCACTAACCGACCTCCCGATTTGCCACGTTCAACTCTATCAATTTCTCCAATAAGTTTTGCTAGTGGAACTTATAACGTGGACCTATTTTCTTGCTTAAGTTGTTAGCTTAGTAGTTGTACAGCTTGCTCTATAAATATGTATGGACTGTTATCAATAAAAATTGGCAAGCAAGAATGTTCAATTATCTTTCTTGCTCTCCCAAATTCTACTTCAAAATTTATCACTTAAAAATTTATCAGAAATCTCGACTCGAGGATGACCAGTTTGGATGTTGATTTTGTGACCTCGGCCGTTCTCGACTGTTGGTGTTCCAATGATAAATTGGCAATTTTGTTATTGGTGGTGTAGGAGGGGAGAGAGAGAGAGAGAGAGAGGGTGGAAGAAGAAGAAGAGACGAGAGGGAAAAGATAATATTTTTTTTGGGATTTCTTTGTAATTTTTGTTTTCGACACATCAATGCCATATGGGATTAAAATGGGACCGTTTTAATTACGTGGCCGTCTAGCTAGGTTCAGAAGTTGTCCGGCCCTGAGCGGGATTGCAGGTTGATAATTTTTTGAATAACTTGGACCTAATTGATGGTTTTTAAACTACATAGTCCTATCGCGAAAAATGTGACTTTTCTCTATTATATATATCATTATGTATGCGATTCTTGATTTTGCAAATGTTATATAAATAATATTATCCTCAACAAAATGCCAGTATAAAAGTATTTTTTTTCTAGTGGGAGTTTGTATTTCAGGAAATGTATAAACAAATGGAGGAATGTATTGGAAAGAAGAGATTGAAGCACAGGGGGTTCTATGACCGGGGAAACTCATACTCCTCACGACATGACATCTGGACTTGGATTGGGTCCAGAACGAGCTATTCCGAACCCGTAACAGAGGCAAAAAGATAAAAGTAGCGGAATTAATATACCGTAATTTTAATATTAATTATTCGGGAAGTAGAAGATGGATGGGCCAGAAGATGTAATTTGTTTGTCCATGCAAAATTTTGTGATTTTGTAGGTAAACTAGGAGCATTTTTGGCACTTAAAATAGGTTTAGGGACTCACGAGTTGATTTACGAACTATCAGGCACCAAAGGATACTAGAGTATCTTTTTTTAATAAATCAAGAAAATTTTTTAGCAAAAGAAAAGAAAAGTACAAAAGTAACCAAAAAACAAAAGAAAAGGAAAATAGAAATCTCACAAGCGGGCAAAAAAGATAGTGGAGTATCATTATTCATTAATTTCGTCAAACATGATAAACATATAGCCATATTATCCTAAAATCTATTACATCTAATGTCCAGAGCATAAGTCCTCCCCCCATACAATGCAGCCCGACCAAGTTATTGGATACCAGCCAATTGGGCAAATACCAGTTGGTGTAACGTTCCAAGCACATGTGTGAGGACAATTTTTATCTCTTATAGATTCGTAAATTTCACATTTGTTGGTTACAGTATGGTTAACTTGTTTTGCATCCTTCCACACCCATGTAAATCCACAATGGAATAACTTGGTCCTGAATACAGACTCATGAAAATCAAATGAATAAGTTGAATCGGGTCCTTCAGGTAGACCTGGCCATGAATTGAATCTGATTCGTGATTCGATTCGATTCGATTCATAAAAAATTCAATTTGATTCGACAACAATTCGATTCGTCAAAAAATTCGATTCGAATTCGTCATGATAAGAATTGAATACGGTTTAAGTTTTTTGTAATTCGTCAAACCGGCGAATTCAATTCGAATTCGTTTTGAGAATTCGATTCGTATCGAATTCAATTCGAATTCAAAAAAATTCAAAAAGGGGGGGCCGCGCGCGGGGAGATGACGCAAGCGCTGACAGCGCTTGCGTCAGGGGGGGCACGCGCGCGCGAATTTGAAATTTGCTGACGCAATCGCTTGTGTCAGCGCTTGCGTCAGCGTCAGGGGGCAAATTACCGTTTTTTTGTTACCATTTTTTTTTGTTACCGTTTTAATCCCCAGGTTACCTTTTTTTACTGTTGGTACTTTTAAAATTTTTTTAATTCAAAATTTCTTCACAACTCTATAAATACCACCTCTTATTCTTCAAATGAGTGCCCAAGTCATCTTCTGCAGATAAGCAGTGAACTTCGAGCCATCGACCATAACCAAGAGCATTATTGATAACGACAAGCTTGCGCTCCATTATAGCAGACTTATCGGTTCTATTGATAAACGTTGTTCCATTAACACTCATGAATAAAATTGTTGCCACTTGAAAAAGAAAAAAAAATAATTGGCCATTTCAATCTCACTCTTTAGATAATAGTTTTTGATTTGTATGTATATGATTCAATGTTGGACTTATTTATATCCAAAAGTTTCAGTCCATTATGGAAGAGAATCTCTTTAGTGTATAGATGGGAATTATAACATTACCTAAAATATAATTATTCATACCATATATAGAATTATAAAATACAATTTATTCTTACCATTTATTAAACCTTTTAATGTATACTTTCCTTGAATGGCAAACAATTCGTATCAATTGTAGGGGTTGGGTCCTTGTTGAAGTGCAAAAAATAACATGTTGGGAGATCGGAGTCGATTAGGGCGATCATTGAAGTACCTGGGCTTGAACGTCAACTTGCCTTGGCTGGGTATGCTCAAATCAGCTTGGGTACCCTCAACCTTGATATCCTCAGCCTTGAATCACCATGACTAACTCCAACTAGAGAAAGGTGGGCTTGGGTGAGCACGATCAAACATATAAACCAAGTCCAGCTAGGTAGAGACATGTGACCTTGATTAACTACGACTAGAGGAAGTCGAGTTAGGCCGGCTTCAGCCAGGCGAAGATGTGAAATGTTGACTTCGACTAAGGAAAGACGATTTGGATATATTTTGGCTATGTAGGAGTACAGCCGACTTCGGTTAGGCAAAGATATGCTAAGTCGACCCCAACTAGAGGAAGCTAACTTTGAGCATTGTTGACGGGAAAAATAATTTACAAGGTTGGGGCTTCGAGTATGGGAGTTAGGTGCGTGATTGACTTCACAAGTTCGAGAAGGTGAAGCCGAATGTAGCGTTTATTCTTCTAGAGCGAGTGAGGTACCAACTCAATAGAGGTGAGCCCGACACTAGCTAAAATTAGCGCCAACTAAGTGGAGGGCCAACCCGGCGCCAACTAAATGCGGCGCCAACCGAGGAGAGGCAAACCCGGCGCCAACTGAGCGAAGGCGAGTGTGGCGCCAACTGAGGGAAGGAGAGTGCGGCGCCAAGTGAAGGCGGTTGAAGGGGCTTTGGCTGTGGTAAAGTGGTCATAACTTTTGACTCGGACCTCGGATTAAGGTGATTCTTGAGCCTATGGAAAGATACTAGATAGGCCTACAACTTTCTAGTTCATCAATTTTGCCGATTCATAGTGAAAGGAAGTCCAATACCGGCGCCAAGTGAACCCGGCGCCAGGAAACCCGGCGCCAAGTGAAGGCGGTTAAGGGGCTTCGGCTGTCTGGTAAAGTGGTCATAACTTTTGACTCGGACCTCGGATTAAGGTGATTCTTGAGCCTATGGAAAGATACTAGATAGGCCTACAACTTTGTAGTTCATCACTTTTGCCGATTCATAGTGAAAGGAAGTCCAATACCGGCGCCAAGTGAACCCGGCGCCAGGAAACCCGGCGCCAAGTGAAGGCGGTTAAGGGGCTTCGGCTGTCTGGTAAAGTGGTCATAACTTTTGACTCGGACCTCGAATTAAGGTGATTCTTGAGCCTATGGAAAGATAATAGATAGGCCTACAACTTTGTAGTTCATCACTTGGGCCAATTTAGAGTGGATGGATGTCTAAAACCGGCGCCAAGTGTGGGAAGCCAACCTGGCGCCAAGTAGAGGAAGTAAATCCGGCGCCAGGTCATATCTTTTGACTCGAATCTCGGATTAACGCGATTCAAGTTGCTGTGTGAAGGTAAGACATAGAGCTACAACTTTGTAGTTTATGAATTCTTCAAATTCGAGGCAGAAGGATGTCAAAAAGGCACTTGAAGCAGATGCGGTGTCGGATGAGGCACTAAATGAGGCGCCGATTGAAGGCACCTAAATCCGGCGCCAATTGAGAGTACCGAATAGAGGCACCGATTGCCATCAGCTCAAGTAGAGAGCTAGTTTCCTCTCACTTCAGGTGAGACCAATCTCTTGAGGCTAAATGTAGCGCCCGGTGTACATGAAGAGACCGGGTTAGCACGGACTCTACATAGGTGGACAGAGATACGAAGAGACTAAGTTTAAGGCGGACTCTTGGAGTAATTGGAAGAGCTCTGGGATACTCGATACACCCTGGGTTCTTAAGAGACTAGGATAAACTCTGGCACGATAAATCCGAATTAGATGGGGATAAGCGTTGGAAGTCCGTTTTCAGACGAAGATAAGCATTGAAAGAGATAGGCTTCGGGCCTTCGAGTTCAGTCAGGATAAGGGTAAGGCCTGGTTGAAGATAAGCGACGAGGACTCCGAGTCCGACTACAACACGGCTAGAGTGAAGCTGATGCGATCTTCATTTTCTATATAAGCATGACAGGGGGCGAGCAGAAAGAATCACACACAAAACATACAAACTACTCTCAAGCTTCGGCTTTTTATCTTAGTTTAGGTTAGTAGTAGTCTCGGCTTCGGCCACCCTTGTTACTTTCGGCGTTAGACCGACCTTGGGACGAGCACTCCGGGCCGTCACGAGATCGATCGACGTTCTCGTCACTTTTTATCCCAACAGTCCTCTACGGCAATAGCTACCCCTATAGAAGTGGCCTCTGGAAGTAGGATTTGTTTTCCACAAGGTAATGATGGCCTTGTTGAAAATCCCCCAGCTGCATCGAGCCCAGTATCCCCAACCGCTCTCCGAGGGTGACTTGTTGTATCCTGTAGAAATTGATTTGGTTGGAGTGGGTGGGGAAGGCGGGCCCCTTGTGGACCCTTCCGTTCAATCAGTTCTGGGTACTAGTGTTTTGGTTGTGATCAACTTGCCATTGTATAAGGGCCTTTTCCTGAGGAAGGACAGGGGCAGGATGCCAGGCCATGTCACTGTTAAATCTATAGGCATAGCTCTTTTATTTTAGTTTCAGCTACTATTACGTCAAAATCCCGGTAATTTTTTGAACATTGTCGGATCTTATTTTATGGATTGCTTTCTCAATTATATTTTTTATATTTATAAAATTTATGAATCTAAAATATTTTTGAGTGAATCGCAATCTCTTAGTAGTTGGACTGACTCTAATTAAAAATGATAATATTTTATGTTATGTTAGTACCTATATTTTTTATTCTTAGTGTCTACCCTGATGACTTGAAAGGGTTGAATTTGTCTCGATGTACACGGTTTAAATACTTAATTTTTCTTTTGCATAAATGTTATTTGCCCATCAATTTTTAACCAAAAATTGACGCTATTAAAAAACTACCATATTGCGATAATTTGCCATATTTTAGTAAGTCTCTCCGACGATTTATGTTGGTCAAATTTATGGTAAGAAAAATGATATAACTGTCTATTATGTAAGTTTAGTCCAGAATTGACCCAAAACAATAAGTTTAGTCCAGAATTGACCAAAAAAGTCCAGTCAACATCTGAATTTGGAAAGAGCTCAGTGTAAAAAGGAAACACGTCTCCAACCAGACAGTTGGTGTCGTTTGTCTACGATATCGATAAGATTTTCTTGGGGAATTGGCAAGCTTGGAAAACGGCTTCCAATGTAATAAGCGGATGGATGCAAGTAGTATTTTTAGTTATATCAACCGATAATAGTTAATCTAAATTCGACTCGAATACTATAGATCATAGTTTTAAAAATGTGATCCGACCGGAGGTCTGACCAGTCAGATCGTGAATCATTTCCTCAATCGGCTCATTTTTGGGGGGAAAATGGGGTCCGGTCGAACCGCCCATTTTTTAGTCAGACCGGGCGGTTTTCGGCCTCGTACTGACCGAAAAGAGCCGGCTCGACCGGAACTTACAAAAAATGCCTAAAATTTGTGCCCAACTGGCCTAAAATTAGAAATCAAAAAACCCTAAAAATCAAGATAGATGGGGTGTTCAGCAAAGAGAGAGGACAAAAAGTTAAAAAAAAGTGTTACCTATAATAAGGGAGAGGAATGTACATGGGAAATGGCAAAAGAGTGGGAAAGGGACAAGAGCCCGTGGGAAAAGGGAAAAATGAGGGAAAGCACGGGAAAACTAAATCTGAAAGGGGGAGATTAAAAGAAATTTTTTTAACATAGGATATTAAAAAGTTCTGGTCCGACCGGTCAAAATATCAGTCGGACCGATCTGATCAGAAGATGGACAAATTACGGGTCGTACCAAAACCCGTATTTTTAAACTATGTACAACGGCACCGTTGCACTACGGGGCCACAACTGTATGAGTTGGTTTTCATGTTTCACACCAAAAAATAAAATCGATCGTTGAAAAAATCAAACTGAAAATTTATACTATAACAAAGAAAAGTCAGACTTGACTTCACTAACCAAAATTTATGTGATTGATTCGAAATTAAAAGGAGTTTAGGTTTCATTAAACAATGTAAAATTTCAGATGTAATTAATCCTTGTAAATAGAGTACAGAGATCCTTGTATACTTGGATCTCTTTTACTAAATCTAAGTCCCTTGCGATTTTTATCGGTTCCTCGTATGACTTAGATTATAAATAGCTAGGAGTAGTCTCTTATTATACAATTTAGTAAACAAGGGAGAGGACACAAAATAAGGAGATGGGGATGGATCAAGACTACAGTCCATTGTTTGAGACAAAGAAAGCCAAGGGAGGGCCACTCTATAGGCTCTTTGCGGTCTCAGTGCTGGTCGGGATATGCTTGGTTTGGGGTTATAGAGTCTCTAACTTGCCAGAAAGAGCAGAGGATGGTGGGAGGTCATGGGTCTGGTTTGGCATGCTTGGAGCTGAGCTTTGGTTTGGTTTCTATTGGATACTCACCCAAGCTCTCAGGTGGAACTTGGTTTATAGGTCCACCTTCAAGGATAGGCTATCTCAAAGGTAAATTTGATTAACAGCTAATTTAAAATCGAGCATAGTTGAGCTTGGTATTTATGAGGAATGACTCTTTTCAATTCAATTCATAAATTTCGTAATCTTCGTCGAGTGGATTGTGACTTTCGAAATAACGGAAAGAAATACAATGACTGGAGTCGGAGTACTCCTCACTTCATTTTCTCATTCAAAACCGTGCATGCTTATGTCACAGTATCATTAGTTACATTTATAAAAAAAATTACATAACATTCGGTATCTACCAAATTGAAAAAATCCAAATTTGAACCGGAACATACTACAATTTTGACGGATTTGTATTGTAAGGCTTGAACTTCGCCGTAGCATTTGGTTATGCTTATGATGTATATGGTGGGCGGTGACAGATACGAGGAGCACTTGCCTAAGGTGGACATCTTCGTGTGCACGGCGGACCCCACCATAGAACCACCGCTGATGGTTGTCAACACCGTCCTATCCGCCATGGCCTACGATTACCCGCCGGAGAAACTCGCGGTGTACCTCTCCGACGACGGTGGATCGGACCTCACATTCTACGCCCTCCTAGAGGCCTCCCAATTTTCAAGACATTGGATACCTTATTGTAAGAAATTCAATGTGGAGCCTCGCTCGCCATCTGCTTACTTCGGTCTTGTTTCTGATTCCAATGGTGCCCAAGAATCGAAGGATTTACTTGCTGTCAAGGTAATTATCAATTTATGACATAATTTATATTTATTGGCCAGTTAATATAATGAAATTAGTATAGAGTTTAGGTATAATATGTTATCATGTAGACTTTTGTTTGTATGTCTTATTTTAGAATGTCGTGAGTAGAGTGAAATATCCAAAAAGTTAGAACATTTTTTGGCTACTTCTTTATTCTAAATTATTTTAGTTAGTATCTGTTGACTCACATAGTATAATTTTATTTCCCGTATTTTTTTTCATGTCTACCCAATAAATTAACATTACTTATATATATATATATATATATATATATATATATATATATATATTCCTAACAGCGATAGCTAATTAGGGTTTGTTGGTGGGACTACAGCTGGAACGTAAATAAGTTTACCAAAAAATAAAGATCAAGTGCTCAATTATTGGTGTACGTATCAATTTATCCTCCCAAGACATAACGTTTGGTCCTTTGTTTTCTATTCTGGATCTTCTCAGTTTATCATTTGTTTTTCTTTGAGATGACATGTTTGTCTTTTGTTTTGTTTTTTAGCGAAAGACAGCGAACATACCGACAAAAGAATAAGTTTACCTAAAAGCTGGAACTCTATCACAATAAAAGTATATATTATGTCAGTGACATATATATATAAAATTATCCCCAACCAAATGTCAGTATAAATATATTTTTTTTTCCTAATGGGAGTTGGTATTTCAGGAATTGTATAAACAAATGGAGGAAAGTATTGAAATGGCAACTAAATATGGGAGAGTGCCGGAAGAAGCAAGATTGAAGCACAAGGGGTTCTCTGACTGGGGAAACTCCTCCTACTCCTCAAGACATGATCATCCCACCATTCTTCAAGTAACATTACAACTTTGATAACTCTATAATTAACCCGTCAAAGGAGATCTGATGGTGCAAGTCGTAGATGATTATTGGTGTAAAAAATTATAAACTTTATAATTAATCCGAATCCACTTCAGCAATAATTATTCATGATCCGAAATTATATAGCCATCATTTACTCCAAACACACCGTTATTATTTTAAAATTTTAGACTAAATATTAAAAATCTATCGAAAATTACACGATCTCGTTTCATGATACATTACCGTACTGTCTTTTAACATTTGTTTTTCCAAGCCAGATTTTGATAGATGGAAGAGGTCAGCACCCAAATGCTAGAGATGTTGATGGCTGCGTGTTGCCTACATTGGTATACTTGGCCCGGGAGAAAAGACCAAACTATCCCCACAACTTTAAAGCAGGGGCAATGAATTCACTCGTAAGTCATCAATTCCATCCATCTTAAATAATTAAGAAAATTATAGTATTGTCCCAACATTATCACTAACTTTTTTTTATTATGGGGCAATTAAAACTAAATATTGATTGACTAATCCATATCGATACAACTATAATCACTACAATTTTTTAGTCCGATATGTTTGTAGATAAGGGTGTCGTCCGAAATCAGCAACGGGAGGATTCTGCTGAACGTGGACTGTGACATGTACTCCAATGATTCACAATCCATAAGGGATGCACTTTGTTTCTTCATGGACGAGAAGCAGAGCCAAGACATTGCTTTCGTCCAGTTCCCTCAGAATTTTGACAATATCACCAACAACGACTTATATGGTGCATCTCTCCTAGCTATTTCCTCTGTAAGCTTGATGAACTTCATCCTCTCATTTTTTCACTAACCCTTAATTAGTTTCACTTGTAATTATATATTAATTACATATGGAAGGCCTAAATTTGAATTTGGTGTGCTAATTAGAGAGGGCAGGTGGGTGGAACTTTGTTTGTACTACATCTCAACTCAAAATCTCAAAACTCGGGTTTGTAGTATGTAGTGTTGTTGTAATGAGCTGAGCATTAATCAGACTCGGGCTCGTTAAGATCGTAATTTTTTCTGATATCATGATAAAATTGCTCGGTTCGTGAAGGTGGAATTCCACGGCCTTGATGGATTCGGAGGCCCTATGTATATTGGAAGCGGCTGCTTTCACAGGAGAGACAATCTTTGTGACGACGAGGAAGTGTGTAAGAACATAAAGAGGGCCACAGACGAACTAGAAGAACAAGCTAAGCCTCTCGCGAATTGCACCTATGAGCAAAACACCCGGTGGGGAAGCGAGGTAGCTTCAAACCTCCATTTCCTTTTTCCGCTCTTTAAATCTTAGTATTCAATCCAAAATAATAAGATAACAAATATGTGAAATTCTCTCACTCACATAAAGCTCAACAATTCTCCACTTTCAATGTGAGATATCGGCTGGTGTTTGCACGAGTTTGACACATCTCTCCCTTGCATTATACATAATCAATGATAGTATGCTTTGATCAGACCTTGCGAGTCTGGTGCGACCCGCGGATAGAATTGCTCTGATACCGAATTTTCGGATGAACAGATGGGATTGAGATACGGAATTCCAGTGGAGGACGTGATCACAGGGTTAACTATCCAATGCAAGGGATGGAGATCGGTCTACTTCAATCCACAAAGGAAGGCATTCCTGGGAATCGCAGCGACAACCTTGTCACAGACACTGGTCCAGCACAAGAGATGGTCCGAAGGCGACCTGCAGATTTTCATCTCCAAGTTCAGCCCCGCCTGGTACGCACTTGGCAAGCTCAGCCCTGGCCTGCAAATGGGTTACTGCTGTTACTGTCTCTGGTCTGTCAATTCCCTGGCAACCATCTACTACTCCGTCGTCCCCTCGCTCTGTCTCTTGAAAGGCACACCCTTGTTTCCGAAGGTAGATAGTCCCAACCTCGGTTCGAAAATGAAGAGTTCGTTTCGAAATTCGTATGTGCTGTTAGATCATGAAATTCGTTCACTTGTCAGGTATCCAGCCCATGGTTCTTGCCGTTTGCATATGTGGTGGTAGCCAAGTACGTTTACAGCTTCGTCGAGTTCACTGCGGGCGGAGGTACATCAATGGGGTGGTGGAACGAGCAGAGGATATGGCTGTACAAGAGAACAAGCGCCTACCTCTTCGCATTAGCAGACACGGTCCTGAAGTCCTTGGGACTTGCAGATTCAGGATTCGTAGTCACCCCCAAAGTAGCAGGCGAAGATGCGCTAGGCCGGTACGAGAAAGACGAGATGGAGTTTGGAGACTCGTCTCCGATGTTCACTGTTTTAGCTACCCTTGCAGTGCTCAATTTGGTTTGCCTTGTTGGAGCAACGAAGACTATCTTCGCCGCGGATGGTAGCGAGACTATGGCTCTGCAGATTCTTCTTTCCGGGGCTCTGGTTCTGATAAACCTGCCTCTGTATCGAGGCATGTTCTTCAGGAAGGACAAGGGCAAGATGCCCGCCTCCATAACGATCAAGTCGCTGCTACTGGCTTGCCTGGCGTGTACAACGTTTTCTTTATGTTACTAGTAGTCAAACAATTTCACGAACAATGAACACGAAGCAAATTACGTTGAACTTTTCAGAGGTAGTTGATGGTATTGAGTTGCAGCCAGACTGTTCTTGATTCAGAACCTATGTCTTCAAACCAAGATGTCAAAATAAAGTACTTACTTGAAAGTCAATACACAGTTGCAGGATTACAAAAATTCGCTCTCAAGTGAGAAACTGAATCAGCTATTCCAGGTGAGACCATTCCAATCTATATCACGTTTGTGGCTTGCTGTGTCAGCCAGTTGCTCCCGTGAAGAGTCACGGGCAAGATGTAACGTCCGACAGCAACCTCACTTGAAGAGATCAGGATTCAGCCAGTCCCTGCATGATTGCAGAAAGATTTGAGACGGAATCAAGCTCCAACGAAAAACCGGCAATTATCCAGCAGCGATATAAGTGTGTGTGTATTGGCTATTTACTTGGTAATGTCATCTAGATGATCATCAAAGTCTACGATCTCCCGCCACTTTTCCGTTGCCATGAAATCCAACAGGACAGTGTTTGCTGCCGGTTCCTTCAATACCAGCCTGCTTCCCCCATCAGATCCAGCTAACTTCCAGTTCTTGGATGCATCCCTGGTGAAAAGCTAGAGCAAGAACATACCAGTAAATCACTTGACAGAATGCTAGGTGCTCTCATCTGGTTACATATGATCCAAACTTTATTAAGTTTCTTAATCTCCAAGAAAGCAATAAACTAATCGATGGTGGACCAAATGATAAAGTAAGAGTGAAGCAACATTAGTCCCTGATACCAGGTGATACACTGATTGTTATTCACCAAGTAGACAAGGTAGCACCTACTATTAACTTCAAGTGTTAACTTTTGAATCAACCAAACAACTAGTTTGGGAATCTTAATGTTGAGGACCCCGAAGACCTAATCCCGCAAGTTCTGCCCTCTAAGAATGCCTAATCCCACATATTGCCAAATCAATTCAAGACAGAAACCAAAAGAATCCAACATACTGCATTTACCATCTGACGGGTTGACATCGTGCGAAGTGGCTTTAAGGGGGATAGCAAGATACCTGGACGACGGGGCTCATGTCCTTGGCCTTTGGCAAAGCTTGAAGCTTCTTGTTATCCAGCTGCATTTACCACGATCAGATGCCAAGTACACACACCACCCCAAAAACAATACAATCAGGCAAGCACACGAGAGAAAGAGAGAGTACGAACCAAGAGAACGGGAGCTTGGGGGAAGTAGCGGACGATGTGATCCCCAATGTTCTTAGCAACCAACCCGAGCTCGGAGTCATCCATCCTCTCGTTGGCGTGGAAGTATCCCACTATTCCAAGTCCCTCCCTACCATATTGCTCCTCTATCTACAACACCACAAACAAAAAGACAAACAAACAAAGGTCATAAAAGGGTCCCTAAGAACACAAAAAGATCAAAACTTGAAAGGCCCCAAGAAAAAAAAGATCGAATCTTGAAGAGGGCCATCAAAGAAAGGGGAAAAGATCGAAACTTAGAGAGGGTCCCGAATTGATTAGTCGGCTTAGCAGATGTTCTTAACTGGCACTAGATCGCTCTCTCTACCTTAACCAGTTATCTCGAGTTAAGAGTCCGAAAAGTTTTCTTAATTAATCGGTCCAGTGAGTGTTCGGATAATAACGAAAGAAACTAGAGGGGAAGGGGGGTTACCATGAGGAGGGAGATCTCGAGCTGGGGGAGGAGGGGGAGGTGGGAGTGAAAGAGCGGGACAGCATCCTGGATCTCCACAACAACGGCGTCGTTTCCGTCGGCGGCGGTGGTTCCGATGAGGACGCCGTTGACCGGAGAAGCCGGGTGCTTGAGCGAGTGAAGCACCAGCTTTATGTACGCCTTCTGGGACAGCTCGTACCTCCTCCGACCACTCTCTCCCATCTTTCTTCCTCTTCTTCTCTTCCGTTGACTCTTTATACGGAGAAAAGTAGTACCAAAGCTAATGAGCCTCTTTCTGGCTTTAGTACCGTTTCCGTCTCTTTGTATTGTTGTTGTTCGTCGTCGACGAGACGATGCTCCCCAACTTTTGGACCTCGGGGAGGATACGGTGTCGTTTCGCTAGTGCTGGCATTCTTGGGCTTTGGCATCTCATCTGGGCCTACCACTAAAAATGATAATAGACAGTATTCAGGTAAAATTTGTAGGACCAGAATTTTTTTTTTTTTTTTTAAGGGAGTATCTATATCCTTACCGTTGTTCATGTTATTTACAAATAATTTTATTTTAAAAAATTAAACTATCAATTTTTCTCAAATAGGAAGGGACATTAAAAAATATATATACAATTGATTCCATCATTAAAACAAATCAATATAATTAAATCAAACAAGCAAATCCAAAAAACAAAATGAAAGTTACGTGGATTGTGATTGAGAATGTGGGATTATGTTTAGCAATTAATATACATATATATTATTTTAAAAAAAATTGGGCAGGATGAGGGTTGTATCAAATAAATCAATATTCATGCCGTTATCCTTTTAAAATATAAAGATTCGAGCAGGACATAGATCTAAATCCAGTCAAAGTCAACGATTCTTGAATCCTTCGGGTCTCAATTCAATAGATCCTCAGAATAACAATCTAATTGACATCAATACCTACCACCCGAGCGACCGGTTAATACAAATTTTGAGTCGTAGCCTACATCAAGTGACTAAAGATTATTTTAATTTAATGAGAAAACTTGAGTTTGAACACATTTGCATCAAATTTTGGAAATTTTTTTGGCCTTCATCCGTGATCCTACGTTACAGACTCATAATTGAGTCGTAGCCTACATACGAAAGGAAAGATTCGGTTCTTCTTTCCAGCTCATGCTCGTGTGGATAACAAGAGAACGATCACAGAACGCTGTCGTATTGTTTTGCAAAGTCGAGAGTAGTGTCAAGCCTAAGGCCGCGACAATACCGAAAAATCCATTCGGAGCATCCTATATTAGCCTAAATTGTTGGTACCTACCTCCTTCCTTCCTTCCGCGCAGGAGAGTTGAAGCTGAGGAATACTGAAAATGGTGGCGGAGCATTCGGTTGCACTTGATGCAGTCATCCATGAAGTTGTTGACTTGGTGTGTGCAATTCAACGAGTGCTTCCTTAGTTACTTACTTAATTAGCTGAGTATAAGCTTTTGGTTCCTGTTATAGCCTTGATTATCTTATATCTAGGGCCCTTTTCGTTTTGGTATGTGATGCTAAGAGCTAATATACGATAAAGAGACATGAACAACACGAGGACGATACTCAACTTTAATTTGTTGGTATAAGAACGAATTAAATAAGATCAAAAAATGTATCATCGAATAGGAGGTAAGTCGGTCTATGTTAGATTAAAGTTTTTAAGATGGTGTTTGAGAAAGTTATATTTTTAGATGATGTTGAGACAACGAGTATTTGTGACTAATATGTTAAAGGTTATTTTTCTTAGTTATTCCTATACTTTTGTCTATTTGGTAGAGATCTTACGATCCGTATTATAATCCTCCGATCTACGATTTTTCTATACCCAAATAATTTTTTCAGTGAGATCCCGATTTTGACAACCTTGACTGGCACTCTTATGTGGGTAGTACTTTTCTTTAGGTGGGTAGTTCATAGATTGAATGAAGTATTTTCCAGGAAAAACAAAACAAAAAAGAACGCCCGTCTTCATTTATAAATGAAATCCTGTTAAAAAAGAATAAGCTCCTCCAACTGTCGGCAGCTCTCCGAGTAGAATAGAAGGGGATCAACAAACCGTTCATACGAGAGGAAATATTTTGTTTCTGTACAGCCCATACTCATGTGGACAACAAGAAACGATATCAGAACGCTGTCGTATTGTTTTGCAAAGTCGAGTAGTGTCGAGCCTAAGGGCGTGACAATACCGAAAAATCCATAATCCATTCGGAGCATCCCGAAACTAATTTCAAAATCTAGAACTTGTTTAGTTAGATCAGATGTTGCAGTTGCCAAAACCTCTTAGTATACAGAACTATAAGCATGCTCTACCTGCAAAAGGCTATCTTAAGATGGATACTAGCCAAAACTTTATGCAGAGAGAGTAGTAGTAGTTGAGGAATGCGATTCAAGAACAAACTAAGAAGTACATCTAATCCGTACAACAGAGGAAATAAGTCTGGCTGGAATAAAATCTCATGTCCTTGAATCTTCTCAACTCCCGATACCGGAGGACCTCTAGCACATATCAATGACATCCCTATCAGTGGAGGGCTCATTGAGACTCCTAACCGACGGTTAAGCGACTTCGTCTTCTATCTTGCATAGGGATGATAACGACTATGGCCTCCCCTCCCCTGAAATCCACCTGCTGCCCCATAACTACCACCAGGACCTGACTCGTAACCACTTCCAAATCCAGGGCCTCCGTAGCCTCCATACCCCTCAGCACCCCTACCAAAACCCCCTAAACCACTACCTTCATATCCCCCACCATACCCTCCTCCATAAGGTCCGAAGCGACCCGGATAACCACCAAGGGACGGGTCACCTCTGTAACCCCCTAAAGTAGCATAACTTCCATAGCCACCACCAAACTCTCCAGCACCGGGATAATTATAACCAGCACTAAGTCTATCACCAATGGGTCCAGGGGTCCTAAAAGGACCAGGGCCATAACCTCCGTCATATCTGGCGTAAGGACTATCAAATCCACCAAAGTTATCACTGTAAGGACGACCCCTAGAGTTGTTACCATATGGAGTACCACGTGGAGGGTTCGAGGATTTCTTTGGTTCTGCTTTCTTGATCTCCACCTACAACAAAGCAGTTTAGTTAACCTATTGTCCTGAAACAGGTAAGCTATGATCTGCCCTTTCCTAAGAACTATTTACCTGTTTAGCATTAAGGAAAACGTGAAGCTAATATTCTAAACTAGATTCATTATCAATGACCAGAAAAAGGAAAAAAGAAGACAGTTGGAGACAGGGATGTGACAAAAGACTAGAAGATTAATGAACAGACATGCTTCAATATTCTTGGTCCCTTGAACAAGCCAGGATAACCTCACCTGTGAACCAGACATATCTATCATATTTCCCTTGGATAACAAACCATCAACTACTTCTTCACTATCAAATATTATAAACCCAAAGCCTCGGGGACGGTTTGTTTCATGGTCTCGCATAATCTGGTGTTCTACCACTGTTCCATATTTGCTAAAGAAATCCTTGAAGTCATCTGAGGAGAAAATACACGTGCCTCTTTAAAGTAAGAACAAAACGTTCACCAAGAAGAAGCGCATCAGAAGAATTGATGGAGGAATTACCTTCAGTGAGTAACGACGGTATCCCACCAACAAATATCTTCTTTGTCTTAATGTCCTTCGATTGTGAAGAACCTTTCGGAATGGTCCTCTTTATCTCAACCTACTCAATTTCACCACTTTGCACCATTAGACGCAGAACCACAAGATCATAAAAGATTCATCATCCACCCAAATAATCCCCTAACAAACACCAAACTACGCGAAAGCATCAACGGTTTGCACCTTGTAGGGCTACAAGAGCACTAAATTACCTGCTTCCCGTTGAGGACATGCGTGTCCTCGATCACCCTGTCCACAACAGACGGGTCTGCGTAGGTTATAAAGCCAAACCCGCGAGGCTGGCCAGTGAACCGGTCCTTCATGATAACGGAATCCGCAATCTCGCCATAATTGCCAAAGTGCTTGTTAAACGCAACTGCACAGCGCCACCCAAATCATCCAAGGGTCTCATCCGAAAATTCGCCAAATCCCCAAAACGAATAACGCAGAAAGAATTAAATTAAAATTAAAAAAAAGAAGAATATCACTCACCGCTAGTGACATCTTTCGCCAGCCCTCCAATGAAAATCTTCCTGCAATTGGGACACAAATTAACGCAGAATTAAATTAAACCACACTTAAAAAAGGAACAAACAAACAAAATTTTAGATAAAGATTCGATCTTTGAGGTTTCTAGGGTTCGAACCCGGGGCTAGCGCCGTTTCCGGAGAGAGGGTTATCGTTCCTGGACCTGGAACCCATGGTGGTTCTGTGATTGGATTGGGTTGGTCCGATTAGGGTTTATCGTGGGTTGTTTCTATTTATGAGCTAGGAGGGCTTGGGAAAAAAAAGGAAGGGATGAGGAAAATACCTTGTATTATGCCATTTAAATATGTATAATAAAAAATTAATTTTTAGATATAATAATATTAAATACTTGTTGTTGAAACTCACGAGACATATAAATATGCAATAATTAAGATTTGACCATTCGAGTTATAAAATATCCAAATAATTAAAAATTGTAAAAAACATTTAGCATCATTTTAAGACAACTAAAGGGGAATTTTCCTTTTTATTCCTTCATTTATTTTTATTTACTTTATTTCTACATCTAAGGATTACAGTCCTATTTTATTGTTTCGGCCTAGGTTTTTTATACTTGGTAAATTTTGAATTGTGGAAAAGCTTCACCTCAAATATTTAGCATGATCTCCTATATTCTATGATATCTACCAATTTTATTTGTATGAATAAAATATGACAATATTTATTTGTAAAATATTCCTGGTGAAATATCATATTTTGTTGGATGCAATCCGGAAATTAATTTTTAACGTATGTTCAAAAATATTACCAAATTACAATATATTGTGTAAAAACTATATACTTATATACTATATTTATAGGAAAAATTGTCATATCTTTCTGAAGACATCCAATTTTTATTTTGAGGGTTAATGGTGTAACTCAAGTAAACTTTGGAATTTACGGTCGGAGCTATTTTAGAATCGATTCTAAAATTTGTTTTCCACTTGTACTAATTACGGTCATCGTATTTAATTTTGATTGAGATATATTAGACTATATTAGTTGGTGATAATAACCCAGCCTAACATCTAATAAATAAATAATTTATTTTTATCTTTTACATACTAAATTTATAGCTCTACCTGGTTGGTAACATGATCACCAATAAACCTAGTTTTAGATATCCTGAACTTCATTACTTCAGTTTAATTTTCTCTAGAAACGAATTTTAGTTTATTTTGAGAAAAAAAGAAGAAACCCAACCAGTCGAGTCGCAAACAACCCTAAAGTAAAAAAACCCTCGTTTCTCTCCTCCACCTCCTCGACCACTACTACACTGTAACAACCCTAAAAACCCTTTCTCCCTGACCCAACAAGAACAAGAACAAGAACAAGAGAGAGGGAGCGTGTAATAAAATGAGGAGATCCCAATAATCTCCATCTCCATCTCCATCTCTCTATTGGGGTCTCTCTGTTGTCCCTTCCTCTGGACAAAGACTCGAGCTTTTTGGGTTTTTTTCCAACGATAGCCAGTGTAAGTGGGGACCATAAACGCTTAGCTGAGAAAGAAGGGGGAAGGGGTTGAAAAAGCTGTAGCCATGAGCAGTCGTCGGGCCGGCGGCGGGAGGGGAGGGGGTGGCGGCGGGGAGGCGATCCCGGAGAGTTTGAGGAGGACTATACAGAGCATAAGGGAGACGACCGGGAAGCAGCACAGCGACGAGGAGATACTCGTCGTGTACGAGGACTGCTCTATGGACGCGGATGAGACCGCCCAGAGGCTGCTCTATCTGGGTACTCTCTAGTTTCTTGAAAAGATCTGTCCTTTTGGTTTGTTTCTGTATTTGTTGTTGTTGTTGTCTGGATTGTTCCTTTTTCCGTTGTTCGGGTTGCTTGGATGCTTGTTGTTGGTTGTTTTGTGTGTTGGAGTTCAAGTTTTTGGGTTGTGTTTGGTTTTGGGCTGACTTAAGTTAGTTCTGTTGAGAGGGATTCGCCGGGCTCCGACGAGCTTGCATTGGTGTGTTTTAGTGTGGAGTCATTATGAGCAGAATGAGGGAGTTTTTGTTCTCTGGTTGTTGTTTTCTATAGAGTTGTGGAACTTTGTTTTGGAAGATACATTTCACGATGTAGGAACTTTGTATTCAATGATTTTGGTTTGAGGGGGTTTCCACAGGGTTTCTAGTTGCTTCATATTGGTGGGTTTATGCCCTTTTCTCGTATAGAGAATACATTGTGTGCAGAATGAGTGGGTTTTGGTTCTTTGGTCTCTCTGTTTGTGGTTGATAAATGCGGTGGAACTTTTTTGATTGGCAGATACATTTCATGAAGTGAAAAGGAAGCCTCGGAAGGAGGTAAGATGTTTCAACCTTACTTATTACTAAATGATGTGAATTATTGATGACCTCCCTCTCCTTGGTCCGGCTGGATCAACCATCTAACTGTTCGTCGTCTGGTTGTTGCAGACATTTAGCACACAAGATCGTGGATCCAGGGGCTTTCGGGGAAACAATTTTGGTAATGCTCTCTGTTCCTGTGTGGTTATAACTATGTTATTACAATTTGAGGTATGTGTTTCTGTTTGTATGAGGAAGTGCCTTTATACTCCACTACTATGACATCCTCTACTTGTATGTAGCCTTAATTAGCCATTTCATCCTGCCTTCATGCTCTCGTGCCATCTGACTGATGTTTTTATAATGATCTTGTTAGATGGATTTGGCGGGAGGAATCCAGGCCCGAGAAGAGGAAATGCCAGCAATCACAGGATGAATACTTCTAATGCACCTATTACTGGGACAAGGTGATCTCATTTACTAGAGATAATTGCATCCAGCATTTTGTTTGCTTCTTGCCGTTGCATATTTACTGCATCCTTTACATTTTTTAGGTCTCCGAATATTGCAATTAATGGTCCATCCAGTTTAACAGAAGCAAGTTCTAGTCTTGAGTTTAACATGCCGTTGCCTGCCAATGGAGTCATGAAAGATGGTTCTACTGCTGATGGAAAGAAGACTCCTCCAAAGTTGCTGCCTGTTGCAACTTCCCCTTCAACAAATATTCGATCATACAGTTCAGTTACTCAAGCTGGAGAAGTGAAATTCACATCAAATTCCAATTCCCATCCAGTTTCAGCACTTGGGATCGGATCCCCTGCTTCAGCCCCTGTATTGCCACAATCTTTAAGAACACATCATGCTGCTGAGAGTGCCAGCAATTCCGATGTGTTGAGTCAGGGGAAACCTGCTGCTATTGAAGCAAACACTAGTATGGCTGAAGATTATGGATCAAAACAAACTGAGCAAGATGAGACTATATGTAAGATTGCGGACCCTGGTAAAGAAGACAACGCAGAAGAGATTCCATTGGCTGCTGGGAAGAATGATTCGTCTCTATCATATCCATTGCCAAAGGAGAACGGTTTCTTGTCTACTAATACCCTTAGTCTTGATGCTCCAACAATGGAAGAAATGGCTATCCCCTTGAACGGTACTACATGCCTTCAACTGTCCCTTGCTTATATTTATAAAACAATTATATTAACTCCTATTTAAGGTTTTCTGTGCTTAAATGCCAGTGGTTCGAATATTGGAGTGGTAAGGATAATTTTGGTGCAAACCATCCCCCATCCGAGGAGTTATATTTAATGCCACTCTTTCTTTCTTTTTCGTGGTTGTGCGAGTTTAAGAATTTGAGGGTTGACAGAAGGCAAAAGCATTCGTGATGGTGATTGCCTGAAATTTGTCTTCTTGCATGGACATTTGGTCCTAAGATTTGTTCATCCTTCTGAGGTACTACCATGTTCATCTTCATTTCATGCAGATGATAGATCCTATTCTCCAGCTTCACCTGTTACATCCACGAAAAATGGCCATGTTATCTTCCCAAACCACTTCAAAGTTCCTCGAGAAGTGAAAAGTGGTTTAGTTTTTGGAAATTTTGAGGCTAAATGTAAACAAGAAACTATCTGTGGCAATGTTGATGGCGCTAACACTGAGCCCAAATCTGCAATTGATTCTGCAGCCACGTCCGATGAAAACGCTGAGGAATTGAGGTGAGTTAATACATTTTATTTTTTCTACAGCCTGGCTTTGTGGCTAGAACGATCTTCAAATGTTGATTTGATGTGGATTGTGGATGTAATGATTTCTCAAGTTCGAGTTTAGCATTGTCATGAGTTTATACTTGTACTCTCTTTGGATGGACATGCAGCGACGAAAAAGTAGCAACAGTGCAAGTCGACCAGCCTTCATCATGTGATGATGGGCATGAGCTTGAATCTGTATCTCAGGGTGAGAGCAATATTGTCCCTGTAGTAAATTCCCAAACCAATCAATCAAAACAAGAGACCGGGTTGGTTCTTGAAGGTCATCAGGTCCCCCTTGTACAAGTTACTCCTAGCTATAACTACAACATCATGCCACAGATGGGCCACCTCCTGCATTTTGAGGGGCATGCTACTCAGGCACAAGATACCCCTCCTGTCTCTACTGTTGTTGTAAGCCGCTCGTACATTCCTTTTATGCATTTGTGCTTCGATATTAAGAGCAGTTGGTGTTGTACTTTATTTAATAACCTCGTTGGTTCTTGCATGATCTCAACCTCGCTGGTTCTTGTATGATCACACCCCTTTGTTTTGTTTAATGTAGTCTGAGAGTCCCACTCTGTATGGTTCTTGTATGATCACACCCCTTTGTTTTGTTTAATGTAGTCAGAGAGTCCCACTCCAGCCAGCGCAAGCTCTACTCCACCGCCACAGATTAACTTGGCCACTTCTCCTCAGCCAGTTCTATTCCGGCCACCATATCATCCTAGTTACTTCCCATATGGGCCTTATTTTCACCCTTACTTTTTCCCTCCGATGCACCCTTACTTAAGCCACAATGGCCTTCCTCAGCCTCAGGCAACCGCTAATCCCTACCTTGCATCAGCCCCTAATGCTGCTGGGATCAAGTTTTCCATTCCACAAATGAAGTCTGGTGCTGGTGCAGGGAATCCAACTCCAACTGCTACAGGCCTTCCACCTGTGTACTATGGTGCAGCTCCAGTCGGTTATAGTTCCGGTCAAGCTTTGACATCGGGAAGCTCCTTGAGTAATGGGGATAGCTCAGCATCTCAGTTAAAGGAAAACCATCTCTACGCCACCGGACCTCTGGTTAGTTCTCTTGTTCTTGTTTCCATCATGTCAAAATGCACGCACAGTCGTCTATCTCGCTATGGATGCTACCTGCATCGCAGCGGTTGACATTATTTGGCTCCGAGTAACAACAGCTTCTTCTTTGCTGGAATGCAGAGTGAAGTTCCATCTTGGGTTACACCCACTGGGGAAGAAATATCCGGCATGCATCTTAATTCTCTTTACCACCTTCAAGCACAAGGACAGCATCTCGCGTTTCCACCTGCTCAGGCGGGTCATGGCCCCTTTGCTGGACTTTACCACCCGGGCCAGACCATTGCCGCGCCATCAACTGGTAACCAACTACCTCAGCAGTCTCAAGCTGTACCAACTACTGCTACCGAGTCTGGAGGACAGCCGTCTGGTGCTTATCAGCAGCCCCAACTGGCACCCCATAATTGGAACTCTAGTTACTAGAGCATTCGTTTATGTACCCGAGCCAGAAGTGTGACGAGTAGCCTCGAATTGCGAAGACGTTGGCCTCATCCGAGTGTATATATCCGGTGTGCCAATGAAGTTGAAGATACGAAGTGATAAGAGATCCTGATAGGTCCCCTAACTGCTCTTGGGAACCATTTGCTTGGTTTTACTTTTCTGCTTCATGTTTCCACCCCATTAGGAGACTTTTTTTGTGTCGAAACTTATTAATTCCGATGATCTAGGAACTTAAAGAGGTTGAGAGTCGGCGAGCTTACCAATTTTTTTCCTTTCTGATTCTCAACTGTATAGCAAATTTTGAGGGATGAGGAACAATAGAGCTGTAATTGGTATATGGGACTTGTTCCCAATTGTTTATTAGTGAACTGGTCTTGAGTTACCTCTTTGATGTTACCATGTTTTTTTTATATCCGAACATCTACTAGGCCGGTTAATAGGTTCGAGCCGGGATGGTTCGAGCCTGATTTGCCACCTTTCGGATATCATTACCAATAATGTAAGATATGACCTGAAACTTGGCAAGTAAAATCTAATATAATTCTCATATGTTTGGCTAAGCACACCAATTTTGGTTGAAAAAAATCTTCAGACTTGGTATACAATCTCTGACCTCAGTTAATTGTCCCCTGTCCTCCTAATCATGGTCCTACTAATTGGCTGTTCTGATGATCAGAGCTGGAACTAAGGTCTGGTTTCATCTCAATGGCGCTTGCCTGCATCGTCAAGCCGTGTTGGCACTGATATCTGCACTTGCATCCCGGCCGTATGCTCCATCGAGCTCGGTTTTGGGTTTCGACAGAGGTAGAGTTTTCTTCAGGAGCTGGTTGCTCTGCTGCTCTTGTGACTCTTTCATGCTGACCGATGTGTAGATAGACATTCCGAGAAGGGCAAGCGTCGAGCCCACAAGGCTTGCGAATCCCGGATTTTCGTCAAACAATACGTAGCCTCCTAGAATTAGGACACAAGTCTTGAATTGTCCGAGAACCACGTGGGAGGTAGCAGATGTTGCCCTGCATAAAATTCGACAAAGTTGAGCATTCCATTCCTGCATTCGTTCAGTAACGTTAGACTCTGAATAGTTGAAGCTTACCCGAGGGCTAGCGCACCGGACAGTTGAAGCAGAAATCCTAGAATAGCTGATAAGATCACTGCTGTTGAATTCTGAAGATCCCACTTGAATGTCAATGCTTCTGGTGGATCCAACCATTGCATCAGTGCTATCAGGAACAAAATCGTTGTCGGTGTCGTCTTCCACATCAATCTGCAGCAAGATAACTCTTCGTTTAGGAACAAAACTTGCTGACTTTTCGATTGCCTAGACGGAGTTTTCACTTACGCAAGGGCGGTCCAGTTCTCATGTTGTTGAAGGTTGGTCCACAGAATTTTGTTTATGGCACTTGGCACTACCCATGCTATTGCGATAAACGCACCGACGGAGCTGAACTTCACGTCTGATACTGTCGCAACTCCGACCCCGACAGACACTACTACCAATGCCCAAGCCTTCTTGTATGATATAGATTTTCTGTATAAGATGAACTCTGCTACAACAACCGTTGGAGTGACTACGATTTTTGCCATTTGATAGAACCCGACACTGCACTCGGGTGAAATGCGAGTTAGTATATAGCCTGCATTTGGAAAGCTAAACATGCTCAAAACTTGAACACGACCTGTTAAGACTTAGGCTGGCATTCGAGAGGCCAGACGCGAATGCCATGACCACGCCAAGGGAGAAGAGGGGAGCAAAAGGCGTGGTTTTGTTCGGAGGGGAGACTGGCAGCAGCGAAAAAGCCTTCAAAATGGCAAGTAGTATCCAAGCCGTGACATAATGTATCAACGTGAGATAGATAGGGTACTTGAACCCGGTATTGTTCAACACCTGCAAGGCAATCAGTACGAAAATTCAACCCCGAAATCGAAACATAAGACGTGCTTGCGTCAACACGACAAGGTTTTCGAGGTACTAACCAACTTGTTGATCATGATGATGCTAATGGCGACCATGAAATTGAACGTCATCGCCACGACAGGGCCACAGACGCGCTGTTGCTGGGACTTCGCGCCATCCGAAGTCCGGAGGTCGTTGTACAGTGAACTTCTGAGCTCCTCCAGAGCTTGACCTGCAATTAGAGAAGTACATATGACAATGTCAACCACTTACAACTTATGCAGCAACAAAAGAGTTCATCAGACATCATCGGTACGTCGAATCAAAATGTGACACATACAGATCATCATCGAGCAGACGAACAACATCATTTACACGAATAAATGCAGCAAACCGCATTCGCAACTAACGATGAAGAACGTGAGTAGTACATATCATAAAAAAACAACTAGAAAGTTGGAAATTCAGGCCAAAACCAACGTAAAAAAAAACACAAACCTGCTTCTCCTGCATTGCTGTCCTTTCTCTTGAATCTTCGTGACCGGAAAATATCCAATATTCCCATATTCAATAGAAACCAATTGGCAATTACATGTTAAGAAGATCGAAATTGATCAATATTTGCTCTGAAAAGAAATAAGAGAAAAATAGAGATGAAAAGGGATAACTACTGTTTCGGTTAATTAGTTTTGATCGTTTATCTTCTTAACTGAATATGTTATTTGTTGATAAAATCTGAAGGGATTTGCTATTAGGATATGATCGGAATAGTAGGAATAGCAAGGGAATTTTCAGGAAAAAAAAATATTTCTAATGTTCGGAGAAACTGGCCCGAGTTTAGATATTTATTTAAAACTAACTACTACCCAAATTTAGACCGAGTAATTTAAATTTGTGTCGAACAATATTTAAAATAATTATAAACATTTGGTTGTAATGAAACCGAAGATGAGTAACTACAAAGAAAAGGTAAGAGTTTGGCGTGGGATAGAAATATTTATTGGAATCCGTATAGTTGACACGTCCCAACTGTAACAACGGAAAAGCGGCAAGAAAAATGGTTCCTAGAAAATGCAAAATCATAATAATGAGGATTTTTTCCAATCAAACCTTTGATTTATCATAATCGAACCCCTAACTTTTACAACATTATCTTTTTTATATCAATTTTTTTATTTATAAGTTTCGAAACTTGAAATTTTCTTATACGAATTTAAGTTTCTTATTGTTGTATCCACTTTTGCTGGCCAAGTGGATGAAACAAGACAGTACCCCTACAATAATCCCTGGCAAGCAAGGCATTTCGATTTCGAATGTCAATTAACAGAGTTTGGAAATAGACTCCATTATACTTAACTCTAGATTATTTGTAACATTATCAGAGAACAAAATTGTAACATTATCCAAAATTGAAGTTTGAACCAGTACAACGTTACCTACCAACCTACCTATTGTAAACCTCATCATTTTAACGATCGATCACCAAACTGTAACCTCTGGTTGGTACGAGGGTGACACTCAGAGTTTTTGCTTCCGAGAGGTATTGAAATGTATCAAGATAATTTAATCGGATATCGAGAGTTCGAATTTGGGGCCGCTTAAAAATTGCAAGGATCTTCTCTGAAATCTGCTCAAAGCTTTCGTGTAGACTCACCGAGTCTTCCTTCGCTTCCCTTAGTAAGATTGTGCATATAATTAAGCTACCAATCCATTGTAAAATTGAAATTTTAACGTGATATCATAACATATTCATTCATTTTATGATCTATTGTTGTTGTACGATACTTCATTGCATAGCACGTTTGAGACAAAATATTGTGCCCCGTCTAGTAAAATTGAACTCATTATTTTTTTATGAATAAATTGTATTTGTCAGAAAAAATCGTCAAAAAGGCAAGTTATTACACTTGCTATTATACACCATGAGTACTCGTAAGCACAAATCGTCCGGAAAAAAATTCTGCTAATATATCATTTCTAATAAGCGTCGCATGGTCGATACTCCTACGCTTAAACTCCTAGTTATCCACGGCTATCATATAGCTCCTTGGCCTTTGTTGAAAGCGTCCTAATGCGCGATGAAGTTCTAGTTTGTGTGCTCGGCCTAGTTTCCGGGGTATTGGAATGTGCAATTGAATGGATCAAATGTGATGCAGTAACTTGTGACATTTTTTTTCAAATGTAAGAGCCAAATTTGTCAACGACAAACAAAAGCAGATCTGGAAACTACTTCATCTACGACTAGAACAGCAGCATAAATTGGATCACGAACATTTTGTCCAATTAACATGGGCTTACTCTAGCCCAACAGCTACTTTATAGTTGAATCGGCTATTTCTCCATTTGAATGGCCAAAATTTGGCCTTTCCATAATTAAAACGGCCAACTTTCTTCAGTTAATACGATGTTATTCAGTCGTACCAATTCAGATTTCAGTCGGATATAGCTTTTGAAGATTAATTACATGTAGTAGATGGTTCGCTCAGTTACAACATAAAAATCACATTCATCAGGTCGACTGATCCGATTTGAAGTTATGTATTTTAAAAACATAAAAACCGATCTGATCACATTTGATAACTTATGGATAGTTAATTATGGCTTCTATCGACAGGCAAAAAGACAGGCCTAATAATTTCACAAACAATCACAAAGTGTCTACAAACTCTACATCTTCCAAGGTTTCAAGGAAAAAAAAGGAAGTGCTTGAAGAAAAACTAAAAGAAATCAAACTCCAGATAGTTTTTCTGATCGGAAGCCGCGGTTGCAGCAGCAGCAGCCACTTTGCTGCTACTCGACGCAGACGGAGCTTGCATCTGCTCGTACTCCACAGGTTTCGGGATCTCAGGCGGGCTAGCGCAGCGAATTAGAGCCCAGTTTACGCCTTCGAAGAAAGGGTGCTGCTTGATCTCTGTGGCACCTCGTTTGTAAGCCAGCCTGTGTTGTGGCTCTTTCACCAGCAGGCCTCTGATGAGATCCCTGGCTGAGAAGCTCACGACTGGCGACTCCGGGAATCTCAACGGCTGACCAACCACATTGAACAAGGTTTGCCTGTTCCCTGAACCTTTGAAGGGGGTTTTACCAAAGAGCAACTCATAGAGGAAGATCCCAAAGGTCCACCAATCAACAGCACTGCCGTGCCCTTCACCTTTGATAATTTCAGGAGCCAAGTACTCGTGTGTGCCCACGAACGACATGGACCGAGCATCAGTTGGCTCAGCAACGAGCTCTGGCAATGGACTGACCTGGTTCCCTGTTTCCGTCTTCGACTTCTTATCTTTCTTGGACTTGCCAAGAAACATCCGAGGAGAGAAACATGTTATCGGGGCCACACATACTGGTTGAATGCAAGATGGCTGAATGCAGGCAGGTTGAACACAGTAAGCTGGGTTCTTCTGCAAGGCCACACCTTCAGGTGCCGACGACGTTACTAGCGTCGGGCTCACGGCACATCGAAGGGACAGGTCGAAATCTGAAAGCATTATGTGCCCATCTTCGCGAACAAGAACATTTTCGGGCTTAAGATCGCGGTATATAATCCCAAGCATGTGAAGATATTCCATAGCAAGGAGAACCTCTGCCACATAGAACCTGAACATGGAATGTGAACAATTCAGCAGATGCTTATCATTTGGTCATGCAAGAACAAGCTACTTAAATTAATTCTACAAGATTGCAAGAACCATAAGTTCAAATAGCACCAAAAATGAACACAGGATAAGAATCACAAGCAGGATAAGAATCACAAGTAAGAGACGTTACACACTTCACTGCGCGTTCAGAAAAATGCTTTCCCGGCTGCTTTTGCCTTAAAGTGTGAAGGTCACCTCCTGGACAAAACTCCATAACCAGGCAGGAGAATTTGTCTGTCTCAAAATGGCTGTATAAAGTGGGCAAAAATGGATGATCCAGGCACTGGAGTATCTCTCTCTCTGTCTGAGCTCGAAGAAGCTTCTTCCGACTCTCTAAAGATGCCTTGTCCATGACTTTCATTGCAAAGTAACAGCTTGTTCCACTCAACTCGGATAGATAGACACTTCCAATATCCCCGCACCCCAACCTCTTGAGCAGCCTGAAATGGCTCACACCCAAGGCACCCTCCTTTGCTCGCACAGCCTGTATGGCTTCCCATCTCACATCCTGTGTCTTGTGCGGTTTGCTGACGCTGCTACTTAAGCTGCTACAAGTGCTTTCATCACTCAAATCACTACTTGCACTGGCTCTGTAAATGCTGTTCTTCCCGCTCTCAACAAAACCAGTCTGTTCGCTAACTTTGGCACTTCCACCGGTTTTTGCAGATGCTGGACTAACTCCATTCTCTAACCGCTTCTTTTCATCGCCAACATCAGCTTCCCTTGAACCCCTCAACTCACTCACCTCAGGGCCTCCACAGGCCACACCGTCCTTCAAATTATCCAACGACAATCCGGAAGCAAGTTTACCAGTTAGGGCCTTGAAATTATCCGGATTTTGACCAACCGGTGCTTTCCTCCCCTCCATTGTGACCCCAGCAATCTGTTGAGCTGCACTTTGCAGAACTTTTCTGGGAGAAACCGGTGCTGACCTGCTTGACTTTGGGATCTGCAGAGGCACAGGCCTGTTGGAATTTCCTTTCCTTTGTTTGTCTGGGGAAGTCCGGGGACTCGGTTTCGACGCCATCTAAGGACTATGAATCAGTTATAATACAAGAAGATCATACAACCCCCCATCATCACTCAGCCCCAAGCAGGTTCGCTCGTAGCCCGTCCAAGCTTAAACCCATCGAACACTCGAACCAATTGCCCTAAACAAAAGAAGAACAACCTTCCCTTAACACACAATTCATCAAGTTTCTTCTCACGAGATAAGAAAACCAATGAACCAATTCAACTATCTTTACACAAAGTTCAACTTATGCTCGAGAACATGAAAAGTAAACCAATGCATATCCTTCCATAATGAACCCAACACAATTTGAAAGGCATAAACATAAAAGAAACCCTTGAAACCCTGTTGGAGCGAAAAATTAATTCGCGGATTCCTGCCGACCTTGTCTCTCTGTAAAACATCTGTAACTCCTCTGCCTAAATATTTCTTCTATCTTACCTTTAGTTCGAATTGCTCTTGGGATGAACACTCCGGACCCGTTCTCAAATCATTTAGGAGAGTTCTCTCAAAGTTTTTCCCACAACAAACCCATAAAAGATGCTAAGAAACCTAATTAAACAATTAAGAGACACCCCAATGTGTACAAACAAAGGGATCATGAAAAGGAACAAGCTTTACAGGAGCAAACTTTCTGGAGATCACTAAACAAGTGGATCCAGAGAAGCACACAAAGACCCAGATGCCAAAATACACGAAATGGGACCAGACAGCAACAGGACCAATCGAAAGTTGAACAGAAAATGAAGCCCAGAAAAGAAAAGAGAAGATGAGAGGGTACCCTTGATTGGAAACGGACGAAAGATCGCAACTTTAGTGTTTTTGAGCTTGAAAGATCGAAACTTTACCAGTGGGGCTTAGAGAGAGAGAGAGAGAGAGAGAGAGGCACTGACTGAACTTGGGGAGAGATAAAAGGGGAGAGAAGCCAATATACTCTCTCTCTCTCTCTCTCTCTAAAATGTGTGGAGATAGAGAGAGAGACTTCAGGAGAGAGAAAGTGTGTTTTTTGTCTGTCAAAATGGGTCTACCATGAAAAAGAGAGTCAAAGTTCAAGTGATCCTTTATTTTGTCTTTCTGCTTTTCCTAACTTTTCCTAGTAATATTTTTTTAGCCTCCTAAAAAAGGCAATATATTTTTTAGCCAAGATTGCCCATCAATGTGTACAGTTAAATATCATTTATACAGTTAATCGTATTTTATTTTATTTTCTTAATAATGAATACTTGGCTCCCAGCAGCACTTGGTTTGGTTGAAGACTTGAAGTTCCATCTTCTTCATTGGTTTGGGGGGTTTTTCTAATTACTTTATTATTATTTCTCATTTAAATAAGGGGAGAAAAATATATAAAAAATGTAAAGCAAATAAAAATTAAAAAAGTGAGGTTTCCTTTGTATTGCTCATGTGGGGCTCCAAGCTGTCTCACTCACATGCGGTGGTCTAAATTGAAGATTGCCATTTAGGGCTTCAATTCTCTGATATTGACCACTGCAGTCCTCCCTCGTGTGTAACCCCTCTTGGGCAGTGGTCCTTCCACTTTTTCATTTTAAAAAATTAAAATTAAAATGGTCCTTCAAACCACTAATCAACAACCACCTGCAATTAAACACAATCAATTAGGGAGGACTGCTCTTGAGCAGTGGTCCTTCAAACCACTAATCAACAACAACAACAAGAAATTACAAAATTGTCATCAACAAGAAATCATATCTATTTGGCCATTTATTTAGGTGGAAAAACAGAATTAGAAAATTTTCAGTATTCGGAATAGAGACATAAAATCGTCATCGACAAGAAATTGCAGTTGAAGTACAAGTGTGTCCTTTCAATGACCTTGTTCTAAACTAAAACTTGTGAACTTCCACCTCTCAAAAAAAAAGTTGTTGACAATTGGAAACACCAACACAATTGCTACATCTTGCAGAGTCCAACATAATTAATGACAGAGGCTATTTATGTTGCATTTTTATTTATTTTGCTCCAGGTGGGTAGGTGATGGTGTGATGAGAATCACGAGGTTACGAAAAATTTAAAGATCCAAATCGGGACAAGATTTACTTTCAAAATTGAATTGGTATCCAACAAATCTTGGGAGGTATAATCCGGAAGTAGATTTTTGTTTATTAACCTCCTTGGATTTAGATCGCTATTCTTCCAAGTCCCAACACCCTTAATAAATTGGGCATATATTTTTATTTCTTTGATGGGCATGGATTTAGTTTAATGCTCTAACTAAAATTTAAATTAATTAAATATTATAATATGTGATTCGAATTAAAAAAGTAAAATCGTGCTTTAGATGAAATGGATATAACTATGTTTGATTCGAAAGGAGGGCTTGAAAAAAAGTCCAAACTCTATCTCCAAATCCTGTCCATCAATTTTCATAGACTGAATTTTTGTAGTGTAACATATTATCATATTGGCCGTACATAATTACTAATTATGTTTCTTTTGTATTATATTTCTTTTCTTTTCATTATATTATATTCATCGTATTTTTTTCCCTACCAAACACACCGAGATTAGCCAGGTTCGCATGTTAATTAGGGGCCGGGATATTACTCGTAATTCAAATAGATTTACGTTACCGATACGTCGTTGAAACCTGTGAAATTGCGCCATTTGAGATTTTTGCGACCACACAACAATCTTTTAATGCATTAACAATTTTAATATTGGCCAGATTTGCCAGATACCTAATCTAATTGCCCCCTGTCACATTTGACCCTTTAATTAATGCTAAATCATCATCTTTCATTACCAAAATATTGGGTCTTCCTACCAAGAAGAGTTGATGGGTGGGGTATTATAGTTTAACTAATAAGTCGATTTCGAATTTAGATCATTGAAAATACAAATATGTTAATTTTTTAGAAAAATTTTGTTACATGTCAAATATTTTATCAATTCAAATCAGAATTAATCAATAATATGTTTGTTATTATTAAAACAAATATTGGGTCTTTCTATACTTCATTTAAATAGTAAACCTTTATTTATAGGACCGATGTCTGTACGAAACTTATTTAATTTCAATGTAAGAGTTGGTGGGTCATTAACCTGTTATGAGCTAGGCAACTAAGTTATTAGTCACCATATTGTATGTTAATGGTCGGTTTCGATTCATCAGCCGTCACGTGTTAATAGTCGCATGATTTTGAAATAATGGAAAAATATTTCACAGGTCAACATGAAGCAGCATTCCAATTAGTGGATGAACTAATATCCACCATATTTCTACAACTAACTGATTTAATACATGGTCAGAGTTCGGCGGAGCTTTTTTAAATAAAATAGGAGATGATGGTCAGTGGTCTCCTGAATTTGTTCATACTTAATGCAAAAAATATCTTTTAAAAATTTTATCCAACTCAAATTTCGATTGTCGTTTTTTAAGACATCTCAAACTTCGATTGTCAAGTTAGCAAATATCTAAATATCCAATGATTATGTATTACAAGAAACAACGTAAATCACTCACATCCCAGTTAATAAATATGTCAGACCGTCAATCACTCACATCCCGCATAGGTTTACACTCATTACAAGTCACAAAGAGAAATTCGCACAACAGTTTTTATTACTACTAATTTAAATTCGATTCGAGTCCGATAAAATAGTAGGTAGCAAAGCTGTTTAGGGAAAGCCACCTAAAAAGAGTTGCGCCCTCGAGAGGAGACTGAGAGAGTGGGAGAACTACCGCGGTCAAAACTGGTTCTGGGAGGGTGATACACATGCTACTCGGTTTAATTAATGGCCACTAGATGGGTAAAAAAGTTGCAGACAGAGCCTAGAACCCAACTAGAGTTGATTTATTTAGTTCCATAGGCTCGTCAAGTGCCAGACCGGACCAAGATTCTCTTGTCCTGACATGGCTAGGCCTCACCTTTTGTTCCTTACTTGGTGAAAGAAGACGTAATAGCCCAAGGCTCTTTGGCATTATAGATACAATGCAAAGGCATGCTAAAAGCCAACCATTATTTTCACTTGGCTACATGGAAACCAGTGTGCTTTTTATCTCATTGGTTTATGGAACTTTACTAACAAATAGCTTTCTTTTAACCATCCAACTCATAATTTTAGCCGGGTAAGTCTTTTAAATGAGAGTTCGGATTCAGTAGGGACAAAAATTGTCCTCACTGAAATTGATCAAGTCATTATATTTATAAACACAATTTTTAATGACAGTCAGATCTGTAGACACAATTTTTAATGAAATCTTATGATGTAAACGAAATCCTCTCCGTAGGGACGATATCCAAAACTTTTAAATGATGACAAATCTCTCCCTACGAGTTAATTTTTCAAAGCCTGTAACTCGAAATCTAATTTCACTTGGGCGACATGGAAACCAACGTGCTTTTTATCTCATTGATATATGGAACTTTACCAGCAGACAGCTTTGAGTGTATTGAGGGAGCGTGAAGGATAAATGATTAATAGTAATACAAAGCATGAGCCAAACCCATAAAGGATGCCAGAGGACAAATCTGTCTTTTTCCTTGATGCATAAATAAGCCTCCAATGATCATTATACCCTCCTAGTTGCTAAGGTAAATGAGCACAAGTAGGCATGGACTGTGAAGCACTGAGAAGGTAGAAAGCTCATCTTCCGAACTTCGGCGATAAGAGGAGAGGAGGCGATCGTGAGGAAGCGGGTCAAGAGAGCTCTGTGATTACTCGCTCGCATTTGTCTTCCAAAATCTTTACCGCCTCGGTGAACAAGTCTTCGGGAGGTAATGCTCCAGTTGATTCAATGGTGACTGTCACAAGGAAACACGGCAAAGTCAGAATCGGTCTCTCCAAAAGCATATTACACAGCCCTTCAATAGATGTCCGTAACAAGATGAGAAAAAGAAAATAAACTAAACCTCTTGAGATGTTAATGACGGCACTAGGAACTTAGCAAGTTGAAGCATTTGGAATGCACATTTCAAACCATTTTCATCATACTTCAAGTGATAACATAAATTTGTTGGATGCCCGTGTTCCATATACTGTAATTTGCTGTCGTCAAAAGCATTAAATGGAGACCAGATTCACAGAGACCAGATGGCAAACAACTTTGCAAGAATCGAGCTCTTAATTCGTCAACTTATAATCTACAACAAGGGATTGTGGATTTCATAGGAAAACTGTGTCCATATAACTTTCATTTTAATAGAAGTCAGCAAAACTTTCTGTGTGCAATCCAGCTAATAAATCTAAAGCTAGAGTAGAGACATTGACGTCTCTTTGAATATTCATTCAGAATTCTATGCAAAATATCACTTACAAATGAAATGGTCCTTAATTCGCCTCAATGCCACGCGTTTGTCCCAAGATTCTCCTCTGATGCATTCCCTGCAAAGTGTGCAAGCTCTTGGCCGAGCTACCGTGGCCTTCTTCCTGCCTGCTCAATATTTATAGTTTATCAGCTACATCAGCCTAGTAGTGTAATTAAAGGCACACTTCAAGTAATATCGTGAACACACAGCTGTCGTCAGAACAATGCTGATAAAAGGTTCAGAGAATTTTATCAACCACAGGCAACAAGTTAAGCATCATTCACACGCAATTCAATACATTGCCAAGCTCTTGCATCCATCATGAGTAAATAGAAGAGTTGGAAAGAAGAAAAAACATAACTTCACCATTGCCAATATCTTCAATATCAAATACATTGACAGGGCATTTTTTCACAAGTTCTTCTGCTAGTCCATCTTCAACATCTTCTGACAATATAACCTGCATAGGCAGGGAGGAAATTGATGTCACTAAAGTAAGTGCAGGTGCAAAGGAAAAGGGGGACGAATAACTTGGTCGGACATAAGCAGTAAAACGATGGTAAGCTCTTACCTCTGGATGCATCCGATACCAAGCAGTGGCGACCGGTGACCATTTCGCATGTGTTCTACCAATTCCTTTAACAGCATGGGCTTCTAACTCAATTTCCTGCCATGGGGTTGGTGAACTTAATCAGAAAAATCTAAGGGACAAGTTGGCATAACAGGAAACAAGTATCAGCGAAGTCTCACTTGACCAGGTCCCAATTTAGCCAGTATTATCTTGTCATCTGAAGGACAAATTGGATTGCTTGCAAATTCTGGTACGGAGTCTTGACTGCAATTAAATTTAGTATAGGTACTAGTTTTGGTGTCAGGTTTTTCGGATTCCTTTAGAAACTCGCTACCATTTGGTAGCCACTTCAATTCCGAAGTATTGACTGCAATGAAAAATGCAGCATCAACATCAATTAACTAGCTCCTTAGAAAAAGAGGGTGTATTCTGTGACATAAAAGAAACACTAATAGAGGACTGGGGACCCATACCTGTAAGACGAGGTTCTTTCTTTGCACATCGAACATGGAGCTTGAAGACGATAGTGTTCTTTTCATTGGGCGTATCATTTGCTATGACCAAAAGGATTAAAAGGATAAGGCAATGATCAAGTTAAGCAGCCTATGCTTTGAAGAACAATATCCTCTTCCAAGGTACTCAAGCATGAGGGACTAAAGACATCATACCTGAAAGATATTCGAACAATCTTGGATCGGCTTTAATTGGAATAAGACCCAACCTATGGGAAAGCACTTCATCTTGAATAACGGATGTATTGTTTGCAACGAGTACTTTTTCAATAGCCATCGTCGGAACCTAAAAAACGATACCACCAACACACGATCCAGTTGAAGACAAACCAATCGGTACAGCAAAATTTTGCATGTGTGCTATAGTAAATCCAGAAACCATGTGAGAGCAAAAGGTGCTTTTTTAGCAAAAACTGATGAAAACCCTTAAAGGGGAGAAAGGAGGAGCAACTTGCAGAATCCGGTTTGGTCAGGTTAAGAAGAGACTCTGGGAGTTAAAAGGGAAAATGCAATGTATAACAACTCAAGTCATGGGAACAGTTAGGCTTCAAACCTCAGATATGAGAATCCGTCGAAAAGCATTAGCAATTGACGCGTCAATCCCAATCATATCAAACTCCATATCTTCCTTTGTGAGGCGAATCACTTCGACTCTAAAGATATCTCGGAAGTCTTGCACAGTCACACTGTTGTCAACTCCCATTGATGCATAAGCCCCGGAGTAAGTTATATTATTAGTCTGCAAAACAACAAAACTTCATCATAAACAGGTTTAGAACAACAGGGAAAAAAAACCAACTAGCTCGTTGCCGTGTGGTTAACTAGATAATCCTGGAGTTGTCAAAAACAGAGCAGTCTATGCTCCTGCTTCCCAATTGTCTTTCCCAGTTAAAGCACACAAGAGACATAAACCCAACTCATGGATTAACAAAGCCACAGCCAAATGACCATTTTCCTCTTTAGAAGTAACTGGAAAAACCCGAATACAGGCAACACGGAGAGAAGCTAAATTAGACATAACCGAAAGCTTGAGTTCGAGTTTTCGAAGCCCCCTCCATATCAACGAGGTCGGGGGTTCAAACCCGCATATATATCATACTAACAAACCTAACAACTAACCATAGGACAGAAAAAAAAAAGGAAACATAAAGCAATGAGAAGCTCTAAATTGACACAAGCCCAGTACAGGCAGAGGGCGGAGAAAGGCGGGGAGGGGGAATTACGTGGATGGGGGCGTCGGGGCGGCAGACGACACGTGTCTTCTGGAGGTTGAGGTGAGGCGGGAGCTGCCCCTTGGGAACATCAGGGAGGTTCCTCACGGACTCAGGGTAGAGGTGGGCCAAAGGGTCTTCTTCTTCTCCTCCTCCTCCTCCGCCTCCGCCGCCACGTGTCATGTTCCCTCGATGCTTCTTTTGGTTCTGATGCGAGTGGAGGGGGAGGAGGAGGAAGGAGAGAGAAGGCGATTTGTGGGTTGAGGAAGGCTCTAGGGTTTAGGGTTTCAGAATTTCGTTATTTTAATTTTTTTGGGTTTATAGGAAGGAGGAGGGGGCAGTATTGGTAGAGGCCTCTTTTCCATGCAAAATGACTTGTTTGTTTATTTTTCTAATGTGATTTTTTTAGTAGGACCCAAAGTATGGTACCTGTAATTTCGAAAATTTTATGGTTGACACCTTTTTTGCAATAGAGGCTCGAGAAGGATCAGGAAAAAATTATATATTTCAAACCTAGTTGGAAATATGAGGTGACATGCCATGTCAAATTTTTAACAAAATTCAGGTTTATGACGCAAATTTTTTTAAACCACTTGTACTTTTTCCTAAAATTTTTTGGACAAATTGGGTAAAAGTCAAAAGGCAAGGTCTGTTCAAAAAAGTTAAAAATATATTTGTTCTACCAATATTTTAACGAATGTGGTTCGATTGACGATTGGATAGGTCAAATCAAACCATGTACTTATAACGGCTCATTTGATCGCCCCTCCGGATGATTTTCCTTTATAGCTTTATTTTTGCTTCTGTTTTATGTTTGTTCTTGCTTAAGTTTGTTGTATTTTTTTGGTCGAGGAGGATGGGTGGGTGCCCCTAAATTTTATTAGAAATTAAGTCCAGGTTACAACTGCACGCGGCTTGGAGACGTCACTAATGTCTCGCAAAAGTAGGTGCCTGATACCCTCCGAGGGTTGACAATAAAGGTGGGTGCCTAAGGGAAGCGTAAAAGCAAGGTTGGCCATCCAATCAGCACAGCTATTTGCTTCCCTGCTTAACTTGTATCTCCCAATCTTTGCTTAATAAATCTCGGATATCAATAATAAGAGGGGAGGTATTGAGTTGGGAGTTATTCTTCGTGATGTAGTCGGCCACTAGGCTTGAGTCCACCTCCAACTGAAGTTTCTTTATACCAAGAATATTAGAATATTAGAATCCATCCAAGAAAATAAATCATAAGCGAAAAAATTAGAGGGACTTTGACGAAATTTAGTTAGAAGTTGCATTTAGCAAGGCCTGATGGTAGGGCAGTCCCGCAACGCATTTACCTAGCACCCCACCTGCATAGGGGTTCTTTGGGTGGGCTCCTATTTTGTTCTCTATGTTGTGTGGTCTTTTGTTTAGATCGGCTTAGGCTTGATCTGATATTTATACGGATCTTGAAATCTTCCCTAATTTTATAGGTGGATAAACTTGTCTTGATTGGACTTGTTTGACTTTGGCTCTAATTTGCGTGCATCTCGTATGCATTCAAATGCCCACAAATTTGCGTCTTTGTTGTAACCTTGTAGTTATTAGCCGTTGTTTGTCACGACAACTTTCCGTTTTGGACAATGGCTCTCATAGCTTCTCGTCCGCCCTCGCTTCCAACCATGCCACCATGTTAATTCCATAATGGTTTTCATCTTCTCTTTGGTGTCTTCGTACCTTTTTTTATGTTTTTTCTTTTATATTGTAACTCGTTTATATAATATAGGCTTCGCGCTACCATTCCAAAAAAGCCTCATTTAATTCCCAAGTACGGACAGTGGTTAAATTAATAATCAAACACATTGGGAGCGTCGATCATTCGGGCGACCAAGTAAATTTTCTGGTTGAATTAGTTGGTATATGATCGATAAATTTTTAAGGGTAAATTACTCTCTTATCTTCGGTATTTCCAAAAATGACTATACCTATCTGGTCATTTTCTCACACAAACACAACCTTTCGGTCATCTCCTCCTGTGAACAAAATTTATTCCTACGAGTTACAACCTTTAAAAAACTCGATCGATTAATATCTATACCCTTAAAAAATCAAACGATTAATACTCAGTCTCCTTCGTGGCTCCTCGGCATTTTTTAAAGGTATAACGGGGGACAAACCCAATCGATTAACGTGGGAACAAACCCAATCGATCAACGATAGGGACAATGAAGACGAGGAGCTTGGAGCGATGGAGGAGGTGCAGCTTCTCGACTCGTATCGGAGAGACGAAGTCGGCGTCGGCAAGGGGAAGCCGACCCAGTCTCTCTCTCCCCTCTAGCCGCCTTCCCCAGCGTCGTTTCTGCCTATGTCGTGTTGCTCCAGAACTGCCTCGATGTTTTTTTCGACATTGTCGTCCGGTCTTCTTCTGCTTTGAGAAGGGAGAAGGGCAGGAGAGAGAAATTCAATTTTTTATTTAGTTTGAAAGGGTATTTCAGTAATTTTACTAACCAAAAATGAAAAAGAGCATATGACGTTAGTAAGGGATCCAAGAGTATAACCAAACACGGGAGACTGCAAAATTATTTTTGAAACCACGGACCCGAGAAGAAGGGTGGCCAAATACCAGGCAAAGGGAGTAATTTACCCTTTTTTAATGTCTCTTCTACTCCCGATTTTATTCTTTTGAAATTTTCAATGTTTGTTACACCTTTGGAAAAATAGAATAGTCTTAAATATTAATATAACAGTCTGAAATTTTCCAATGTCGGTCAATGTTAGGAATTCGTACCCAAAAAAATAATACGCGTAAAGAATACAGACACAAGATTTTACATTTTTCGTCCTAATGCCTACGTCTACAAAGAGAAATGAGATTTTTTTATTGATGGATCCCAGTTACAAAAGCAATACATAACCCTAGGGTAACATGTCATTATATAATATACGAACCCTTGGTGTACAAGAAATCTATCTAGATCGAATTAGTAGTCTGAAATGAGAGTCCGATACAAAATAAGAAAATATGTTGCGAGGACCTGGTGGTCGCCAGTTAATTGGCAGCCGTCTGTCTCAGCAATTCACACTTCTCTGCGATCACTTGCTGGCGATCACCAGCAACATTGCGGGCTCCAGCCCGAGCTCCTACTTCACGAATAATTTCCTATCAATCTCCAACTTTGGCGAGACACCGCCCATTGGAGAACCATGAGATCTTGCAAAATCAAGCAACTCTATCGACTCCACCTCGAACCATAGATACACTGTCATCAATAAGACCATCTCAATTTTTTCACCACCTTTCCCATTCAATCACTTGGAGATAGCCCCCAAACTCGAGCAACTCTCGAACTTGGTTGGTCTATTCCCTCCAAAATAAAATTAATTGTTCCATAGATCTCACATTCTCTATAAAATTGATCAAAATTTGCGACAAATAAACTATCTGTATACGTATCTATTGTGCACCTATATAATGCCGCACGACTAGCATATACCATCAAGGCTACTACCTGTCCCATAGCTGGAACACCGATATTTCTAAATGTGATATCACGTGCCACGAAATCTAAAATTTCTGGCAAAAAGAAGTAAAAATTAATTTATATATTCAATTAAGACAGAGAAACTATGTCTTTCAATTATGTCTGCCTTTCTCTTCTCTTACGGCTTAATTTATTCTTTATTAACTTAGCTATAATGGACGTACATTTTAACACTAATAGAAAGTTACTTGCTTGCAGTAGCACTGTCATCGGTTGAAAATCCAGTTGCTCCAGCTTCGTGTGACAATGATCACATTTGCCCAATCTCCTATGATAGATATTCTTTATTTCTGGAGGGGAACTATAAAAAAGTCGTGCGTCCCAGTTTTTACTTTGAACTCAAATCTCATTTTGCTATAATTTGATGCAACATCTACCACCTATTGTATCGGGTTAAACTTACCTAGAAATCAATAAAAACTATTAGTCCTCTACTCATAATTAATCTGCCCAATGAGTATAGATGGTATAAAAATTATGCATCACTTATCTAGGTGATTAATGCACGATCAGGTCACCTATGAAGTACTTCTTTTTATATAATTAGTGCATGTCCTCTAGAAATAAAAGCCATCATTGTATCCCACTAATTTTCAATTATTATTAAAATATTTTTTTTGCATTGTTTAGAAAATCATTATAAGACTAGCACTATCGTGGAAGGCAAAGGTTTTGCACCGTGGGAATTTGGAACATGCTACGATTTTACGATGAGGAAAGAACTGTCGGTTTAGAGCATGTGAACAAAAATCTAGGGCAAAATATAGTTTTTATTGTTAAGTGTTCAATTAAAGAGTGTGGGTTCTTACAGAGGTAACCAAAAAAGTTATACTAGAATGATCTCTACATATTTTATAATTATAAGACTATTTATGCTCTGAAAAGCAAAGGTTTTGCACTGTGGGTATTTGGAAGATGCTACGATTTTACGGTGAGGAAAGAACATTTGGTTTGGTGCATATGAACAAAAATCTAGGACAAAAGAGGGTTTTAATTGTTAAATATTCAATTAAAGAGTGTGGGTTCTTACGGTGGTATCAAAAAAAAATATTAGAATGATCTCTACATATTTTATAATTGCCTAGAAAATAATAAAAAATATTATTACATTTTTTTTGAGAAATAGAATGCAATTATATAGAAATAAAATTTATGATGAAAAATATAATCATTAATTAAGATTATACGACTGAAACTTTAATTAATTATCTTAATAAAATTAGTAAAGAAAATGAAAATAATTAAAGTATAGAGAAAAATAATGCCTTGAGTATTTTATAATTCATTTAACACAAACATAAAACTAAATATTTTTAACAAATACATGAATCAGTTTAACCTTATCCATCAATGGAGACGATGAGATCAAATGCTCCTCCATCAATATGACATAATACAAAGACTAGTAACATAAAACAAATATTTCACCATTTTTCAATATGATAGTAAGGAAGTTGAGTAAATTGGTGTGTACAATGTAACAAGCAAGACTGACTATTATATAGGAAAATTGTTGGATTCATGTCGGGTGTGGTAAACTTCTCCTAATAATTATTAACAATGATGTGTTCGTAATAATCTAAAATTGAAATGTTTTAAGCTAGAGTAACGTCCTCATCATTGATCTAAATACTCGTTAGTTTTTGGGTCCATAATAAGTTAGACGAGAGGATAAGCTTTGCAAATTAATCGATATTATTGAGACAAATTTTAAGTATTATAGAGTCAAATATGTTTTTATGTTGGTGAATTTACGTGCGTGGGATGATAGTCACCTTTTTCAATTACAATGGTAGTAAAATGAAAGAGTAGAGAAAAGAGATTTTGTGAAATATAAAGATTTTAACCCAAATTAAGTAAAAGTAAAAATCATTCAAAGTTCACTTTATTAAAGAAAATATCAAAGTAATTTATGCACGCCACATTGTATACAAATGCCTAGCCTTAACCAATGAAAATTAGTTTAAGTGGTAAAATATTTAAATTATTTATCTTAAATCAAATATTATAAAAATAGAGAGATTGAGGGTTTGGAGCATGTGAACAAAATCTAGGGCAAATGATGGTTTTAGTTGTTAAGTGTTCAATTAAAGAGTGCGGGTTCTTACAGAGGTAACCAAAAGAATTATACTAGAATGATCTCCACATATTTTATAACTATAAGACTATTTGTGCTATGGAATGTAAAGGTTTTGCACCGTGAGAATTTGGAAGATTAATTGGTTTGGTGCATGGAAATAAAATCTAGGACAAAAGAGGATTTTAATTGTTAAATGTTCAATTAAAGAGTGCAGGTTCTTATGGAGTTATCAAAATTATTATACTAGAATGATCTATACATATTTTATAATTACCTAAAAAATAATAAAAAATATTAGACACCCATTAATATTTTTGTTGAGAAACAGAATGCAATTATATAGAAATAAAATTTATGATGAAAAATGTAATCATTAACTAAGATTACACGACTAAAATTTTAATTAGTTGTCTTAATAAAATTAGTATAGAAAATGAAAGGAATTACAGTATAGAGAAAAATCATGGCTTGAGTATTTTATAATTCATTTAACGCAAATATAAAACTAAATATTTTTAACATATACATGAATCAGTTTTACCTGATCCATCAATGGAGACTATGAGATCAAATGCACCTCCATCAACATGGCATAATACAAAGACTAGTAACATAAAAAAATGTTTTGCCTTTTTTCAAGATGATAGTAAGGAAGTTTGGTAAATTGGAGTGTACAGTGTAACAAGCTGGACTGAATGTTATGTAGGAAAATTGTTGGATTTGCATCGGGTGCTGTAAACCTCTCCTAATAAGTATTAACAATGATGTGTTCGTAATAACTCGAAATTGAATTATTTTAAGCTAGAGTAACATCCTCACCATTTGATCTAAGTAATCGTTAGTTTTTGGGTTCATAACAAGTTAGATGAGAGGATAAGACTTAAAAATTAATAGGTATTATTGAGCCAACATATAAGTATTACTGAGTCAAATATGTTTAATGTTGGTGGATTTACGTGCGTGGGATGATAGTCACCTTTTTCAAATACAGTGGTAGTAAAATAAAAGAGTAGAGGAAAGAGATTTTGTGGAAAGATAAGAATTTTTACCCAAATTGACTTTGTTAAAGAAAATATCAAAGTAATTTATGCACAACATATTGTATACAAATGCCTAATCTTAACCAATGAGAATTGATTTAAGTGGTAAAATATTTAAATTCTTTATCTTAAATCAATTATTATAAAAATAGAGAGAGTGCACGTTTGGAGCATGTGAACAAAAATCTAGGGTAAAAGATGGTTTTAGATGTTAAGTGTTCAATTAAAGAGTGCGGGTTCTAATGGAAGTAACCAAAAGAATTATATTAGAATAATCTCTACCTATATTTTTTTAATTATAATACTATTTGTGCTATGGTAGGCAAAGGTTTTGCACCGTGAGAATTTGGAAGAGCAGTCGGTTAGAAGTATGGAAAAAATTGTTAAATGTATGTGTTCGTAATAACTTAAAATCAAAATGTTTTAAGATAGACTAACGTCTGCACTACTTGATCTAAATACTCGTTAGTTATTAGGTTCATAACAAGTTAGATGAGAGGATAAGCCTTACAAATTAATCAGTATTAGTGAGCCAATATTTAAGTATTATTGAGTCAAATATGTTTAATGTTAGTTGATTTAGATGCTGGTTTCAAATATAGTGGTAGTAAAATGAAAGAGTAGAGAAAAGAGATTTTATGGAAAGATAAGGATTTTAACCCAAATTAAGTAAAACTAAAAATATTCAAATTTAATTTTGTTAAAAAAAATATAAAAATAATTTATGCACGCCATATTGTATTCAAATGCCTAGCCTTAACCAATGAGAATTGATTTAAGTGATAAAACATATTAGTTGTTTTAATAAAATTAGTAAAGAAAATGAAAAGAATTAAACTATAAAGAAATATCATGGCTTGAGGATTGTATAATTCATTTAACATAAATATAAAACTAAATATTTTTAACAAATACATGAATCAGTTTTACCTGATCCATCAATGGAGACGATGAGATCAAATGCACCTCCATCATCATGGCATAATACAAAGTTTAGTAACATAGAAAAGTGTTTCACCATTTTTCAATATGATAGTAAGGAAGTTGCGAAAATTGGAGTTTAGAATGTAACAAGCTGGATTGACTGTTAAATAGAAAAATTATTGGTGTTGGGGGTAACTTGTTGATTAATCCAGATTCGTGTCGAGTGTGGTAAACCTCTCCTAATAAGTATTAACAATGATGTGTTCATAATAACTTGAGATCAAAATATTTTAAGCTAGATTAACTTCATCATCACTTGATCTAAGTACTCGTTAGTTTTTTGGGTTCATAACAAGTTAGACTAGAGGATAAGCCTTGCAAATTAATCGGTGTTATTGAGCCAACATTTAATTATTAATGAGTCAAATATGTTCAATGTTGGTGGATTTATGTGGGTGGGATGATAGTCCCCTTTTTCAAATACAGTAGTAGTAAAATAAAAGAGTAGAGAAAAGAGATTTTGTAGAAAGAAAAAAGTTTTAACCCAAATTAAGTAAAAGCGAAAATCATTCAAATTTAATTTTGTTAAAGAAAATATCAAAGTAGTTTATGCACGTCACATTGTATACAAATGTCTAGCCTTAACTAATGATAATTGATTTAAGTAGTAAAATATTTAAATCTTTTATCTTAAATTGAATATATTATAAAAATAGAGAGAATGCGTGTTTGGAGCATGTGAACAAAAATCTAGGGCAAAAGATGGTTTTAATTATTAAGTGTTCAATTAAAGAGTGTGAGTTCTTATAGAGGTAACCAAAAGAATTATACTAGAGTGATCTGTACATATTTTATAATTACAAGATTATTTGTGCTATGGAAGACAAAGATTTTGTACTATGGAAATTTTGAAGGTGCTACGATTTTACCATAAAAAAAAGTCGGTTTGGAGCATGTGAACAAAAATCTAGGGTAAAATGTTAGTATATATGTCCTAGAGACAATCCTAGTAAGGGCATTGTACTTGATCACATTCAGTTATTTAGTATTATTAATAATACTTGGCATTACACTCATTGAATATATTGTTTGATTGTTTGTATATATTCATGTTAGTGTTCCCATGAACTAATGTTTTCATTGAGAATGTGAGATCTCAGATGACTATAAATAGAGTTCTTAAACAGCCACAATCAATGATCATCGAGAATGGGATATCGATGATGCGATTGAGATTGGTGTGCGATCTGCATCATATCCTTAGAGGATGTAGTGGTTCTCACAACTACGAGATACTAGATATTTCATGATGGATGCACAGATACTTTGGAGAGTATTGGCATGCCCGACCGAGAAACCGTTTGATGTATTCTATTTACGTGTCTACGGAAGTATCAGTTTGTGGAGTAGTGTAATAGTCCTCCGACTTGAGGTCAATACGCACGACATATACGGAGTGATGGACTTTGACCATGACCAACGCTTGCACTCCTGACGGGGTAGATACGGCATGTGTTAGGTACATCACGAAGTGCATGTGCGTGGTAGTTGAGCCAAGAATAGGATTCATTCCTCAAATAGACTTGGAGAGAATACTTGTCTTCTCATAACTAATTGGATCGTTAGTCATTGGCCAATGCACGTCACTTTTGGAATGGTGTCTAAAAGTGACAATATGATCAATTAGTATAATGAGATAATATGATTAAGTTATTTGAATAGACACTTAATCATGTTCAAGACTTAATCGAGTATTCGCGAATGAAAGGACCGTATCACTGTGAGCTTCACATTACAGGTAGTTGCAGTATCCTCGCAACGTACCTCATATGTTAAGATTGTCTGGTCTATTGTCTAGGGTTCGACTAAGACCATTGGTTCGACGAATCGCTTGACATGTGAGGGCCTATGGGTCACACAACAAGTAGTCTTGGTTTACGAATTGAAGTTGGTTAGATTAAATATTGATTTGATCAAGAATATTTAATCTATAGAGAAATATTATAATTCTATTAGATAGAATTATAATTGTAATTATTTAATTAAGTTGGATTTAATTAAATACTAATATGTATAGTAAAATCTATTAGATGTTGGACATATTGACTCGGTCAAGAAAATAATAGAATGGGCTTGGAGGCCCAAAAGGGAAGTCAATGTTGGAAGCTACTAAGGGCTTCCAACCTTGCCTCCTGCGAAACCTATTCCTAAAAGGGTAGGAGTTGGTTAATTATTTTACTATATATACATGTGTGGGTATCAAGGGTTTTGACACACAGAAATTTATTAACCTAGATACAAGACACATATTTTCTCTAGTTTCTTCGATAAAGAATTTTCCTAGCGAATTCTCGAAGATTTCAACTGTCAAGGAATTCGTAGACGAGGACTACGTGGATACCGTAGTTGAGGATCGATCTACAACGCACTGTAAGCATCCTCTAACGATGTTATCTTGATTTTATGTTATACAGCCATGATCAGATTCGGTGTTGGTGAAAAAGTTTTATCTTCCGCTGCTGCGAACCTAGGGTTCGTATTTATAAAACCCAACATAAAAGAGGGTTTTAATTGTTAGATGTTCAATTGAAGAATATGGATTCTTACGAAGGTAACCAAAAGAATTATACTAGAATAATGTCTACATATTTATAATTACTTAGAAAATAATAATAATAATTAGACACCAGCTAAAAGTTTTGTTGAGAAACGGAATGCAATTATATAGAAATTAAATTTATGCTGAAAAATGTGATCTTTAATTAAGATTATATAACTCAAATTTTTATTTGTTGTCTTTATAAAACTCGGAAAGAAATGAAAAAAATTAAAGTATAGAGAAAAATCATGGCCTAAAATATTTCTTTCAAAAATTTATTCTTTATTTTTTGAAAACTCAAGACCTGGTCAAATTAAAATAACAAACATTCTTTATTAATTTAAGTGATTGTCAATAAGAAAAGTTAAATGAGAAGGATGAGCATTGCATATAATTTAGTATTATTTAGTCAAATACTTTAATGTTGGTGGATAAGAAAATGAACTATTGTTTTCTTTTAATTTCCTTTTGCTTACACGTGACAAGAGCAAATGACCTTAAATGTCCAAAGATACACGTACGTGTGTATGCCTACGGCCCATAGTTTTTAGGAAAAAGTTCACTAAAGTACCTTGTAGTTTCACGCTTTGTTACTATAGTATGGTTTGACTTTTTCTTTTTAGGTGACAGAAGTTTCGAAAAGTGACAATTTTGGTAACAAATTTTTAACCGTGATTAATTTTTCTAACCTGACCATACACATCAATGCCACATCATCGCCACATCGTATTTTTATATCCTAAGTGGCGATGACGTAACAAAATTACAAAATCTCAAAAGTCAAAATTACAAAATCGTCCCATCGCCAAAATTTTTATAATTAGGTTTGGGGTTTTCTAATTAGGGTTTAAAAAAATAAAGAGATTGAGATTTTGTAATTTTGCCAAATCATCGCCACCTAGAATATAAAAATATGACATGGTGATGATGTGGCATCTATGTGTATGGTCTGATTGGAAAAATCAATCATGGTTAACAATTTGTCACCAAAATTATCACTTTTCGAAATCTCTGTCACCTAAAAAAAAAAAGTCAAACCACATAGTACTAAGGTAAAAAAGCATGAAACTACAAGTACTTTAGTAAACTTTTCCCTAGTTTTTAACTAAAATTACTCCAACGCATTACAAAGGATTAAAAGGATCATGCATTGCAGAAATTACTTTTGATAAAAGGCGCAGTAAAGCTCTTGAACCATCACGCGATCCTGCTTGGAAAAATTAGTTTTACTCATTTCAGTGGATCAAAAGGAAGAACAGAACCTAGGGAGATCAAAATGGCACTTGTGCATTTTTTCCATTGGAACAATTATGGTTATTAATCTGCATTTTCATCAAACGAGCGATTTTTTTTGGATTCATATTTTTTATTTGTAGCACCTGATATTTAAACACATCGGGTCGATTAATTCAGATTCAAGTTGTATTCAAGTTGTGCGAAACCTATTAAATATGGTAAAGTTCTCCAACCAAGTATTTAACAATGCTATTTTGTCAATTACTCGAATTCGAGGCATTGTACTGCTCGAAGATTAATAAATTCCACTTGTCAAAAAATAAGAACGAGACCTCCTGTTACAAGTGCCAGAAAATGATGCTCTCTTCTTCAAATGGCCAAAGGACACTTCCTGGTCTATTTATGTTCTTTTTGCTTAAGTATCAAAGGAGAAAATGACTTCTCTTCAAATAGCCAAAGTTTATAAATGTTTTGGAAGGAGGGAAGTCTATTTTTTGGGGGTCCAAATAGATGTAAAGGTGATGGTGATGTATTTGAAATAAATTAATTCAAAAGGTGGTCGTACTTCTACGCATTACACAGATTAAGACTTGAATTCCTCCGTTGATGATTTAAAATGCCGGAATTTCCAATAAGCGGATGTTGGAGAAATTTATAAATGCCTCGACATCTCGAGGATTCTGACATATTAACCATGATAATGGCACTTAAATTAAATTTCCATTTTTTTATTGATACAAGTATGGAACTTGAACTGGAAACAACTCAAAGGTACAAAGCTCCTTCTGGACATCAACAGCACAATATTTTTTTTTGAACTAGTAAATTTTTATTTATTCAAAAAAATAAATTGCCAAAATAATAAGTAATTAAACTTATTATTTGTTATACCATTTTAGTGCTAATAAATGATTAATCCATGAATTTCTTCAGGTATAATATTTCGATCTAGCCCCATGCATTTTGCCAACCCGATATTTACTTTCGATCTAAGTAAATCTTTCGATCAACAGCACAATATTTCAAGCCTTAATGAAGGACTCATCTTGTTGTTGTCTTCATCAAGGGCGTAGTTAGACGTCTTAAGCATCAAGATTCCTGAAATTCGTGTAATGTCTTACGTTTGGAAGCGGAAGAGTTAGGCAAGATCTGCATGTAGATCACTTATATCTTGTTAAAATTTGTGTTCATAAACACATTGACGCAATACAAATCTCAATGGGTCAATTATGGACCTTGATCTAAGTTACACATCCTGTTATAGATTCCTAATCCGTAAATTGCAAGACCAGTTTCCTAACAGCAACACAGCTAAAATAGTGGTTGGACCCAATCCAGTCCACCGCACCTCCTCCTCCTCCTCCCATGGAGTTCCTTTTTTTTTTGATGATTTAGACGTCACCGGAGATGAATTAGGGTTAATAGGGTGGTTGTCGTCGTCGTTATAATTGCAGGAGTGGAAGTGTTATTTCGTCTCCTATTTGGCTCAAGAATCTAATTCCGAAAATTTAAATCTGTTTAATTAAAATTATTTTGTTTATACAATTTGCCATTTGGTATTAGCTAATTCATATCGTGTTTCGGCATTTTTTTTCATGGGCCTGATTCATCTCCCCCCAATATAAAAGAATGGGCCTCTTTCTTGGGCTCAAAGCACGCCTATAATCGAAGAGGTAGAAGTTGGGGGCAAGTCTTTACTAGGGATAAAATCTGCCCTGGTCACTTTACTATTAACCATCGTCCTTTTCAGAGGAAGTAGATACATCAAATAACTTTTTTATAAGTAAATTATAATTATCAAAAAAAATATTTTTCAAAATAATAAATAATTTGTACATGTTATTTGTTACATCTATTAGTGTTTGTAAGCATTTTTTTTGCCTAAAAAATAAAATTGTGGTAATAATATCTATTATTAATTAAGTATAACACGGTTGTTACACCATTCTATATTAAAAATTATTTTTTCCGCCATACTGTTATCCTCCACGTTGGATTTCTCATCCTTTACCTCCTTGATTTTTTGGAGAAGATGATGTTTCACTAGTTTAAAATATTTTTTACATAAATTTTCCGATATGACTCCTCCATTTAAAATGAAATCCAAATCCCATTAGTTTTATCCTTTCTTTTTTGGTCAAAATTAAGATTTCTCTAATTACTTACATGTAAACAGATATAGGGAAAAAAACAGTAAAATTATAAACCAAACGACGATGAAATGTGTGAAGAACCTCCCAAACCAAAAATCCGCTTCCGAGAACGAATTAACCAGCCAAATGCCAAATCAGCATGAACAAAGCAACGACCGCTGAGTAGAACGCAGTGGCTATGCTCAGGATGCGTAAAAAGCAGAGGATGCGTCATTGGGTAACTTGCGTATTACTTGAATTATTTCACCCTAAGTGTTATTATTTGGGCTAATATTTAGATAGGTGAATTTGTAAATGACGAACATTTTCCCTATATTACTATAAATAAATAAAAGTTTACCTAAAAAAAGTAGTAAAAACTAAAAAGCACATCAAAGACAAGTGAACTTTTCCCTCTAAGTGGGGTACTATCATGGAGATCCATTTAGCCCATTGGACTCTCCATCAAGCTAATAGATGGATCCAGGATTTGAATTTCAATTTAGGCCTTGAAACCCCTATATTTAAAGAAGTTATCTTTGGGCCCAACTAATACCGAACTCATCTTCTAGCGTCAAGGCCAACTTAATTTTGTGCTTCATTGATAGCAATTAGGGCTTGATGATTCTAAGCGATTGACCCTTGAGACATCCAAGCGATTTATATTAATAAAATAACTTAACTTACCAAAAAAGTAGTGATTGGAATTGCAAAAGTTGTAGACTTGATTTCCTTTGGAGAAATTGGGCGATTTCCTCGCTTCGATGATTGGAAGGAGAGAATTTTTATGTAGCGAATGCTCTTTTCAAACTTGCACTGACCCCTATCATCTTTTGATTCTGTTATAAACGATAGTTTGGTCATCTTGTATGCATGCTACCTATATGATATCGACAGAGTTGTTATTCAACCAAAATCTTAATAATTTATTCAAGAAAAACATATCTTCGGAACAAGGGTTCGAACTTTAGTGAGACATCCACTTATTAGACAAAGGAAAGAATGAGAGCAAAAGTTAATAGTCGAACCAAAACAGTGATCATGGACCAGGATAGAGCAGCAGCGACGAGCACGAACCCGAGCAGCATCAACCAGAAGCCAGCCGGAGCCAAATAGAGGGCACCGGCGGCCGCAACGACCAGTAACCAGTCAGGTTCAGTGATCATCAACCGGGATAGAGCACCAGCTATGAGCACGAACCGGAAGCTATCCGGAACAAGATAGAGTGCACCGGCAGCAGCAACAAATATCAGTAACCAATCATGTCCAATAGAGCCGATGCGCTGATAATAGAACCTCCTCGGCACTCGGATGCCTGGCTGGTATTCGAAGCTCACCGAAACCCTGAATCCACCGTCTCCGATCATGGCAAGCTTCGTCGTCTTCACTCTCCCTCGGAGTGTTCACGGACCCCACCCACTCCACCGCGCCTCCTCGTCCTCCTTCTCCTCCTCTCAGGGAAATCGTTCTCGTTGTTGATGATTTAGACGTCACCGGAGATTATTAGGGCTAATGGGGTTGTCGTCGTAGTTATAGTTGCAGGAGCTAAAGGGATTTGGCTCAAGAATCTTATTCCGTATAGAAAACTTTAGCCCACAATTACAAGTACGCTCAAACTATAATGCATGTAATTACCAATGAGATTCAGTCGCAGACTTGGATTTATTTATATTAATCTGCGTTAAATTTTACAAATCAAAAACATATCATCAATAGTAAATATTAAAAAATATAGGACAAATTATTCTCAGATCCCAAAGATTTGCTTAAATTACTGTTTTAGTCTCTGTAATTTCAAAATTAAAACTTCAATCCCCCTAATTTGCTTTTATTGTACTATCAGGTCTCTCGCTGACGTTATTATTTGATTTATTATATTTTAATTATTGAAATGATTTTTATACCTTTACTTTAAATTAAACAAAAAGTTTTGCTCTCTCTGCTCCGACGAGCTTCTAACAAACTAGTCGTCTTCTCCGGTAATGCAAATTGGCAGTTGGTGACTTAAGTCTTGGCTGCTTCATCTCATTGGCATATATAATGCCCGGCAACAATTCATCAGAAGAAAAAAAATCTCAGATCGTAGATAAAGATTGCAGAGGGAGAGTATATTTTCCAAATTGGCGACAAGAAAACTATTCTAACATACCACTATTTTTCATGAGGCTAGCGATTTATGTTGTTTTCTCTCCAGGCGCTGCCCTGCAACACCTGCCGATGATGATAAGAAGAGTTAAGGATCATATAAATGGGCAGAAACCAAATTATGCATATCGTCCGTCCCACTTTCTAGATGCCATGCAAATACCAGTACACCAAAGAGAACCATCTCTCCCAATTTTGGACCAACATTACAGGAAAAGTTTCCCAGAAAAGTTAAAGAAAAAATCAGAGGAGAATAGGAACAAATTTGTAGAATAATGAGACCTCGGAAGGCATAATTAGAGGGAATATTACGTTCAAGCAAAATTAAACATTACTTATGCCATATCAACTACTCGTTCCTTCTCTTGAGGAGCAAGTGCCATCACCGGCAAGAATGAGCTTGCACTTTGCAACTGTAAACAATAGCAAATTACTGAGAAAACCTTATGAAAGTTGCAAGCACTTAACAATCTAAACTTAAAAGAAGCACCGACAATGTAGAAACTAGCCATGTATTCCGGAGTGGCACCTATAGGAACTTGAGAATCATGAACTACCAGTCCAACCTACATCAGAAGTTATTGTCACTTAATCTTTAATATTCTCCTTGAGAGAGAGTAGTAGAGCAAAGGGACAGATGTACAGCTAGATGACATTCTTACCTTTGACCACTTGCTTAACGGGTCTAAATTTATTCCTCTGGTCAAAAGCACATCAGCCAAATCACGCCTCCGAGTCTACATACAAATAATGGTCAGCAGTTAAAGGACAAACATGCAGGTAAACGAGCAGAACCATTCCAAGGGTTTGACCTCACCTTTACAGATAGCCCACAACGAAGAATACTCCGAAGAAACCAAACAAAAACACTCATCCTCGCTTATTCTCCTCTTCAGACTATGAAGAAAAGAACTTGAAGCCCACGACGAAGAATAATCCGAAGAAAAACCTGAACTCCAAATCCTTTCGGGTAGGCAACCTGAACTCCAAATCCGCGTCCCTCGCTCGCCTCTCCTCGATAGCCCTCGATTTCTTCTCAATATCAGACCCGGAATCCGACTCCGAATACGACCCAGAACCCGAACCACCCGACGCCTCCTCCTCCTCGTCCTAGCTCCCCTGGAGGAAGTCGCCGGCCGGAGGGTCGTCGTTGTCCGCATCGGAGAGCACATCGGAACCCTCATCGGAGACATAGGGTAATATATTTTTTAATCAGGAAAAAAGAAATGTTTAATAAAGGGAACGCCATAAAGAAAAAATCTACATGGGAATTTTATGTATTTAGATATTATGTTTTGTATTATTATTATAAAATTATAACATACACTTTTTAGTTTTTTCTATGTCTCCAGTCGAGTTCTAAAAATGTAACAATAATAATACTCGTCAAGAAGTATTTAGACTTTATTGAAGGTCACAACTCAAATTTGGATCAATTTATCTAGTTAATGTCTATACATTATTGTTTCGACACAAAAATGATAATGGAAACTTTTAATTTTTAAAACTTTTAGAAACTAAATTAAATTTAGACTTTACCAAGCGGAGATTTTATGGTTAATACTTAATTGTGCATAGTTCACTTTTTCTCATATAATTATTAGAATACCGATGTCAAATATTGCCACAATTTTTTTCGATTTTTACGAGTACAATTTTACATAATTAATTGGCAAGCGAGTGTTCTTGGCTTCTTGCCACCTGAAGCTAAAACTGTAGCTTTTTTTCCTGGCTGTGTAATGAAAAATATGTGACCACTTTGATATGGACAGGCCAGGCTTGGAATCAGATGACAGAATTAAATTATGAAGGGGAATGTGTAGTACTTTTTTGAACAGGTAATACATAGTTTTGTTTTGTATTTTTTATGATAAAGGTTTCCCCAATTCATGTTTTAAGTACACTTATTGTCATTAAAATGTGAAGTTGAAAATTTTCTATATATTCTGAAAAAATAAAACAAAATTTCATAATGCGTAGTAAAGGATGCGTCATTGGCTAACTTGTAATATAATTGTTGAACCTAAAAGGCCCAATCAGACAATTATTATTGTGCCTGATTGAGCCCAGGTCCATCAGGCCCAAATTTTGGGTGGAATGGGCCGGGTTGACCGGCCCAAGGCCACGCAAGTGCCACGTCAGCGTGACGTGGCACTGATACAGCTGCCTCCAAAGGTGGCCGCCCACGTGGCAAAGCTTGGGGGGATAGCTTTGCCACGCAGCATGCCACGTGGCGGACATGCGGTCCGAAGTGGCATGCCACGTGGCGGACATGCGGTCCGAAGTGGCATGCCACGTGGCGGACATGCGGCCCAATAATGCCACGTGTCGCCACGTGACGCATTCTGATGGACCGGATTTCCCTATAAAAAGGGAAATCTGGCTGAACCAAAATGAAAGTTTGCCCACAACCACTCAATAAGAAAAAAATAATTCTGGATTAGTCCCTGAGTTTTGATCAGATTTTTGATAGAGAAAATCTCGTAAAAATCAATTACGAATCCGTTAAAACATGATCGTAATTCGACTGACACGAAGACATTGTGGACCCGAACCTGTGGACCTCTTGTTTCAACTAGTAAGTGATTTATTATTAACGAATTAATTTGTTAATTAATCAGGTTTAACATTTAATTACTCATTAATTACGCGTCAAACCCGTCAATAATATTGCTTGAATTATCACATAGTAAGTGACTAAGTGTTATTATTTGGGCTAATCTTTAGGCAAGTGAATTTGTAAATAACAAACATATTTACTATATTACTATAAATAAATAAAAATTTACCTACCAAAAAACGTAGTAAACAACACATCAAATACACGTGAACTTTTCCCCATAGGTGGGGAACAATCATCGAGATCCGTTTATCCCATTGACTCCGTCAAGCTAATAGATGGATCCAGGATATGAATTTCAATTTAGGCCCTGAAACCCCTACATTTAAAGAAGTTACCTTTGGGCCCAAGCCCAACTAATACCAAACTCATCTTCTGGCGTCAAGGCCAACTTAATTTTGTGAAAGAAAGAAAGAAACTTAATTTTGTGCTCCATTGATAGCAATTGGGCTTGATGATACCAAGCGATTTCTATTTATGGTAGGACTATAATCCACCAAGTTGTTATGTTATGTATGAATGATGAAATCTATTGATACGGAGCGAATCCCAATTGACGCTTCCATCTATGTATGCACCAATGTATTGCTGTTACACCAACCTAATTATATATTGGCCCCCTGGCAACTGCTGCCATTGCCCCATTGGTTAAAACATTGTAATACTCCTAGCTTAATGTACGAGTGTGGCACAAAAGGTGGAAAAAGGGGAGGGGTGGTCTGGGTGCGTGGGCTTTGGTTTTTTTTTATATTACCTAATATTGACCTATAAAATATCAAATACCCGGTCCGTCAACAATATTCAAACCCTTTTTCGTCCCGACTAAGAGATTAAATACTCAAACATTGTGTTCAACCAAAGCCAAGACATATAAAAGTTTTCTAAAGAAATGGTGAAAACAATGGTTTATGTTTTTCTTTTTATCGGTCTTTTTGGGTGGTTTCCACATACCCTGGATGTAATATCTTCTTGACCGCGTCAGCTCAGGGAAGATTCAACGTCACAGAAGCTAAAAACCTTTTAAATGTGACGCTCGACCAGGCGCTAGGGAATGCGACATTTATTCTTGGTTTTATTACCCAACTCCAGGACCAAAGTATAAATCCGGATCAACCGCCGGACATTTGTCATGACTTGTACTTAGGTTTTGTGACAGGACATCTCCCGGAGGCAATAGAGGAAGCAAGTATAATTATCAAGATATCAATTCGATTACATTTGGCCTTGCAAACCAAGTTAAGGATTGTGAGGTGGAATTCCCGTTATTGCCGATTAAGCCTCGACCATCACCGTTGACCGATAAGAACAAAGTCATGTATGAACTTTTGCGCACTGCAGGGGTTGTTTCTGGATTCTTAATCGATGCAGCTCCGCCTTCTTCCAGTGTGGAATGCTAATTATCTCAAAGTATTATCCTTTTGATTATCCTACAAATAAATGACAACTTATGTTGGATATGTACCCAATTTTCTATGAAGTTAAGTTTACTTTTTTTCAATCTTAATTTATAAAATTTTAATTTGTCCAGTAATTCACTCCCAATTGTAGTTTTCGAGGATCCAATAAATCCCTTATGAGAAGAACTCACAAAAAATAGAACAATTGAAAGTAAACAAGAACTTAAATTCAAGAAAATTTAAGGTTCAAATCTTGACATGTGTAATTTTGATGTAAAAATTCACCTTAAAAAAAATTATAGCTACTTGGATACAATGTTAAATATCTAAGTGAGGCAAGATGTTCATCTCAAACCCATTAGTATTGACTCTATTTTGGATACTAAGAAAAGAGAGAGTGCATAATAAGATACAAAGTAAGGCACTTGAGCAAATGTATAGGATTCATGGCGTGTACGTCTTGACGACTGGAATCAACTTAAAGATACAAAACTCTTTCAGGACATCAACAACACAATATTCGAAGCCGGACTCATCTTGTTGTTGTTAGACGTCGTATCAACTGCAACCAAAGCATCAAGATCCCTGAATTTTGTGTAATGTCTTACGTTTGGAAGTTAGGCCAAGATCTGCATGTTGATATGGTTAAATTTTGTGTTCATGAACACATAGATGCAATATATATGTCAATGGGTCAATTATGGACCTTGATCTAAGTTACACATCTTGTTCTAAATGTCGAAATCGTAAAATCGCAAGATCAATTTCCAACTGCAACATTGCTAAACTAGCAATTTGAAGAATTCACCAGTTTGATTTTTTTTTTCTTCCAATTTTGAACAGTTTATGAAGCATTTAATCAGTCCGAACCACAAACTAGACATATATTTATCCTCGACAGTTTTACATATTGTATACTGATGGTAGTTGTAACAATCCATCAAACAAACTAAAACAAAGAGAAACATTAAAAACCGATCTTCTGAACCGGAGATCGAACTCTAGAAGAGACATCCAATATTTAGAAAAAAGAAAGAATTGACACCAAAAGGTTCAGTAGAACCAAAACACTGATCATGAACCAGGATAGAGCAGCGAAGACGTGCAACAACCTGAGCAGCAACGAACAGAAGCCAGCCGGAGCCAAATAGAGGGCACCGGGAGCAGCAACGACCAGTAACCAGTCATGTTCAGTGATCATCAACCAGGATAGAGCAGCAACGATGAGCACGAACCGGAAGCCAGTCGGAACAAGATAGAGGGCACCCGCGGCAGCAACTATCAGTAGCCAGTCATGTCTAAGAGAGCCGACGAGCTGATAATGAAACCTCCTCGGCACTCCGACGCCCCGCTGGTGTTCGAAGCTCGCCGAAACCCTGAATCCACCGTCTCGGATCATCGCAAGCTCTTCTCCAGAATCGGAAGCTTCATCGTCTTCCCTCTCCCTCGGAGTATTCTCGGGCCCCACAGACTCCACCGCACCTCCTCCTCCTCCTCCTCCCATGTAATTCCTTTTTTTGTGTGTGATGATTTAGACGTCACCGGATATAATTATTAGGGTTAATGGGGTGGTTGTCGTCGTAGTTATAGTTGCAGGGGTGGAAAGGTTATTACGTTTCCGATTTTGCCTAAGAATCTTTTTCCCAATAGGAAACTGTAGCCTACTGAAACTATAATACATGTAGCAAATTCAAATTTGTTTAATTAAAATTTATTCAGTTTATACTACCTCGTATTAACTAATTTAGTTGAAGCTATCATGGACCTGATTAATCTCCCCCACTATAATAAATAAATGGGCCTATTTCTTGGGCTTAATGCAGGTATCGGTACGCCCATAATTGAAAAGGTATTAGTTTTTTTTTTTGACGTAGACAAGGTAGTAGTTTGGGGCAAGTATTTCACCAATTATCAATGTTTTAAAAAATATAGTCTAATTAGTCAGACTTCTACCCGTTATCAAATTTGGATTGCTTTTTCCCTAAAAACCAAAGAACGTTCCGTCCACTCAAAATGGTAACGGATATCGAGAACCACTTAATTAATTGGTAAAGTGTTATTCCACTGGATTGAATACTTTTTACGTATAAGTTTCCGATATGATTCCTCCATTTAATTAGTTTCATCCAATCTCTTTTGGTCAAAATCAAGATCTCTCTAATTACTTGCGTGTTATAAACCGCTAAAGGAAGGAAAATAAAAAAAAGCGAAATTAAACTGAACGGCGATAAAATGTGTAAAAAACACCCCAACCTAAAAACTCACTTCCGAGAAGGAACTAATCAGCGGGGGCAAAAACACATTTCTAGGCCAACTGCCGAATCAGCATGAACCAACCATACCGAAGCAAAGCAACGACCGTTGAATAGACCGCAGAGGCGATGATCAGGAAAAAAAGCCGCAGCGGCAACCACGACGACCGGCAACCAATCGCCGAAACCCTAATTCCACCGTCTTGGATCGTCGAATAGCCTTCCGCTCCGCCGCGCCTCCTCCCATGGAGTTTGATAATAGTTGGTTAGGACTTGTGAATCTATTAATAGTGTCTCGGCCTCCAAGTATTATGAGATATGTTCTGTATATAATGGCATAATAGGCAAGTGGGTGTTCTTGCCATCTGAAGCTAAAATTGTAGCTTTTTTTCCTGGCTGAAGCATGTGTAATGAAAAATACGTGACCACTTTGACATGGACAGGTTAGGCTTCGAATCAGATAACAGTATTAAATTATGACGGGGAATGTGTAGTACTTTTTTGAACAAGTACTACATAGCTTTTTTTTAAGGTAACTTATTGTCATTAAAATGTGAATTGGATAAATTTTTTTTAAAATAAAACGAAATCACATAATGCGTAGTGAAAAGCAGAGGATGTATTATAGACTAACTTGGGTAATATTGCTTGAATTATTATACCGTAAGAGTGATTGTTTGGGCTAATTTTTAGCTAGGTGAATTTGTAAATAGCAAACATCTTACTATATTATTATAAATAAATAAAAATTTACCCAAAAAAACGTAGTACACAGCACATCAAATACAAGTGAACTTTTCCCTATAGTGGGGTATTACCTTGGAGATCCATTTAGCCCATTGGACTCTATCAAGCTAATAGATGGATCCAGGACTTGAATTTCAATTTAGGCCTTGAAACCCATATATCCAAAGAAGTTATCTTTGGGCCCAACTAATACCAAACTCATTTTCTGAGCGTCAAGGCCAACTTTTTTTATATAAATAAATAATTTATTAACAGAAAATGCGAAAAGAAAAATATAAAAAGACAAAAAAAAAAACATACTGGTATCTACACTGACCTATCCATACCTACAACGATCTACCCCCTCTATTAGAATCGTTATTCAAGAGTTTTCCGCCCCCTCCGAAAGATAATTCACCTGCACATAAATGTATGAGGTTGTAGTCGTGGACCTTACAAAAAATTTAAACACTGCAAAATCCAATGGGAAAAAGGTGTAGGTAGGAAAAGAATTGCCTCATATTCTTTGTTGTACAAAGTTATCCACTCAGCTAAAGACTAAAAGTGAATATGCTCGCTATTTACATCGTTCCTAACCTATCCCGAGAACCCTAAATGAAAACAGATTCCAAAATATTTGCAATTACCTAACTCTTAGAGAGTCTCAAAACAAGTCCAAATGATGCAATTAGGGCTTGATGATTCCAAGCGATTGACCCTTGAGACATCGAAGCGATTTACATTAATAAAATAAATTAACTTATCAAAAAAGTAGTGATTAGAATTGCAAAAGTTGTAGACTTGACTTTCTTTGGAGAAATTGGGCGATTTCCTCGCTTCGATGATTAGAAGGAGGGAATTTATGTCGCGAATGCTCTTTTCAAACTTGTACCGACCTCTATCATCTTTTGATTCTGTTATAAACGATAGTTTGGTCATTTTTGTATGCATACTATCTATATGATATCGACGGAGTTGTTATTCAACCAAAATCTTAATAATTTATTATAGCAAGATGCTTCACCTAATTCAAATTTATCGGCAAGTTTGATGTCTTAATCATAGCTGAATTTCCCACGACAAACAAAACATCCCATGTCTTCTTGGAGCAATAATTCCGAATTGCACGCAATAGAATTTACAAATATATGTTCTAAATAAATTATAAATCCAAACAATCTTTTCCTTTTTTTTTCAATTTTCTGATCTTACCATTCGATTCCCCGCAGGACCCTCTTCCCCTAATACTTCTCATATTGTGAAGTATCAGATCCAAGAATAGTGGGACCAACCGAAACCAAAGCATCATTATCCGCGAGGAGCTTCTACTATTTTTGGATTCCATGTCTTCGACGGGGTGGGCTTTGGTTTTGTTCCTGCAGGTTCGTTGTCCTGGGGAAATGGCATTAGGCATTTCGTGGGGATTACATTGTAATTAGAATGGACTGTGCCGATGTAAATATACTAACATTAATAATAAACTCTACTTATCAAAAAAAAAATTATCCGCAAGAGTTAATAATAACTTACATTTAACTGCAGAAGAGTTGGGCCAAGATTTACATGTTGATCATTTATCTTGTTAAAGTTTGTGTTCATGAGCACACTGATGCAATACATTTGTCAATGGGTCAATTATGGACCTTGATCTAAGTTGAATTTCCTGTTATAAATTTCAAAATCGTAAAATCGCAAGACCAATTTTTTAACCGCAACACTACTAAACACAAACTAAAAAAAAGGCAAAACAAGAAAAAACCTATCTTCTGAACTAGAGTTCGAACTCTAGAAGAGACAACATCCACTTATTAGACAAAAGAAAGAATGAAAGCAAAGGCTAACAGTCGAACCAAAACGGGGATCATTGACCAGGATAGAGCAGCGACAACGAGCAAGAACCCGAGCAACGTCACAAGCCAGCCGGAGCCAAATAGAGGGCACCGGCGGCAGCAACGACTAATAATCAGTCATGTTCAGTGATCATCAACTGGGATAGAGCAGCAGCAATGAGCACGAACCAGAAGCCAGCCGGAACAAGATAGAGTGCACCAGCGGCAATAACTATCAGTAGCCAGTCATGTCCAAGAGAGCCAACGCGCTGATAACGGAACCTCCTTGGCACCCCGACGCCCCGCTGGTATTCGAAGCTCGCCGAAACCCTGAATCCACCATCTTGGATCATCACAAGCTCTTCTCCACAATCGGAAGCTTCATCGTCCTCCCTCGCCCTCGGAGAATTCTCGGACCCCACCCAATCCACCTCGCCCCCCTCCTCCTCCTCCCATGGAAATCGTTTTCGTTTGTGATGATTTAGACGTCACCGGAGATCATTAGGGCTAATGGGGTTGTCGTTGTAGTAGTTATAGTTGCAGGAGTGGAGGGGCTATTACGTCTCTTATTTGGCTCAAGAATCTTATTCCGTATAGAAAACTTTAGCCCACAATTACAAGTAGGCTCAAACTATAATGCATGTAATTACCAATGAGATTCAGTCGCAGACTTGGATTTCTTTATATTAATCTGGGTTAAATTTTACTAATGAAAAAAAAATCATCAATAGTAAAAATTGAAAAATATATGTTGCAAAATCATATCTGTTTATTTGAATACTCATTGTGCTTGGACAATTTTTTCGTGGGCCTGACTAATCTCCCCACTGTGCATAAATGGACCTCTTTCGTGGGCTCAATGAAAGTAAGCCCATATTCGAAGAGAGAAGTTTGGGCAAGTCCTTGCTAGGGTAAATATTTTCCTTGGTCACTTAACTACTCTTTTTTTAGGTAGGTTATTACTAGAAGTTTTAGTAGGCTATTACGTTTTTTGGTCTACCCTGTATACCTAGCTTTTATTTATTTTTTATGAGTATAACTAGCTTATATATAAGGGAACCTTTTTACATTTAAGGAAAGTATATATAATTGTATTTATGTGTGAAATTTTCAATAAATGTTTTTCTTGGCAAATAGAATTATGTCACAGAGTGCTTTATTTAGTGTGGGGTCTACACAGACCGCTTCCAGATGTTTTCACCACGTCACGATTTGGGCCTTGAAGTTTCAAGGGCTGGTCTTCTATAGTTCTACTAAAATGAACGCGCAAGAAACAAGGGGGACCTGGTTTTTCCTTTTCTTTTTTCTGTATTATTTTTTTTTCAATTTTTTATTTAAAATGATTTAGGGGTCTTCTTTTAAAAATAAATTGTTCAATGTCAAGATGTCACTTTGTTGTCAATTAATCAAACATCTGTTATTAGGTTGATACGTTTAAATTTCATTGTACCGGATTAAAAATGCGTTGAAGTTGATAACGACGTAAACATTTGTCTCAAATTATCATCTCCATATACTTAAGTAACTAATGCAATAATGGTCATCGTAGATACCGAGGAACTTGAATATTAATTCCAATTCGATTGGTATGAATTAAAGGCATTTATCAAATTTGGTTTTACCGTGTCAGCGTAATAGAATAAGACACTTTATTTAAGTAAGTATAGGATAAGCGACTAAAATTTATTTAAAGAAATATTGGCTTCAAGTATTAAAAATGTCAAATACATAAGTGATCCAATAAAAAATAGACGAGAATGATCGACTCCAAAAAAGCAACCGTGGGATGAAAAAGAAATAGCATTATACACAAAGTCTTTTGCCAAACGTAATTTCCACAAAATAATTTAGATGCCACAAAAACACACAAAAATATTCCCCGCGTTCTTCTTTTTCAGCCACAATTAAGCCAAAAAAAATCAAGCCAGCTTTATTTTCTATGAGAAAGATATCCTTGACCACATAAAATTGAACAAAACATGTATGTGACCAGAGGACAGCCTTCAGTAATTGTTTGCGCACAATCTTTACCCCAAACCAACTCTCTCCTCTAACGGAGTCTCTCTCTCTTAAAAAAAACTCTCTTCTCCTACCCACAAAAATTTAAGGGTTAAACATACTGTAACGCCCCGTGATTTGACCGACTGTCTCCACAGACCAACACGGGTCTTTTCCAGCGTGCTTTGTCCTCACTCGCACGCACCCTGAGAAACTTCCCAAGAGGTCACCCATCCTGATCCTACTTTCGGCCAAACACGTTTAACCTTGGAGTTCTCTCAGGATGTGTACCGGAAAAGAAGGTGCACCTTGTTGATATGGATAGTACCAATCAAATCACTTAAGGCGTTTCAGACAGTACATATCATTTACGGGGTATCACATTCACCCCTCCTTAAATACGCGACGTCCTCGTCGCGCCAGACAGAACATAGAACAGTCCCAGAAGCGTAATTGCTCTGATACCATATGTGACGCCCCGTGATTTGACCGACTGGCTCCACAGACCAACACAGGTCTTTTCCAGCGTGTTTTTGTCCTCACTCGCACGCACCCTGGGAAACTTCCCAGGAGGTCACCCATCCTGATCCTACTCCCGGCCAAACGCGTTTAACCTTGGAGTTCTCTCAAGATGTGTGCCAGAAAAGAAGGTGCACCTTGTTGATATGGATAGCCAAATCAAATCACTTAAGCATTTCCGACAGAACAGATCAGGGTATCACATACACCCCTCCTTAAATACGCGACGTCCTCGTCGCGCCAGATACAAACAGTCCCAGAATCCCTCGGTTGCAGATGCGTTCGATCCCCGAACCACACCGTACAAGCCGAGGTCGCTCTGATACCAAATGTAACGCCCCGTGATTTGACCGACTGTCTCCACAGACCAACACGGGTCTTTTCCAGCGTGCTTTGTCCTCACTCGCACGCACCCTGAGAAACTTCCCAGGAGGTCACCCATCCTGATCCTACTTTCGGCCAAACGCGTTTAACCTTGGAGTTCTCTCAGGATGTGTACCGGAAAAGAAGGTGCACCTTGTTGATATGGATAGTACCAATCAAATCACTTAAGGCGTTTCAGACAGTACATATCATTTACGGGGTATCACACATACTTAGATAACTTGTATTATTAAAAATAAACAGTTTATTTTTTGTGTTATGAAAATACTTAAAAAGGATCCTATGTTTCAAAAAAAATTAAAATTATCAAATTGAAAATTCTATTATACCCTCTCCCCTTTTCCCCTGCTACTTCCCTCCACTGGCAACCTATGTCACAGTTTCAGGAGCCATTAGACCATCAGCATCCGCAACCTGCCCCAACCTAGGTCACGGAATAAACAATTAATTTCTCTCTCATCCACATCAACCCAACCCAATTATCTCTTTTTCTACCCACATAGGCAACCTGCCTCAACCTATGTCACAGAATAAATAATTAATTTCTCTCATCCACATATTACCTACTATTATTTTTGTTTATATAAAAAATTATAATAATATACGAAAATTGATTATTTCATAATTGTAACAAAAAAATAGAGATTACAAAAGTTGGAATACAAAATTAAATAGAAATAATTCGAGGTACAAAGATAACTCTAATTTTGGCTCTATTTATAGAGATTTTTGAAAAATATGAATTTTTATATTGTTAAAGATAATTCTAATTTTTTTTAATCACACAAATAATATCCGAAAAATCTATTTATACGAATAACATTGTGTCAAGTATAACTAAATAGCTAGAAAAGAAAAAAAAGCAGGGGCGAGGGCAAGGCAACGGGGACACCTTTTATTTTTTAATTTTTTTTGCCACATGGCATGGTGTCAGAGAGTCGAGGGCGTGAATGCACCTAGTCTTAGTCGTGACATCGTATACCCACAACATCCTACGGCCACTTAATTTCATCTACCACGTTGCAGAGTCTAAATTAAGAAGTGGATTCTTAGAAATTTTTATTTCTAACTAATTAGTGGCATATCCATCCCTTGTAGACAAAACCCATAACGTTGACAGATTGGCCGATCTCATGCCACCGCCACTGGTCTAAACTCCGCCATCAACCGCCCACTCCTACCACATCCCACCGTTGAAGAGAGAGGTGAGCTAGATCCTATTTCGGGACAGAGAAAGTCAGGCCCTGGATTTTTGTTGCAACTTGAGAACCGCCCAGAGGGAGCCAAGATCGCCACTCGCTGTCGCCCTGGAGAGAAGAGCCGAGCACGGCTTCCCGAAGCGACCCAACCGCCAGGATGCCATCCGCTCGAGAGGGTTTTCCAAGAAAGTCCGACAACGGCGCACCACCGCTCGATGCTGTTCGAGGCCGCGATCCCGATCGTTACAATCCCAGCAACCCCACGATAACACCAACAAACTCTATTGGATTTCATTTGCTTTGAATCCACATCCGGTGTGGGGAAGTAGGAGTAGACCTGATCATGAATTGAATCATATTCGTGATTCGATTCTATTCGATTCGTTAAAAGTTCGATTCGATTCGTCTGAAATTTGATTCGAATTCGTCATGATACGAATTGAATATGGTTCAAAAATTTTATAATTCTTCAAACTGGCGAATTTAATTCGAATTCGATTCGAGTTGAATTCGTATCGAATTCGTGTATATATAATATAATAATAATATGTAAAAAAAATTTAAAGGGGGGGAGGCGGGACGGGAGGGAACCCCCGAAATAATTTTAAAAAAATGGGGAAAGATGGGGCCCACATAAAAAAATTAAAAAGAAGGGGGAGTTTGGGGCGGGAGATTTTTGATTTTAGATGACGTCATCGCCTGCGTCACCGAAGGGAAAATTACCGTTAGAATCTGCCCTTTTTTTTGTTACCGTTTTAATACCGTGATAAATTCGAATTCGAATAAATTCGATTCGAATTCGTCCAAATTCGAACCGTGGTCAGGTCTAAGTAGGAGGGGAAAAGGGGAGAGGATATAATAGACTTTTCAATCTGATAATTTTAATTTTTTTAAAACTCAGGGTCTTTTTTGGATATTTTCATAACATAGGGGATAAATTGTCTATTTCTAATAACACAGTGTACCTCAGTATCTTTAACCCAAAATTAAATGACTTCCGAACTCAGTAACCCACCCACCCACCCACCACCACCGCCACCGCCACCACTTATACCTTCACGGCAGTCAGCCCCGCTACAAACATGCCTATAATTCCACCCCAACCGCCACAGATGGGGTCTCTCCTTTTTATGGAATCAGAACCCAATCTGTCGTTGGAACTCACCCTCCACCCCCCACCAAGATGCTCAACCTCTGCATGTCCCAGCTGTGGATATGGTCATAACCCCCCTTCTCATACTTCTCTTTCCTTGGGTTCCCCGACTTCACTGGTTTTGACAAATCACCCTTTGGCTCCTCCGGTTACGACAGAGAGTGCTCTTCAGGCTCTCCATTGGGAATCTAAGAGACTCAAAGAGGGACCTTCTTTCTTGATTCCACTGTCTCCGGGCTTAATGTCGGGTACTTCTAACCTTGTTCTTACTGGAAAGTTACTTTCTAGAAAACCCTTTAGAGTTTTTGCTGTCAAGGCTAGTGTGGTCAAATCTTAGGGTTTAGCCGCAGGGAATCTTGATGTTAGTGAACTTAGTTCGAATGTGTTTTCTTTCACCTTTAAGTTGGCCTCTGATTTTAATTTCGCTTATGAGCATACTCTGTGGTCAATTTCGGACCACCACCTGGTTCTTAAGAATTGGGATATTTCTGTCCCTTGGTCAACTGTGGATTTCTCGTTCTCCGAGTACTTTGTGTAGGTTCATGGCTTGCCGAGAGTGTTGATCAACAAGAACTCGGCAGATTTGCTGAGTTCATATTTCAACAAATTTTTCTTTGTGGATGAATCAAATCGTACGGGCCTGGGTAGAGATGGTTTTGTTCGCCTCAAGGTTCAGGTTCTTCTCTTGGCTCCTCTTCCCAGTGGATTCAAGCTGACTGGGAATGCATCTTCCCCTTGGCAAAATTTGTTTCAAATAGGAAAGATTACCGGAATTTTGCATCTATTTTGGTATGATCGGTAACTTGGCACGATCTATTTTGGTATGATCTATTTTGGTGCTCCAATTGATAAGGATGAAACTATTTTGATGTACGACTTCTCAAAAGTTGTGATAAGTTTAATGTCTCCTAACGATATCCAAGATCTTATGATTAACAAGCTACATAAAAGGAAAGGCGAAGGATTTTTGTCTTTGGCTGTCCCATCTGTCGGTGGAAAGCCTGATACCCTTTCCTCGATAAATGGTTTCTTACCCGCAACAGCTCCCTGTCCCAGCCCTGTTATTCCAAGAACAATCAATTTCTCGAGCAGTGGGGCTTGTCCTCTCAAGTCAACTGATACTACTCAATATTTGGGCCACCCTATGCTAGGCTTTAATGGCTCTAGACCACCGGGTTTTGGTGAGAAACTTAAAGGCCCTTTAATCCCTTCGAATTTGACTGACAAGCCTGGGTCCTATTCTGAGCCTTCTTCAAAGGCTTTGAATTTCGGCCTGAATCTCTTGAATAATAGAATTTTTTTTAACTGGGCCCTCGGGCGTTGTGAGTACTAAGAAATGCCTATTACTACCATTCATTTCCTTTCGCAAAGGCTTTCTTTGGGACACAAAAGCAGGCTCCACATTCCTATTCAGATCCCTGCTTCTGTGCCCCTTTTAAGGTGTAAAAGAAAGGAAAATAATTTTCCTATACCAGTTTCGAAGGCCCCGAGGTCACAGGGGACTCTACCTTCGATGTTGGCCACCACCTCACTCGGCCTGATGAATGATTGTAATTTGCTGATGCCTGACCCTCACTTTGGGGGCTTTTATCCTCATGGCAATAAGTGTTTGAATCTATTCTCATTTTGTGTGGGCTCTATAAGGCCAACGGATGGTAGGGTGGCAAAGTCAAACCTACTGGGGCTCAGCCGGTTCGTGTCTCTGTGCTTATTAAGATTTCAAGCTCTTTATTATAAAATTATAAAGTTAAGGATCTGGGTGATATACCTTCGGGAGAATCTCAAGGTACCCAATTTTCACTCCATATTCATTTACCTATTAACTCCATATCTTTGGATTATTTATCATTACCTTTCTTTGATGTTCTCTCCTTAGAGACATTTGCGGGGTCTGATTTGTCATTCTTGTCCCGGGTGGTAGCTTTGCTATGACCCGAGTACCAATGAGTATTATTTTCTCAAATTTTCGGGGTCTGGGCCAGTCCCCGACAGATTGTTCATTAAAAGGCTTGATTAAATCACATTCTCCTACTATTGTCTTTCTCATGGAAACTAATTAATTGGTTAACAAGGTTGACAGACTTCGTCGCAATTGTCACTTTTCTCACGGGTTCTCTGTGGATCCTGTGGAAAAATTGGGAGGCCTCTCCCTTTGATGGAATGATCAGTTCGATATTGATATTCTTGGTTTTTCTAACAATTTTATTGATATGATTTGCTCGGATGTTTCATCTCGGCTTCATTGGTATTTGACTTTTATTTATGCGAAGTCTGATACCTCTAAGAAATGTGCTTTTTGGGAAGGCAATCCTTTCCCTAGATCGTGTTATTCTGATCCTTGGTTATGCGTTGGTGACTTTAATTTGATTGCCTCTGCTAAGGAAAGGTTGGAGTTAACCCTCCTGACCCTTAGCAAATGTCTCTTCTGAATGACTTTATCGACAAGGGCAACCTGTTGGATCTAAACTTTAAAGGCAATCCCTTTACTTGGTCCAATATTCAATTTGGTAGTGCTAATATTCTTCAACGTCTTGTTAGAGCTTTTTCTAATTCTGATTAGAGGGATCTCTTCCATATTGCTCAAGTTGTTCATGGTACTATCGACGGTTTTGACCATTGCCCCATTTTCATCCATTTGAGGCTTCCTCCTGTGAGTAAACACCCTTTCTGTTTTGAGTAATTTTGGCTTAAATAACTGGGTTGTCAGGATGTAGTCAAACACTTTTGGAATCTACAGACTCTAGGCCCTCCTTCTTTGATTTTCAAACACAAAGTCAATTGGTGTACCAAATACCTCTCATCCTGGAGTAAGAATCGTAATAAAAATAGGCAAAAAAGATTCGTTCAATCCAAATAATCTTGGTCACATTCAAAGAACGGATCATGCCCTTCAATGTAAGACTCTTAAAGTTTTGTTAAAAAAAGAATTGGATTCTCTTCTCAAAAAGGAAGAAATCTATTGGGCTCAATGTTCCCGTATTAATTGGCTTAAGTACGGGGGATCGTAACACTTCCTTCTTTCATACTTCTGCGACTCTACTTCGTCAATCTAATCAACTGGTTATACTTAAAGATGATTCTGGTAACTGAATTGATGACGAGGCTTCTCTAGCTTCTATGGTTCAAAAACACTTTCGGAATCTCTACAATGCTTCTCCCACTTCTGATCCTACTACCATCCTTAATTGTATTCCATCTCTGGTTACTTTAGATATGGCCACCCAGTTGTCCTCCCTTTTATCGGACGATGAGATTAAAAATGCTACCTTTGCTATGGGTGATAGAAAAGCCCCAGGACCTGATGGCTTCTCAGGACTGTTCTACCATCACTTTTGGCCCACGATCTCTAAGAACCTTATAGCTTTAGTCAAAAATATGTTTGATACTTCCACCATTCCTCACAACTTGAATAAAACTTTTATTTCACTTATTCCAAAAAAAAATCTCGGAGGACATTCATGGCTTTCGTCCTATTAGCCTATGTAACTTTGCTCACAAAGTTTATAACAAAGTCCCTACTAATAGTTTGAAACCTTTGATGCCTTCGCTTATCTCTGAATGCCAAGGCACTTTTGTTCAAGATCGTTGTATTTAGGATAATTATTTTGGCCCATGAGGCTTTCCACTTTCTTAATACTTCGAGGAAGAAACGGGACCTCTCCCTAGCTATTAAACTTGACCTTAAAAAGGCCTACGATGTTCTCAATTGGGATTTCCTAAAAAGTGTTATGATAAAACTTGGTTTTTCGATCAAATAGATTGATTGTATCATGAGTTGTGTTACCTCGGCCTCTTATAGTGTTCTTTTCAATGGTAATCTGCAACCTTGGTTTGATTCCTCGCGGGATATTAGAGAGGGGGATCCCCTTTCTATTCCTCTTCATCTCGGATTCCTTGGTCCATTATATGAACCATTTTCACTCTTTGGGTCTAATCTCGGGCCTTAGATTCAATAATAACACTCCTCCTCTTACCCAAATTACGTTCACGGATTATACACTTATTTTTTGCAAGGCTGACATCTCCGAAATCTCCACTCTTAAGGGGATTCTCTTTCACTTTTCGCAATGCTCTGGTCAGGAAATAAACTTTAACAAGTCTAGTATTTATTTCTCCAAATGGGAATATGTGGAGAACAAGGATGCTATTACCTCTATTCTGGAGATGGATGTCATGAAATCAAATGACAAGGATTTGGGTCTCCCTTTTTTTTGGGGTAGATCCAAAAAATAGGCCCTCGAATTTATCTATGAGTGCATTCGAAAGCTCACTCTTAGCTGGAAATAATTTTTTTTATCTATGGCGGGCTGAGAGGTCCTCATTAAATCTATCCTATCGGCCATTCCCACTTATGCTATACAATGTCTTTTATTCTCCATCACCTTTTGCTCTAAGTTGGATAGTCTTATAGCCAAATTTGGTGGTCGGGTGACCCCGATACTAGAAAAATCCATTGGGTTAAGTGAGGTAAGCTCACCAATCCTAAATCTGATGGTGGTATGAGTTTTAAAGAATTGAGAATTTTTAACCTCGCTTTATTGGCCAAACAAGCTTGGAGACTCTCTACTAACCAATCTTCTCTATATTTTCGAGTCTTTAAAGGCATCTATTTCCCTAATTATAATTTTTTAATACTTCTAGGGGTTGCAGGCCTTCATGGATTTGGAATAGTATTTGAGAGGGGGCTCTGCCCCTTGCCGATGGTCTTATTGCTAGAATTACGAATGGAATGAGTACCAACATTTGGCCCGACCATTGGATTCCTAATTCTCACAATCACAAGATTACTTCGCTCCCTCCCACTAATACCAATCTTAACTCAGTTGCTGATCTTATTTGCTTGAATGCTAGAGACTAGAATTGGAATTGCTTAACAACCTTTTTAACCATGCAGACAGTGCTGCTATTACTAGAATTAAAATTGGTAATGTGGACTCGAATGACAAACTTGTTTGGATGCATGCAAAGGATGGCTCCTACTCGGTTAAAAGTGGTTATGGTATTCTCAAGTCTAAAAGTATTGCCATACAGGCTGGTCTGGTGGCTGGTCCGAGCTGTAACACTTTTGACCCGGGTATTTAAAAAGTTATTTGGAAATTGAATGTTGCTCCCAATATAAAGAACTTTGTTTGGAGACTTATGCACAATGGGCTTCCAACCTCTCAAAATCTCTATAATCATCATCTACATCCTTCCTCCACTTGTTCTGTTTATGCGAATATGGATGAAGATGTTTTGCATATGTTATTTGGTTGTTCTCATGCTAGAGCTACTTGGCTAGCTAGTTATTTTAATTATCATTTTATGGATAACAAGTTTGCTAATTTTCAGGTTTGGTTATCAATGATATTTTCCAGATTATCTAATCGCAATAATATTGACATCCTTTCTCACTTAATGTATCTCTATTAGGCTATTTGGAATGCTAGGAACAAGTTTTTGTTTGAAGGTATCCAAATAGATCCAACAAAGCGGGCATTTGATGATTTCGCAGGTCCACAAGCCTGAAGCACTTTCGCTGATGAACATCCACTCATGGGTGGTCCCGGAGTCGGACACCATGAAGTTAAATTGCGACGCCTCTTGGACAGATCTTTTTTTGGAAGCTAGTACTGTCGTTGTCACACGGGACTGCAAAGACCTTATTATTAAAGGTCAAACTTTACTTTTGAAGGTAACTTCCCCATTGGAGGCGGAGTTAGCCGCTATCTCTTCCGCCATCTCTATGGTGATTTTGGATTTTAGCAGCATACCCACCATCATTGAGACAGATTGCGAAGTCATTTTTGTCTTCATCAATGATCCGTTGGCGACAATTGACTGGGATGTAGAATATTTTGTAATAGGGATTAGAAGGGACCTAGCTCTCTTACCTTATTGTTTTCTTCTAAACATTTCTCGTTCTCCAAACTTTTTTGCGGATTGGATATGTTGTCAGTACCGCCTTAATCTTCTTCCTGCTGATTGGGATGTTAATCATCCTTCTGAACTTGATGTATTTCTTTTTTCGGACTTTTCGACTTAATCAATTAGCTACTTTTTACCCTAAAAAAATAATAATTGTTTGCGCATAAATTTGCCAAGTTGGTTGACCAGAGGGGTACCGAAAGAGTTGTGTTGTCTCCCATCTACGGAAGTTGGATGAAATTGAAGGAGCGGGACTCGCCATATTCCAGAGGGTACGCAAAAATATTATTAGAGCGAGTTGAAATCGTAGCTGTTTTTGTCTTCACATATATTGGCGAAGTAAAAACTTATATAAAATTTTGGCCCGATGAATTTTGGTTGAGTAGATATGTTAAAGATTATTCTATTGCAACAGTACGGTAGTTTGGATTTGACGAGAAAATTATACCATCATTACCGGATCGAATCTATAGCCAAAAGTAAAGGGGCAGGCTCTTTCTTGGAAGATGATTGTGTGGTTTAAAATTTGACTTTAAATGCTTTTCATTTTAATCCCCTTAATCACAGCTTCATATTTCCAAGACGCTGATCGAATCATTCACATTAAAAAAGTTACCTGTAGCATCTGGGTTCCTCTTCCTTATAGATTGCTGAAATATAATCAATTATCAATGGCTTCCGATGCAGTTAGTGTCCCTCCACCGATAAAGTATGAAGTTTTCGTCAACTTCAGAGGGACGGACACCCGGAAAAGCTTCACCAGCCACCTCAAGGAAGCCCTGGACCGTAACGGGATCAATGCGTTCACGGACACCGGCCTCGAGGCAGGCGAAGAGATCTCAACTACACTCGACAGTAAGATCACCGAGTCTCTAGTATCGGTCGTGGTCTTCTCCCCCAACTACGCGGACTCCAGGTGGTGTCTGGATGAGTTAGTCAGGATCATGGAGTGCAAGGAAGCCAACAACCAGACAGTGTTGCCCGTGTTTCTACAGGGAGTAGAGCCAACTCATGTTCGGAAACAGATCGGTGCTTTTGGCGAGGGTTTCGGAAGGCTTATCCAAGATGCTCGGTACGCGCATAGAAAGGCAAGTTGGGAGCGCGCTTTGAAGGAAGCCGCCGATCTCGCCGGCCATGCTACCGACCAAATGTAATTCTCAATTCTCTTTACTTCTACTAACACGTTTCAGCAACTTATCGCATGTTTTTGGTTTCATGAAAACAAGATGCTTGAATCTGGTTTATCGTGAACAAAGATTTTCTCATCTTGGATGTGACGTCATAGGTGGTAATTGATATTAAGGCTTGAAGGGTATCAATTAGGAACAAATTATAACTTGTATAAAGTAGGAACTAGACATTTTTTAGGGGAAATTACTCTCGGCTCCCTGGTGTTTGTCTAAATCACTGTTTCAACCCCTCCTATTTCGAAACCCAAACTTTGGCCCCCGTAGTTTGCTTTTATTGAACTCTAAGGCCCCTCGCTGATGTAATCATTCGATTTTTTATTTTTTAATCAAGAAATGACTATTATAACCTTCAATAAAAAAATGCATCTTCTTCACCCCTCACCTCTTCTTTGATAAACAAGTCATCTTCTTCCTCGAGATCGAGCCGATTCCGACCTCGACTCTGAGCTCGCCACCACTTCTCTCGTCGCTTTTTAAAAATCACCTAAACAAAAGTAAGGGAAATTGACTTCGACCCCTCTCTCCCTCTAACCTCGCCGCCGCCACTGCTCTCAGGTTCCTATTTGGAAATGGTGACATAACCAACGATGACAAGCTCCACCGACGGCGCCCTCGCCGCAACCTCCCTTACTCGTCTCGAGGCTTTCCTCTAGGCCGTAGGGTCCAGAGCCGACGAGATCCTCGCAGATGCTGTTCACCCGCGATGCTGTTGAGGCCCTCGCGTTCATTGTCCATAACGGGAGGAGGCTCCTCGGGGCGGAGTTCCAGTCTCCGAGGCTTCTCCGACAAATTTTCTGGTCACCGACGACGAATGGCAAAAGGAAGAAGATCCTCGAGAAGGTCCCCCGACTCCTTCCGCCCTTGCAATCTGCGCCCCACCATATCTTGATTTTATGTTCTTGATTTCTTTAATGTAATCGAATTTCTTAATTTTAATTGTATTCTTGAAGACGGCTTCAAGAAGAGGTCAAGGGTGAAGAAGGTGGTCGGTGAAGAAGATGCATTTTTTTATTAAAGGGTATAATTGTAATTTCATGATTTAAAATTTTAAAAATGAATGATGACATCAGCGAGGGGCCTTAGAGTTCAATAAAAGCAAAATAGGGGGGGCCAAAGTTTGGGTTTCAAAACAGGAGGGGTTAAAACAGTAATTTAGGCAAACCCCAGGAGGCCGAGAGTAATTTCCCTTTTTTATGTTAGAAAACTACTCTATTGAATCATGTATATCGTTTGTCTTTGCTTGTTATTAATTCATAATTCGTGCAATCAGTCAGTCTTAGATCTTTTGAAAAAGAGCCTTTGAGACTATTGTTTGTTTGATCAGGTCGGAGGGGGAAATTGTAAACAAACTCATCAACCGTGTACAATCTGTTCTGAGTAAAACATTTTCCATTGATTTGGATAAGCGCTTCATTGTAATGAAGCATGTGGAAATAGTGGAATCGTCAATGTTCGCATCAGAACAACAATGGAGATGTCTTGGTATATGGGGGATGGGAGGTTCGGGCAAAACAACACTTGCTAAAGAGATACAAAAGCGTGTCTCTAATCAATTTGGCGGATCATGCTTTATTGAGAAAGTTGAGGAGCTTGCGAAAAGGGGCAAATTGAACCGTTTATACTGGAAACGAATGGCCCAACTCCTCAAAATTAATGATGCAAGCCAAGATCTTCCTAACATCCAAAGGAAGCTAGGAATAACAAAGGTCCTCATCATACTTGACGATGTTAGTGACGCGAGCCAATTTCAAGAACTGATAGGGTATTGGGATTCGTATTGTCGGGGAAGTAAGATAATTGCAATTAGCAGAGACCAACAAATTCTTAAGAATATTGAGTGTGACGCAATATATGAAGTCCAGGCATTAAATGGTCATGAATCCCTTCAACTCCTTAAGCATCATATCTTAAAGAAAAGGGAGCCTACAGCAGATCAGATGGAGTTGTTGAAAGATGCTATCAAATACACAAAAGGTTTGCCCTTGGCTCTTGAGGTCCTTGGTCGCAACCTTTTTGACAAAGATATAACTATTTGGAAGAGCGAGCTGGTCAAACTAGGTGATAAACCTAATTTGCATATCATGAAGATTTTGAAGACTAGCTTTGATGGGCTAGATGATGATGAGAAGAACATATTTCTCGATATTGCTTGTTTTATGAATGGTTGGGCTAAATATCGGGTTGAAAGTATGATTGAAGCTTGTGGATTTCATGCTATAAGCGGAATAGATCGCCTTGTTGACAGGGCTCTAATTACCATCTCAGACCAAAGAATAAAGATGCATGACTTGTTACAACAAATAGGCCAAGATATAGCTTCTCGTGAAGGCAGCAGGTTATGCAAGACGAAGGAAATTGCAGATCTACTAACAAGAAATCAGGTAATTTGAGAATTTGTCGGTTGCATTTACATTTCTTGTTCAAAAAGTTCCCATATCACTTGCACATTCTGATGTCCTTTAGAGTTCTATCTGCCATTGACAGACTTTTGGTATGAATCATATATTTATTGAAATTACAACATTGCTAGTTGCAAGTGTGTTGGACTTATTTAGATGTACGAAAAAATTCACCTAATCATGACTTTAAAGTTTTGGATTGAATATGAAATTCTTACATGATATCAAAGTGAGTTGATTCTGTAGCCCGTAGTTGCTCTCACGAACTTATCTTATCGCACATATGACAAAGGCAAAGTACTTTCAAACTTCTTGCAAAAATTTACCAACCAATTGACTTAAGATTTTAGATTGGACATGGAGATAATTGCTAGCTGGTAGGCAACAAGAAGTTATGAGTCCACTGTCGTCAATTTGAGATAGTAGAATAAGCTAAAACTTGTGCATGTATTTACTGTTTTACAATCAAAATCTCTAATCTTTCACATGTAAACGGTTAGGTGGGAAAAAGGAAGAGGAAGCTAGAAGTCATATCAATGGACTTGTCCAAGGCTACAAGTATAGAATTGAGTCCTCGGGTTTTCAAAAAAATGAAAAGGCTAAGAATTCTCCATTTTGAAAACGATTATTTTAAAAGAACTGAAATATCCCTTCCAAAAGGCCTCAAGTATCTTCCTGCCAGACTGCGGTACTTAGAATGGGACCTATACCCTGAGCAATCTCTACCGCCACGATTTAATCCTGAAAATCTTGTTGAACTAAGGATGAGAGAGAGCAGCCTGCGACGGCTTTGGACTGGTGAAATCGAGGTAACCTTAGTTTAGTTATTTTTTTAAGGTAAATTTTACACATATGACAATGCTAGAGTTTGAATCTTAGACCTCCATAAAATTTACAACGTCTTGTGCCGCTTGGCTACAAGCCCTTTAGTCCTTAGTTTAGTTCATTTCTTCAGTTTAACAGTAAAAACCTGAACTTCTTGGCACTATTGCAATAAAGATCATTCGTCATTAGATGTGATTACTGTTCTTATATAAGTTTGCAAATGGTAGGTTATCCGACTCATTTTACTCATTAAATTGTTGCAGCCGTGTCTGCCCAGCTTGAAACATGTCGACCTTTCTCACTCGAGGAACTTGGCTACGCTTCCTAACTTCAGAAACTCATTGAAGTTGGAGACACTGGAGTTATACGATTGTCAGAACTTGACGGACGTTCCAGATCTCTCACGATTGACAAAACTAGTGGAACTCAATCTCTCTGGCTGCTCTGAATTCAGAATCCTTCGACAGCTTCCACCAAGTCTGATTGAGTTGAATCTGACTTCTACGAAAATAAAAAAACTGGAAAACACATCAATCCAGGGATTGTCTCAACTTAATTGGTTACTGCTCTATGGTTGTGAAGAGCTTGAGAGTCTACCGGACAACATTTGTGTGCTGAAAAACATTGAACAGCTTGACCTCTCTGAATGCCCGAAACTGTTGACTCTTCCATCTCTTCAGAGGCATATCATCCAAGGGAGCACATTAGAAGACCCACCGGCTGTCATAGATGGCCTCAGGTCTCTCGAATTTTTTTGGTACAAGGGCGAAACACTACCTTCTTTAAAAAGCTTAGTGTCGCTCAAGCAACTGGACTTGCAAGGAAGCAATCTGAAGAATTTACCAGAAGATATCAAGTACCTAACCAATCTGTGGAAGATTAATGTGTCCAAAAGCAGAAGTCTCAGTTGTATACCAGAACTTCCACCAAGCCTGCTATACCTAGATGCATCTGACTGTACATCTCTGCAGAAGTATACCCATTTCTCGTCTTTTAAATTTGATGCCGGACTTCTTTCTAAAATTTATATTGAAAAATATGGAAAAAAATTGAGTATGAATTTTCGTAACTGCTTCAATTTGGAGAAAGATGCAAGGAACATAATCTGGAGAGATCTGTGGCTGAGAAATCAATCCATTTTTGTAAGTTCATCTCTCTTCTCTCTCTCTTTGCAACCACGTGCATTTTTGCAAAGACACATTCACATAGACTAGCACTCGCACATGGAGAATCTCATGCTTTATTCTTTTCATTATAGCAGATTCAATTTCCCTCTTTCGAGAGAGCGATGCCGATTGTAATAACAGGTGCGTGTATCCCGGGGAATGAAGTTCCAGAATGGTTCGAGCATTCTATAGAAGTCAACACCAACCGCCCTCATCCTAATGGATTCTATTTCTTCGTGGTCTTAAGTGCTCCAACCAATTGTAGCGGATATCCGTGTTACATCGAAGTTACTTGCAAGGGATCTACCGAGTCTGGGGAAACTTTTGATTCTACTTACAAGACCGATCTTAACAATGACAGCCATATGCTATTCCACACAGAGCACACAATCGCATGGTGCCACCACTTGGGTTGGCAACAACACTTGCACAATAATCAATTCTATCTCAATAGAGTCACGTTTCTGTTTTCTGCTACGATGTATTTTGACTTGTATCCAGACAGCGACGGCAACGCAGATGACGGCCGCAGATATAGCTACGATATTTTAGTTGTGAAAAGTGGAGTAATGCCATTATACGACGACGAAGACAAAGACTATAACAACAAAGGACAACAACAATGGTGAGTTCTTGGATTTGTACGATGATGCGGCAGCTGTGACTTCTGATTTCTATACTTGAATTGGTTTCTAATTAAGTTGGAGTTGATTTCAGCACACGATGATGGAAGTAGTCTGGGATAACAGCCTCACATATTGTACTAGTTAAAGAAGTGCTTCTCATCTCACTTTTAACTTGATCGAATTCAATCATCTTGTTTTGTTTTCTTGAGAGATTCGTCTCGTTATCGTGTGGGTCCTATATATGCATGCTTTCTTTTGTTGCTTACTGCTGATACCAACTTTTCAGGGGATCAAGTTCTACCGTTTTGGCTGAAGAAGAGCCGGGTGGTGCTTGTGGCTTGGACCTCAATTTTCCTGCCTCAGTTGAAGAAGGCCGAGGTGCTTATGGCTTTGACCTCAATTTCTCTGCCCCAATTGAGGATGACCTCAACTTGGACTTGGGATTGGCTTCATCGGCCGAGGGAAGAGCCAACTTTGTATACAGATCGGGGAAGAGGGAGCGTGGAAACGATGAAGAGGAAGAGCCATGCAGCCATAAAAGAAACAACTGAAGCTTGCATGGAAAGACTTCAAGAAGATCAATATCGAGGAATCTCCAATCCTGCCTCAGTGTTCTATTTATTGAATTAGTCGATGGAATTAAAAAAGACATGTTGGACATCTCAAATCGAACACGAACTTGAACTCGTGACATTATTTAAGAGAATCGAAATTGTTTGAAGCATACGACATATATCAGCCATTGCAAATTTGTTTTGAATTGTGGTAATAATTTTTAGGGTAAAATAGTCATAGGTTCCTGATTTTTAAAGAAATTGATTAATCAGGACAACATAGTATTGTTCAATCCCTGATGTTTCATAAATCAAATTGATAAGTCCTTGAACCCAAATTCCGGCCACTTTTCCGGCGAGACACTACTAAAAGTACCAAAATACCCTTAGCTCAAGAAATTAGTAAATTTCCACTTGACAAAAAATAAAACTTTATTCTTTAAATCTACCCATCCTGTGCAAACCCTAACAAATAACCCATCCAAAGATTGGCAGCAAGAAAATTCAAACGGTTCGTGTTCCCTCAATCCAAAGATTAAATGTTCTTCAAGTAAAAAATTCAAAAGCGAACTCGGAAAAATGCCTAAACGTAGTATCATGTTCCCTCCCTATCGAACGGTTAGCCTTTTTCGTCACCTCTTTCTTTTTTCTATTGGCTTTTAGGGTTATATATATTAGGAGTTGAGATTTTCTATTTTATTGATTTGGTTTGATGTTAGGAACGACTGTTGATGGAGCGCCGGTGAACTTGGAGATGTTCGCTGGCCAGATCCAAAGCCGGCTCAAGGGACTAGAAGACACACTAGGTGGATCCAGATAGACGGAGAAGAGATTTAATTTAGATGGGTGGTTTTTTTGTAGGTTTGTAAGGGGTGGATAGTTTTGGAGAAGATATAATTTAGTTTTTAGTTAGATGCTAATTTTAGATTAAGGGTATTTTGGTACTTTTAGTGGTGTCTCGCCGGAAAAGTGGCTAGAATTTGGGTTCAGGGACTTATCAGTTTGATTTATAAAATATTAAGAATTAAACAATACTATAATGTCCTGATTAATCAATTTCTTCAAAGATCAGGAACCTATGACTGTTTTATCCTAATTTTTAAGAAAAAATTTATCGTTTGATTAATAGGAAAAGTATAATTTAGTACTCCATAGTATTACGCTTTTCGTGATAGGACCATGTAGTTTAAAAACCATCAATCACGTCCAAATTATTTGAAAATTTATCAACCTACAGTCCCGCTCAGGCCGGGACAACTTCCGTACCTAGCTGGACAGTCACGTCATCAAAACGACCATTTCAGTCTGACGTAGCTTAATGAATGGACGACTTAATGATAAATTTTATAAAAAATCCCAAATTTATTCATTTTTTTCAAAAACCCCTCTTCTCCCTCCACCTTCTTCCCCCTCCTCTTTCCACCATGGATAGCAAAAGAAAAAAGCTGCCAAGGACTTGAATTATGGGTACCCAGATGCCGCTGCCATGAGTACGAGGAACCTTGTGGACTACAAATGGGAAAACTGCTCGGTACAGTAGCCTAAACAAGAAGAGGCAAAGCAGCAACTAACCCATATTAGAAAAGACTCAACTTCTCTTCTATTTCCAAAGTAAAAGACCAATCTTTGTTCACAAAACACATAAAAGCACAAGCAAATGGATCTCAAATTCTCAGTAGTATCTTTAGAGAAAACCCACAAATTATCATGTCAATTTGCAACAAATCATTCACCTAATTCGTTCATAGTAATTTCCCTAAAAAAAATTCGTTCATAGTAAGTTCCACCAACCACCAGTTTCACCGACCCTTGTTTAACAGGGGTGGAGGGAGAAGATGGTTTCTGAAAAAATTTTGTATCAGATCTTCAGCCGCCGAAAATGGCCGTCGCTACTGGGTTCCCTACTTCTCTTGTCGACCTCTTCGTGAAGAACCGGGCCAGGATGAGAAGACCCAGAAAAAAATGGAAGCAAATCCCGAAAATGGTCGGAGGGAAGACAAGGCAGCCTCGTGATCTCCGACTCAGTTGTCGTTTCCTGCTCTAGGAAGAAGAAAAGGTAAAGGTGGAGTCTTTTACGGGAGGAAGTGGTAAAGGTGGAGTCTTTATCTAAGGAGGGGAGTTGTAGTGGTAAAGGGAGAAAGGCTGGGTTGTGGGGTTTGTTTAGGGTGATGGTTGTTGTCATGTGGAGGATTTTGAGTCGTCGGAGTTGGCTCCAGTGACCGGAGAGGTGGGTCACGGCACTGGGACGAAGAAGAAGAAGTTAGCGTGAGTTGGAGTTGAAGAAGAAACGGCTAGTAGCCGTTACAAGTCGTTACTATCCGTTGCTGAGGATGGAGTAACGGCTGGGACACGTGGAGCTAGAGAAGAGGGCCGGGCGAAGTTAGTGGGAACTGGGAAGTGGCTGATTGAGGGCCGTTCCCGGGAAACTGTTCCCAACTTTCTGTTTCTTTCAATTAAGGACAAAAGTGCGAAATTATAATATTGTGTTATTTCCAATTCAGTACTCGTTTGTAATCTTAGAATCAATTGGCTCCCATCCCTTGATTCTATAAATACTTGTTAATGAAGTGAAAATGCCATGTCGTTAATCATGGACCTGTTTATGTGAATTGGCGATGGTGATGGTTTGGTTTCTGAAATTAATGCAGGTAGGAAGAAGAAGATGGGTGGAAGAAGAAGACGGATTTTGAAAAAAATAAATAAATTTTGGATTTTTTAAAAATTTACCTTCAAAACAACTCATTCATTAAGTAAGTCGCCCATTTATCAAGCTACGTCAGACTGAAACGGGTCATTTTGATAACATGGCCGTCCAGCTAGGTTTGAAAGTCGTCCGAGCCTGAGCAGGACTGTAGATTGATGAATTTTCAAATAACTTGGACCTGATTGATAATTTTTAAACTACATAGTCTTATCGCAAAAATGTGATACCACAGGGTACTAAATTATACTTTTCTCTTAATTAACTGAAGGTGAGAGAACTGGAGAGCGATCCACTGTTCAATTCGGGCGGGGATAGGCGCTGACGGAGGAAGGGAAGGTGGAGATGGAGGCCACCATAATAGACGGGCAGGGAAGGAGAAGCGGTGCTGTTAATGTTGTGCGGGTAATGGATTTTGGTAGGCAACATGTTGGGGAAGTCCGAAATGAACTAGCTACGGGTATGGCCTCTAGAAAATTGTAAAAGTCCAACATGTTGGGGAAATCGTTGATTGTGCTGCTGCATTTGTTTTAGTATTCTTCAGACGATTCACACACCGTACGTGTTTTTAGCAAACCGACCTTCCCCTTGGGAGGTCGCGGTGTAACATCGGACTGGTCCAACCGCATTTTTTAAAATATTGTTAATCTGTTCTACCAACAATTCGATCATGAATCAAAGACTTTTATCGATGTTCCAAGTCTATCTAGTGTGTCAAATTCGGTTTCACCTTGTCAACAAAAGTTCAGTGACATATAGAAAGATGTGTGAAGGGAAAACCTCAATTATAAATATCGGGATACTTGAAGTTTTTCCCGAAAATATTGGGATAAAACATATGCTAGTGGAGATGGGGTCAGATATTACTTATTAGAACTGGCTCTCTGCTTTGAAACTCTGCCCTTTCAAACTTGAAGGCCATTCCAGATTTCTCACATTAGACAAAATTTGGGAGACTCGATCTCACATACTTCTTTGAATTCAAAATTTTTTTCAATGATCCTTTCATTAAATATCACTCAATTAATATACTAATAGTTAGGATTTCAATTTTATGGTGAGCATTAGAGATTTCATTATTGTTGAAAAATTATGTTATTTCAAAAAAATTATTGTCTTGAAGGGACCATCTCCCAATCTCGACGGTTCAATAATTGTGTACTTAATTTTGACTAAGTCAACGTGTATGCTCTTCACAAAAAAAAATCAATGGGTATGCTCTTTCTTGAGAATTTGCTTAATAAATCGCCGAACCTCTTGCCCTTCCTTATGTATCATTTCTGAACTATAATCAAATCACCAATGGCTTCCGATGCTCCTACTGCACCGATAAAGCATGACGTCTTCGTCGACTTTAGAGGGACTGACATCCGGAACAACTTCGTCAGCCACCTCCGGGCTGCCCTGGAGAGGAACAGGATCGATGCGTTCACTGACAAGGGGCTCAGGGGTGGCCGGAGATCTCGGGTACGCTCTCTGATAAGATGTCCGAGTCCCAAGTATCAGTCGTCGTCTTCTTCCCAAACTACGCGGACTCGAAGTGGTGTATGGATGAACTTGTAAGGATCATGGAGTGCAATGCCACCCATGGTCAGATAGTGCTGCCTGTGTATCTGCAGGGGGTAGAGCCAACTCATGTCCGAAACCAGACAGGTGCTTTCGGGGATGGTTTCAAAAGGCTTGTCGAAGATGCTCAGTACGCGAATAAGGTGGAGAGTTGGCAGCTAGCGCGCTATGAAGCAAGCTGCCGATCTCTCCGGTTGGTCTTCCGGCCAAATGTAAGCTCTAAATTCTATTCACCGTTAATAGTAAACATGTTTTGAGTTTCTGTTTAAGTACTGGACCCAAATTATGTTAGAGCTTTGAGTTCGGGCACAGTAATTTCTAAGATCCTTGTTGTTAATGCATAATTCATACATTCAAAATCAGATCCTTTAAGCAAAAACCTACTAACACTTGTCATTTGGTTGATTAGATCGGAGGAAAAGATTGTAGATAAGCTTCTAAATCGTGTACAATCTGTTCTGGGTCAAATATCTTACAATGATCAATATAGCCATTTTATCGGATTTGAGCATGTTGAAGAAGTTGAGTCATTCATGTCATGTTATTGCCAGACGTGAGATGTCTAGGAATATGGGGAATGGGGAGGTTCAGGCAAAACGTCACTTGCTCCAAAGGTATATGAACGTATCTGCAACAAATTCGATGGAGCGTGCTTTATCGGGAATGTTAAGGAGTTTGCAGAAAGACACAAATTGAACCGTTTGCGAGAGGATCTGCTATCTCAACTCCTTGGAAGTCATGATACAAACAAGGCCCTCATATCATCTACCGCAATGACATCCAGAGAAAGCTAAAAAGAACGAGGGTGCTCGTCGTACTTGACGATGTCAGTGATGCCCATCAATTACAAGAACTGATAGGGAATTGGAGCTTGTATTCTCCAGGAAGTAAGATGATTGCAATCAGCAGAGACCAACAAGTTCTTGAGAATGTGTGCGACAAAGTATACGAAGTCAAGAAGTTGAATGAATATGAATCCCTTCAACTCCTTAGCTTTACATTCTGAAGCAGCGGCGGCCTACACTCGACCAGATGGAGTTATTGAAAGAGGCCATCAGATGGAAGTTGCAGATGTTCTGACAAAACACCAGGTAACTAGTTTGTTGACTGGCTTTACGTTTCTTGTTTGAATTTTTTCAATAACAAGCACACTATCTCTGATATTTCACATGTCAACGGTTAGGAGAGAGAGAGGACAAGGAAGATCGAAGTCATATCAATGGATTTTTCCGAGGGTACAAGTATCAGACTGAAGTCCAAAGTCTTCAAGAAGATGACAAGACTAAGAATCCTTCGTCTTTTTCACAATCCTTTCAACCAAAAGGTCAACATACTATCTCTTCCAGAAGGCCTCAAGTATCTTCCTGATGGATTCCGTTACTTCGAATGGGACCAATATCCTTTGCCATCTCTACCGCCTAGGTTTAATCCTGAGAGCCTTGTTAAACTCCGCATGGAAAATAGCAACCTGACACAACTTTGGACTGGTGAAATTGAGGTAACCTCGTTTAGTTCCTCGAATTGTAAAGGATTTACGTTTAAAATGGATACGCTGGCAGACCTCATTTTACTCTTAAATTGTTGCAGCCATTCCTTCCGAGCTTGAAATGTGTCGACCTGTCGTACACGAAGAACTTGACCTCGCTTCCTAGCTTCAGAAACTCGTTGAAGTTGGAGGCATTGCGGTTATCCAATTGCGAAAACTTGAAGGACGTTCCGGACTCGATACAGCACCTAGTTGAACTTGTAGACATTAATATGACAGGTAACACAGCCTTGCAAGGCTTCCAGAATTATCCCAATTGACAAAGCTGAAGGTACTGTGGCTTCGAGGCTGCTCCAAAATCACTATTCTTCCGCAACTTCCACCAAATCTAACATGCTTGGGTCTTTCTTTCACGAAAATAAAAGAAATGCCTCCATCAGACAGCTTCCATCAATTGTCGACTGTTCAGCTGCCATCAAACAGCCGCCTACCAATGACCATCGATGGCCTCAGGTCGCTTAGACGATTAAGCTGTGAAGGGTTCGAGGGCGATTCACTACCTTCATTGAAAAGCTTAGTGTAGCTTGAGGAACTGGACTTGCGAGGAAGCAATCTGAAGAGCTTACCGGAAGATATCAAGTACCTCACCAAGCTCTTTGAAATCAAATTGTCCGTTAGCAAAAGAGTGATTTGTATACCAGAGCTTCCAACAAGCCTGCAGAACCTAGAAGCGTCTAACTGCACATCTCTGCAAAAGTATACTCACTGCTCATCGGATTATTTGCATATGAGGTTCGATAACTCTTCGATTTGGAGAAAGATGCGAGGAACGAAATCTTGAGAGATTTCTGGCTGCGGTTTCAATTCGTTGCGGTATGTTCATCTCCCTCTCCCTCTATATCACATAGGCACATAAACGAATGCACATTGACTTGTGCAATCATTTCATCATGACAGATTCCTTTTGCCGGACAGTGAATGATCTGTCGATGGCGTTATTAGCAACTAGTGTTTGTATCCTGGGGAATGAAGTGCCAGAATGGTTCGAGTACTCCACTATAGGATCTTCTTTACAATTTAACACCAACTGCCGTCGAAGACTCCATCCTCTTGGTCTCATTTTCTGCGTGGTCTTAGCTTTTCCAACTGATTTCGATGGATATGAGAAGACGCTCAGAGTTTGGTGCGAGTGTGTGACGAGGTCCGGAGAGAATGTTAATTCTAGTTACGAAATGTATTTCGGCAGCAAGACAACTCTGTTCGACACGGAGCCATGTTTCAGTTTTCTGTTAAGATGAAGCTCTGGGAAAAAGACATGGGAGGCACGGATGATTACAATGACAGTGACGCCGATTCCGGAATTAGGATGTTTGTGGTAGATGGTGCAGCGACCGCGAAGTGCGGGGTAACTCTAATCAGCAGGAAGGATGGTAACTCTGCAGTAGCAGAGGAAAGAGCCTGCCTTGTCAAGGGATCACAGAAAAGGAAGCACAGAAATGATGAGGACGACGACCCGCCAGTAAAACCGACTTAGTGGCAACACAGAAACATGTAAAACCGAAAGCTTTACATGGAAAGACATCAAGGAGATCACCTGGACCGAGTAAACTTTCCACCAAATTTGATCGGCAATGGCGACACAGATCCGGCCTCGACGAGGCGGGGGAAAGTCCAGAATGTTTGATTTATGACCTTAGTAGCTGATCAAACTGTTAGTTCTGTTGTAGCATTCTTCAGATGGTACATTAGCTGTTAATTCTCTCAACTCTCAAATCCAACCCAAGTCATAAACTTCCTGTTATAATCACCCTTTCAATACTTAAATGCTTCGACATCTTGAGGATTCTGACATATCAACCATGAAAATGATACAAAGTATGACACTTGAACAAATGTATGGGATTCATGACGTGTGCAACTGGAAAAAACTTAAAAGGTACAAAACTTTCTGGACATCAACAGCCAAATATTTGAAGCCTTGATGAAGGACTCATCTTGTTGTTGTCTTCATCAAGGGCAATCGCAGAACAGTCATTTCCCAGCCGTGCTCTTGTTCCCCGTCTTTTTTGCTTCTCTTAAAGCTGCCCTCTTCTCCTCTCTGCAGCAAACCTCAACACATTAAAAGAGGAACCAGTCAACCAGATCACCAGACAAACCGTTTGTTCATCACGACAGATACTCAACAAGACATCCCTACAACAGCTCTATTTGCCAAAAATGGATTGCTCTAACATGAGCAATCTAATAAAATACATAAGAGGCACTGACCTTGCTTTTGAGATTTCCTCCCTTGCTGGAAATTTCCTTTTCTTTCTGTTTCTGCCAGTAGTCGCAGACTCCAAGTTTCTTTTCTTCCCCTGGTAGACATCAGATGGAAGGTTCCCGACTCTCTTATTTTGGTTCTTGTCCTTTTTGGCACTACCATTTTCTAACCCTCGTTCTGCAGATATATTCTCAACTTCGCTCTTAATCGGTATGGGAGGCTGCTCAACTGATTCTATGGGTTCAGTAGTTTCAGCAGTTAGTTTTGCGTTACTCATTTTCTTAAGATGCACAATGGCATAAAATGGAGGACACCAGTCAAAAGGCAATTGAATAACTAGTTACTTGGCTAGAATATATATACTGATGCATGAACAAGCACAAAGATCCAAATGTACCTTTGCAACAAAAAAACCATCCAAGTTGTGGACATGGGATAGAAACGTCTACTTTTCTCTACAGATGGATGAAAGCGGTGTTCCCTGAATTGGATAAACCTGAAAATGCAGAAAAGATGGTTCATTCCTTGTTCGAACAAATATCGGTCTCTGTATCAACAACTGTCAAAATTACTAGAAAAAGAACATGTGAAAAGAATTAGCTGTTTACCCTGGTTTTCCAAAATCCAATCCACATGGGACAACTTTAACATCTCTTTTCTTGAGAGCATAGTCTATGACAGCTTCATTCTGCAAGGGAACGAGTGTCATGAATAAAAATGCACGATGAGGCTCAAAGGAAATCAGAATTCCTAAGTGTACTAACCTCTGAATCGTGATTGAGCAAGTCGAATAAACAATGTAGCCCCCAGACTTTGAATTTGCATCAACCAAGTCGATTGCAGCAAGCAGCAATTGCTATAGGCAAAAGATGCAGCAGCTTTAGGGAAAGGGTTATATGGTAACATACAGAGAGAATGGTGCAAGCATTAATGACACATAAAGTGCAAGCTATTGGCCAAGTGGATGGCCTAATGTTCATTAGATCAAGAATGAGATTCATGAAGCTGGAAGAAAAACTCAAAGATAGAGCCCAATGTACCTTTTGCAGATGTGCAGAGCTCTTTATATCATCTAAGCTTTTTGAGGTTTTGACCGACTCGTCTTTAGATATAACCTAAAACAGAAAGAAGATCATCCACAACAATCCATCCAGTTAAAACCTGAAAACACAATTATGGCTACTTTAAGTTCTAGCAATGCCACTTACACCATGTTATGTGGGGACGATCTTGCATACCACACCAGTTCCACTGCAAGGGCATCCAACAGAACCCTATCAACAGAATTGGGACCCAAAATCTTTGAGAGCTGCATGCACATAGAGATAAATAAAACAAAGAGGACATCAGTTTTGCACGAGATGTGGTCTTGCTTGGTTGCCAAAAGCATCGGAAAATAAACCACTTCTATCATTGTTGATAAAATTAGCGGTAACTCTACCACGTGTATGTAAACAAAAAACGAATACAGTGTCTTTCTTGAAGAATCACCAGTCAATGATAAGATGAAAAAACAGAAATAAAGAATAAAGCAGATGGAAGGAACCACTAACCTCCCTACCATCATAGTTACAAACTATGGTATTTGTGACTCCCATGCGATGCAAATTGGCAGTGACTGACTTAAGTCTTGGTTGCTTCATCCCATTGGCATATATAATGCCTAGAAACACTACATCACAAGAAAATAAATCCCAAATTGTGGATAAAGCTTCCAGAGGAGAAACAGATTTCAAATTGGCAACAGGAAAATTATTAGTGTTCTAACGTACCACTATTTTTCATGAGACTAGCAATGTAAGTTGTTTTCCCTCCAGGCGCTGCCCTGCAATACATGTCAATGATGATAAAGTGTTGTGATAACAAATGATCTTATAAATGGGCAGAAACTAAATTATGCATATCCACCGTCCCTCAATACATCTGTGTAGATGCCATGCAAATACCAGTACGCCAGAGAGAACCCCTTTTCTCAGTTTTGGACCAACATTACAGAGCAAGTATCCAAGAGAAGTTGAAGAAATAGGCAAAGAAGAATAGGAGCAAATTTGTTGAATAATGAGATCTCAGAAGGCATAACCAGAGTGAATATTATGTTCAAGCAAAATTGAACATTACTTACGCCATATCAACTACTTGTTCCTTCTCTTGAGGTGCAAGGGCCATCACCGGCAAAAATGAGCTTGCACTTTGAAGCTGTAAACAATAGCAAAACAATGAGAAGACCTTATGAAAGTTGCAAGCACTTAACAATCTAAACCTAAAAGAAGCACTGACCATGTAGAAACCAGCCATGTATTCAGGAGTGGCACCAATTGGAACTTGAGACTCGTGAACTACCAGTCCAACCTACATCAGAAGTTACTGCCCTTAATTTTAATCCTTTAGAGAGAGTAATATAGTAAAGGGACAGATGTACAGCAAGATGACATTCTTACCTTTGACCACTTACTTAACGGGTCTAAATTTACTCCTCTATTCAAAAGCACATCAGCCAAATCACGCCTCCGAGTCTACATAAAAATAATGATTAGCAATTAAAGGACAAACATTGCGTGTGCATCTTTGCTAGACAATTAAAGGACAATTTACTCCTCTGTTGAAAACAATAGTGTTCTTTTCATTGGGTGTATCATTTGCTATGGCCAAAAGGATTATAAAGATAAGGCAATGATCAATTTAAACAGCCTATGCTTTGAAGATCAATATCCTCTTCCAAGGTACTTAAGCATGTGGGACTAAAGAGATCATACCTGAAAGATATTCGAACAGTCTTGGATCGGCTTTAATTGGAATAAGACCCAACCTATGGGAAATCACTTCATCTTGAATAACCAATGTATTGTATGCAATGAGTACTTTTTCAATAGCCATCGTAGGAACCAAAAAAACGATACCCCCAACACATGATCCAGTTGAAGACAATCAAAACAGTACAGCAAAATTTTGCATGTATGCTATAGTAAATCCAGCAACCATGTGAGAGCAAAATGTACTTTCTAGCAAAAACTGATGAAACCCCTTAAAGGGGAAGGAAGGGCAACTTGCAGAATTCGGTTTGGTCAGGTTAAGAAGAGAACTTCCAGTTGTTTAAGAACAGAATAAAAAGGCTCAAAAAAAAGGGGGGAAATGACCATTTCTGCAGATCTAAGCAGTATAAAGGGCTACGAAACTCAGATATGAGAATCCGTCGAAAAGCATTAGCAATTGATGCATCGATCCCAATCATATCAAACTCCATATCTTCCTTTGATAGTCGAATCACTTCGACTCTAAAGATATCTCAAAAGGCTTGCAAAGTCACACTGTTGTCAACTCTCATTGATGCATAAGCCCCGGAGTAAGTTATATTATTAGTCTGCAAAACAACAATACTTCATCATAAACGGGTTTAGAACAACAGGAAAAAAACCAACTAGCTCATTGCCCTGTGGTTATCTAGATAATCCTGGAGTTGTTTTGAGTTGTCGAAAACAGAGCAGTCTACTCTCCTGCTTCCCAATTGTCTTTCCCAGCTAAAGCATACAAGAGACAGAAACCCCAACTCGTGGATTAACAAAGCAACAGCCTAATGATCAAGAAGCTTTAAAATGGAACAACCCGAAGCGAAAAAGGCCGGACTTTAGAGAAGCTAAATTAGACATAACCGAAAGCTTGAGTTCGAGTTTTTGAAGCTCCTCCATATCAACTAGCTCGGGGTTCAAACCCGCAAATCATACTAACAAAACTAACAACTAACCATAAGACTGACAAAAAGGAAACATAAAGCAATGAGAAGCTCTAAATTGACACAAGCCCAGCACAGGCAACAAACAAGCAGACACGCGGAGGAAGGCGGGCAGGGGAATTACGTGGATGGGGGCGTCGGGACGGCAGACGACACGTGTCTTCTGGAGGTTGAGGTGAGGAGGGAGCTGCCCCTTGGGAACATCGAGGAGGTTCCTCACGGACTCCGGGTAGAGCTGGACCAAAGGGTCTTCTTCTTCTCCTCCTCCTCCTCCTCCTCCTCCGCCGCCGCCACCACGTGTCATGCTCCCTCGATCGATGCTTCTTATGGGTGTGATGCGAGAGGAGGAGGAAGGAGAGAGAAGGGGATTTGTGGGTTGAAGAAGGGTTTAGGGCCTCAGAATTTCGTTATTTTAATTTTTTGAGTTTATAGGAAAGGCGAGGGGCATTATTGGAAGAGTGTATATTTTCCATACAAAAGAAAGATGACTTATTTGTTTGTTTTTCTAGTGTAATTTTTTGGTGGGATCAACTTAATTTTTTTGGAAGGGAGTCTGATTATTGGATAAAAGGTAGGGTCTATTAAAAAAACATTTTAAAATATTTTTTTCTAGCAATGTTTTAAAGAATTTGACCTGATTGATATCTGATTGGTTTGACCAGACCCGATACTTATAACGGCTCATTTAGTTCCCAAAGTACGGACAGTGGTTAGACCAGTAATCAACACACCAACTGAATTTTCTGGTTATATGATCGACAATTTTGTTATATGTCTCTTCTAATCTTGACCTTTTTTGAAATTTAACAATGTCTGTTACACCTTTGGAAAAATAGACGAATACTGACCACTAATTAATGTCATTCATATTTTTTACTAATCGTCGGCCAGTAATTAACATCATATTTATCATGAAGAACTAAGAAAATTAACTATTGTAACTTAGAACTTAGAAGTATCAATTCGAATACTAATATAGCAGTCATAAATATTTATTAGAAATTTCAAAAACACTCTCTCTCTCCCTCTCACCCGTCCCTTTCCCTTGGAAGAGTGTAAAGAGACGGGAAAGAGGAGCGAAATTTCAAGTTTTCCTATTTTTCTACGTTTTTTATTTTTATGTTATAAAATTTAGTGATATTTTGTCAAAGTCGATATATCACTACAGTATTGGTGAAAAATTATCACCTAGCATATATCTTCTAAATTATTGGGCATTAGGACAAAAATGTGTCGAACTACTGGAAAATAAAGTAAAGTTCTACCAAATGATAATAATTAGAAATATTTTTACTGTGGACATTAATAAAGAATGAAAATATTTATTATTTGCAATAGGCTGTTAATACGGTACCGATATTCCCGTTAACAGAAGAAGCGCTCTGCTGTTATAATGAAAGGGTAGAGTGGAAGTTATCGGAGTTCAAAGATAAAAAAAATTTACTTATAAAAGAACCATACGTACCAAAAAAATGTTAGTTAATTTTAATTATAACTGTTAATTGTTAATCTTAGAGTTAGCAGCCTAATATGGACCTGGTCATAATGGGCCTTGTCTGAAAAGACACTTGGACCATGCCCATTACTATTTTACATACCAAAAAATATAAAGATACCAAAAAATCGCTAATTATTATTATATTGTGGTAGTATATAATTATCATAATATTGGGCTAACTCGAAAAATTAGTTTATTTCCGCATTGCATAGTGTTTGCAAGTGGCATAGGATAATAGATTTTAAATCAGGGAAAATAAAGGTTTTATAAGGGACGCTATGCTAGTAATGAGGAAAATCTATATGTAAAGTTTCTGTATTTATATATTTTATTTTTGTATTATTAAAAATATACAACAGACACTTTGATCAATTGGTAGTGAAAATTATTTTATGTCTCTAATTAGAGTTCTAAGAATTTAGTAATAATAATACTTGACAGGAAGAATTTAGTCTTCATCGAAGGTCATAACTCAGATTTAGCTCCAATTACTATCGACTGCTGGCCCAACTAACTCACAAGGGGACGCTCGTACGGCAATTCCAGGGGGATTGAATTGCACCTTTTTGGTTGGTGCTTTGAAGAGAAACTATTATGGCAGGTCCTTTGGTGAGCATAGATGTTCAATTGGGCCTGGTATCTGGACATGTGAAGTTATTTTCAAGATTGAATGTTTTATGTGAATTACAATGAAGAAAAAACTTCTTACAAAAGATACACTAATTAAAAGAGGATGGTTAATGCCATGTGAGTCATTGTGTCCTTTGTGCGGAATTGAAGATGAGGACATTGAAATCTTTCATAATGTCAGGTTTTGTGATGATAATTATGTGAAAATTGAAATCTGATATCTACAGCAAAAAAAAAATACGTGCAATTAAATTATTTTTCTGTAAAATGGGATATCGAAAGCAAGAAAATCATTCTCCAAAAAGGGAATTGAAGAGCATAACATTATGAAATTAATTATTGTGCATTCAGCCAATTAATCATACACAGTTGCGGATCCTATTTTTGATATATTTTTTATATTCGTAAATTTTGATTCTAAAATTTCATTGCGTAAATCAAATTTCCTTATTAATTACCTCAAATCCTATTGTTTTCTTATACTGAATAAGTCATCTCGTAGAGCCAAATCATATTTAACCCAACGACACAAGATATTGTAAAATTCAAGGACCTCCATAGTTTAAATCCTGATAAATATATACATGTAAAAAATCAAACCACTGTTCAAAAAAATATCGTAGCCACGGTTCACTAATTAAACCAAATAGACTAAATTAGCGTCAAGAACTTGTGCAAGGAGTCTAAATGAAGTGAAGCCTCTCATTTCCGAAGAGCTTCAAAGAACAAGGAGATTTGTGATTTTTTTTTTGTGAAATTTGAATCTCTTTTACTAAAAATATTACCATTGATTAAATAATGAATTCTAACATATACATACATACAAGATCAAGTTCACTTTAAAATAAAATTTCTATATCAGCATCAATCATAATAATGACAATATTCTATACCTTGAATGTTGATATACCATTAGAATCATAGAGTGTCCCCACTTATCCATGCGTTAATTGTTAATTGGTGGAGTCATTCAACAAAAAATTTCTTATAGTATCATTTCGGGCAAATATGGAAATGAAAATTCACCTTCTGATTTTTTATCAGTCTTCTATGCAATCAATCATGGAAAGAAGAAAAAAAAGTTCAGATATTACCTAATATTGCCCTATAAAATAACATTTTTGGCAAGTATGGAAATGAAAAATCACCCTCCGATTTCCTCATGTTTCCCTATAAAATATCAAACACCCAGTAATTTAACAATATTCAAACCCTCTTCCTCCCAAAAAGAGATTAAACGCTCCACATTGTTTTCAACCAAAGCCCAGAAATATACAAGTTTTCCGTGTAAATGGTAAAAACAATGGTTTATGTGTTTTTTTTATTGATCTTTTTGGTTGGTTTCCGAAGTTAAGTCAAAATTTGTTTCCGTACCCTGAATATAATAACTTCTTCACCGTGTAAGTACATGGAGACTTCAACATCACAGAAGCAAAAAATCTTTTGAAGGTGACACTCGAATAGGCGCTAGGAAATGCAAAATATATTCTTGGTTTCATTGCCAAACTCCAGAAACAAAACAAAGATCCGGTATTCAATCACCCGTTGGACACATGTCATGAACTTTAATTTAGGTTTTCTGACAGTATATCTCCCAGAGGCAATAGGGCAAGCAAAGAATGAAAGCCACTTTAGCTGTCAAGATGTTAATTCTATTGCTTTTGGTGATGCCAATTGCCAACCAAGTTAAGGATTGTGAGGCAGGATTCTCGGAAGCGCCGATTAAACCTCGACCATCACCGTTGACCGCTAGAAACAAACTCATGTATGAACTTTTGTGCACTGCTGGGTCTGTTTCCAAATTCTTACAGGATGCAACTCCGCCTCTTTCCGGTGCGTCTTGATTTATTATCCAAAAATTTTGTACTTATTTTGGCTGATATAGGGAATTGACTATGTTTTGTATACCAACGTTTGAGATAATACATAAAAGTAGATCGTACACCAAGATATTTTTACCATTTTGATGAGAAAAATAGAAGTTTGATTGTTTGCGGGGATACCATTTTTACCAACAATCAAATAGGGAATTGTGCGAATGAACATAAGATCAAATCAGAATTTTCATATTCAATACAAAACTTTTTTAAAGAAATAAAAAAAAAGTCTAACGCGCGGGTCACTTGTCAGACAGACAGGCCCCCTGCAGCAGGTGCTGCAGGTCCGCTGTTACACGCACCCAATCCGAGTCCGATAGTTTTTACCATTTTACAAGAATTTTTAGAGTTTAATTGTTTGTGGAGTGATTGATATTTGTTTTTTTAGGGGGTGGAGTGATTGATATTGCATTAACACTAATATGTGAATATATTTATGCCTGGCATAATTTCAGGTAGACCATTAATTTTCTGTCCTTTGGATTCTTTAATAGTGTCGGATGATAATTATGTGAAATATGATATCTAGAGCAAAAAATCCGGGAATTTAAGTTATTTTTTTTGTAAAATTGGATATTTAAAGTAAGAAATCTGGTCATGATAATTCTCCCAAAAGGGAATCGAAGCTGAAAAAGAGGAGAATATTATGAAATTCATCATCGTGGAACTAGCCGACTTTGGATTGAGTCGAAGTGAAGAAAATAATTCTGAACGGTTTGGAATGAACGGGGCGCAATGACATGTCCAGTTATGTGATAATGACATGTCATTTATGTGATACTGGCATGTTCTGTTATGTCATACTAGCGAGGTGAAGTCTAAATGAGATAAAGTCTCTGATTTCTGAAGACCTAGAGATTTGTGAAATTAATTACCAAATTATTGTGATAACGTATAATCTTAAATCTATCATATATTAATGGTCCTCGAATCTCTTTGACTAAAAAAATATTACAGTTGATTAAATAATGAATTCTAATATATATATATATATATATAGAGAGAGAGAGAGAGAGAGAGAGAGAGAGAGAGAGAGACGCACACACATGATCAAGTTCCCTCAATCCTATTAATGACAAGATTTTATATCTTGTTCTTGTACCATTTAACTAATAAAGTGGCCCCCACTTATTCACGTATTATTCATTAATTAGTGGAGTCATTCTACATAAAATTTCTTACAATATCATTTTTGCCAATCATGGAAAAAAAATCACCTTCCGATTTTTTATTAGTCTTCTATACAATCATGGAAAGAAGAGATTACCTAATACTGCCCTATGAATATTAAACACCCTATAAAGTATCATTTTTGGCTATTATGGAAATGAAAATTCACCCTCCGATTTCCTCATGTTTCCCTATAAAATATCAAACACCTAATACTTTATCCAAACCCTTTTCCTCCCGAAAAAGAGATTAAACACTCCACATTGTTTTCAACCATAGCCAAGACATATACAAATTTTACAAGGAAATGGTGAAAACAATGATTTATGTGTTTTTTTTAATCGGTCTTTTTGGTTGGTGTCCGAAGCTAAGTCAAAGTTTGTCTCCGTACCCTGAATGTAATAACTTCTTCACCGTGTCAGCTCAGGAAGGCTTCAACGTTCCAGAAGCAAAAAACCTTTTGAAGGTGACACTCGACCAGGCGCTAGGGAATGCAAAATCTATTCTTGGTTTTATTACCCAACTCCAGAAACAAAGCAAAGATCCGGCATTCAATCACCCGCTAGACACATGTCATGACTCTTACTCGGGTTTTGTGACAGTATATCTTCCAGAGGCAATAGCGGCAGCAAAGAATGGAAGTCATTATAGCTACTTCGATATTAATATCATTGCATTTGGAGATGCCAACCAAGTTAAAGATTGTGAGACGGGATTCGCGGAAGCGCCAATTAAGCCTCGACCATCACCGTTGACCGCTAAGAACAAACTCATGTATGAACTTCTGTGCACTGCTGGGTCTGTTTCCAAATTCTTAATGGATGCAACTCCGCCTCCTTCCGGTCTGGAATGATTTGTTATCCCAAAATATTGTACTTTTGATTATTCTACAAATAAATGACAATAATGTTGGGTATTTACCCAATTTTCTATTAAGTTAAGTGCAGTCGTTCTGTATTAGTTTTTAAAATTTTCATTTGTGCATTAATGTACTCGCAATTGTAGCTGTCGTAAATCCCTTGTGAGAAGAACTCGCGAAAAATAGAACTTTCAAAAGTAAATAAGAATCGTGGCAACCTGGTTATAGAGCAAAATATCAAAGTGAGGGAAGATGTTCATCTCAGGCCTATTAGTATTGACCCTCTTTTGGATACCAACGAAAGAGAGAGTAGATGAAAGTAGAACATGCACCAAGATTTTTTTCACCATTTTTAGAAAAAATAGAGATTTGATTGTTTTTGGACTGATTGATATTTTTGAAATATTTTTTATTAATTTATTAATATTTACAAAATATAGACAATGTAGAATTTTTTTATAAATACGAAATTGTAACTGCAGTCTCAATAAAATCATAACCAATGAGAAAAACTATTGCAAAGAAAGAGCATGTCTAACGTGTTGATGTCTAACACATATAAAGCGAGTTTTTTTTAGGGGTAAAAATATTTCATTCATTGATAAGAAATGTAGCTCATATATCCAGATGAAATCAACATAAGCAACGATCAAGATCAACCTAAGCTCCAGCCGTACAATAGCACGAAAAGAGCACTACCCACCTAGGCCCACCACCCACCGCCTGGCCCTATCAATCTATACTACATACCCATCCTAAGCGTTCACCGTGCAACAGCACGAGAACACTACCCTCATAAATCTAATCCCTCAACACATGACACTCTCCTCGTACAGAGTACAAGGTTGTAGCCGTCGGCCTCGGTAAAAACCTATGCAGTAAACTTGCCCCAACCAGGAAAAATCTGGAATAGGAAAAGAAAGCACCGCGGAAAGACCCGCTCTAGCGATAACACCGCTATAGCTGACTGACATGTGTTGCCCCTGATACAACCATACCCAGAAAAACCCAAAAACCCGCCCTGCACCTGAAGTCTACCAACCCACCCCACCTGCAAAGAGTACAGATATAAGACGACAATCATCCTTGAACCCAATCTGCGTCGATGTCTGCAACATGCTCTTCTGCCAAGATATCAGCCAAAATCGGAGGAGGAAAGAGAAGAATTGGAATTGCCTCCCATCTATCATCTGGAGCTTCGTAAGCATATGTGCAGCTCTATTTTCACCGCGCCTGATGAAGCCAAAAGAGCAATCCTCCAAACCCTTGGCCGCCTCAATACAGTCCTCAACTCTCAAAGCCAAATCACCTCTATCTGGTACCTGTCTTTTCAAAGCTTGAACAAGGGGTAAACAATCAGATTCAAAGCGAACAAACCTGAGTCCAAGAGCCAAGGATAGCTCAATGCCCACCACCATACCACGGGCTTCCAAAAGGGTCGGATGGACAGTATTATCATACCGCCTGACAAAACCTGCAACAAAATTACCCATCTCATCACGAACTAAAGCACCTACTTGAGCTTCACCTGAAGGACCAATTCTAGCATCCGTATTGACTTTAAACCATCCGGCTTTTGGGGGTCTCCATAGTTCTGTCAGATTCATTCTATTGGTATGAGAATGATTGTTAGCTGCAACGTAATCCGTCCATAATTTGTAAACTAACTCCAGAACCCCTAGTGCAGTATCGAAAACTGCATTCTTGAAGACCATCTCATTTTGCACCTTCCAAATGCCCCACAACCAAGCTGCTCTTCGACCTCTTTCCTCGCTATCTTGAGTTGCGAATAGCTCTGTACATGCCTGAACAAGAGAGAGCCCTCTAAAAATATGTGGATCTATCCTTGCTTTCCTCCAAAGAAGCTCGACCGACCTGCACTCAAAGAAAAGATAAAAATCAGATTCTGCCGCCCGCGTGCAAAGAGGGCACACAACATCCACCACCATGCCCCTTTTCGAAATATTTGTGCGAAGAGGAAGGTTCTCATCAAGTAGTCTCCACACAAAAGTTTGAATACGCGGGGGACATTTAAGATTCTATACTCGGCTCCAAACCTCCCTAGCATGCGTTGGAATAGTCACCAACTCTGAGTTCTCCCATCATACCTGTAAATCAATAAAATAACATGATCTTATAGTATAAATACCATCTCTGTTATGTCTCCACCGAATAGTATCCATTGGCAGTCTAGTACTAAGTTGTATCGCCATAATCAGTTGTGCTTCCTCGGTAGAGAACAGTCGCTCTAGTAGGGCTCCATTCCAAGTGCTACTCCCCTCAACCAAAAGCTCAGAAATGTGGTGATACAAGTCTGAACTTGGCCTAGAGTAGCGTGGGTGTCCCAACTCAGAGCCTGGCAGCCAGTTGTCATCCCAGATCTTGACATTTGTACCATCTCCAATTTGCCATTCCAGGTTCGGTACTAGTAAGTCCATCCCCTCTTGTATACTCCTCCATGTGTAGCTTGGTGTGAAACATGTACCTGCAAAAAGAAAGTCACCTCTAGAATAATACCTTGCTCTTAAGACTCTTACGGGTAGGGATTCAGGAGAACAAAGTAGGCGCCAGGCCTGCTTAGCTAACATTGCCCTGTTGGAGCTGATAAACCACCGAAAACCCAAGCCCCCTTCTGTCTTAGACCGACATATATGAATCCAGCTCTGCCAGCGCATCTTTCGCTGACCTTCTTTACTGCCCCAATAAAAAGCACAAAGCTTCTTTTCAATTCTCTCACAAGTCTCCACTGGTAAGCTGAAGCAACTCATTATATATGTAGGGATGGAAAGCAAAACTGATTTGATCAAGGTCTCTCGCCCAGCTCTCGAAAGAAAGTTTTCCTTCTAACTCCCAATTTTTGCATTAATCTGATCTTCGATTGAAGAGAAAATTTGTCTTTTTGACCTTTCCATTAGTGTTGGTAGGCCCAAATAGGTGTCCCCTTCTTCTCTCAACCTCATCCCTAATATAGAACAAAGTCGAACTTGCTCCGTCTCACAAACAATCCTGCTGAAGTAAACTGAACTCTTCTGCAAATTCACCTTTTGCCCCGAAGCCTTGGAGTACACATCCAGAAGGGAGAGAATATTTCTTAGCTCTGTCGCTGTTGCCCTAGCAAACAAAAGAGAGTCATCTGCAAAAAAAAGGTGAGTAATAGCTGGTGCGCCTCTTGCCACCTTCACACCATGTATTCGTCGTGCACTCTCCGTCCGCTTTATAAGTGCAGCCAGGCCCTCCGCACATAAAAGAAAGAGGTAAGGGGACAATGGGTCCCCTTGGCGCAATCCCCTGCCCGGAGTGAAGAAGTCTCCTACCTGACCATTAACCTGCACATCATATCTCACAGTACGAACACATCTCATGATAAGGTTAGTAAAAGACTCTCGAAAACCCAGAGCCAACAACATCTTCTCCAAAAAATCCCACTCGATCATACATAAGCTTTCATCATATCCAATTTAATGGCATACCATCCTAGCTTACCCGATATCTTTTTCTTAAGGTAGTGGTATGACTCAAAGGCCACCAAGGCATTATCAGTGATTAGTCGCCCAGGAACAAAAGTCCCTTGGTTCTCATGAATAATGTCATTTAAAAATATCTTAACCCTGTTTGTGATAGCCTTAGTGATAATTTTCATAACCACATTACATAAGCTTATGAGTCTGAATTCGGAGCAGCTAGTAGGTCTCCTAACCTTAGGGATCAGAGCAAGAATGGTATCATTCAGATAAGAGGGGTCAATACCATCATTAAGAATAGCTAAAGAGGCACGAGTTACCGATGGGCCAACCACTTTTCAATGCTTCTGATAAAATAGGGGGGCATGCCATCCAGTCCAGGTGCTTTTGTCGGGTGCATTGCGCAGAGAGTAGCATATACTTCTTCCTTCATGTAAGGAGCACTTAGTTGTTGATGCATGTCTTTCGTCACCCTCCTTTCCATCATGTCCGTCACTTCTGAAACCTGCAAAACACCCTCAGAAGAAAATATATTAGTATAAAAAGCCCTAAATACCTTTCCAGCTCGGTCCATCCCCTGATTTTAGAACCATTTGGACCATCTATCTCCAGTATCTGATTCCTCACACCTCTGCTCTTAGCCTTATGATAAAAAAATTTAGTATTACGATCATCCTCACGTAACCAACCCACTCGAGATCTCTGAGCCCACATAGCCTCCTCCCTAGATAGAATCTCCTCCCTGCGCTTAAGAAGCTCCTGCATCTCACTCTTTCGTCCGGTAGTCATAGGTTGTGCATGAATAGCTCCGATTCTCTTCTCAAGCTCCTATTTTTGTCTTCTCACACTGCCAAAAACATTTCTATTCCACCCTTTAAGATGTTGTGCACAAGTCGATAATTTAGAGGCTAGGTCCAATTCCTGCGTACTCTCCCAGCTTAGCCGAATTTTCTTCTCAATGTCCACGTGCCTCTCCCACATTTGTTCAAATCAGAAGCGTCTCTGTTGAGGCCTAGGCTCCTCCACTCGAAGGTGAGCAATCAAAGGTGAGTGGTCTGACCTCATTCGGGGTTGAGCTTCCACACAAGTAAAAGGGTAGAGATCAAACCAATCCATTGTAGCAAAGACCCTGTCTAACTTGCATATGATATGATCTGCATTCTCCTGACCATTTGTCCATGTGAACCAAATCCATGTCTGACAAACCTCTGAAAAACCACAGTATTGGATGACTTCCTGAAATGCGTCCATTTGTCTCTGGAGAATAATATTGCCTCCCCTCTTCTCTGCCAAGGATATAATCTCGTTGAAATCTCCCCCACAAACCTATGGTAATGATGACTGCTCTTTCAATTGTCTTAGTAATGACCAAGATTTATGCCTATCTTCAGTATTCGGCCATCCGTAAAAACCTGTAAATCTCCAACAACAAAAATCTACGACTTCCACATCACATATAAAGTGAGTTAGTTCTACGGACAACATTTTATTGTGGGGATATTATTAGGATAAAACATGGAAATTTTTATTATCTGTTATATGCTGTTAATACCGAAGAAGCTTTATAATGTAAGACACTAACTACTTGATATATGCTGTTAATTGTTAAATAACCATTCAAATATTAATTTTTATTGTAAGTGTTAATCAACCATTCAACTGCTAACCGTTAATTTTACAAAGAAAAATTGCCATAAGGTCCTTGGTATTTAGTAAAACATCCTTTTTAGTCTTGACTATTTTTAATAATCTTTATTGGTCATCCTAATTTGAAATAATATATCTCTTATGTCTCCGGTGGATCAATCACTGATATCACCAGTTAACATTAACTTTTTTATCACCATTATACTCTTACGATAAAAAAGGTCAAATTACTATTGTATCTTTGGAGTTTGACTAAATTGTTTGTATTGTAAAAATTATTCTCACGTCTCCTGTATTTGATTTTATTATACTTTCGGATCCCTCGCCGACGTCAATAACTTTTTTTCATTTTTATCATTGAAATGACTAAACTACCCTTAAACTTCATCTCCTTCATCTCGATGTCCACCTCCGGCAATGCTCCCACCGCCACGTAAAAAACTTCATCTCCTTCCTCTCGACGTCCATCTCCAACATCAACAACAACCAAAAAAACCCTCCCAATTCTGATCTCCAACATCAACAATTGAATAAGAAATCCATCCTCATCTTACAATAACTGTACGCTACATAAACATGTCGAGAAACTATGGATTGATCAACAAGTATCCCAATATGAAATTCGGGTGGAAATTTTATCAATATGGCGCAGTTTATAGACAAGCAAATAATGGCCCTCTCCGCTTCCAGATCAGGCAAAGCTGGCGCCGGCGAAGAGTTTGGGCCTCCGCCGAGGGGAAGAGGTAGAGGAAGAGAAGATCGTCCCTAGCTACGACTTTCACCCGATCCGCCCCCTCGATTCCCCCACCCCTAGGGTTTTGGCCCGCCGATTCCAAATACTCCCCCTATTTTCCCAAGGTAACATTCTTCTCTCTCTTTCTCTCTATCGGGATCAAAATTGGAATCGGAACCCCCCGAGGTCAGAGACGGCTGCTATTGTTGTGCTTGAAGTTCTTGGAGCTCCACCGGAATGGGTCAATTTTCGTTTGAAGGGACAGAGCTCCACTGCCGAATCCTTCGATTCCAGTTGAGCTTCCCACTGGCCAATGCGAGGACTCTGTGTCGGCTTGTGGGGTTGTCTCGGGAGGCTTTCTTCTTGCGACAACAGATCATTCTGCTTGTTGGGTTGGGTATTGGGGAATCGTCGTCGGTCGACGAGAAGTCAATGATATGAGGAAGGGATGATATATATTTTTGTTTTTTCTAAGAGTATTTTGGTCACTTATGTGAAAAAAATGAGAAAAAAAAAATTGCTGACATCAGCAAGGAACCCAAACGTATAATAAAATCAAACACGGAGGACATGAGAATAATTTTTGAAACATGAGGGACTAAATCATCGATTTAGTTAAACCCGAAAAAAACTACAGTAATTTGCTCTAAAAAAAAACCAAAACATCTCCTGGGTGTGAATTCGGTCCTGGACGTTGAAAGCCCATCAAACCCGTCCTGGAGCTTATCGCAGCCGTTAGATGAGTCCAGATAAAAATCTCGCTGATCTAATGGCTCAGATTTGCCCGAGGGTATTTTTGGTTTTCCAATCCAAACCAAACAAGCAATCCACATAATTTCTCTCCCCTCCATCACTCTTATTCTCTCTCCCTCCCTCGCTCCCTCTCTCCCTCTCCCTCTCTATCTCCATTGCCGTCACCGAAACCTGGACGACTCACAGAGGGTGACAAGAGGAGGGTGATAAGCGGGCTTTGCTCGGCGATCAAAAATCAAGGGCGGTGGCCTTAGCAACCACCTAGAAGATCCCCAACGGGTCAACGGCGTCGGATCTATGACTGACCTCGCCAGATCTACACCAGGACGAGTCAGATCTTCCTCTCTGGCTTCCCGATCGCCCTCGTCGCCGGCCAGCAACTCATCATCGGGACCGAGTCCGTCGCTCTGATCGGGTTCTTCGATTTCTTTGATTTTTGATCGAGTCTGCATCGCCCGTTCACCGTCCGTAGTGGGTCAGATTTGGCTCTGTGGTTGAGTGATTAGGTTAAGGTTTTACTCTGCAACAAATTTGGCTGGTTCGGTTGTTATAAGTCTCATTATTTTGGTCGCGGGACTATTGAATTGGAAATTATTGATTGAAGTATTAAGAATTGGCTCCATCAACGGTTTGGTTTATTAAGAATCTTTATTAAGAATTGGACCAGACTTATTTGTTTGTTAATCGGACTTTTATTTTTGGTTTATTAAGAATGCCCTTTTCCCAACTCTCAAGCGCGTGCCTTCCTGGAGGCCGGTGAAGCGATTAAACCGAGACGAGGGAGGACAGAATGGAGAAGGAAAGATTCTGGAGGCAGGTCGAGGAAGGCGACGGTTGATCTCGGGAAAACGACGATAAGAGCAGGATTCTGGGAAGAGATGGTTGATTTGAAATAGTTTGAGCTTTCAATTTGTTTGATTTGATTTGGTTAAAGCATTTGGCCGGAGAAGGCAGGAGAGCGGCGTTCAAATTGAGGACTGAGAAAGGTTATTAAAAATAGTAGGGTATTAATGGGCCTAGTCTGAAAAGACACTAAGATCAGGCCCATTAACGGCTTTACATTCTCTAGTTATTAATTAACTAACTATTAAACCATAAAGTGCTCATTATCGGCATGATATTACATGCAGTCAAGCCACCCATGACTCAGTTCTGTCGAAGCGAAAGAAAATTACCAAATAAAATAATCTCCCTTTTACATATAACACTTTTTTCTCCCTTTTGTTTATAGATAACAGATGCCAAATACTATTTTCATTTTCTGACTATCGAATCATAACTTGACTATCGTTGGAAAACTAATGAACGCCAACTTTGACTACGTTCATCACGTAAAATTAACCTTACCATAAATGGTCATAACTCACATTTGGGAGTTGCATTTTCATCAACAGAGTCGGAGCATTTTCTGCCAGACAATACTCAAAACAAAGATTACATTCCATGCTGGCCAGTTCTTAATTACATATCAAGAGTTACTTTTTATCCAGATATCACTAGAAAACAGTAAATAGATAATAAGGCAACTACAAATTCTCCAAGTTATTCCGGAGCCCAATTTTCCTGATCTTGACCTACAAATAAACAATAAATAACCATTAGTAGTTATATGAGTGTAATAATTTTTACTTAAAGAACGTAAAAATTTACGATATTTGTTACCTAATCAGATCGAGATAAAACGGGATCTCGGTGGATGGCAGCCACTCTTTACCATTGAGAAAGTTTCTTACGGTAAAGGTCTCTGCTTCCGACATATTTGTTATCACACGATAACCTTTCCACTTGACTCTTAGGTCCGTTCTAGCCCCGGGACCTCTGTTGTTGTACTCTCGGTAGTACAACTGATCAAGTCTGTATTGCGTGTTGATATTCCATTCAAGCCAACCTTGCGGATCAAGGAAAGCCGGAAGGTATGACTCCATCACAACAGTTGTGGAATAATTTCCCCAAGGTCGTCCGAGATATGTCTTCACTCCCGAAGATAAGTCGAAGTCTTGTGCAGCCAAAATGGTGCAATTATGCAAGATAATACCCGATACCTCATTCTTGACATTTCGATTCTGGGCTGTGATCACATTCTTCTGTCCATTTGATGGCTTATGCAAGTAGATATGACAGTTTTGTAATATGGCAGCGGCATCACCAAAGATAAAATCAACGGTTCCATAGATGTCACATTCTCTATAGAACTGAGCAAAATTGACAACATATAGGCTATCTTGATACGAGTCAATTTTGCACCTGTAAAATACCGCACGATTTGCTTTAACCATCAAGGCTACTGCCTGTCCCATAGCTGGACCAGCGGTATTTCTGAATGTCATATCCCTTGCCAGAAAATCAGATCCGAATATTTCTGGAAAAAGGGAGCAACAATTAATTCGTATATTATGTTACGGCAAAGGAAATGTATCTTTCTATTTATCTGCCCTTCTCTTCTCTTACGAATGATATGCATTCAAACACTAATAACAATGTTTTTTTTTTGTTAAGTAGTGTTTATTAGTAATAAGTAATATTTACATCTTACTTAGTATGAGATTCTCACACCATCATACACCAAGCTATATACACAAGTAAAAAGTTACCTTCGGCAATAAACATCGCAAGAGGCCCAACCCAATCAAAAACCAAATGGCAGCCCATTATGATCCCCACAAACAACGCCAGAGGCCCAACCCAATTAAAAACCAAATAGCAACCCATTACTATCAAGAGGCCCAACCCAATTAAAAACCAAATAGCAGCCCATTACGATCCCCTAGTGTAGATTTCCCAAAAGCAGGCTCAAGAAAAAAGACCCTTACGCACATAGCACATAACAATGTAAATATTAACATGAAATTCAGTTTTCGGGTTTGGGTTTCGTTTTTATTTTTAGCACATGCAAGACCCACTTCTTGCTAGTTAAGAGTCAAATGGCATGCAAAATTAACATTAGTCATAATACACAAAATTAACATTTTTAAATTTTTGATCTAGTCTCATAATCATGATACTTACTTGCAGTAGCACTCTCAGTCGTTGAAAATCCCGTGCTGTTGCTACGGCTTCCTGTGACAATCGTCACGTCTGCCCCGTCTCCAATTATAAATAACATCGATTTCTCCAATGGCACTGTAAATGATTCGTATATTCCAGATTTTATTTTAATTTTGAATTTGATCTTGCTGTTATTTGGCGCGGCATCTACCGCCTGCTGTATGGAGGTAAAATTACCTACAAATCAATATAAAAAAACATTAGTCCTCAACATAAGTCGCCTATGGAGTACTTATTTTGATATAATTAGTGCATGTGCTCTAGCAACAGAAGTCGTCATTATATCCCACTACTATTCAATTATTATTATTTAAAAATGAAATTTTTTTTCATTGATTAAAAAACCATTTAAAGACTATTTGTGCTGTGGAAGGCCAAGGTTTTGCATTGTGGGGATTTGGAAGATGCTTCGATTTTAAGATGAGGATTTTAAGATGAAGAAAGAATAGTCGGTTTGGAGCATGTGGAAAAAAAAATCTAGCGATAAAGAGGGTTTTAATTGTCAAATGTTCAAGTAAAGAGTGCATATTCTTACGAAAGGTAACCAAAAAATTATACTTGAATGATCCCTACGTATTTTATAATTACCTTGAATTCAATAAGAAAACATTAGACACCAATTGAAAATTTTGTTGAGAATGATGAAAATGTGATCATTAATTAAGATTAGTCGACTCAAATTTTAATTAGTTGACTTAATTAAATCAGTAAAGAAAATGAAAAGAATTAAAGTATATAAAAATATTATGGCCTGAATATTTTATAATTTATTGACATAAATATACAACTAAGTATTTTTAACATATATATAATGAATCGGTTTTACCTGATCCGTCAATTGAGACCATGAGATCAAATGAACTTCCATGGACGTGGCATAATGTAAAGAGTAATAATATTAAAATATGTTTCCCCATTTTTGGATGAGAGTATGGAAGTTCAAAGTTGCTGGGTAGAGTACAGTGTGGACTATTATATAGGAAATTTGTGTAATTAGTTAGATAGAGAGAATAAATCTTGCAAATGAATAGGCATTATTGCACAGTAAAACTCTTCAACCATCACGCGATCAAAAGGGATCAAAAGGGAGAACAGAACCTAGGGAGATCAAAATGGCACTTGTGCATTTTTTTTCCATTGGTACATTTATGGTTATTAATCTGCATTTTCATCAAACGAGCGATTGCTTTTGGTATTCATATTTTTTTTTATACCATACGATAATTGAACACATCGGGTCGACTAATTTAGATTAAAATCTTGTGAAATCTATTAAATGTGACAAAAAAATTTAAAAATATTTAACACAACTATGTTTTCAATTATTAGAATTGGTGACATTCTACTTACCAAAGGCTAACAAATTCTACTTGTGAAAAAATAAGAACGTGACCTCCTGTTACAAGTGCCAGAAATTGATGCTCTCTTCTTCAAATTGCCAATGGACACTTCCTGGTCTATTTATGTTCTTTTTGCTTAAGTGTCAAAGGAGAAAATGACTTCTCTTCAAATAGCCAAAGTTTATAAATGTTTTGGAAGGAGGGAAGTCTTTTTATTTGGTCCAAATAGATGTAAAGGCGATGGTGATGTATTTGAGAGAGAAAAGAATCCGAAAGGTGATAATCCTACGCATTACACAGATTAAAATTTGAATTCTCCCGTTGAGGATTTAAAATGCCAGAATTTTCAATAGTATTAATAATCTTGGACCAGGCCCATTAATACTTTACATTAAAAAAAAAGTTACTAAAAAATCTAGAATTGTTAAATTAAATTTAGAAATTTACCATGCAGAGATTTTATGGTTAATTGTACATAGTTTACTTTTTTTCTCATATAATTATTATGGCATCCTCGAGTCCTGAATTTTGACAAAATTTACTATAGCTTTTATTATTTCGAAACCTCTCTTTTCGTCCTCCTAATTTCGTAAAATAGAATCATTTTGAGGTTTTTGGCTCCGGTACCGGATAAAACTCCGACGAGGAAGCACTATCAAATAGCCAAATTGCTCCTCAATAAAAAACAAAAAAAAACACCTTCTTCAACCTATAAAATATTAAATATAAAAATCAAGAACATCAAAATCAGATGAATTGTCAAATAATCGAATGAATTACTTGAAAAATCAAAATCAAATCGCTTCATCTTCTTTACCATAATCAAATCAAAATGAACAGTTCTTGAAAAATCAAAATCACATTCGATCTTCTTCTCCAAAACCAAAGTCCCCTCACATCAAAATCAAAATACAAAGTTTCGAAGCTCCAAAATCAAAATACTACCCATTAGAACAAATGACCTGAAATGTCCAAAGCTACACGTACGCGTGAATGCCTAGGACCCATTATTTTTAACTAAAATTACCCCAACGCATTACAAAGGATTAAAGGGATCATGCATTGCAGAAATTACTTTCGATAAAATGCGCAGTAAAGCTCTTGAACCATCACGCGATCCTGCTTTGAAAAATTACTTTTACTCATTATAGTTGATCAAAAGGGAGAACAGAACCTTGGGAGATCAAAATGCACTTGTGCATTTTTTTTCCATTGGTACAATTATGGTTATTAATCTGCATTTTCATCAAACGTGCGATTTCTTTTTGGATTCATATTTTTTATTTGTATCACCCGATATTTGAACACATCAGGTCGACTACTATAGATTCAAGTCGTGTGAAACCTATAAAATATGATAAAAATCTCAAACCAAGTATTTAACACTACTATATTTTTAATTATTCGAATTCGAGACATTCTACTCATGGAAGACTAATTTTTTCTACTTGTCCAAAAATAAGAACGTGACCTCCTGTTATAAGTGCCAGAAAATGATGCTCTCTTCTTCAAATGGCCAAAGGACACTTCCTGGTCTATTTATGTTCTTTTTGCTCAAGTGTCAAAGGAGAAAATGACTTCTCTTCAAATAGCCAAAGTTTATAAATGTTTTGGAAGGAGGGAAGTCGTTTTTTTTGTCCAAATTGATGTAAAGGTGATGGTGATGTATTTGAAAGAAAGGAATTCAAAAGGCGGCACTTCTATGCATTATACAGATTAAGAATTGAATTCCCCCGTAGAGGACTTAAAATGCCGGAATCTAAGAAAACTAACTATTTAATGTCATTCACATTTTTTTTAATAATCGTGAGCTACTAATTAACATCATCTTTATCATGAAGAATTTAAGAAAACTAACTAGTTTTGAATCTGAATACTAATGCAACAATGTTAAATATTTATAGAAATTTTTTTGTGACATTTCAAAAATCTCACTTAATTTGAAATTGGATTATTCGATCCAAAAGATATACAAATTTTGAGTGGTATAAAGAAAACTCTCTCCTTCTCACTGATCTCTCTCCCTTGGAAGAGTAGATGTAAAGAGACAAAGGAAGAGGAGTGAAATTTCAAGTTTTGCTATTTTTCTACGTTTTAATCATATTTTGTCAGAGCCAACATACCACTAAAGAATTAGTGAAAAAATATCACCGAGCTAATATGTTTTAAATTATTGGGCATTAGGACAAAAATTTGTCGAACTACTGAAAAATAAAGTAAAGTTTTGCCAAATAATAATAATAATAGTAATATTTTTTACCGTGTATATTAATAAAGTATGAAAATATTTATTATTTGCATAATACGCTGCTGATATTGTTGTAGACAGAAGAAGCGTTATAACTTAAGAATCTAATATTACAAAGAAAGGATGGGCCGGAGAGTGACGGATTCTGGCCGCGACCAAAAAATGTATTAAATAATCATTCGTACAAAAAAAAATGTTAATTAACCATTCAACTGTTAATATTAATTTTACAATTAACAGCCTAATATGGACCTGGTCTTAACGGGCCTTTTCCGAAAAGACACTTGGGCCAGGCCCATTACTACTTTACATTAAAAAAAAATAAAGTTACCGAAAAATCTGGAATTGTTATTATATTTTGGTAGCATATAATTATCATTATAGTGGCTAACTTTAAACATTGATTTATTTCCGCATTGCATTGTGTTGCAAGTGACATAGGGTAATATATTTTTTTATCAGGATAATGAAAGGGGACGCCATAATAGAAAAATCTATTTGTAAAGTTTAACTATTTATATATGATTTTTTGTAATATTCAAATTATTATAAAATTACAAATAGTAGAGTTATTCTATGTCTCGAGTTTGAGTTCTAAATATATCATAATAATAATAATTTGGATCAATTTATCCAGATAATGTCTATTATACATTATTGTTTCAACACAAAAACGATAATAAAAAATCTTAATTTTAAAACTTTTAGAAACTAAATTAAATTTAGACTTTTACATAGTTTACTTTTTTCTCAAATAATTATTAGGAAAAAGCATACTTCTATATCTTGTGGTTTCACAATTTTTGAGATATGATTATGTAGTTTGAAAACGATATTTTAAATTCTGTGGTATGCACACTCATGTCACTTTTATGCTCGGATGATACAATGAGCCAAATTTGACTCTGAACCAAAAAACGGTGTCGTTTTGTAGCTGAGTTGACTGCGACGTCAGAAATTTTTATCCCAATGATAATGTGAGTTGTCTCGGTAGAAAATTTTAAAATAGTCCAAATTTTATTTTTAAGTTTTCAAAAATCTTTCCTCCCTCCCCCTCCCCTCTCTTCTTCTTCTTCCATCTGCCCTCTCTCACCTAGTTGAAAAATATCAAAAGCTCTTCATCTTCCACCGTTCTAGAGAAGAAGAAGAAGAAGAATCCATATCAATTAACAATTCTCTAAAACCCTAACAACGAGATAGATTAGGGTTACTACCGCCACCGACGTCGATCAGGGAGTTGGTTCGCGAGGAGAGGGAGATGGTGACCTCCACGGTTCCCCAAATCCTAACGATTTTTGGCCCGTCCTCTAAATTTCTTGAGAAAACTCCCCATTAAGTTTTCAAAAAGTTTGATCTAGTGTAACTCTACGCTCTGGTCTTTATCACCCCACCTCCAATTTGCCCAATCCACCCACACATACCCTTTTATCTAACCCTAAATCCTAATTTATTTGATTGTGAGGACGACCTGAGGGAGGTTAGAGACGAGACTTGACGGGGATGTGAGAAAGGGACGACCTCCGACGAGCGAGTTCTGGTTTGAGGGGGGTTGGAGATGGGCCTTGCCGGGGCTGTCAGCAAGGTTGCGGCTTCGACCATCATGCATGTAATAGGGACGGCGGAGCGCGGTAGCCGTAGAGGCTTTTGCCCGGCACAAAATTATGCCTTGGAGCCGCTTATCCACTTTCTCTGCGATTTTCTTGTTGGCATGTGATCTGGGTTTGTTAGTGTTGGATTTGGTTGGTTTATCTGGGTTTGTTTCACTTTGTTTTGCATATTAAAAGAGAATAGAATTATTATTTTTTGCGGGATGAGAATGGAATTATTGTTGATTCCATGAGAATGGAGAAGAAGAGGTACAGGTTTGGTTCATCGACCGAAGAGAAAAGATTTGTTTGGGTGGAGAAGAAGAGGGGTTAGTTGAAAAATTATAAACAAAGAATATATTAAATTGAATATTTTAGCCATGGACAACTCACATTGCCTACTGAATTAACAATCCGACGTGGCTGACAATTCAGCTACAAAATGAACTTGTTTTTTGGTTCGGAGTCAAATTTAGCTCGGGGAACCATCCGAGTATAAAAATGACACGAGGGTACATACCACAGAATTCAAAAGATCATTTTTAAACTATATAATCATATCTGAAAAATTGCGAAACTACAAGGTATAAAAGTATAGGACAAATTATCCTAGGGTCCCTGAAGTTTGACAAAATTTACTAGAGTCCTTACTATTTTGAAATCCCTCTTTTTGTCTTCTTAATTTCGTAAAATAGAACTCTCAGATACGGATAAAACTCCGGCGAGGGATGATTTGCCACATAAATTAATGAATTACTTGAAAAATCAAATTCAAATCGCCTCATCTTCTTTACTAGAATCAAATCAAAGATACAGTTCTTGAAAAATCAAAATCACAATCGATCTTCTTCTCCAAAATCAAAATCTTGTGACATCAAAATCAAAATACAAAGTTTCGTATCTCCAAAATCAAAATTGTCTCTACGATACAAAATCCCCTCTCATGATGCTCAACCCCCTCGTCTCCTCTCTCTTCCTCTACGCTGAAGTCGGCCACATCAACACCAGATCTTGACCGTCTCCCCAGTTCCTTGTGAGGAAAATAGGTATCAGAGGGAAACGGGAAATGAACAGAGAGGTTGAGTCCCGACCATCCAGTGTGTGGTCGCCGGTCGTCACCGACAAAGGAAACGAATAGAGGTTGGGCCCCGACCTAATCTCCCGTGGCCCTCCCTCCCGGCCTAAGAGCGTTGGGGTCAGCCTCCTCCTTTGCGAGTTTGGGCTCCAGAACCAGGTCTGTCTCTGCGATGGGCTACAACTTCTCGTCCAAGAGTTGAGCAGATTTTGGGCCGACAATTTCTAGATGAAGTTCATGGATGCAGGGGGCCTCTTGTTCTTGACCTGGACAAACAAATTTGACCCAAGTTTTAGGGTTTCTTAGTTGACCCAAATTATTGTATGAAGAACTGGTGAAAATTTGAGTGTCGAAGCTTTGTAATTGATTTTAATTGAAATTGATTCTTGAAGTTAAGCTTTGGATGATTTTAATTTGGTTTTTATTTAATTGAATATTTTATATTTTTAATGAGTGTTCTTGAGTGTGTTCATGGTGTTTTTATGTTATAAAGGTTGAAAAAGATATATTTTTTTTCAACTAAGGGGCAATTTGGTCTTTTCATGTAAAATTTTGCTGGAATATTTTTTCGGTACTGGAGGCAGGAACATGAGAATTCTATTTCGTGAAACTAGGAGGAAGAAAATAGGAATTTCAAAATAGTAAGGACCCTAGTGATAATTTTTATCAAATCCAGGGGCCTGAGGACAATTTGCCTTAATTATTAGAATACCGATGTCAAATATTGCCACGATTTTTACGAGAACTTTTAAAGGTGTCGTTGTTTGTGACTTTGTGGGCAATTGATATTGCATATTATACCAAGAACAAATGTAAATAATAAATTATAAACCCAAACAATCCTTTCCTTTTTTTCAATTTTCCAATCTTACCATTCAATTGCGCAGGATCCTCATCCCCTAATACTTCTCATATTATGAAGTATCAAAAGTTAGACCAACTGAAACAAAGCATTAATATTCGCGAGAGTTACAATCCGTCAAGCAAACTAAAACCAAGAGAAACCACTCGGAACAAGAAATTTGAACTCTAAAAGAGACATTTGAACCAAGAGCCAGTCGTGTCCAAATCTTCTCGGCACTCCGACGATCTGTTGGTATTCAAAGCTCGCCGGAACCCTGAATCCACCATCTCCGATCATGGCAAGCTCTTCTCTGGAATAAGAAGCTTTATCGTCTTCCTCCTCATCCTCCCATCAAAATCGAGACCTAGTTCAATTAAAATAACGTCCTCGCTAACTACTTGTTGGTACTTACATAAGAATATCTAGTGATTTTCACCAAGAGAAAAGGGGATAGAAAGGCGACCAATTGAAGCCTTGTATACGTTGGTTTTATAAAGATGCAACACAAATAATATTTGCCTTATTTTAGCTTTTATTCGGTCTACCAAGCTCATGGAGTTTCACCTTTTCTTTCCAATTTCACGAGCATGGATTTCAATTTTCGATTTGGGGATTGGATTCCAACATCATATCAAACCATACATAGTGGAAATTTAGCCTAGACACCAATCTCGGGTAGAATGATTATGTCTTGCTTTTATGTTAATGGGGCTTATCTTAAAAACATAAAAAGACTTTGAGATAAATATCATTTCAGGAAGCTGGTGGATGACCTTTTATTCTCTGCTTTTTTTTTATTTGTCAGAGAACTTGTATATGAGATATGTTTTGTATATAATGACTTAATACATCTGAAGCTAAAATTGTAGCTTTTTTTCCTGGCTGAAGCATGTGTAATGAAGAATACGTGACCACTTTGACATGGACAGGCCAAGCTTGGAATCAGATGACAGAATTAAATTATGAAAGGGAATGTGTAGTATTTTTTTGAACAAGTACTACATAGTTTTGTTTTGTATTTTTTATGATAAAAGTTTTCCCAATTCATGTTTTGAGAACACTTATTGTCATTAAAATGTGAATTTGATAAATTTTTATATATTCTGAAAAGATAAAACGAAATCGCATAATGCTTTGTAAAAAGCACATGATGCGTCATTGGCTAACTTGGGTAATTGCTTGAATTATTATACCATAAGTGTTATTATTTGGGCTAATCTTTAGCTTGATGAATTTGTAAATATTAATATCTTTACTATATTACTATAAATAAATAAATAAAATTACCTACAAATACAAGTGAAATTTTCCCTATAGGTGGGGAACTATCATGGAGATCCATTTAGCGCATTGGACTCTATCAAGCTAATAGATGGATCCAGGATGTTGAGCCTTTTGGCCTTCGGGGAGTCCTCCTGTTGAGTGGTAGGCTGTCTTTGGTTATAAATATTACCTCTTATATATAAGATAAATTTACTGATAAAAAAAAAGGATCCAGGATTTGAATTTCAATTTAGGCCTTGAAACCCATATATCAAAAGAAGTTACCTCTGGGCCCAACTAATACCAAACTCATCTTCTAGCGTCAAGGTAAACTTTATTTTGTGAAAGAAAAAAAAACTAAATTTTATGCTCCAGTGATAACAATTAGGACTTGATGATTCCAAGCGATTGACCCTTGACACATCCAAGCGATTTACATCAATAAAATAACTTAACTTATAAAAAAAGTAGTGATTAGAATTGTAAAAGTTGTAGACTTGATTTCCTTTGGAGAAATTGGGTGTGGAGGTGCGGTATGATAAAAAATATATGTGAAAAATCTGATTTGAAATTGGAGTATTTGTCTCCGATTCATGACGAAGTAGGAGAGGGACAATTAAATTGAGATAATGAGTGGAGTGAAATGAAATCTCCAAAATGATGATGATCGAGATCAATACAGCTACAATATATAGGACAAAATGGAAAAACTAACTAGCTGAATTCTAGCAACTAATTATGTACACGTTCAACTAATGTGGTAGTGCAGGTGGTGGCTCCGTGATCTGCTCGTTGACTGAGGTATTGGGGATTGAACGTCCCAAACCTTAACTTGACGAGCAAGTCAGAGACGTGGGTATTCTCTCCTCTCCGAGAATGTTGGGAAGTTGTTGTAGCTGGATACTTTGATACCCTCCCGCAAGTTGGAAGGCGAGGCGAATGGACGTCAAGAATTCTCAACTTGGAGAACAAGAAACTGAGACGCTTGAAGTAACGCCATTAGATTGGAACACTACTTCGAGGACAATCGAAGCTGAGACAGATGATTGGAGAACGATGCATCAATAGAATTTGTGACGGCCATGGCTGCTATCGATCAACCTAGCTTGTAGTCATGGGAAGGAAGAACCTTTAGGCGTTGATGTGCCTAGATGGTTCTAATTTTAGAGCAATAACCATCGATCGAGATCGCGAATGGTAGTTATCGCCATTCAGGACCGGAGAGACAAGAACCAATGCCGGGTTCTTGTTGGATTGAAGATGATACGGGCTGGACAGTTGACTGGAAAGAGCTTCGTCAGTGGAATTAGTGACAACCATGGTTGCTATTATCAAGCACGGCCTGTAGTCACCGAAGGGATGGATCTCTAGACGTTGATTTGTCTAGAAGGCTCTGATACCATGATAAAAAATATATGTGAAAAATCTGATTTGAAATTGGGGTATTTGTCTCCGATTCATGACGAAGTAGGAGAGGGACAATTAAATTGAGATAATGAGTGGAGTGAAATGAAATCTCCAAAATGATGATGATCGAGATCAATACAGCTACAATATATAGGACAAAATGGAAAAACTAACTAGCTGAATTCTAGCAACTAATTATGTACACGTTCAACTAATGTGGTAGTGCAGGTGGTGGCTCCGTGATCTGCTCGTTGACTGAGGTATTGGGGATTGAACGTCCCAAACCTTAACTTGACGAGCAAGTCAGAGACGTGGGTATTCTCTCCTCTCCGAGAATGTTGGGAAGTTGTTGTAGCTGGATACTTTGATACGGTACAAAAGAAACACCGACACCGGCCCAATTTCAGTGTCAAACCGTACCATGACACGGTTTCATTTTTGCTGTGTCGGTTTTCTCGGTTTTTGGTGTACGATTTTGGTGTGATTTTCAGTTTTTCCGATTTGCAGCTCACCCCTACTGACCCCTATCGTCTTTTGATTATGTTATAAACGATAGAGTTGTTATTCAACCAAAATTTTAATAATTTATTACAGCAGATGCTTCACCTAATTCAAATTTATCGGCAACTTGGATGTTTTAATCATTAGGGGTGAGCTTGAAACCCGCAAAACCGTGAAACTGACCGACCGACAAAATCCAAACTGCAAACTTAAATGGTTTCGTGGTGCGGTTTCAAACCGACACCGATTTGGTGCGGTGTGGTTTCGGTGTTGGTCCCAAACTGCACCGACCGACCGCGAAACCGATAAATTAAAATGACGTCGTTTTAGTATATGTGTATTATGTGAAAAAATGACGTCGTTTTTTTTAGTATATAAACATTTTTTTGATTGTGTGAAAAATAAGGCTTCTTTCCAAATTTGGGCCCACTAAATAGGCTTAACGAAATGGGCCCAATTTTCCCGTGCAAACTACAAACCGCACCATGAAACCGCAAAACTATGAAACCGCACCACCGCGGTTTTCTTCGAAACCACCACACTGACGGTGCGAATTTTCACAAAACTAAAAATGCGGTTCGGTGTGAATTTTTACACCGACACCGCAAAACCGCACCGAACTCACCCCTATTAATCATAGCTGAATTTCCCACAACAAACAAAACATCCCTTGTTCTTCTTTGGATCAATAATTCAGAATTGGACGCAGTAGAATCCACAAATATATGTTCTAAATACATTATAAATACAAACTATCTTTCCCCCTTTTTTTTTCCTTTCAATTTTCCGATATTACCATTCGATTCCCCGCATCCCCCTCTTCCCCTAATACTTCTCATATTTTGAAATATCAGATCCAAGAACAGTGGGACCAACTGAAACCAAAGCATCAACATCCGTGAAAGTAACAAACCGCAAACTAGACAAATATTCACCCAGAGAAACCAAACGGAACAAGAAAAACATATCTTTGGAACAAGGGTTCCAACTCTAGAGAAGACATCCACTTATTAGCCAAAGGAAAGAACGAAAGCAAAAGTTAATAGTCGAACCAAAACAATGATCATGGACCAGGAAAGAGCAGCAGCGACGAGCACGAACCCGAGCAGCGTCAACCAGAAGCCAGCCGGAGCCAAATAGAGGGCACCGGTGGCCGCAACGACCAGTAACCAGTCACGTTCAGTGATCATCGTCCGGGATAGAGCAACAGCTATGAATGAGCACGAACCGGAAGCCAGCCGGAACAAGATAAGAGTGCACCGCTAGCAGCAGAAGCAACTATCAGCAGCCGCCAGTCATGTCCAAGAGAGCTGAGGCGCTGATAATGGAACCTCCTCGGCACTCGGACGCCTGGCTGGTATTCGACGCTCGCCGAAACCCTGAATCCACCGTCTCCGATTGTGATACCCCGATCTGTTCTGTCTGAAACGCTTAAGTGATTTGATTGGTACTATCCATATCAACAAGGTGCACCTTCTTTTCTGGCACACATCTTGAGAGAACTCCAAGGTTAAACGCGTTTGGCCGGGAGTAGGATCAGGATGGGTGACCTCCTGGGAAGTTTCTCAGGGTGCGTGCGAGTGAGGACAAATCACGCTGGAAAAGACCCGTGTTGGTCTGTGGAGATAGTCGGTCAGATCACGGGGCGTTACATTTGGTATCAGAGCGACCTCGGTTGTACGGTGTGGTTCGGGGATCGAACGCATCTGCAACCGAGGGATTCTGGGACTGTTTGTATCTGGCGCGACGAGGACGTCGCGTATTTAAGGAGGGGTGTATGTGATACCCCGATCTGTTCTGTCTGAAACGCTTAAGTGATTTGATTGGTACTATCCATATCAACAAGGTGCACCTTCTTTTCTGGCACACATCTTGAGAGAACTCCAAGGTTAAACGCGTTTGGCCGGGAGTAGGATCAGGATGGGTGACCTCCTGGGAAGTTTCTCAGGGTGCGTGCGAGTGAGGACAAATCACGCTGGAAAAGACCCGTGTTGGTCTGTGGAGATAGTCGGTCAGATCACGGGGCGTTACACCGATCATGGTAAGCTCTTCTCCAGAATGGGAAGCCTCTTCGTCTTCACTCTCCCTCGAAGTGTTCACGGACCCCACCACTCCACCGCGCCCCCTACTCCTCCCATGGACATCGTTGGTTACGACTTCAGTTGTGAATCTATTAATAGTCTCAGCCTCCAAGTATTAATGAGGTATCCCAACGGTCGCCTGCTCCTTATTGGTAAAATTATTCTGCGCGTGGAAGAGGTAGATGACATTGACATAGACAGGTAGATGGTGTCAGCCAATTTGGCCAGAAATTTGGATGATTGATCATCAAAAAATCGTTTAGAGAGGTCAAATAATTATATATACTTACTCAATATCTCAAGTTATTTGAGTTATTATCAGCATCGTGTTATATCTTTCATTTTATTTATATTTCATTGCACATTTTTTATTTTATTTAAGTATTATGATACATCATTAATTTAATTCGTATATGATAACATAACACTAACTTTATTAATGTAAAATGTTACTTTACTAATTTGTAAAAAAAAACTGAACAAACTAAAATATCAAAGTCAACATTAAGTCACAATGATAAATTTACAGATATATCTTAAAAAAAAACAATATAATTCACTGCAGATAAAATTAATAATGTTACATCAATATTCTATTTTTCAAATCTAGTTTCTTGTTTTTTTCCCCTCGATTCTCGCATATAGGATCAATTGAACAGATCCTTATGTGAAACCAATATTACATCAATATTCTATTTTTCAAATCTAGTTTCTTGTTTTTTTCCCCTCGATTCTCGCATATAGGATCAATTGAACAGATCCTTATGTGAAACCAATATTAAGTAGGAGAACCTGGGTATAAAAAAGCATCCAATTATGCAAAGAATACACGTATATCTAATGGTCCTAGGAAGCTGTCAAGGAATGACGATAAATCGCTTAGGAGTTGAAAGAAATGACGAAGTTGAGACTATCATAAAGAGCAACTTGTGATTCCGGACAAATTCCAATGGATGACACAAATTTAGACGAATATGTTACATACTTATACTAGAATATTAAATACATTTTTTCATCTTTAACTAAACACACTCTATCACAACGTGTCTGTCACATCGGATCGAAAACAGTGTCATTTCGAGTGCGTTTGGATGGACATCTATCTTGAACTTGTCTGAAAAATTATTGGTAAACCTCATGGAATAAATTATCAATTTGGAACTAAAGAATATAAAAGCGAAAAGTATAAAATTACAGAAAAGTTTCCATAAAAACTAAAATAAGAATGGGTCGTAGAGTGATGAATTTTCCTTAGCGCCGTTGAGTTTTCTTATGACTTGGGCCCTTCCAAGTACAAGGAGTGCATCCGAATGTTCATGAACCACGTCGCGATTTGGGCCTTCAACGATTCAATGGGCCTGACATCCCATTGTTTGTCTCTACTTGAATGTTATTTAAGAAATCGACTAAGATCATTGACTTTGATTATATTGTAGTTACTAATTAATGAAACTAGTCACCCGAACTAGGCATTGTGTAAGATAAATCAAGTTTTTTTTTGGCTAAATTACTCTCAGTTTCTAGGGTAGTTATATCGTCTTTGGATTTCTCAATTTTTGAAAATGATTTTCCTATCTTTCGTGTTTGATTTTATTATACTATCGAATTTTTGTTGCCAGAATATATCATTTTCTCGTGCGAACCCTGAGAGTATATTTTCGGGTCCTTTAGATTCGCCAAAGAAAATTAAATATTCTGGCAACATGGATCCGATAATTATGAGGGACGGAAAAATCATTTTTTGTAACTGAAAGATCCGAAAAATAATATAATCAAATCTTAAGAACCTGAGAATAATTTACTTCTTTCGAGGCAGAAAATATTGGATGAAATATGTGAAATATTGACTACGTGTTTGCCAGTACGCCAAACTGGTTGACCAAAAGAAGAAGTGAAATTAAAGCTGTAGTGTTTATCAACTACGGAAGGCATTGGATGAAATTGAAGGCATGTATGTTTCACCTAATTTGAATTTATCGACAAGTTGGATGTCTTAATCATAGCTGAATTTCCCACAACAAACAAAACATCCCTTGATCTTCTTGGTGCAATACTTCAGGATCAAGCAATTCAGAATTGCAGGCAATAGAATCCAAAAATATCTGTTCTAAATAAATTATAAATCCAAACAATCCTTTTTTTAAATTTCCCAATCTTACCATCTAATACTTCTCATATTTTGAAGTATCAGATCCAAGAACACTGGGACCAACCTAAACAAAAGCATCATTATCCGTGAGAGTTAATAATAACTTACGTTTAACTGCAGAAGAGTTGGGCCAAGATTTACAGGTTGATCATTTATCTTGTTAAAATTTGTGTTCATGAACACACTGATGCAATACATTTGTCAGTGGGTTAATTATGGACCTTGATCGAAGTTGCACGTCCAGTTATAAATTTCGAAACCGTAAAATTGCAAGACCAATTCCTATCTGCAACACTACTAAAACAAACTAAAAACAAAGGGAAACAATAAAAGACCTATCTTCGGAACGAGGGTTTGAAGTCTAAAAAAGACATCCACTTATTAGACAAAAGAAATAACGAAAGCAAAGGCTAACAATCGAAACAAAACAGTGATCATGGACCAGGATAGAGCAGCAACGACGAGCACGAACCCGGGCAGCGTCAACCAGAAGCCAGCCGGAGCCAAATAGAGGGCACCGGCGGCAGCAACGACCAGTAACCAGTCACGTTCAGTGATCATCAACCGGGATAGAGCAGCAGCAATGAGCACGAACCGGAAGCCATCCGGAACAAGATATAGGGCACCGGCGGCAGCAACGATCCGTAGCCAGTCATGTCTAAGAGAGCCGACGCGCTGATAATGGAACCTCCTCGGCGCCCCGACGCCCCGCTGGTATTCAAAGCTTGCCGAAACCCTGAATCCACCGTCTCGGATCATCGCAAGCTCTTCTCTGGAATCGGAAGCTTCGTCGTCTTCCCTCTCCCTTGGAGTATTCTCGGACTCCACCCACTCCACCGCGCCTCCTCCACCTCCTCCCATGGAAATCGTTTTCGTTGTTGATGATTTAGACGTCAGCGAAGATTATTTTTAAGGTTAATGGGGGTGGTTGTCGTCGTATTTATAGTTGCAGGGTTGGAAAGGTTATTAACGTCTCCGATTTGCCTAAGAATCTTTTTTCCAATAGGAAACTGTAGCCTACTGAAAGCAATTTCAAATAGGTTTAATTAAAACTGTTCGGTTTATACTACCTCGTATTAACTAATTCAGTTGGAGCTATCATGAACCTGATTAATTTCCCCCACTATAAATAAATGGGCCTCTTTCTTGGGCTTAATGCAGGTACCGGTACGCCCATAATTGAGAAGGTAGTAGTTTTTTTTTGACGTGGACAAGGTAGTAGTTTTTTTTAAAGAGTAGACAAGGTAGTGGTTTGGGCAAGTCTTTTACCGTTGTTCAAAAAACACGGTCCGACCGCTACCCATTATTAAATCCGGATTGCTTTTTGCGTAAAAATCAAAGAACGGTCCTACCACTCAAAATGGTAACAGATATCAAAAGACCACTTAATTAATTGGTAAAGACTTATTCCATTGGATTGAATATTTTCTACATATAATTTTCCGATATGACTCTATTTAATTAGTTTCATCCAATCTTTTTTGTTCAAAATCAAGATCTCTGGGCCAAACTACTACCTTGTCTACTCTTAAAAAAAAACCCACTTCCGAGAAGGAATTAATCAGACGGAGCAAAAAGACATTTCTAGGCCAAATCAGCAAGAACCATACCGAAGCACACTTATTCATAATATAACATGAAATACATAATAACTGAAGTAATAAATGTTATGTTTTCCGCATCTAGTCTCTTCTGTTTACGTCCCCTCAATTCTCCGTGTAGGATTTCTGTGTCTGTATATGTCCGAGTAGGGAAATTTCAGTATTACAAAGCATCCAATTTCGGGGATGACATATGTCCAATCTGAGGGAATTTACATTGTCTACAAAGTCAATTGACTACTAAATTTTGTGATTTAGGAATCTGACTAATTTTACAATTATGAAGCTTTTTCAATTCTTGTCTCAACTCTAAATCAAGTAATTCAACTTGCTAACTAATATGTAGATAAGGATCTCACAAGAAGATGCATGCACGATCGGCAATCAGTTTCTATAGAAAGAGCAGAAACTTGGTTGGTGGGGCTATGGCCAAATGGTTTATATATAAACTTATATATAATCCTAACATAAACTTATATATAAACCACTTGCATTGATGGCCAAATGGCTTGTTGAGGATTCTCGACGTTGTTAGATGCAATAATTTTGAATTCGTTTATAAGTATAAAAAATTATCAATAAATTGATTTAAAATTTTGAATGAAATATGAATCTTTTTAACATGACCGCATTAATCAGTTTAAATTAGTAAAAAAACTGGAATCTAGATATTTTCTATAGTCTTTAAAATATACCTCCATGATTCACACGATGAAACCTATTTCCTTTCTTTACTCTAGGAACTTTGGTATAATTTGAGCTATTGTTAGTTAATGTACATCTACTTGTTTTTTAAAGTCAGCGATATGCTCATCTTGGAAGATGCATAAATTGATAAATACCAATGATAAATAAAAACAACTATGGGAGTAAGGTCAACGGGCATGCATTTTCTTGGAAGATGCATAATGACCAAGGATATGCTTTTTATTGTTTCAAGAAATATTTTGTCTAGGGACTGATGCAATTTGCGCTGATGTTAAATAGACATATGGCATTATGGTCAAAGCTGGGAATTTTCTTTATAATCGCCGAAGACTTGCTCATTCTAAGACTGATGATCGATCATTCACTAAGAGCATCTGGGTTCCTCTTTCTTGTAGATCATTTCTGGACTATAATCAATTTTACCAAATGGCTTCCAATGCGCCTCCTCCTCCGATAAAGTACGACGTCTTCATAACCTTTAGAGGGACGGACACCGGGAGGAACTTCATCAGCCACCTCCGGGCTGCTTTGGAGAGGAACGGGATCGACGCGTTTACTGACAGTGGGCTGGAGGCTGGCCAAGAGATCTGGGATACGCTCTCCGATAAGATTTCCGAGTCTCAAGTATCAAATGTTGTGTTCTCCCCGAACTACGCAGACTCGAGGTGGTGTCTTGATGAGCTGGTCAGAATCATGGAGTGCAAGGAAGCAGACGGACACACAGTGATGCCCGTGTTTCTGCAAGGAGTAGAGCCAACTCATGCCAGGAACCAGACTGGTGCTTTCGGGGTTGGTTTCCGGAGGCTGATCGAAGATGCTCGGTCCGCAGACAAGGTGGAGAGCTGGCGGCGAGCTCTGAAGCGAGCCGCTGATGTCTCAGGCTTGGACTCCAACCAAAGGTAACACTTCTCCTTTAATCCTTTTCACTTCTGCAGATCTACTTTCCTTGTTCAAGTTCATGCAAATGAAATGATTAACATCTTAGATCAACTTTCCGACCACTGTTGATTATTACCATCTTACCTAACATCCACACCATCATTTACATGCCACATGAGACTTGAATTTTTAAACCATAAAAAATAAACACAGAGAAATATCCAATGAATTCACAATCCCCATCTGGATAAATAGAAAATTAAAATCACGAACCCAATACTAAGGTGGAAAGTAGGGAGCGGGGTTTGAAGCAAGTTGCCGCTCTTTCTGGCTCGGCTTCCGATCAAACCTAACTCCTAATTCTGTTAGGTTTCATTAATTGAATCTGATTAATTGAATCCAATTCGATTCGATTCATCAAAACCTAACTCAAAAGTATATTTTCTTCAACCTGGTGGTGATCGTTAATTGAATCCTATTCGATTCATCAAAAATTTGATTAGGATTCGGGACGACTCTCTCGAATTCTAATGCAGATTCGAATTTGTCCTTGGATGAATCAAATCTGAATCCATATATCTAAATTCATCAATTCGTCGAATCGCATTTCTTATTTGATTCACCAAATAATTTATCAAAATATTAAAAAAAGAATTATGATCATATTTGAAAAGAGGGAGAAAACGGGGGAATCAAAATTTTGAATTCCCCTTTATCTCCATACATCCTTCAAAATTAAAATATTTCAATTTCGATTCTCTATTCTCTCTATTGATATTTTGATTCCTTTTTTTTTTTTTGGAAAAGTATAATTTGATTCCATGAAGAAAAAAACTCCTGGGATACATCAATGGTCCAAGAAGATAGTTGCTACGAAAGCAACTATCCAGCAGCCCCAAGCAAAAAAACAGATAGCCAGAACCCCCTTACAAAAACCAAACCTTCGAACAATAACCCAGGACCCAGCCTCTAATCAACTGCATCTGCTTGACGCAAAATATATGACATCAACTTGCAGATTAAAATTTACTAATTGATCTGAAAATTTACTAATTGACAACATCTTTATTGATATTTTGATTTTTATAAGTTTTCTCTCTCAAAATTTACTAGTTAGTTATTTTAGTCATATTTTTAGTTACATAATTAGTCATATTATTAGTCACATAATTAGTGATATTTTTTTATGAATTTTTCACTCATTTTCCATTATCCTATTCTGGATCAAGTGATGAACGTTAAGAAAGTAGTTTCATGGAGAAGTAAAAAAATTCAAATTAAAAGAAAGAAAGAGAATTCGAATTCAACAATTTATAATTTGTATTGGAATTCTTTCTTGGATGAATTGAATAGGAATCATAATATTTATAATCTGAGTTCGGCCAATTATACTTCAACCTTCCTTCTAGGAAAAAATCCCACAATTCCTAATTTCAAGAATTCATAGAACCTAAATTCTCAATCACCTTCAACCTTATTTTTCTCGCTCCTTCTCGTCCTCGCCCACTGGTCTTCCTCATCTCGACTCTTCGGTGCTGCTCGTGCTCGTCCGCGACTCCCTTGCGGTGTTGTGCTTGTGTCATGTCGCTTCTCCTCGTATGGACCTGAACAACTTGCTTTGTGTAGTTGGGTTTAATGCTAATTATATTGTTGTGGTTTGATTGGTTTAGGCTTGCTTAATCTTGGCAGATTTGAAGGAACAAGTTGGTTTGATTGGATAGTTGGAGTTTGTAAATCGGATATCTCATGTTATCCGAATTTGTATCCGAAAGTAGTTCATATATCTGATAATTCTTAGTTTGGATTCACATTAAGATACCACAAAATGTGGTAAGGATAATTCAGATGGTGGTGATTCGGATAATACAGATTTGGACTATTTAAATGCTCACCCTTATTTTTGGTACGTTCAAGTTCATGAAAACGAGACCATAGAGTCTGTTTGTTGGATGTGACGTCATGGGTGATATTTTGTCTTGAGGGGTATTCATTAGGAACAGATAATTAAAACTTCTCTTAAGGAGGAATCCGACCTTTGTTTGCTTCTCTCTTCTACTGCTATAATGCGATCTTTTATGTTGCTTGTATCTAGTCAACTTGGCATTGGCTTATGACGTGCAATTACAGAAAGAAAACTACATCAATCGCATTTCTCTGAAAGTCATTCATTTGTGTTGTTTGCTTAATAGAATGGAGCGGGAAATTGTGGACGAACTCCTCCACCGCGTACAGTTAGTTCTGGGGCAAATGTCTTTGGAAGATTCATCGAGGCCCTTCATCGGAATTGAAAGTGTGGGAGAAGTCCAATCAATCTTGTCCTTGCCAGAGGTGAGATGCCTCGGTATATGGGGGATGGGAGGTTTAGGCAAAACAATGCTTGCTAAAAAGATATATGAACGTATTTCCAAGAACTTTGATGCAGTATGCTTTATTGAGAATATTGAAGAGTTTGCAGAGAAGCGCGAATTGAACCAGTCACGTAGGAATTTGCTGTCGCAGCTACTCGGAAATGACGATGCAAATAAATGCCCTCCTATCTTCTTCAACGATGACATCAAAAGGAAACTAAGAAGAAAAAAGGTTCTTGTCATACTTGATGACATGAGTGATGCAAGCCAATTACAAGAATTGATAGGGGATTTCAGCTTCTATTGTCCGGGAAGTAAGATGATTGCAATAAGCAGAAATAAGCAAGTTCTTAAGAATGTGCGTAACAAAGTATACGAGGTCCAGACATTGGATTATCATAAATCCCTTCAACTCCTTCAACTACATATCTGCAAGCAAAGGCAGCCCACTGTACAACAGATGGACTTATTGAGAAAGGATATCAAATACACACAAGGCTTGCCCTTGGTTCTCATGATCCTCGGCCGCAATCTATTCGACAAGGATATAACTATTTGGGAGGATGAGCTGGCAAAACTAGGTGATAGCCCTGACTTACAGATCACGAAGATTTTAAGGACTAACTTTGATGGGCTAGAAGATACTGAGAAGAACATATTTCTCGATATTGCTTGTGGCATGAGGTACTGGAATAAAGATCGTATCGAAAGTATACTAGATGCTTGCGAGTTTTATCCAAAAAGAGGAATAGACCGCCTTGTGGACAAAGCTCTAGTTACCATCTCAAACAACACAATAGAGGTGTATGACTTGTTGCGACAAATGGCTCATCATATAGCTTATCGTGAAGGAAGACATACCAGATTGTGGAGGAAGAAGGAAATTGTTGATCTACTAACAAAAGATCAGGTATTTTGGTCATATGCTGGCTTCCTTTACGTCTCTTGTTTGAAAAAGTTTCCATATCAACTATCACATTCTAAAGTTCCTAAGAGAGTTATATCTACCATTAGCTGATGTTTAGTATAAACCTATACCAAATCCAACCAATTGGAGTGCTAGTCAATACCATTGATCATCGATCTAAATGGCCTCCAAATTTTGGTATAAAAATGAACTACGTCAATACCAAGTCAATGTCCGACCACCAACAGAAACACATTTTTTAAAACAATGTTATTTATCATGATCTCTAATTCTTCCACATGTCAATGGTTGGGAGGCAGAAAGGACAAGGCACATGGAATTCATATCAATGGACTTGTCCGAGGCTACAAATATAAAATTGAGGTCCCGAGGCTTTGAGAACATGACAAGGGTAAGAATCTTGCGGTTCTCTCAAAATCCTTTTGGCATAAATGAGAACAGCATTTTCCTTCCAGAGGGCCTCGCAAATCTTTCAGATGAATTGCGTTACTTGGAATGGAACCGGTACCCTTTGCCATCTCTACCTTTCGGATTTAATCCTGAGAATCTTGTTGAACTCCGAATGGAAAATAGCAACTTGATACAACTCTGGACCGATGAAGTTGAGGTAACCTTGTTTATTTCGTGTCTTATGTTTTTCCAATTGTTGGGTTATCAATTCTATGATTCCCTTTACATGCCTTTAACCATTAAAAATATGGACTTCTATCTTAGAGACATTGCAATTAGATTAATTTTCCGAAGCTTTAGATAACTGTTTTGATTTTAATGTTGCAGCCATTCCTTCCCAGCTTGAAACATGTCGACCTTTCTTACTCCAAGAACTTGACCAAGCTTCCTAGCTTCAGAAACTCATTGAAGTTGGAGACACTTTGGTTACCAAAGCCTTACAAGTATTCCGGAAGTCTCACAATTGAAAAAGCTGGCAACACTCTGGCTTAAAGGATGTCACCGGATCAGAATCCTTCCACAGGTTCCACCAAATCTGATTACATTGGATCTGTCTGCAACGAGTATAAAAGAATTGCCTCCATCAATCCAGGGATTGTTTCAACTTAAGAGCTTATCTTTGGACGGCTGTAGATTCCTTGAGAGTCTACCGGACGGCATCTGTGAACTGAAAAATCTTGAAAAGCTTCACGTTTCTGAATGCTTGAATCTATCGACTCTTCCATCTCTTCAAATGCCCATTACTGAAGGGAATCCAGAGTCTATAGACGGTCTCTGCAAACTTACTGATCTGAGATGTTCAGGGTACATGGGGCAATCACTGCCTTCTTTTAGAAGCTTAGTGTCGCTCGGACAACTGAACTTCAAAGGAAGCGGATTCATCAAGAGCTTGCCAGAAGACACCAAGTACCTCACCAAACTCTGGAGCATTGATGTGTCCGATTGCAAGGGTCTCATCTGTATACCAGAGCTTCCACCAAGCCTGCAATACCTAGATGCATCTAATTGCATATCTTTGCAAACGTATTATCACTGGACATCAGGGGAATTTGATCACGGACTTTTGTCACATTTTTACTTTGATGGGCCTAGATCGAAAGATAAGAATTTTCCGCGTATGATGTTTGTTAACTGCTTCAGTTTGGAGAAGGATGCAAGGAATGAAATTAGGAGAGATTTCTGGCTGAGATTTCAATTTGTTCTGGTATGTTAATCTCTCTCTCTCTGAGGCTATAAATTGGAATTTGGAAAATGGAGAACGTAGAAAAGAGAAATTCTACAGTGGACCCTCTATACCAATCTCTAATTGACATGTAGATTAGCTATTTTTTAATTAAATAATTAACTATGATAGATAAATATAGAAATTAATTTAGAGATAATATCTATAAAAAATCGTTGGATAAATCTCGATTGCCGGGGGAATTCTACATCAACGATTAGAAAACTATCTTAAACAAAGATAGAATTAATTTTTGTGGATAGAATTAATTGGGAAACAATTAGGAGTTTTTAAAGATAGTAGTTTTCCAATCTCCGATGTTTTAAAGATAGAATTAATTTTTGTGGAGTCTATTAAACAAATCAAAACAGTAGTCAATAATATTTCTTCGAAATTGTCAAAAATTCTCAATAAAAAATCCTAACCTCACCGATTTAGGAGAAGAAAAATAAGCCAATAAAACTATTTTTTTGGGTTAAATCATAACTTGTATTAAAACAGCAAATTCATACAATGTCATCAGCAATAACATTCATAAGCTCATGAGGGATAGCTCGAAACAAAACAGAATCGTAAAATTATACATAGGTCTCAGTTTTCTTCTGAAATTGAAGTCATAAAAAATAAAGAACAGATCCTGGTATCTGTCGCGACCTGGAAACAGAAGCGACAAAGGCGTCAAACTTTTATTAAGAACCGAAATAATTATCCAAAGTGATTCAAATATTCAGAAATCTAAATAAATACTAAAAGCTGAATGTTCAAAAGTCTTTATTAATTGGCCAGAAAACCGTGTTGATGCATGCACATGAATCACCCTACTCCCGATCCTGGATCCCACCTGAACGATCTGAAACACATACAGCTAGGGTAAGTTGATAAACTCAATAAGTGGAACGAAACACAGAAACGAAGCACAGAAAATGAATCACAGCAAACTTGCAAACCCAAAGATCCCTATCCGACTATCCAACCAACTAATCAAACGACAGAATTTCAGAACATAACATATCCACAAGTGTATCCCCTATCCGACTACATATCACATACTTAACAGAACTTATTAGAATTCGGAGACATATCGACTTTTCTACATTCAGAATTCGGACAGAAGCATAGCATACGGTTTCAACATGATCCAGATCCGAAATATCAAAACAGATTTTTCAAGCAGTAAAGAGATCGGCTTAAGCCAGATCCCGAACTCAAGCCATACCTGTTCCAGACTGAGACATAGATCGTCTCAGGAAAATTAAACTCCTCGATCTACGAGGTGACACAAATTCCACTTACCTTTCCGAGCCTAATCCAATGATCTGTCCTGGACCCCCTCAAATGCGACTCGTCCACCTACGAATCTGTCTTCTCCACCTTTTGTTTGGGAGGCAAATACATGACTTATAACATGAACCATTCAGAAATGAGTTTACTAAGTATTAATAACTTACCCTCCTCGTACATCGATTCTTGGATGGTCCCGTCCTCTCTTGGCACCTCTTCCCGAGTCAGATTTTGCTCCTCACCTTCACAATGAGAGGAAAATCCGTGGTTGTTAATTAGGCTCCCAGAATGGACGGCCTAATGGCCTATTTATATAGGCTTTCAACCATAATCCGTCCCTAGTTAACCTAATCATAGAAAATTACCATTTACTCCTCCAAACTTTATAAAGTTCTCACTTTAGTTTCCCGATTCTTTCATTCTTCCCCCTTAAAATAAAGTTTGTCCTCAAACTTACTTGGACGTTCGAAGAGATAAGGGTATTTCTCCTTCATTTCGGAGCTCAATTCCCATGTGGCTTCCCTCTCTGTGTGATTACTCCATTGCACCTTGACATACTCGATTGTCCTCTTGCGAAGGTGTTGGAGTTTGACATCAATAATTTGCAGAGGTACCTCCTCATAGCTTACATCCGGACGAATCTCTGATGGGATATCTTGTACCACCTGCCCCTCCCTCGGGATGTATTTTCATAATATAGACACATGGAACACATCATGTACTCCTACCAGAATCGGAGGTAAAGCCAGCCGATAAGCAAACTTCCCTATCCGTTGGATTACGTCAAAGGGTCTAATGTATCGTGGACTTAGTTTTCCTTTGACCCCAAATCTTCGAATTTCCTTGGTAGGTGATACCTTTAAAAATACATGATCTCCAACCTCAAATTCTATTTCTCTGCGATGTTGATTCGTAAACTTCTTCTGCCGATCTTGAGTTGCTTGAATTCGGCTTCGTATTATTGGTACCTTGTCAGTTAGTTCCCTGAACATCTCCGGGCCCAAAGTTTCCCCTCTCTTATCTCATTCCAGCTAATAGGCGATCGACACTTTCTGCCGTACAGGGCCTCATATAGAGCCATTCTAATACTTGCCTGAAAGCTGTTATTATAGGTAAATTCCATTAATGGCAGATGTCCCTCCTAATTTCCCCCAAAATCTAACACACAAGCTCTTAGTAAATCTTCTAGCGTCTGAATTATCCGCTCAGATTGTCCATCCGTCTGTGGGTGGAAAGTTGTACTGAATTATAATTTTGTACCCATTACTTTCTGCATGCTGCCCCAAAACTTTGATAAAAATATAGTGTCTCAATCAGAAGTGATGCTTATTGGAATTCCATGTAACCGTACTATCTCTCTTATGTACAATTATGCCATATGCTCAATAAACATACTTGTCTTGTATGCTAAAAAGTGAGATGACTTGGTGAGGCGATCAACCACTACCCACACCGCATCCTTACCTTGAAGGTTCTTTGGAAGTTCCATCACAAAATCTATTGTAATCTTCTCCCACTTCCACTCTGGAATCTCTAATGGTTGTAGGAGCCCGGCTGGTCGTTGGTGTTCTGCCTTGACTAATTGACATACCATGCAACTGGCTACATAATCTGCTATCTCTTTCTTTATACCGGACCACCAAAAACCAAGTTTGAGATCTTGATACATTTTTGTCCCTCCTGGATGTCCTGCATAGCGGGCGGTATGGGCCTCTTCCAATACTTTATTCTTTAATTCTTTGGCTGCTGGAACACATATTCTGTTCTGGTAGTACAGATTGTTATCGGCTTCAATGCGAAAATATTCTAGCTCTCCTCATTCAACTTGCCATCTAAGAGAGATAACAGTTGCATCCTTGCGTTGTCCTTCGCCTAGTTGAGTTCGCAGTGTGGGTTCTAATTCCAGACTTGCTGCTAGGCCGATCGAACATTCAGAGTCTTCCAGCCCCAGACTTCTCAATTAACGTATCAATCCTTCTTGTGTTGTAATTATTTTACCAGTTTGGTTCTTCCTACTAAGAGCATCTGCTACCACATTAGCTTTTCTTGGGTGATAGTGGATCCCAATATCATAATCCTTGATCAATTCTAGCCACCTTCGTTGTCTCATGTTCAATTCCTTCTGTGTGAAAATGTATCTCAGGCTCTTGTGATCTGTATACATCTCGCATCGAACCCCATAAAGGTAATGTCTCCATATCTTGAGTGCATGAACCACTGCTGCTAGCTCGAGATCATGGGTAGGGTAATTCTTCTCGTAAGGCTTAAGTTGTTGTGATGCATAAGCGATCACCTTGTCCTCTTGCATAAGTACACATCCTAACCCATTTCTCGAGGCATCACTGTAAACAACATAATCATTTTCTTCGCTAGGTTGAGCTAGTATGGGTGCTGTCACTAATCTCTTCTTCAATTCTTGGAAACTTTGCTCACATTCTTCACTTCATATGAACTTCACTCCTTTCTAAGTTAACCTGGTTAAAGGCATGGCTATCTTGGAGAACCCTTCCACAAAACGTCGGTAGTAGCCTGCCAATCCCAAAAAACTACGTACTTATGACACAGTGCTTGGTTGCTCCCATCCTACCACCGTCTCGATCTTGCCGGGGTCTACAGATACTCCTTCTTTGGATAAGACGTGTCCAAGGAATGCAACTTTCTCGAGCCAAAATTCATACTTCTTCAATTTGGCGTATAATTGTTCCTTTCGCAATATTTGTAGAACCAGCCTCAAGTGCTCCTCATGTGCCTCCTTACTGGGTGAATATACCAGAATGTCATCAATGAACACCACCACACATTTATCCAAGTATGGGCGGAAGGTTCGATTCATCAGGTCCATGAACTTTGCCGGAGCATTGGTCAATCCAAATGGCATCACTAAGAACTCATAATGTCCATATCTAGTACGAAAGGCCGTCATATGCACATCTTCCTCCATAATCTTTAATTGATGATAGCCCGAGCGTAGATCTATTTTGGAGAACACTCACGCCCCTTTCAGCTGATCAAACAGATCTTCAATTCTGGGTAGGGGGTATTTATTCTATAGTGAGTTTGTTTAGCTCCCGACAATCCACACACATCCTCATGGAACCGTCCTTCTTCTTTACGAACAACACTGGTGCACCCCATGGTGAAACACTTGGTCTGATGACTCCCTTATCGAATAGGTCAACCAGCTGTACTTTTAGCTCCTTTAATTCCGCTGGGGCCATGCGATAAGGTACTTTAGATACCGGTCTCGCTCCAGGGCTCAGTTCGATTTGGAACTCCACTTCGTGGTTTGGCAGTATCCCTTGTATCTCCTCTGGAAATATATTTGGAAAATCTCTAGCAATAGGTATCTGATCTAATAGAGTCCCGACCCGCGCATCCATCGCAGTAGCTAGGTAGGCTACTGCACCATTTTGCACTAATCTCCTTGCTTCCATAGCAGAGATTATTGTCAAGGGGGTTTTGACATTGGCGTCTACAAACATGAACTCTTCCTTTCCTGGGGGTCAAAAAGTAACGGACTTACACCTACAATCAATATAGGCGTGCTATCCCGACAGCCAATCCATCCCCAGGATAACGTCGAAGCCTATCATTCCCATGACTCAGAAATGCCCCTTGAGTTGCTGGCCACTTATAAGAATCTCGCAGTCGTAATTCTGGTCTACAAAAATGGTCTTCCCCAGTGGAGTGGTAACTGCCATCTCCTCCTCACATCCATTTGTGGATAATTTATGTCCCCTCACAAAGTGATCAGCAATGAAAGAATGGGTTGCTCTAGAATCAAATAATGTATTCGCAGGAAATCCAGCTACTAAAAATTTACCTGCGACAGAGCCCTAAGCTTAAATGGCATTCTCCTAGCGATACATATAACTTAATTGTGTGAAGATTTACCTGTCACCACATCTCCATGTTGCCCAGCTTCAGATTGGTTGAGGGCGTACACTCGTGCCGGAGCTCTCGGCGGTGGTGGCGGTGGCTTCCCTCCGGCAGGAGTGGTACGGCCAGTGGAGTTTGTTGCAGTCGAACCCCGTGCACGTATTTCGGGGCAAGATGCCAGTTGGTGCCCCATGTTACCACACTTAAAGCATGCTCCAGAAATTTACCTAAAATAAATGTGTGTTAAATCTTCCAATTGTATTCCAAGTCTCCTAGTTGGTTAAAGTAATACTATATTTTCACCTGCATTGCTCCTGGGTGTGGCCTGAATGATTGCATCTCTTGCACCATAGACCAAAGTTTCTAGTAGGAGGCGGGTTGTAGGGTCTCTTAGTTGATTCAGAATAATGATTTCCCCTATCTGGTCCCACCTTCCTCTTTGCCTGTTCCTTCTTTTGGCAGGATTTCACATTCTGTTCAATCACCAGTGCCTTGTGGAGTACATCTGAATAGGTGGGTAGGAAAAAATGCACCATTAGATTCATGATATCATCTATAAGCCCATCCTTGAACTTTCTAGCTCGAGTATCTTCGTCTAGCGCCGTCGCCGACTTGAAGATCGAGAGTCTAAAAAATTCTCGATCATACTCTGTCACAGTCAGGTTCCCTTGCACCAGCTGGTCGAATTCTCGTGCCTTTGCTCTCCTCTTGGCTGGCGAAATGAAGTGACCCCTGAAGTCTCTCAAAAAGTCTTCCCAGTCATACACTTCTATTTCAACTACCTCACATGTCCTTTTGTCCCGACGAATCCTATCCTGAGTTTCCCACCACCTACGGGCGTCGCCCTTCAATACATAGGCCGCGTACTTTATTTTTTATGTACCCTGGGTGTTGGCGATCTCAAATGCCTTCTCCATCTCGACCACCAAATCCTCTACCTGGATCGGATCTTCCGAACCATCAAAAGGGGGTGGCTTAACCCTCAGGAATTCTTGATAACCCCCAGCGGTGGGTTGCGAGTGGAGTGCAGGCTGTGGCGCGACTGGGGCTGCCGGCTGGTGTTGCTGAACTAAAAGAGTCAGAATCTGCAAAAGTGCACCCTCAATGTTTAACCCGGCTGGGTTCGGGGCAGGAACAGCATGAGCATAGGCAGGGGCAGCATGAGCATTGGCACCGTTAGCTAATTCATTATCCCCGATGTCATCATCCATGCCAGCGACATTATCGACAGCGCCCTCCGTGTCGTCAGGGATCATACTATGGCCCCTAACTTATTCTGGCCCTAATTCCATTCTCGGTTGCTGCCCGTGCCCCTTGGATGCTCCAGCTCTCGTCGTCGGTGCCATTATTCTGTATCCTGACGTGCGCACATTACTCGCGTATTCAGACACTTATCATTAACAATATATCTCCATACACACTTCTATTCTTAAACAAGATTATATTCACATAATCTGAATAATTATATAATTATATTACCACGTTAATAATCATAATCGCAATCATAATCTAAACACTTATCACAGTCATACTCTCAAAGTCACGAATCCATAATTCCCAAACTCAAAATCATAGTCATAAAATCACAGTTATATTCACTAAATGACAGTCATAATCACAGGTTCACGAACTCAAAATCATTAAATCGTATTAAACATTCTTTAATCACAGAAACTACCCCTCCCGAGGTTCCTTACGACCTATTTCACCCTTAGGAACACGAAAACTTCAACACTAAATCAAAATTTGTGACGAAAATCACATAAATTTTTGACAAAACTTCAAATGGCTGCGAATTAGCCCCCCCCCCCCCCCCCCCCCCCCCCCGAAAGTTGGTTGCTCTGGCGAAGTGGTTATAATAGAAAATAGGTTAAGCGAGTCAAAAGTTATGGCCTTTCAAAGTTTTGGTAGTTTTAGCCACAAAAATTACGGAATTTTCACACCAAAACCATGGTTTCAAAAAGATTTGCACCCCCCCCCCCCCCCTACCACTAGTTGTTTTCCGAGGCTTTTGGTAGTTTCTCTACATGAAATGCAATGCTATGCATGAACAAAATCTGTGCAGTGCAGTATTTTTTTTTCCGGCTCTGATACCATAATTTATCGCGACCCGAAAAAAGAAGCGACAAAGGCGTCAAACTTTTATTAAGAACCAAAATAATTATCCAAAATGATTCAAATATTCAGAAATCCAAATAAATACTAAAAGCTGAATGTTCAAAAGTCTTTATTAATTGGCCAGAAAACCGTGTTGATGCATGCACATGAATCACCCTACTCCCGATCCTGGATCCCACCTGAACGATCTGAAACACATACAGCTAGGGTGAGTTGATAAACTCAATAAGTGGAACGAAACACAGAAACGAAGCACAGAAAATGAATCACAGCAAACTTGCAAACCCAAAGATCTCTATCCGACTATCTAACCAACTAATCAAATGACAGAATTTCAGAACATAACATATCCACAAGTGTATCCCATATTCGACTACCCTATCTGACTACCATATCCGACTACATATCACATACTTAACAGAACTTATCAGAATTTGGAGACATATCAACTTTTCTACATTCAGAATTTGGACAGAAGCATAGCATACGGTTTCAACATGATCCAAATCAGAAATATCAAAACAGATTTTTCAAGCAGTAAAGAGATCGGCTTAAGCCAGATCCCGAACTCAAGCCATACCTGTTCCAGACTGAGACATAGATCGTCTCAGGAAAATTAAACTCCTCGATCTACGAGGTGACACAAATTCTACTTACCTTTCCGAGCCTAATCCAATGATCTGTCCTGGACCCCCTCAAATGCGACTCGTCCACCTACGAATCTGTCTTCTCCACCTTTTGTTTGGGAGGCAAATACATGACTTATAACATGAACCATTCAGAAACGAGTTTACTAAGTATTAATAACTTACCCTCCTCGTACAGCGATTCTTGGATGGTCCCGTCCTCTCTTGGCACCTCTTCCCGAGTCAGATTTTGCTCCTCACCTTCACAATGAGAGGAAAATCCGTGGTTGTTAATTAGGCTTCCAGAATGGACGGCCTAATGGCCTATTTATATAGGCTTTCAACCCTAATCTGTCCCTAGTTAACCTAATCATGGAAAATTACCGTTTACTCCCCCAAACTTTATAAAGTTCTCACTTTAGTTTCCCGATTCTTACAGTATCAATAGTATGTAAATTGAAATTTGTTTGCTTGGAACAAAGTCGAGAAAGCAATCAAAAATTTATAGATGCTAGTCACTTAGATATCTTCTCAGTCACATCACTTCAAATATGTATGTTGATTATTGTTCAAGTGATAATTAAAATATCATGGGTCAATTAACAATAATAAATAAGTATATTACAAAGTTAACTAATAACAATTAAATACATGTTCCAACAATTGTGTAAATGAAATGTTTGCATTTGGTTGTGGAATTACCTACCAAAGTATTAAAAATTATGTTAGTCTTGAGTTATTTAATTACCTCACCACAAACAGTAAGCGACAATAAATATTACCTGATTATAATAAGAATAAATATTTGAACTACTGCCGCCGTCGTTGCCGGGCATGATAAAAGATGCTGGCTGCAAAAAATATTATATTATTTAATATATTCTCTTATTTTTCCCAAAGTTCGTTCCTTTTTCCATTGATTTCACTTGCTGCTTATCTCTTTTGGGTTGTGATTAGAGAAAGAGAGGCCTTGAGTGGGATCGAAAATTGGGGGATTACAAATCAAAGAAAGGGTACAGAAACAGAGAAGACGCTAGACAATCGTTGAATCCGCGACGAGCAAGGCGCGGTTGGTACGGTCGGTGCTAGGCGGTGGTGGTGTTATTTGATGGTGGCAGCGGGTTTCTTGGGAGTTACTCTCTCCCCGAAACCTCCTTCTCTCTCCCGGACGGCGAGTCGAAGACGGACGAGCGGCTCCAGGCACGGCGCGGTGACGGTGCACGGGCCTCCTCCACGAACGACGGGTTCAGACTCAAACCTCCAAGGACTCAACGCGGGTTCCTTCTTCTTGAAGACGGACGAGCGGCGGGGTCTCCTCCACCCCAGGCGCGGCGACGGAGCGCGGGGTGGTCGCCTCTCCTAGGCGACGGCAGGTCGACGGTGGCACGAGGGGCGGCAGTCGGCTGCTGGTGGCCCGCGCTCCAAGGGTTGGAAAAACCCTAATCCCCAATTTCCCCAATTCGAATATGCTGCCCTCTTTCTTTTTTTTTCAATTGTCGAATACTCGAGTCTCAATCTAGCCCTGATACCACTTGTTGAAAAATAAGATCGAAAAGAGAAATACGAGATACGCGAGAATTACGTGGAAATTCCAAGACGTAAAAAAAACCACGGGCAAAAGAGAGTCGTCTACCATGCGAGTCAAATAGGTTACAAAACCTCTGTGATGGTTCTCTCTACCTCACAACTCTCGACTACACACAAAAGACCTAGGCATAGACGATATATATAGGAGATTATTATCCTACTCTAAATAAGAATAAAGTACTAATTTATCTAGAATTTGAGACAAAACGTAACAAACTCCAATACATGCACTGTTCTAGTGCATATGACTTCTTAGATTCCTAAATTCGTGAATATACATAATACATCTAAGACGATAACAAAATTCAAGTGGTCTTCTAACTCAGGCACATGACGAATGCAAAGACACATATGCACATAGACTTGCAGATCTTACATGGAGAATCTCATGTTCAATCTCTTCACCATAACATAATTCTTTCATAAAGCGGGGGGACGAACACAATGAGTGGAACGCAGTTCGGCCACAGCTATTCTCAAGTGTTTGTATGACGAGAAATGAAGTGCCAAAATGGTTCAAGTATTCCAAGATAGGATCATCTTTACTAGCCAATACAATCTGTAGCAGAAGACTTCGTCATCATGGATTCATTTTCTGTGTGGTCTTAGGTTCTCTGCCTTATTTTGACGAACGTGAAACGAGACTCGCAGTTCATTGCAAGTACCTAAACAAGACTAGCAGAAGTAAATATTTTTCTTGGCGCTCCCCAACAATTGAGTTCCGGGCACCACACACAATTTTATGGTGCGATTGCTCTGAATACTCTCAAGTCTATTTTGATGAAGCCACGTTTCAGTTTTCTGCTGATATGCATCATGGTAACATGAGGGTTGTGCTCAATGACGCAGCGATTTTGAAGTGCGGGATAACTCCAATCACCTCGGACTTTCTAACCAAGTGGTTGCCTGTGATTAAGGATGGTAACTCCCCAGTAGTGGAGGAAGAAGACAGCCTTGGAAATAGATCACTGAAGAGGAACCGTGGAAATGATGAAGAGGAAGAGCAGTCCAATTTTCAATGATGTCCTTTTAATATTACATGTGCAAAATCTATTGAAGATGACGGCATGAGTAATGCTATACAAGAGATTGCATAGGGAATGGAGCATTGCTTCAGTTGCTGTGTATCCAAGAGCAAGAGAAATAAAAAGAGGAAGGAGATAGGGCCCTTTGGGAAGGTTCTCTTCAGGCAATTTGTGAGGAGCGTGTAAACGCTCATATTTTGTTATGTGTTTCATATGTGTTTAGTCGTATTTTTTATTTATTTTTCGTCTTGTTTCATTGAGTCTTTTGTTGTTTCTATGTGTTTGAGTCTTGGAGTGGCTTTTACCCTTTTTCGTTTTTTGTGATAGGAAGTGAAGCTTATTGAAAGTTGTTGAAGGGGTGATTCTGAGAGACCATATTACAAGAGACTCAACTTTCTGCTCGAGCATCAATATCAAGGCTATTAAGATATTGTTGGAAAGCTTGAAGAGATATCTACATTTTATTTTTTATAGTCGAGGCCAAATTTGGAGCAGAAGAGGGCCAAAAATAGAAAATACGAAGATACAACGAGGCTGACCAAGACCCGACGGGCGCCGAGAACCTGGCAGCCGCCGGAAGAAGAAATCAATGAAAACCCAACTGGCGCCAGGCACACAGCGGCCGTCGGGTTTCTGATTCCAACTTTTTTATGGCATCCTATTTTCTGGGGTATCTGATCTGTTCTGGATTTGGATGATTTTTTGTCCTAGAATATTATGTTTCCGTATTTTTCTTATTCTAGACCGCGTGTAATTGGCTAGGAAGACTTTTTATTTTGATTAACATCTTCTATATTTTTCTATTCTCTAGTTAGATGCTTGGCTATATATAGGCCATTAGTTCTTAGGTTTTATACATATTATTCCAAATCTTGAGAATTACTCTTTGATATTAATATAGTGCACATGGTGATCTTGCTGGAGAAGGAGTTCGGAACGGCTAAGCCCTTTCTTTCTCTATCTTTTATGATATTCTACACCATGTCCTTCATTGTTATCTTGTGCTTCATTACTATGTTTAGCGAGTAGTTCTCTTGCGAGTGCGATGCCCTAATTATGCGATTGCTTGTCTATGTTGGGCTATGGTTTGATTATCTTTCGTAATAGTTATCAAATCATGATTGTAATGCTTAATCTAACTTGATCACTTAGATTATAATGTTAGTTGATGACAGTGGACTGGAAGGCATTAGAATCAACGGAAGAGTCAATTGACATGTCTTTAGGTATTAATGACGAATCTTGATACTAAGTGATAATCCGCTATGAGTTAACTTCATAATTGAGTTTAGTGTAGTTCTCGATCTTATTGATGAGTGAAAGCGTTAGTTAGTAATCGTGAACTAATCTACCTTAATTGTATCATCCTAATGAGCAGAAGCGTTAGGAAGATGCACTAGAATACTTTGGGTACTAGTTAGAGCTTCATAAAAATCATTTTCTCAACATAGATAGGTAGTCCATAAGGGTATCGTGCTCGTTTATCTTCATTGATTTACAACTCTGTCCTTTGCTTTCCTGATTTTGTTTACTTCCTTGCAAACTTGTTTACAACCTTTGATTTTTCTGCTTCGTATAATTGATTGCTTTGATTTCGTATTCTAACCCTCAGTTTACAAACCTTGAGTATCCACTATACTATTTGATTGCATGTTTAATTATTTTTCAATTTTTCGTATATCAATTTGGCAAATCGCTTATGGGTTGAAGAAAGTGATGAAGTCGAGACTATCACATGGGGGTAATTCGTGAGACGACGGAAGAATGCCAATGGATGAAATGAATCTAGACGGATTTGTTACTTGCTTACACTACGATAATAGATACATTTTGTCATAATGTATATTCGTAAAAGATTAATGCTAAAAGATATTTATAGACGATGTAACCAATAACAAGTATGACTACTTGTTATTGTTAGCGAGTATTTTTTTTGGTAAATACAATTATACTTATAAAAAAATAAAAAGAAGGGGAGAGAGAAATTTTAAAAGTTTGGGTATATTTAGGACGGAGATTGTGAGAGTAATTAATTAGTGAGTGAAATATTTTAATAGTGTCTAATATTTGCTTTGAAGTTCAAGTTTTAGGATTGACTATACAATTTTGTTCATCGAAGATGTGCGACCCGATACATTTTAGCGGGACCAACAACTATATCCAAGAATAATCCTGATGGAAGCCGGCAATTTTACTATTGGGATTGAGCATGTCGAAGAAGTTGAAACATATTCATGTTCTTGTGTGAGATGTCAATATGGGGGATGGGAGAAAAACGACACTTGCTGCGAAGATATGTGAGAGCCCTCCAACAACTCCGATAGAGCATGAAGATATATAACCTATCATATTTTTCTCTGATCCTAATAATATCTAAAATAAAAATTGGGTCGTAGAGTGTTGTTTTATTTTGATAGGGCCCTGATGTTTTATTTCTCTGATCCGAATCTGAATGTTCTTGACTATGTCGTGATTTGATTCAATGGGCCTGTAATACCATGATTTGTCTCCACTTTTAATGTTTTTAAGGTTAATTTTTTTGGCGGAAGATATTTTGAATGTCATCATTTAATAAAATCGACTGGATCATTGACTTTTGTGGCCTGGTCGTTGACTTTGAATATAATGTAGTTAATCATTAATGAAACTGATCATCTGAACTGGGCATTGCGTAAGATAAACCAAGTTTTTTTTATAGAGGCAGAAAATATTGGACGAAATATTTGAAATATTGACTACGTGTTTGCCAGTACGCCAAATGGTTGACGAAAAGAGGAAGTGAAATTACAGCTGTGCTGTTTCTCAACTACGAAAGGGAGTGGATGAAATCGAAGGCATTTATGTGACCTGATTTGTTTTAATAGGGCATGATAATAATCAAAACAACAACTTGAATATAAGCCAGTTGGTTTACCATGAAAAGTTTATAAGCCACTTGCAGGGACATCGTTAATAATATACTAAAGTTCGTGGCTGTAAATTAAACGGGTACGCCCTTTCTTGGAAATTGCATAAACACTGATATATGATCATAAATATAAACGAGAGTTGATAAGTAAGAGACGACTTGTATTCTTTTGTCGAGTTTGAAACGTAAGATACATATGTACACGGTTGTTGTTTTGATAAGTGGAGCTTTTTTGAGGTTGCGATTGTGAACTTTGTTAAAATTTTACCGCATTAAAATTGTACCTCCAATTCGTTTGGTACCGGAATTGGCTCCTGTTGCGGGAAAAAGAGAACAAGTAATCCGGGCTTGGGCCTTTTGTGGGCCCTTTCTTGAGATGGGCTTTTGGTTTAGTGGTTTGGGCCTCTTGTGGGCCCTCTCCTCCTGGGCTGGCGGACCTCAGCCTTCGTGGGCTCTACGGGGTGGGCTTCTTTGGGCTGGGTTTTTGGTATATTTTTTGTGTAACTTTGGTGGTGTAGTGCATTCGTGTACATTGTGGTATTTTTTTGGTGGGTAATGCAATTTTACTTATAAAAAAAAAAGAACAAGTAATCTGAGACGGATCCGGAGTGGTCATCCCAAGGTCGGTCTAACTATGCTAAGATATGCTAAGCTATGGGCTACGGACTAAGGAAAAATGATAAAGATATAAGAGTAGTTGGTTGTTGTGTTTGTTGATGATCGTCTTCTTTGTCCAAGCCCTCCTTATATAGAGCAACTTGACCTAGCCTCCGCACCTTCAGAATAGAAAATCCTAAGCCGCCTCCAAGACCTTCGTCTCCAAATCTAAATCCCGAGAGATCTGCTTCAAGTTATTTGTTCCTAATATAACGGATCCTCCCGGCTTAGTATAGGAGAACACAAACCGTCTTCCATAAATGAGCGGATCTCGTCCTCGAATAGGAAGCTTCAACACGTGACGACCAATCAATCGTAGCCTAAAGAGGAACTTACCAAGCCTTGTCCAATATTGAGAATCTCGATTCAACTTAGGAAAATAAACATCGACTTGTCCTTCTCGAACCTTCACCCGAGCCTCTCTTCCGGCCCGTAGGGATCAAGTTGTCCTACCGCCTATAAGCCCGGGAATGCCTTCCCGCCGAGCCTCTCTCCTGGGCTCGCCGCAAGCCTTCCTGCCTACACGGGCCTCCCGCCTGGGCTTGTTTTCGTGGGCAAGACGAACCTCCCACCCGGGCTTTTCTGTGCCAAAGCCCATTACGAGTCCGCGGCTTCCCGCCTGGGCCAGCCTTTATAGGCAAGACGAGCTTCTCGCCCGGGCTCCCAAAGCAGAGCCGCCCTCCCGCTTGCACAAGTAAGGCAGTATACCCCCTCTATCCTTGGAGCGGAGCAAACCGAGCAGCCCAATGGGCCATACACCAATAAGCCGGGTTGCCTATGCAAGTCCAACAACTCGAAGTATTAATTTTGCACTTCAACAGCTCCCCGTACCAAATCTGTCCCCATTAAAGTAGATATTAAAGTAGACATTTGTTTCAAGTTATCATCTCCTTATAGAAAAATATGCTTTTGTAAGTAATTAATTCAGTACTTATCATCGTAGGTACCGAGGAATTTCTACATAGATTCTGTTAGGATTTGTCCCAAATTCCTAATTAGAATAGAACTCTAATTCCTATTGAGGAATATATTGGACTTGTCCTCTATATATAGGAGAGTATGGGTTAGATGTTCTTTGGTCTGGTCTTGGCTTAATTGATCATGGTAGTATAGGCACGAGAGAGTTAGGCTTGAGGCATTGCCTCGCCTATGGCTTATGTACCATGTATCTCCACATAATATAGTGATGATCGTCTCGGCCCCGTGGAGTAGGTCATTCGACCGAACCACGTAATATCGTGTGTCCTCGATTCTTCATATCTCTCGTACTACTTGTTATGGGTGTTCAACACATCCGTGTTTACGCCATAGGCCAAATTCCACTGGTGTTCCGAGTGCTCCGAGTGTGGACTTGCAAAAGTCAAAAGTGCAGGTGGAGTTTGATGCTGATTCAGAAGCGAGTTCCTTCCGTGATGTTGATTGCCATGATCCTACTCATGGTGGGTTGTCTGATGAAGCTGAGAATGTTGGCACAGTAGAGAGGGAGCCAACATATTCTATTGCTAGAGACAGGTCCAGAAGAACTATCAGGCCTCCACAGAAGTTGGGTGAGGCTGATATTGTTGCTTTTGCCTTGAATGTGGCAGAAGAAGTTAATAGCTGTGAAGAACCGTCTAGTTACTCAGATGCTGTGAAGTCGAAAGACTCTGCTAGATGGTTGGTTGCTATGGAGGAAGAGATGGAATCTCTTCACAAGAACAAGACTTGGGAGATTACTAAGCTGCATAAGGATAAGAAGGTTGTCAGTTGTAAGTGGGTATTCAAGAAGAAGGATGGTATACCTCGAGTTGAAGAGCCTAGATACAAGGCTAGGCTAGTGGCTAGAGGATATAGTCAGATTCTTGATGTGGATTTTAATGAGGTATTTTCACCAGTTATGAAGCATACCTCGATTCGTTCTCTTCTTGGTATTGTCGCTATGCAGGATTTGGAGCTTGAACAGCTTGATGTGAAGACAGCTTTCATGAATGGAGAGCTTGAGGAGCGAATTTATATGGCACAGCCTGAGGGTTTTCATGTTGAAGGCAAAGAAAACCATGTGTGCTTGTTGAAGAAGTCCCTGTATGGCCTTAAGCAATCTCCGAGGTAGTGGTATAAAAGGTTTGATTCCTTTATGATTTCTCATAGTTATGAGAGGAGCAAGTATGATAGTTGTGTTTACCTGAAAAGGCTACGCGACGGTTCCCAAGTGTATTTGCTCCTGTGTGTGGATGACATGTTAATTGCTACCAGTGACAAAGGAGAGGTGAGGAAGCTCAAAGCTCTGTTGAGTAGCGAGTTTGAGATAAAAGATTTGGGTCCTGCTAAGAAGATTCTTGGCATGGAGATTGCCAGAGATAGAGGAGCAAGGAAATTATTTCTGAGCTAGGAGAATTACATTGAAAAGGTACTTGACAGGTTTGATGTGACTGGTAATCCTGTGAGTACTCCTATTGATACACATTTTCAGCTTTCGTCTGCCTTATCTCCACAGTCAGCTCCTGAGGTCGATTACATGTATGGTGTTTCATACTCCAATGCTGTTGGTTCTCTGATGTATGCTATGGTTTGCACATGCCTGGATTTGGCCTATGCTGTGAGTGTCGTTAGCAGGTTTATGGCAAATCCTGGAGAAGGTCATTGGAGAGCAGTGGAGTAGATTATGAGGTACTTGAAGGGTACCAAGGGCGTGTGTCTACAGTTTGGAAGCACCAGTGATGGAGTTGTTGGTTTCATGGATTCAGATTATGCTGGAGATCTTGATAAGTTCAGATCCTTGTCTGGATATGTCTTCACTTTTGGAGGATGTGCTATCAGTTGGAGAGCTTATCTACAAGCCACAGTGGCATTGTCTACCACTGAGGCAGAGTACATGGCTATAACTGAAGGTGTGAAGAAGGCTATCTGGTTGAAAGGTTTCTTCAGTGAGATCTGTGAGCAGCTGTAGGTCAGTACAGTGTACTGTGATAGTTAAAGTGTTATCCATCTCACGAGGGATGCTATGTATCATGAGAGGACAAAGCACATTAATGATAGTTAAAGTATTATCCACTTCATTCGGGAGCATGTTGCTCAAGGTGACATTGTTGTGAGCAATGTGGGTACCAAGGACAACCCTGCCGACATGTTGACGAAGCTGCTTTCTGGTACTAAGTTCGAGCATTGCTTGGACTTGGTCAGTGTTCATGCTTGATTCTGATTGCCCTTAGGGGCTCGTGGTGAAGGTGGAGAAACGTTGAAGTTGGAGTCATAGAATTTGGTCCAAGGTGAAGATTTGTTAGGGATTGTTCCAAATTCCTAATTAGAGTAGGGCTCTATTTTCTGATCAGAATAGAGTACTAGTCTCCTATATATATACGGCCTATGCCTAGGTCTTATTTGTATTAGTCGAGAGTTGTGAGGTAGAGAGAACCCTCACGGAGGCCTTGTATCCGATTGGACTCACATAGTGGACGACTCTCCTTTGCCCGTGGTTTTCTCCCCGTCTTGGGGTTTCCACGTAATTCTTGTGTCTCGTGTAATTTCCACCTTGGACCAAATTCCAAAATCAATCGTCTTTTCAAGCTTCAAGCTCATCCTCCACATCAGACCATCTTCACTGTGTGTCTCTTCCTGTAAGCTCAATCATCCGCCTCAATCTTGAAAACTCCACCTCGAATGGAATCTTCCACAAGTATCTCAACAACATAAACTCACCTCGAGTCTTCAACTCCAGAAGAACCAACACAATGGGAGAAAACTTTCATGCGCGTAACACGAGAGTTTTTTACATTGGAGAAAACCACTCCAACGCCCACAACAATGCCTAAATCTCATAGGCCAGCTTCAATCTCAGAAGCTCCAGCACGACCAATACTCATCCCAGTATGGTGTACTCTCTAGGGGCACTCTCAACCATTTCTCTACCGATATAGCAGACTCCACCTCCACGGAAAACCTCCACCTTCATGTGGACACCGATTGTTGGGGTTACATCGCCGAGCGAACACCAATCTCAGTCCAAATAAGAGATGAGGACACCAGGTACAGGCCTTTACATCACCTTCGCGTGAACACCTTCTGGACATCAATCTTGGAATTCTCCACCAGCTACAGGACTTTACATCACCTTCACGTGAATACCTTCTGGACACCAAGCTTGCTGTTGCTATTACACCTCACTCCTCCATCCTCGTGGGCAACCAGGAGATACACTGCAAAACACGTGAGTCAAAACAAAATTGATAATTGGACATCTTCGACTTCATCGTCAACGAGTAACTGGTCCAAACAATACCCAAGGTCTTCACATGATTCACTTTCTTGTCCACTATGATATGGCCACTCCATGACCGATCAACCATGAACCTAAACCAGACCCGATCAAATCTCATGGAAATAAGGGAGTCTTCTGGAGAAAGAAGTCGCTTTAAGCTCCTCTAACTTTCTCACACCATTATCGACTACACACATAATACCACATACATGTATAGGAGATACCATTGGACCCGATCTCAAAGTCCAATAAAATTTGGGTCAAACACCCAACAAGTCTCCACCTTGAACCAAATCACATGACCGATCTTCAGCTGTGAATCTCCAAGACTTGAACCAATCTTCAATTCGACAGGACCCCAATCTGACCCTTCTTTGGTCAAATTCTTCAACTCGGACAAACAAAATCACCACGCCCATCAAACCCGGCCCAAATTTCATGATCCAAACTAAGACCCAGACATTTAAGCCATTAACCGGTCTACTTCCAAGGATCAACCATATGATCGCCGCCCCAAAAAACAAGTCTGGTCAACTCAAACCATGACTAATCACATCCACCAAGCCTTCATTACCAAAATGGTCAAAACCAAACATATCAGCCTCAAAACCGGTCAAAATATCACTAACCAGCTTCAAACTGGTCAAAATATGACTAACCAATCCATCTTCTGGTCGAACCAGAAAACCAAAATCGGTCAGTCAACTCCATTGACCCAAAATTTCCCAAACCCCAAAATTAGGGTTTCACCAAGGGATGGGGGCGGCAGCAGCTTCTTCTTCACGCAGCGGCGGCGGGCTGACGGACTCGGCTCCATGCTCAGCGAACGGAGCTTGCCTCCTTCTCCCTCTCTTCTTCTCGGCGTCGGGTTCTTCTTTCTTCTCTTCTCGGGGTTCTCTTCTCCCGTCTCACACAAAGGCTCACGACGGCGAAGCTTCAGCCAGCCACTCACGGATCGGCGAGGCACAGGACTTGGACGGCGACAGGCGACTTCCCTCTGCTCACAGCGGGCGGCGGCCAACAAGCATCCCACTCCATGGGCGGCGGCCCCACAAGGGTTAAAAAAAATCCCCAAATCCAATTTTGGCAAAAATTACAGAATCATACATGCCCTTCTTTCTGAATTTCAGAACAGTCTCTCTGCCTCAATTTCAAATTTTTTTCACCAAATCCAAAAGAGCCTCTTCATCAATTTTCACCCGGATGCACACCAAAGCTCTGATACCAATTGTTGAGAAATAAGATCGAAACGAGTAAAACACGAGACACAAGAATTACGTGGAAACCCCAAGACGGGGAGAAAACCACGGGCAAAGGAGAGCCGTCCACTATGTGAGTCCAATCGGATACAAGGCCTCCGTGAGGGTTCTCTCTACCTCACAACTCTCAACTAGTACAAATAAGACCTAGGCATAGGCCGTATATATATAGGAGACTAGTACTCTATTCTGATCAGGAAATAGAGCCCTACTCTAATTAGGAATTTGGAACAATCCCTAAGATTCCCATTTGATTGGCATGAATTAAAGACATTTATCCAATTCGGTTTCACCATGTGAAAAAAAATTTCCTGTGTAATAAAAAAATGTTGAATTTAAATATTACGAACATAAACTATACAATTAATAAACTTATCATTTAAAAAGTATTTGACAATGCTCACGTAAGAAAATGAAGTAGCTTGATACACACTTTTGCCTTTTGCTAAACGTAATTTCCACAAAAAATAATTCAGATGTCCCAAAAACACACAAAAATATCCCCATGTTATTCTCTTTCGACCACAATTAAGCAGACTTTATTTTTTATTAGACATATATCCTTAATCACATAAAACTGAACAAAACCGTGTATGTGACCAATGGGCAGCTTTCAATAATTGTTTACGCGTAAATTTGCCAAGTTGGTTGACCAGAGGGGATAGCGAAAGAGTCGTGTTGTTTCCCATCTACGGAAGTTGGATGAAATTGGAGGCACGGGACCCGCCATATTTTAGAGGTTATACGCAAGAATAGTCCATTGCCTTAAAAGTGATCCGATGGAGTTAGATCTTGTATCTGTTGTTGTATTCAAACGTGTGAGTCATCGTTCTATTATATATTAACGAAATTAAAATTTATACAAATTTTGGTCCGATTATTACAGTACTAGTTGTGGTTTGGATTTGACGTCTAACATCGTTACCGATAGAACTTATAGCCAAAAGGAAAGGGGCGTGCTCTTTCTTGGAAGATGACTATGTGGTTTAAAATTTGACTTCAAATGCTTTTCATTTCTTAATCACAGCTTCATATTTCCAAGACGCTGATCGAATCATTCACATAAAAAAGTTACCTGTAGCATCTGGGTTCCTCTTCCTTGTAGATTGCTGAAATATAATCAATTATCAATGGCTTCCGATGCAGTTAGTGTTCCTCCACCGATAAAGTATGAAGTCTTCGTCAACTTCAGAGGGACGGACACCCGGAAAAGCTTCACCAGCCACCTCAAGGAAGCCCTGGACCGGAACGGGATCAATGCGTTCACGGACAGCGAGCTCGAGGCAGGCGAAGAGATCTCAACTACACTCGACAGTAGGATCACCGAGTCTCTAGTATCGGTCGTGGTCTTTTCCCCCAACTACGCTGACTCCAGGTGGTGTTTGGACGAGTTGGTCAGGATCATGGAGTGCAAGGAAGCCAACAACCAGACAGTGTTGCCCGTGTTTCTACAGGGAGTAGAGCCAACTCATGTTCGGAAACAGATCGGTGCTTTTGGCGAGGGTTTCGGAAGGCTTATCCAAGATCCTCGGTTCGCGGATAGAAAGGCAAGTTGGGAGCGCGCTTTGAAGGAAGCCGCCGATCTCTCCGGCCATGCTACCGACCAAATGTAATTCTCAATTCTCTTCACTTCTACTAACACGTTTCAATAACTTATCGCATGTTTTTTGTTTCATGAAAACAAGATGCTTGAATCTGGTATATTGTGAAGAAAGATTTTCTCCTCTTGGATATGACGAGAAATTTTATTGTAGTCCTTACGTATCAAGTCATATGATGACTTGGTATGTAACTGCCAATGAATGATTGACAAATTGATTTGTACAATTTTTAATTATGAATGAATAGGATAAATTATGAAAATAAAATCAAGTTAAGAATTATTACCTAAATTAAATTTCGTCAATTATAAACAACCAAAGAATTTATGGGAAGTCTAACTTGAGTTCTCCTTTTAACCATTATCGTTGTTGCTTGGATTTTCTTTTCTTTTTTGCTAATTTCGTTTTTTTTCTTGCATGTGTTAATCATTTGTTATTATTGCGATGAACAATAATAATAAAACTCAAAGTACATTTATTGCCTCATAAATTAAAACTTATTTTGCTCAAACAAAACTGAGGAATTAACCTACGTTCTGTATATGCGAGTCCTTCAAATATATTATAAGTTGGATCGTAGATTATTTTAAATATGCATGTTGATTATTTTTCAAATGATAATTAGATAATTTTTGATAAAATATCATGATTTTTAATTAACAATAAAAAAATACCTATATTAACTGTGTAAATGTAATAATTAGATTTTGTCGTGGAATTGTCTATCAAAATATAAAACGATAATATTAGTATACAATTATCTAATTAATTGACCTTATTACGTGGTTATACATATTACCTATTACAATAAAATGAATATATTTACCGTTAAGCATAAGACGTTGGCTACATCAAATAATAAACATACATTAACACAAACCCTTTTTTTTTAATAATGACATCATGTAAGTTATGTAGTAACCTATGCTAAAAAAAATAACGAAATTAGCAAAAAGAGAAAAGAAAATCCAAGCAATAGTGAAATGGTTAAATGGAAAACTGAATCTAGATTTTCTATTAATCACTTGGTGGTAAGTATATATCAAGTCATCAAGTGATTTGGTACGTAAGAACTACCATAAAATTTCTCGGATGTGACGTCATGGGGGTAATTGATAGTAGGAGAAATTATGCTCAGACACTTGGTATTTGATATATTTAAAGTTCGCTCCATGTATTCAAGTAAATGATTAAAAACTTTCTGAAATTTAATTTTATTATACTCTCAATCTCCTCGCTAAAGTCAGCGATCATTTATTTATTTTTTTTCATATGAATGACAAAAATTACCACTAAAAAAAACAAAAAATATTCTCTCTTCCCCGACCTCCATCTTCCCCATTGAACTTCAAAAATGTTTCAACTTCAATTAAAAATTTCAACTTCAAACAACAAATTAAAACCTTCAACTTCAATTAAAATCACATTCAAACAGCAAATTAAAAGCTTCACTTCAATTAAAATCAAATCGGTGCAACTTCAACTCCAAAATTAAACCCAGCTGAAACCTAATTCCAATTAAACCTAGTTCGAACCCAGACGCCGACGAGAGAATTGGACCAAAGGGAGTTCCTAGTGATCTGGAAGGACATGGCAGTGCGGAGGTCCCGAGGGCACGGCGCGGAGGTCGAGAGGGAAGTCGAATCCGGGCCAACTCGAGGCGGACGAACTCGGCGTCGGATATACCAGGTTGGGCCTGGGACCCCCGAGTTCTTGCACCCATCTAAATCGAATTTGAGGTGGCGGCTCTACCATGGAGTCGTTGACGGCGGACGACGGGAGCACTTTTATGCCTCTGGTTACGACGGCCTCGACGATCCCTACCTTGGCGTCGGCTACAGTGAAGGGATGTTCGAAACGGACGTGAACCCCACCAACACTCCCATTGGTTGTTGTCTTGGAAATTGGTTGTTGTATTGGGAGCACTTGGTGTTTGGTTTAATAGGATTTGGTCTTGTCTGTTGGTGTTCTAGTTTGTGAGTCGCAGATGGAGGGGATGGGTTGGAGGGGATAGGGCCGCCGTTGAAGATGGGTCCAATAGGTGTTCGTCCATCTATTTTTGTTCGCCAGAAAAATTGTGTTTGCCAAAAAGATGATCGGAGGTTTTAGTTGACCTGACCAAAGATATAATGGTCATTTCAGTAATAAAATAATAATATCTAACTACTGGCGTCAGCGAGGGGCAATGTTTTCAAAACTACGGTCCGACCAGCGGTCGGACTGCCACCCGGGACCAAACTCGGGTCGATTTTTGCCTAAAATAAGTGGTTCGACGAGTCAAAATTTTATTGGACCAGCCGGTCAGGTACTTCCGGGTGATTCGATTCGCCCGAATTAGAAAAATTAGTGTTTATTTTTTCTATTTTTTGGATCTAATTTAGAAATAAAATCTCAACATCCACGCTCGGAGTATTCACATCACTTTTGGATCACAACAAACTTATTTTTTTAGCAATTCTCGATAACATGTCAAATAAGTTAAACGACTTAAACTAATATGTCAAACAAAAAAAACGTGTATAATCATCAACTTGTAATTATAGACTTGTTAAATTGATGTTTGAAGATTTTGTATGGATAAATTGTATAACAAAGTTATCAAATATTTTAACTTATTCAGTATTTTATTATTTTTATGCTAAATTAAATTTATTAAACCTTATTTAATAATATAAAATTAGAAGTCTTGGTCCGACTGGTGAACCGACCGGTCGGACTGAGTGAACCAAAAATTTTAAAATTTCTGGATCGCCTTCTGGGTCGGTTTTGAAAACATTGGCGAGGGGGCTATGAGTATGGGACAGGATTTGGTCCTGGAAGCCCATTCCAGCATGGTGCTGGAGAGTTTTTACTGAAGGACATGCAACTGAAACTCACAACCATTGTATCCTAACTGGGTAAACCATTGTATTGTAACTGGGTAACTGGGATGGTCCTGATTTATCCGGGACGGGATAAACACGCACCATTGTATCGTAACTGAGTAAACCATTGAATTGTAACTGAGTAAACCATTGGATCGTCCAGGACGGTCCTGGTTAGATATGGCCTTCCAGGACCAAATCCGCTCCCTGAGAGTATAATAAAACCAAATTTTTGAGAATTTTTAATCGATTATCAAAATACAAAGGGCCAAACCTTAAATATATCAAACACCAGGGACCTAAGTATAATTTTCCCTTATTAAGGTTTGAAGGGTATCAATTAGGAACAAATTACACTTGTATAAAGTAGGAACTAGACATTTTTTTAATGTTAGATAGCTACTCTATCGAATCACGTATATCGTTTCTCTTTGCTTATTGTTAATTCATAATTCATGCAATCAGTCAGTCTTAGGTCTTTTGGAAAGGAGCTTTTGACACTATTGTTTGTTTGATCAGGTCAGAGGGGGAAATTGTAAACAAACTCATCAATCGTGTACAATCTGTTCTGAGTAAAAGGTTTTCCATTGATTTGGATAAGCGCTTCATTGTAATGAAGCATGTGGAAATAGTGGAATCGTCAATGTTCGCATCAGAACAACAATGGAGATGTCTTGGTTTATGGGGGATGGGAGGTTCAGGCAAAACAACACTTGCTAAAGAGATACAGATGCGTGTCTCTAATCATTTCGAAGGATCATGCTTTGTTGAGAAAGTTGGGAAGCTCGCAGAAAGGGGCAAATTGAACAAGGTGTACTGGAAGCAGATGTCACAACTCCTCAAAATGAATGATGACCAAGACGTTCCTACCATCCAAAGGAAGCTAAGAATAACAAAGGTGCTCATCGTACTTGACGATGTCAGTGACGCGGATCAGTGTCAAGAACTGATAGGAGATTGGAGTTCGCATTGTCCAGGAAGTAAGATGATTGCAATTAGCAGAGAAACAAATTCTTAGGAATATTGGGTGTGACCAAATATATGAAGTCAAGGCATTAGATGATCATGAATCCCTTCAACTCCTGAAGCATCATATCTTAAAGCAAAGAGAACCTACTCCAGACCAGATGGGGTTGTTGACAGATGCTATCAAATACACAGGAGGTTTGCCATTGGCCCTCAAGGTCCTTGGTCGCAATCTTTTTGACAAGGATATAACTATTTGGAAGAGTGAGTTAGAAAAACTAGGTGATAAACCTAATTTGGATATCATGAAGATTTTGATGACTAGTTTTGATGGGCTAGACGATGATGAGAAGAACATATTTCTCGATATTGCTTGTTTCATGGAAGGTTGGTATAAAAAGGATGTTGAAAGTATACTTGATGCTAGCGGATTTCATGCTATAAGCGGAATAAATCGACTTGCGGACAAGGCTCTACTTACCATCTCAGACAACAAAATTCATATGCATGACTTGTTACAACAAATGGGCAAAGATATAGGTTCTGGCAGCAGGTTATGTGGGGAGAAGGAAATTGCAGATATCCTCACAAGAAGAAGTCAGGTAATTTGAGAATTTGTTGGTCGCCTTTACGTTTCATGTTCAAAATGTTTTCCCATTTTAACTGGCACATTCTAATGTCCTTCAGAGTTCGATCTACATGAGTCGACTTTTACTACGAACCAAATAACAAATGTTGCTTTACAAGCCATTTATTTACTTGTACATTTATTTACTGCTTTACAATCTCTACTCTTTCACAATCAGGGGCAAAAAATGGAGAGGAAGATAGAAGTCGTGTCAATGGGAGTGACTGGAGATATAAGTATGAAACTGAGTCCTGGAGTTTTTCAAAACATGGCGAGGCTAAGAATTCTTCGTAAATTTGAAAATAATTTTATAGGAAAAAGCGACGCAATATCCTTTCCAGAAGGCCTCGAATATCTTCCTGACGGACTGCAGTACTTGGAATGGGACCTATACCCTGAGCAATCTCTGCCACCACGGTTTAATCCTGTAAATCTTGTTGACCTTAGGATGACAGACAGCAACCTGAGACAGCTTTGGACCGATGAAATCGAGGTAACCTATTTTAGTTCATGTCTTCGGTTTAACCATTAAAAAAATTAAACTTCTTCGCATCAAGATTTATAGGCATTGCACTAAGATTATCTGCAGCACAGATAGGATAATAGTCTCGACTTATTTTGCAATTACTATTCTCATTAAATTGTTGCAGCCGTGTATGCCCAGCTTGAAACATGTCGACCTTTCTGGCTCGCTCCACTTGACCACGATTCCCAACTTCGGAAACTCGTTGAAGTTGGAGATACTGAGGTTACGCTATTGTGAGAAATTGAAGGACATTCCAGATCTCTCACAATTGACAAAACTGGTGGAACTCTGTCTCGAGAAATGCTATGAATTCAGAATCCTTCGGCAGCTTCCACCAAGTCTGATTGAGTTGAATCTGTCTCATACGAAAATAAAAAAATTGGAAGACACATCAATCCAGGGATTGTCTCAACTTGAACACTTGGCCTTAAATGGTTGTGAAGAGCTTGAGAGTCTACCAGACAACATTTGTGTGTTGAAAAATCTTGGAATACTTGACCTTCATGCATGCTGGAAACTGTCGACTCTTTCATTTCTTCAGATGCCTATCGTCCTAAGGAGTCCATCAGAAAACCTACCGGCAGTCGAAGATGGCCTCAGGTCTCTTAAAAGGTTAAATTTTGCAGGGTACGAGGGTGAAACACTACCTTCTTTGAAAAGCTTGGTGTCGCTTAGGGAACTGTGTTTGCAAGAAAGCAATTTGAAGAGCTTGCCGGATGATATCAAGTACCTAACCAATCTATGGAAGATTGATGTTTCCGACTGCAAGAATCTGAATTGCATACCAGAGCTTCCACCAAGTCTGATTAAGTTGAATCTGTCTTATACAAAAATAAAAAAATTGGAAAACACATCAATCCAGGGATTGTCTCAACTTGAACACTTGTTCTTGAATGGTTGCGAAGAGCTTGAGAGTCTACCGGACAACATTTGGGTGTTGAAAAATCTGGAAAAACTTGACCTTGATGGATGCCTGAAAATGTCGACTCTTCCATCTCTTCAGATGCCTATCATCCAAGGGAGTCCATCAGAAAACCTACCGGCAGCCGAAGATGGCCTCAGGTCTCTTAAAAGGTTAAATTTTGCAGGGTACGAGGGTGAAACACTACCTTCTTTGAAAAGCTTGGTGTCGCTTAGGGAACTGTGTTTGCAAGAAAGCAATTTGAAGAGCTTGCCGGATGATATCAAGTACCTAACCAATCTATGGAAGATTGATGTTTCCGACTGCAAGAATCTGAATTGCATACCAGAGCTTCCACCAAGTCTGATTAAGTTGAATCTGTCTTATACAAAAATAAAAAAATTGGAAAACACATCAATCCAGGGATTGTCTCAACTTGAACACTTGTTCTTGAATGGTTGCGAAGAGCTTGAGAGTCTACCGGACAACATTTGGGTGTTGAAAAATCTGGAAAAACTTGACCTTGATGGATGCCTGAAAATGTCGACTCTTCCATCTCTTCAGATGCCTATCATCCAAGGGAGTCCATCAGAAAACCTACCGGCAGCCGAAGATGGCCTCAGGTCTCTTAAAAGGTTAAATTTTCCAGGGTACAAGGGTGAAACACTACCTTCTTTGAAAAGCTTGGTGTCGCTTAGGGAACTGCGTTTGCAAGGAAGCAATTTGAAGAGCTTGCCGGAAGATATCAAGTACCTAACCAATCTATGGAAGATTGATGTTTCTGAATGCAGGAATCTGAATTGTATACCAGAGCTTCCACCAAGTCTGCTATACCTAAATGCATCTGATTGTACATCTCTGCAGAAGTATACACATTTCTCATCTGTGGAATTTGATGTCCTACTTCTGTTACCGATTTTTGAAGTGTTTCGTTACGAGGACTATCAAGATTATTTGCATATGATGTTCCGTAACTGCTTCAATTTGGAGAAAGAGGCAAGGAACGTAATCTGGAGAGATCTCTGGCTGAGAAATCAATCCATTGTAAGTTCGTTCTTCTCCCTCTCAGGCAACGAAACATTCACATATAATAGCATTCGCGAATGGAGAGTCTCATGCTCTATTTTTTTTCATCATAACAGATTGCTTTATTAGAGAAAGGGCGCGATAAGTACCCGTGGCTGAGTCCGATCGATGCGTGTATCCCTGGGAATGAAGTTCCAGAATGGTTCAAGTACTCCGACACAGGACCTTCTATACAAGTCAACACCAACCGCCTTCATCAAAATGGACTCTATTTCCTCGTGGTCGTTGGTGTTCCAACCAATTGGAATAGAACTATACCAATCCTCAAAGTTACTTGCAAGGGCTATGGCGAGTCTGGAGAAACTTTTGATTCTTCTTGCAATTTCCATCCTGGCTTCAACGACATCGATATGCTATTCCAATCAGAGCACACAATCGTATGGTACCACCATTTGGGTTCGCACGATAATCAATTCTATCTCAATGGAGCCACGTTTCATTTTTCTGCTACGATTCGGCCGGAAGTCAGTGACTCTGAAAAAGACGACAGCGATGGAGACGGAGACGGTTTTTTTATTGTGAAGTGTGGAGTAACGCCATTCTACTTTAATGATGACGAAGGTGACAACAACCACGGCTATGATGTTGGCAACGACGACGATGAAGACAAAGACTACAACAACAAAGGACGACAACGGTCAGTCCTTGGATTTTGTGCGATGGTTGTGACTGCATATGCATTGCGCTTTGTTTTTGTTGCTTGCTGCTGCTGATACCAACTTTTTCAGGGGATCATCAAGTTCTATCCTTTTGGCTGAAGAGGAGCCGGGTGATGCTAGTGACTTGGACCTCATTTTTCCTGACCCGGTTGAAGAAGGGCAAGATGCTTGTGGCTTAGACCTCAATTTCGAAGATGACATCGACTTGGACTTGGGATTTGCTCCACCAGCCGAGGAAAGAGCCAGCCTTGTAGACAGGTCGCGGAAGAGGAAGCGTGGACACGATTAAGAGGAAGAGTCACGCAGCCATAAAAGAAACAGCTGAAGCTCTCGCGTGGAAAGACATCAATGAATCTCTCGAAGCCTATTCCAATGTTCCAAGTATGTAATTGGAACTCGAGGAATCGAGCCATCTTTTGTGGTGAGCTTGACATGGGAACAAGTGATTCCTCCGAGCCAGACTTGCACTGGCAGTATAGCATTCCTAGACTCAGTAGCTTACCAAATACAGCAGTCTCCAAGCCGAAGAAGACTAGCCATCCGAGGGGATCAAAGAGCACGGAAACCAGCTAAGCCTGCAACTTCCAACGTACTATCTACTTACTCATACTGCAATATATGCACCTTACAAAAAGACAAGCCATCCGGAATTGAACTTGCTTAACATGGTTTCTTGCATTGTAAAATGTGACACTAGGAGCTTCATCCCTTCACCATCAAGGATGTTACAATTTCATCCAAACACACCTGCCTGGTTTTGGACATGAGTTGCCTCCACCCCCTGCAGAAACACAGGCAGCACTGTCTGATCATGGGCGGCATTGAACTTGCTTAACATGGTTGCATACAGCACTGTCCGAAACCAGGCAGGTGTGTTCGGGGATGGGTTCGAAAGACTTGTCCAAAATGCTCGATGCGCAAATAAGTTGAAGAGTTGTATCCCAGAGCTTCCACCAAGCCTGCAGAACCTAGAAGCATCCAACTCCACGTCTCTGCAAAAGTATACCCACTGCTCATCAAATTATTTGCGTATGAGGTTCGATAAGTGCTTCGATTTGGAGAAAGATGCAAGAAACGAAATCTTGAGAGATTTCTGGCTGCGGTTTCAATTCGTTGCGGTATGTTCCTCGCCCTCTCTCTCTCTCTCTCTCTCTCTCTCTCTCTATATATATATATATATATATATATATATCACATAGGCACATTAACGAATGCACAATCATTTCATCATTACAGATTCATTTAGCCGAGACGACGAATGATCTGTCCGGGGAGTTATTAGCAACTAGTGTTTGTATCCCGGGGAATGAGGTGCCAGAATGGGTCGAGTACTCTGCGATAGGATCTTCGTTACAATTCAACACCAACTGCCGCAGAAGACTCCATCCTCTTGGTCCCATTTTCTGCCTGGTCTTAGCTTTTCCGACGAATTTCTACTGATGCGAGAACACACTCAGGATTCGGTGCGAGTGCCTGACAAGGTCTGGAGAGAGTGTTACGAGTTGTATTTCGGCAGCAAGACAACTCTGTTCCATTTACGATCTTATTCATTGATCAAACTGTTAATTCTTTGCGTTTTTGTTGTAGCATTCTTCATATGTTGTTAATTCTCTGCACTCTCAGATCCTACACAAAGTCGTAAACTTCCTTTTATCACCCTCTCGAGAATTAATCAACTGACGGAATGCCTCGACATCCAGAGGATTCCGACAGATCAAGCATGAAGATGGCACTTAAATTAAGTCTTCCTTTCCTCCAATTGATACAAATATGGCACTTGAACAAATGTATAGGATTCATGGCGTGCCCACGAAAACAACTAGAAACTACTAGAAGGTACAAAATTTTCTGGACATAAACAGCCCGATAATTGAAGCATTAATGAGGACTCATCTTGTTGATCTCTTCTTCATCAAGTGCGTAGTTAGACGGAGCAGTCATTTTGCAGTCGTGCTCTTCTTCCCTGTCCTCTTTGCTTCTCTTAAAGCTGTCCTCTTCTCCTCTCTGCAGCAAATCTCATTAGTTTCTGTTAAAAGAGGAACCACACAACCAGATCACCAGACAAATTGTTCATTCATCGTGACAGCTAACGAGACCCTTATAACTATTAGGGATTGCTCAAACATGAGCAATAGTAAAATACATGGAGGCACTGACCTTGCTTTTGCGATTTCCTCCCTTGCTGGAAATTTCCTTTTCTTTCTGTTTCTGCCAGTAGTCGCAGACTCCAAGTTTCTTTTCTTCCCCTGGTTGACATCAGATGGAAGGTTCCCGACTTTCTTATTTTGGTTCTTATCCTTTTTGGCACGACCATTTTCTAACTCTCGTTCTGCAGAAATATTCTCAACCTCGCTCTTATTCGGTATGGGAGGCTGCTCAACCGATTCTATGGGCTCGGTAGTTTCAGCAGTTGGTTTTGAGTTACTCATTTTCTTAAGCTGCACAATGGCATAAAATGGAGGACACCAGTCAAAAGGCAATTGAATAACTAGTTACTTGGCTAGAATATATATGCTAATGCATGAACAAGCACAAAGATCCAAATGTACCTTTGCAACGAAAAAACCATCCAAGTTGTGGACATGGGGATAGAAACGTCTACTTTTCTCTACAGATGGATGAAAGCGGTGTTCCCTGAATCGGTTAAACCTGAAAATGCAGAAAAGATGGTTCATTCCTTGTTCGAACAAATATCGGTCTGTCTGTATCAACTGTCAAAATAACTAGAAAAAGAACTTGTGAAAAGAATCAGCTGTTTACCCTGGTTTTCCAAAATCCAGTCCACATGGGACAACTTTAACATCTCTTTTCTTGAGAGCATAGTCTATGACAGCTTCATTCTGCAAGGGAAAGAGTGTCATGAATAAACATGCATTCTGAGGCTGAAAGAAAATCAGAATTCTTGAGTGTACTAACCTCTGGAACCGTGATTGAGCATGTTGAATAAACAATGTAGCCCCCAGACTTCGAATTTGCATCAACCAAGTCGATTGCAGCAAGTAGCAATTGCTATAGGCAAAAGATGCAACAGCTTTAGGGAACTGTTTTATGGTAACATATAGAGAGAATGATGCAAGCATTAATGGCAAATAACGTGCAAGCTATTGGTCAAGTGGATGGCCTGATGTTCATTAGATCAAGAATAAGATTCATGAAGCTGTAAGAAAAACTCAAAGATAAAAGCCCAACGTACCTTCTGCAGATGTGCAGAGCTCTTTATATCATCTAAGCTCTTCGAGGTTTTGACTGACTCGTCTTTAGATATAACCTGAAAAGAAAGAAGATTATCCGCAAAGATCCATCCAGTTAGAACCAGAAAAACAGAATCATGGCTACTTTAAGTTCTAGCAATGTCACTTACACCAGTTCCACTGCAAGGGGCATCCAACAGAACCCTATCAACAGAATTGGGACCCAAAACCTTCGGTAGCTGCATATAGAGAATCATGAAACAAAGTCGCAATCAGTTTTGCATGAGGTGTGGTCCTGCTTGGTTTCCAAAGGCATCGAAAAATAGACCATTTGTATCATTATTGATAAAATTGGTGGATACTCTTACATGTATGTAAACAAAATACAAATACAATATCTTTCTTGAAGAATTACCAGGTAGTCAATGGTAACATGAAATATTTGAAATAAAAGAATAAAACAGATGGAACGAATCACTAACCTCCCTACCATCATAGTTACAAACAATGGTATTTGTGACTCCCATGCGATGCAAATTGGCAGTGAGTGACTTAAGTCTTGGCTCCTTCATCTCATTGGCATATATAATGCCTAGAAATAGTTCATCGGAAAAAAAAATCTCAGATTGTGGATAAATCTTACAGAGGGGAAGTAGATTTTTCAAATTGGAGACGAACATTATTAGTGTTCTAACATACCACTATTTTTCATGAGGCTAGCAATGTAAGTTGTTTTCCCTCCAGGCGCTGCCCTGCAATACATATAGATGATGATAAAGCGTTGTTGCAAGTTAAACAAAGGAGCTTATAAATGGGCAGAAACCAAATTATGCATATCGTCCGTCCCACTTTCTAGATCATGCCATGCAAATACCAGTACACCAAAGGGAACCATCTCTCCCAGTTTTGGACCAACATTACAGGGCAAGTTTTCCAGAAAAGTTGGAAGAAAAAAGCAGAGGAGAATATGAGCAAATTTGTAGAATAATGAGACCTCGGAAGGCATAACTAGAGGGAATATTATGTTCAAGCAAAATTGAACATTACTTACGCCATATCAACTACTCGTTCCTTCTCTTGAGGAGCAAGTGCCATCACCGGCAAGAATGAGCTTGCACTTTGCAACTGTAAACAATAGCAAATTACTGAGAAAACCTTATGAAATTTGCAAGCACTTAACAATCAAAACCTAAAAGAAGCACTGACCATGTAGAAACCAGCCATGTACTCAGGAGTGGCACCTATTGGAACTTGAGAATCATGAACTACCAGTCCAACCTACATCAGAAGTTGTTGTCACCTAATCTTAATATTCTCCCTGAGAGAGAGTAATATAGCAAAGGGACAGATGTACAGCTAGATGACATTCTTACCTTTGACCACTTACTTAACGGGTCTAAATTTACTCCTCTGTTCAAAAGCACATCAGCCAAATCACGCCTCCGAGTCTACATAAAAATAATGGTTAGCAACTAAAGGACAAACACGCAGGTAAACGAGCAGAACCAAATAATGGTTAGCAAGCATGCAGGTATATGAGCAGGATCATTCGAAGGGTTCCCACCTTTAAAGTGTTAGTCCTTATACAGATAGGTCTTGGCCTTTCAAAGGCTTCAAGAAGCTCCAACAGTTCATTGACCGGAAACATCTGCAAGTCCACCATTAAGTCTTACTAACAAACTGATAAAGGCTTAAAAACAGCAAAGGAAGCTGCTAGGAAAGAATCAATCACCTCGATCAGAACCCCAATGAGGAAATCATTATAGCCGTAGTACGAACCCAAGTCCCTCTTCAACACCTCAACATAATCCTTTCTCTTAGCACCCTCTTGCTTCAAATCCTTGAAATTTGAAAGCACCCGAACAACTATCCATAACACCCCCACAAAAACATCCATGAGCAATGATCCAAACCATACCAACAAAGCCAACAAATTAAACAATGAACTCACCCTCGCTTATTCTCCTCTTCAGACTATGAAGATCATGCGGGCGATCTGCCTCTGCTTCAAGCTCCTAAATTTACCAGCAAAAACAAAACATTCAAACAATCACAATAAACCCGCAAAGCAAAAAATTGCAAGAAAGAAAAGAACTTGAAGCTCACAACGAAGTATAACCGAAGAAAAACTACCTTTCGGGTAGGCAACCTGAACTCATCCGACTCATCCGCTATATTATCCTGCAACTCCAAATCCGCATCCTCCTCCTCCCTCGCCCGCCTCTCCTCGATAGCTCTCGACTTCTTCTCAATATCAGACCCGGAATCCGAATCCGAATCCGACCCAGAACCCGAACCACCCGACGCCTCCTCCTCCTCGACCTCATCCTCGTCCCCGCTCCCCTGGAGGAAGTCGCCGGCCAGAGGGTCGTCGTTGTCCTCATCGGATAGCACATCGGAACCCTCATCGGAGACAACATCGGAATCATCCTCCGACATCTCCTCCTCCTCCTCCTCCTTCCGCTTCTTCTTCTCGAAGAAAGGCTCCTCCTTTTTCGTCTGCTTCTTCTCCGGCTTGGACCCGCCCTTGTTATTGCTCTTCTTCTTGTTGGCGGAAGCTTTAGCGGGTGCCATTTTAGGGTTTAGATGGCGAAGTTGGGAGCAATTTTGGGAAAAAAGGTTTAAGCTTTGGGTTGGCTTCCCCCTGCTCTGGTGTTGGCTAGGGTTTAGGGTTTCTCTGTACTTTTGATTTTATTTGCTGGGTCCCACTATCGCGCTTTCTTTCATTATTAGTTCCTTTTATTATGTCCTTTTATCTCAAAATAAAAATATTGGAAATGCAATTAGTTATTTTGTTGATACTTAGATATAAGATTTGGTACAAATTTGAATCGATTGAGATTATTAAAAATTTTAAGAAATATTTAACATATTTTATTTTATACAATTCGAATTAGAAAATAATTTCGTTAAGTTAAAGCAACTCTCTTAATCTTAATGATTTATCTATGAGTTTCGGCTTTGATTATTAGGCAAAAGGTTAAATAATATGGGAACTGAATATTATGAGTATATTTTGTTGAGGTTTTCCTACATAAGCCAACTCTCTCAATAAGACTATTTTTACCAGTCCCAAGGAAAAGGGTGGACCATCAACGGGCCGATTTGCTTCATAGCCCAGTTCTAATAGAACGGGCTGGATCTTATATTTGGATCCATTGTGATAAAGCTAGGGTTTGTTGGGCTTGAGTCGGATTGCTCCGTGGCCCCAAGTTTTTTGGCGAAGTCGAAAGTAAAATTTTCTTTGTTCTTACCTCCTTTCTCATCTCTTCCATTCGACTCATTTTTTAAAAATAAAATTTACGTCTATAACAATATAAAAATTTAAATTTTGTACTTTTTTAAATATTTCCAACGTTGGGTTCTCCAAAATGAAGTGGGAAACCGAATTCTATAAATTAAAAGGACAATGTCAAAAGAGTGGTTCTCGCTGGCTATAAATTTGGCCGGAATTGCAAAATCCGGAAAGAGAGTCCACAATAAAGAAGTTCTTGCTAACTTCCAAAAAAGATTGGATGTTTCCATCAAATTCAAAATAAGATCGGATGTCAGAACACTGGCCACCCTTCTATTGGACCACTGTCCATAAATACATGCGAATGCCGCCCAACTTTCCTGAACGAATATATATATGTTTATCCAGAAATCTATTAAGCTCTATGCAGGCCATATGCTGATATTTTCCCTTACTGAATTCTAAAAATGAGCACAAAATTCTTAAGAAATGTACAAATATCGTAATTTGGGAAACTTTGTACACATCTTCAGTGAAGATTTATTCCTCTTTTAGAAAATTATGTTCATTTTCAATACTTATAAACAGAAGTTTGCATGATACTTTAGTTTATCAAAATCTGATGAAATGTTGTCGTTTGAAGATAACAAAAAGTACGAAATCAACATGCTCTAATTCAATTCAATATCTTTAAGTTAATTATTGGTAAAATTTAGACACTGATAAACAAATTCACGCATCTACTGGGCTAGTAATCTCAAAATCCTTTATTGACAAAAATATATTTAGCATTTTAATTAACTTTTTTTGCTACTAAATTCACCAGTTTAATTGTTTTTTAGGGGTCACTAGTTTAAATTCGAGTCCACAAATATCTCGTTATTAAATTTTATAACGATAATAGGAATTATATTATGATCACACATGATGAGAAGAAAAATTGGGCAAAGATCCTCTAGACAAAGTTTGGAGGAAACCAAACCTCACCTCACCTCACCTCTAGGAAGGACCAATGAGCACAAATCTGCCCATTTACGCACCTATTGAGTTTGACAGTGGACTGAAAACGCATGCGCCTTTCCGAAGCTTGTGCACTGTTTGGCATCACAAGGCTCTCGCCCCCGTCGCCATCTTTTCTCCAAAGTAAATAATGTCTCGCCGACTTTCACATTAAAGAAAGAAGATATCTCGCCTACCAAACACATGATAAAGCTTACATAGAAACAAGATTGTCTTTAATAGAGGAAGAACAAATAAAGAGGAGGTTATAAATTCGATTCTTTTACGCGGTCAAGAATGGTTGAACTGAACGAATTACTTAAAAAGTTCCTGCAATCAGCACTTACTGATTCTTCTGGAGTCATCTGTTATAATTTGATATATTCTGATCATTGGTAAGATTTTGATTACAATGGTCTATTCCGGATCATTGCACTTAAAATGTGCCTTAGGTGTGTAATCGGAGGTTGGGGATAAGCCCTTTATATTTATATACAAATCAATTTATCAAGAAAAAAAACCAAACACATGATAAAGGTAGGGCGAGTGTAACGCCCTGATTGTTCCACAAATCAACACATGCCACTTGAAATTCTGTTGAGTGATATTTACAAGAAAAGTAGGTACAGAATAGTCAAAATTAAATCACGTAAATTTTTTTTTTTTCGCATATGATTAACGGGGTTTTACAGTAAGTAACAAACCGAACGAAACTGCGTAGAATCGCGAGTCCTAAAATTTAAAAATTGAAAACCCTACGGTTATCAGTGTCATAGTTCGGTTTCGGATCGAAACTGCAAAAAAAAAATTTGAGAATTAAACTGCAAATATTGGTACGGTCTCGGTGTTGGTTTCTAATGCAATCGTGTGACCGACTTACCAGTACGACGTTGTTTTATACATGGGTTTTATGGTGATGTTTGTGGTTCAAATGGGTGATTTTGTGTACTATTTAGTATTTATGTTGGGCTGATCGAAAAATGAATTTTATTTCGAGTGTGGGTCAACTAGAATGAGCTTTATTTATTTTTTATTAAATGGGTCAGTAGCGGTTTCAAACGGCAAAATGGCAGACGCGGAACCGCGAAAATTGTGGTTTAGTTTGAAATTGCAAAACCGGCAGCACCAAATTCTTTTTATAAAAATGTTATTTTGGTGTCATTTTACGGTTTAAAACTACGACACCGAACCGAACTCACCACCATGCAAAGATATCAATTTAATTTTACAAGTTCGATAAGATGATTTAATTTTCAAAAAATAATTTTACACTAGGCGCTTATTTTAGATGAATTTTCTAGGATATTTATTTGTGGAGAATCAGATTAGTCCGATTTTGGTTACCAAATGTCTTTGGCACTTTTGTACTTCTAGTATTCATGGTGTAACTTTTCTTATAATATAAATTATACCTTTCAAAAAAATTACAAACTTGAATCTTATTATTTAATAATATTATAATTTATTTTAAAGAAAATATTATAAGTAATAGTCTTTTTTTTGGGGTAAAGCATGATATACTTATATTAAATGAGAAATTAGAGTTAAATAAGGCATCCAATTTTGAAAGCAATCCACAAGATTTTAGACCGAATCAGCTACCTAGTTACGTGATCTATGAATTTAAGCTTAAGTAGCAAAATGATAGAGATGTCGGCAACATGGCAGTCCGTTGCTAACAAAATGTCTTGGAATTTTTTACAGATCAATTCGACAATAAGTTTTTTAGGTATGTAGAGTTGATTTTATATATAAAGTTGTTGCGGAGAAAAGAGAATAAGTAACCCGAGACGGATCCGGAGTGGTCGTCCCAAGGTCGGTCTAAAGCTATGCTAGGCTACCGTCTATGCTAGGCTACGTACTAAGGAAAAACGATAAAGATAGAAGAGTAGTTGTGTGTTGTGTTGTCGATTCATGTCCTTCTCCGGTACCCAAGCTCCCTTTATATAGCACGTCCTGACCTAGCTCCATCCTTCCCGTGCAAGAAATCCCGTCCCGAGTGAATATTTCGTTTCCAAATCAACCCGGCTTAGAATAGGTAAATATAAACCGTCTTCCTCATATGAACAAATCTCGTCTCCGATTAGGAATATGCCAGTCGTGCCGACCAAGCAACTGTGTCCCAAAATCTTATTGAAATCAGGGAAATTTTGACTCTACTTAGAAAACTATAAGCCGTCTTGACCATCTCGAACCTTCCACGTAAAAACTCGTCCTAAGACCGTCATCGCCCAAACAACTTTCCGCCATAGGGCCAAAACGAACTCCAAATAGCCCAAACCTCCTGCCTACACGGACTAAAAGGGCTTCTCGCCTTGAAGCCCAAGATGACCTCCACGCCCGGAACCTTCTCTCTGCTTTCAAACACAAGACGGTACCTACCGCCTACCGCTTCCAAGTCGCCGAGCGCCTAAAATGGACTTGCCTTACCGCTCGAACCCTCTAGGTGGGCTAAGCCTTCTGCCCGCAGGCCCCTAGGCGGTATGTGCCTACCAAAAGGGCTTCTCGCCTTAAAGCCCAAGATGACCTCCACGCCCGGAACCTTCTCTCTGCTTTCAAACACAAGACGGTACCTACCGCCTACCGCTTCCAAGTCGCCGAGCTCCTAAAATGGACTTGCCTTACCACTCGAACCCTCTAGGTGGGCTAAGCCTTCTGCCCGCAGGCCCCTAGGCGGTATGTGCCTACCGCTCGGGTTCCCAAACCGGCGCCATCCACGCGCTCGCACCAACAAGGCGGTATACCGCCTCCCGCCTTGGAGTGAACCGAGCTCCATCATTTCTGCCCGCAGGCTCCTAGGCAGTATGTACCTACTGCCCATCAGTCACAGGTGGCTCGTGCTTACCGCCCACAAGCCAAGGCGGCAAAGGCCTACCGCCCACAAGCTAAGGCGGTAAGCGCCTACCGTCGATCGCCTTGAAGTCCAACGCGGACTCGGGCGACCATCGAGCGGTCCAATCTGGACGGACACACCAACCCAAACATAGATTCCCGCGCACGAACCCAGATACGAACACCTTTGCTACACATCCGGAGTATGAATTTTTCAATTTAACACTCGGACATATCACTTCACGTACCGAGATATCCAGCCGGACATCCCACTTCACGAGCCGAGATATCCTCCTGGATACTTTGAAGGTCAAAACGACCTCCGGGCTCCTGCCTCAAAGGTTAAAGTGACCATCCGGACTCCCGGCTTGTAGGTCAAAGTGACCATCCGGGCTCTTGCTTTGTAAGTCGAAGCAACCATCCGGCCTCCCGCCTTGTAGGACAAAGCACCTTCCGGCCTCCCACTTTGAAGGCCAAAGCGACATCCGGGCTCCCACCTCAAAGGCCAAAGCGACCATCCGGACTTCCGCCTTGTAGGTCGAAGCAACCATCCGGCCTCCCGCCTTGTAGGTCAAAGCACCTTCCGGCCTCCCGCCTTGAAGGCCAACATCTGGGCTAAGCCTTCCGCCCACATTTTTGGCCTACTTCTGCCCCGAATCCGAAGATATTACAAACTATAAAGTCGTAGATCTATGTCTTGGCTTCGCACAACAACTTAAATCGTCTCAATCCGAGCTCTGGATAGAAAGTTATGAGTATTTTACCGAGGACTGCCAGCCAGGCGGGCGGGAAGCGGTATCCCGTCTTGATGTAGACTTTTTATATTGCTATGCCTCGAATATAAAGAAGTAGTTAACTGAGAAGTTCTAGGTCCTTCTCCTATCTTTCCATGACCGAAAGAACCTACTTAATCCAATGCCCGAGTCATAAGTTACCACCAGTTTACCAAAGATGAATGTTTGGCATCGAAGGATAATAAACTGAGGTAGTCTACCGTCACCGGTCTCAACCAAGGAGAGACCATCATTGGGAGACCGTCATCGGTCTTGACCAAGAGAAGACCATTATCGATTTCTACCCAACTCAAGACCGGAAGCAACCTCTTTGAGATGACACCAATCACCGGTCATCCGACACCGGTCTCTTCGGGACGATACCGAACATCGATCACCCGGCATTGATCTCTCTGAGATGACACCACCCACTTTGAGACAATGCCGGTCATCGGTCACCCGGTCTCTTTGAGACCACACCGAAGAGCTCAAGATATCCTTGATAATTTAAGGTTATTTTTGTACCTCAACAAAAGTAATATGTACATTTTATATATAAATCGAGTGTAACATCCTCTTGTTTTCTTCTTCTTGTATTATCGAAGATCTTTGAGCGAAACAAATGAAACCTAAATTATATTATTTAGAAGCAATAGGGCAAAGAGAGTATATAAATTATTATTTATCCATGCATGAGACAGGCACGCCGAGGAGTAAATGCATGTTACCAAGTATGGGGGCATCAGTAATTGGCATCGTCAACGTTCCAAAAGAGAGTACAAGTTGCAATATGGGACCTCTATTTTAGAACCAAACAAGACACTCTCGTTCCAACAAAAAAAAACATTCTCGTTGACGGAAATTATTGTACAAAGTGTGCTAAGTTTTGGAGAGGGATGTAATTGCAACCCACTTAGCTACCTTATTGATCGTCCAAGGTGAATATACACGCTTACACCTATTCAAAAGTACAAGAGGAAACTCTGTGAAATCATATCTCGTTTTCTAGTAGTCGGTGAGTCAATTTTCAACCCATGTAGAAATGAAAAAACTTTGTTTGGGAGGGAAACAAATTTCAATACCTTCAAAAATCATGTGGTTTAGGTCAACCCGCCTAGAATTTCTTCACCAAAAGAAGTAACTTCATTTTCAACTTGCAATTCAATTGAACCCCTCTAAAGTGATATTGTTGGTGCTTGTGGAAAAATATCACTTTGTAGCGTTGAAATGGTTAAAAACATAGTTTTTGGCTTTGAAATGGTTAGAAAAATAGTTTTTTGGCATTACACCAAAAAAAATATTGATATTCATATCAACAAAAAGTATGGATAAACTATAGTCATTTCTTTGTTTACATTCGAATCATAAAAAATAAGGCATTTAGTGTTATTCAAAAATTATATTCAATTGATATATATTATTATAACAAAATGACAATTATAATGACCATTTGAAGACGATTTAAAAGATGAAGAATGGTATAAAAACTATTAGTAAACAAATCTCATTCCAAATTCGTTAAGTACGTAAAAATATATGTTCATATTCAACAATATCACTTTATGAAAAAATTTGGGATTAAAATTTAACACTAAGATTTTCTTTTAAAAAAATAGTTCTACGATGGAAGAAATATCATATTTTAACATTGTCTTCACATAAAACTGAAATATTTTATTAATGTACAGAGATTACAATTTTAAAAAGTATCATTTAGAAGTGTTCTAGTGTATACTTTACTACTCTATTACAAATCGTGTAAATTTGCACTTAAATATTGATTAACCTATTCTAGAACAAGTTGCGTGGCCTTTGATATGAGCTAGCCATCAACGAAAAGTTGACCACCAACAACATGGCCTAAGTGCTTCCTAATCACCGCTCCACTAGAATATTGGTCTTCAATGATGCAGTTGCAATAGTGTGACCTCGGTCCTGCCAATTGCGGTATGGTCTCTCTCCCACTAATTTCGTGTAATTCTCCAAGTTGATAATTCCCATCAAACGGATAGCTGGATATATCATGCAAGCGTTGACCCAAAAGATCCTCCCGTAGTCAACAAACTGATCATTCACTGCCGTTGTACGTCTTGTCCGGAAGTCACTGACTTGTGGGCCAGTATTTATTAAGGATAAGCCAATAGGAAATCGAGTCACACATGTTTCTATGTAAATCGAGTCACTGACTTGTAGGTCTCTATGTGCTCGCTGTTGCTCTCGAGCCACACATGTTTAGTGGCTACGTTGAGCTTTTGTTCTTTTGATTTTTGCTTATGTTTTTGCTTGGTTTGTGTCTCGTCTGATTTGGTTTCCTTTCGAATCTCGTTGCCTGTTCGATGGTTGTGGATGGAGAACCTTGTCTTGGTCGATTTACGTCGACCTTGGCTTTCATCTGAGTGTTTTGCATTCAGATGCCCTCTTGACGATGTCTTGAGGTTATTGGCCGAAGCTTGCTTCGGCAGAACTCCACCCCGGTCGTCGGCCTTTGTGCTATATTCGACTGCCCATCGCTCCCCCCTGTGCCATATTACTGTCATCGGACTGGCTTTCATTCTCCGCTGGGACTCCTTATCTTGTGTCTGTTTTTCTGTTTCGTTTTCTTGTCTTATGTCTGTAATTCGTATTTTAATATAGGCTTTGCGCCACTTTATCCCTCAAAAAAAAAAAAGGAAATCGAGTCAACAATTACGTTCGTCTGAAAATTGAATCATACACCTCTGTATACACTCTAATGTCACAGAGCATTCTAAAAAATAATGAATTTAAGGTTAAAACTTTGACATGATATGATTTATCTTTAAAAAATTGAACAATTTTTTGTTACAATTTAGAAGTTTTTCTTTCCATATTGCCATTTTTAATTGTAAGATCATAGCTTAAGATTTTTATAAATAATTTAATTCTCCTACTATTTGTATCGACTCTTTTATCCACTCGTTAATTGTTTAACGGGATAAGTAAATTGGAAAACACATTAATAGGAAGGAAGGTAGAGTTTTAGATAGAAGATGGACTAATTATATTTATTTAACTGGTATAGATAGATACAAGTCAAGATCTTCATGAAATACATCTTGAAAATTAGCACCATATCATAAGCCCACTTCTAATATCTTTCTTATAATAATTTAATTTTTTTTGATGAAAAAAATTATAATCAAATGTACAAACAATCACCAGAAACACTTTCTACAAAGGCAAATTTATATATCGCCATATTAATTACATAAATATAAACATGTGATCACCTATTACAAGTTAGACACCTCAGTGTTCGCCCGCCAATCAAGAACAACAATATATTAGTGCTAGATGACAATTTATCTAAAAAGAGTCTAGAACAAAATCAAGTAGTTCCCACATAAATCTGTGATAGAGTTAGATTAATGAAGCCATTCTTGAACACATTAGAGGATAGAATGGTGGAGAAGCTCTGAATTATTTTTGATACCATCAAAAATCGTGTGATTCCACGAATGTCAAATGTCCCACAAGATTGCTCCGTAAAAGATATACCAAACTTTCTCAAGCATTACTAGTCTAACAAGCCCCATCCATATTGTAGGCTACTCTCCCTCTATTTTTTTTATAAATAATTTTTATTAAAGAATAGGCTCAGAAGAGCACCCATTACAACCGTACAAAATCCAAAAGCCAACAGCCAAGTACACTACTCAACATTAAACCTCAGAACCCGCCCACGCCCCTGAAGAGGTGAAACATTCAGATCAAGGGGCAGTTGAATCGAGGAAGAGGAAGGGATCCTGATCCGCCAAATCAGAGATGGAATTCGACCACTTAATCCATTCTTTAGTTCGGAGTTAGATGGTATGATGGAGAAGCTCATGATTAAACGTCGTCGTCTCGAAAATCAACTGATTCCTTGAAATTCAAGTACAACACATAATCGCTCTGAAAAGCGCGAATCAAACCTTCCCCATTATGCTACTGTTGTGGGTAAATTGTGGTAAAACGTCAGAAACGATCTTAAGAATAGGTCCGGAGTGGTCGTCCCAAAAGCGATTCAAACGAAAGTGATGTGGAGAAGAAATATGGGGGAGAGGAGAGAAGATACATATTAGAATTGGCAGTAGAGAAAAGAATTAATAGAAGAGAAAGAACTTTATTGAAGTTATAGGGGAGAGGGGGAAGGAAAAAACATAAAAGATAGATAAGCTAAGCTAAGAAGCTAAGTTGAATGTTTGATATTTGGTTTGTGGGTGTCTTTCTTCTATGCCCAACTCATTATATAGAAAAAGCTAGCGTCAAGCCCATACAAAAACTCTAGACCGTGTTCAATATAAGAAAACCGGTCTCATCAGGAAAAACTTAAACTGTCCAAAACTTCCAACCCAAGTTTGATCTCTTTTCGTGCCGAATTGGGAAAAGTCATAAACTACAAAATTGTAGATCTCTATCTTCTCTTTATGTAATTTTTAGAATCGCATCAATCCGATACTTCAAGTGAAAGTTATGGCTTTTTTACCAAAATAGATTCAGCAAATCTGCGAATTAATTTTTCGCTCTAACAATGCCCCCCACATGTCAATGTTTTGACGCTAGGAAAAGCATTGACGTGTATCCGCTCTTAAACATGCAGAAAATTAACTCCACTTCACATATAACTGACTAAAGCAAGACCGTAATAAGTGAAAATTTTACCATCAAACTGGTCGAGACTTAGCCGTTATGGCAATGCAGATGACCACCCAACTCGAGATATCTGTGTATTCATAGCTTTCTCGGAAAGACTTGATTTAGGCTTACATGGCTGAGTAGGAGCTCCATCTCCTTGTCGAAACGACCATACAATTATTGTTGAAGGTCTCTAAGCTTTTTCTTTTTGTTTCTGAATTTTTTGCTCCAACCTTCTTCGTTGAGCCTTCGTGAGAGTCGGTCGATGAGACTTCGGACACTTGTCCCCCGAGTGTGGGTTCGACTTTCTTGGCATCTCCTCACGCACAGACTTTGTATGATAACTTGGAGACCTTGTAGGCCGATCACTCCTTCTGGGTCGTGTCTCGCATGGTTCTTTCTTGAATCGCGAAAGTTCTTCCTTGGGCACCCAAACCTTGAAAGGCTTCTTTTTTGGAGAACTTCTTGTTCGCTCGCCAATCGAGTGACCACGTCCCTCTTAACCCACGCGTACTCAGTCCGCCTCTTTCCATTGTAAGTTGGTTTCAGCCGTGTGACTTGAGGACACTCCTTGTAATTTGAAACATTTAACAGCCGAGGTTGAACCGACACGTTAGGTTGTTGCTTCACCATACTCTTGCTTGGTTGAGGAGGAGTCGAAGACTTGACTTCGTTATTATCAATCTTCTTCACTATGTGACTATCTTGCCCTCTGACCGGGATAATTTTGGCCGATATAGGAGCTTCGATTACAATATTGCAGCGCTCTTCATGCCCCCCGGGTGAGATTGAATTTTGACTGTAGACTTGCCCCCCCTGTGTCTTTCCATCGAGTTAAGATAGAATTTGGCAAGCGAAGGTACTGCAAGTGGAACGAAGGGTGACTCGGATCTCTGCAACAAATGACTCGACAAAGGCCCTAAAATTCCCTTTGCTATTGAAGGCCCAAAGATTCTCTTAGCCGGCGGAGGCCCTAGGATGCCTTTCGTATTTGATACAACACTTTGGTTTGTCTCAGTCGCCGATGGGACTTGTATCAAGCATAGCTCCTCCTTTTCCTCGAATGTGGGCGTTGTAAGCTCGATGGCCGTGGTGTGGGTGTCTTTCTTCTATTCCCAAGCTCTCGTTATATAGAAAAACTAGCCACAGTCCCATACAAAAAACTAGGCCGTGTTCAATATAAGAAAACATAACATAGTTACGGCCTCGTAAGGAAAAACTTAAACTGCCCGAAACTTCCAACCCAAGTTTGAGCCATTTCTGTACCGAATTGAAAAAAGTCATAAACTACAAAATTGTAAATCTTTCTTCACTTTTTGTGATTTCTGAAATCGCGTCAATCCGATACTTGAGCCAAAAGTTACGATCTTTTCTAAAACAGGTTCAGCAAATCCGTAAATTAATTTTCCACTCCAACAGCTACCATGGACGAGACTCATCCATGCTGGAAGTGATTGCGAAATTGAAGAACCGATACACGATGCGATACCCAATTTCCTGGTAAAAATATTTCAAACAAGCCAAATCGACCTACAATGAAGGAGAAGATGGCATCCAAATTCATCATCGACTCTGCAAATAGGACGTAGGCAATCCTAACCACTCAATCTTCGCATCCTAATCAGATTGTCTCGAGTAGGTAATTTACCTTGGAGAGCTTGCCAGAGAAAGCACTCCACTTTAAAAGGGATTTTTCGGGTCCAAATCTTTGAAATTATTCTACTCTCCCGCTTACATCTTAATTATTCTATTCTGACCAAAATAATAAAGAAAATGTTGGGAAAATAAGATCGAAACGAGTAAAATACGAGACACAAGAATTACGTGGTTTAGTCGAATGACCTACTCCACGGGGCCGAGACGATCATCACTATATTATGTGGAGATACATGGTACATAAGCCATAGGCGAGGCGGTACCTCAAGCCTAACTCTCTCGTGCCTATACTACCATTGCGTTATGCAAAGACCTAGACCAAGACCAAAGAACATCTAACCCCTACTCTCCTATATATAGAGGACAAGTCCAATATATTCCTCAATAGGAATTAGAGTTCTATTCTAATTAGGAATTTGGGACAAATCCAAACAATCTCCACCTTGGACCAAATTCCAAAATCAATCGTCTTTTCAAGCTTCAAGCTTATCGTCCACATCAGACCATCTTCACTGTGTGTCTCTTCCAATAAGCTTCATGCTCCACATATCATCATCCGCCTCAATATTGAAAACTCCACCTCGAATGGAATCTTCCACAAGTATCTCAACACATATACTCACCTCGGGTCTTTAACTCCAGAAGAACCAATACGACGGGAGAAAATCACCATGCGCGCAACACGAGAGTTTTTCACATTGGAGAAAACTACTCCAACGACCACAACAATGCCTAAATCTCATAGGCCAGCTTCACTGCCAGAAGCTCCAGCATAACCAATACTCATCCCAGTATGGTGTACTCTCTAGGGGCACTCTCAAACTATTTCTATACCGACATAGCAGACTCCACCTCCACGAGAAACCTCCACCTTTATGTGGACACCGACTATTGGGGTTACATCACCGAGCGAACACCAATCTCAGTTCAAATAAGAGACGAGGACACCAGCTACAGGCCTTTACATCACCTTCGCGTGAACACCTTCTGGACATCAATCTTGGAATTCTCCACCAGCTACAGGACTTTACATCACCTTCACGTGAATACCTTCTGGACACCAAGCTTGTTGTTGCTATTACACCTCACTCCTCCATCCTCGTGGGCAACCAGGAGATACACTGCATAACCTGTGAGTCAAAACAAAATTGATACTTGGATATCTTCGCCTTCATCGTCAACGAGTGACTGGTCCAAACAATGCTCAAGGTCTTCACATGATTCACCTTTTTGGTCCAACATGATACGACCACTCCATGACCGATCAACCATGAACCCAAAACAGACCTGATCAAATCCCATGGAACAAGGGAGTCTCTGGAGAAATAAGTCGCCTCAAGCTCCTCTAACTTTCTCACACCACTCTCGACTACACACATAATACCACATACATGTATAGGAGATACCATTGGACCCGGGCTCAAAGTCCAATAAGATTTGGGTCAAACACCCAACAAGTCTCCACCTTGAACCAAATCACATGACCGATCTTCAACCGTGAATCTCCAAGACTTGAACCAATCTTCAATTCGATAGGACCCCAATCTGACCCTTCTTTGGTCAAATTCTTCAACTCGGACAACAAAATAACCACGCCCATCAAACCCGACCCAAACTTCATGATCCAAAACAAGACCCAGACATTTAAGCCATTAATCGGTCTACTTCCAAGGATCAACCATATGATCTCCGCCCAAAAATAAGTCTGGTCAACTCAAAACCATGACTAATCACATCCACCAAGCCTCAATTACCAAATATAGTCAAAAAACCAAACATATCAGCCTCAAAACCGGTCAAAATATCACTAGCCAGCCCCAAAATCATCTTCTGGTCGGACCAGAAAAACCCAAACCGGTCAGTCAACTCCTTTTGACCCGAAATTCCCAATCCAAGAAATTAGGGTTTTCAACCCCCAATCCTCCAAGGCGGCGGCTGGGCGGCGACGGCTCGGCCTCGGGCGAATACGGCTTCGAACGGCGGTGGACATAGTGGCGCAGCACGACGGGGAGAGCGTGATCGTGCTTTCTCTCTCTCCCCCGCAACTCTCTCTTCGGGCGATGGAGCTTCTCCTTCACGGTGCCTCCTTCTTTAGGCGCGGCGTCCGTGCTCCTCCTCCTTGCTCCTCGATGCACAGGCAGGCGCAGGGGATCGGGCTCCCCTTCAATGGCGAACGACGACGACCACGGAGTTCTCTCTCCCTGCGATAGTCTCTCTCCTCTCGCGAGCTTCTCTCCTCTTCTCAGCGTCGGGCAGTGGCGCTCGGTAGCTCTTCGTCGGCGAGCACGGCGAGCTGGAGGCGCCATCTTGAGCAGCGGCAGTCCTCGGGCGGACTCCGGGCCGGCGCTCCTCCTTCTCCAAGGGTTTAGAAAACCCAAATCCCCAAATTTTCCTCTTCGCCCCGATTTGCAATCTGCCCCCTTTTTTTTCAATACTCGAATACTCGAATCTCAGATCCGGCTCTGATACCAATTGTTGGGAAAATAAGATCGAAACGAGTAAAACACGAGACACAAGAATTACGTGGTTCGGTCGAATGACCTACTCCACGGGGCCGAGACGATCATCACTATATTATGTGGAGATACATGGTACATAAGCCATAGGCGAGGCGGTGCCTCAAGCCTAACTCTCTCGTGCCTATACTACCATTGCGTTATGCAAAGACCTAGACCAAGACCAAAGAACATCTAACCCCTACTCTCCTATATATAGAGGACAAGTCCAATATATTCCTCAATAGGAATTAGAGTTCTATTCTAATTGGGAATTTGGGACAAATCCTAACAGAAAAATTATCAAATTTCTCGAAATTGGTAACAACTTATGGCATTCTAAAAATGTGCAACTTAAAAAAAAAAGGAAGCCGGCTAGTCCTGCTGCCACCATGTAGCTGTGCCATGGATTTAAAAAATAAAATTGAAAAGAGAGGCATGTTAACTCTCCATACCCTAAAATTCCAAAATCTTTGATGAGTGATTAGTTGGTTTTGCATATTCAAATAATTTTTTATTTTGCATAATTTTTTAAATATTATTTCGGAAATTTGGAACTTGAAAGGCAATATATTAGGTTAACCTTACAAATTTTGGAACCTTTTTAATGATGCCGTGTTCTTCACCAAACAAATTTAATGCGGGTCGTTAGTCACGTATCCTCACCAAACGAATTTATTGATACTATGGATGATGTACGATTTTGACGTTTTGTGCACTTAAGATATTCTCTCGTTCATATTAGATCATAATATTTAGATCTTATTTTCAATAAAATTTAGGATAAAGAAAGCGAACTATGTATTATTTACTAAAACAAATTATTTGGTAAAATTCTAAACATTTGGCATACCAACTTATACTTCTATCAGCAAATACTTACATCATTCAAAAAAAATATTTATATCAATTGTAGGAGAATTATTCTAACTTAGCCAAGAAATATTAAGTTTAAATTTTCGTAAATTCAACAATGTTAAATATTTTTTTGTTGGGTGAGTAGATATTATTATCGACGAAACCGATTGTGCTATGCCTCGAACTCTTATCCGAATGTTAAGCACAATATTAAATATTTGTTTGAAAAACTTAGTTCCTAGTGTAAACTAATGTGCTATTAAACAGAAACATATAATTCTTGTAGAGGCATAAAGAGAACCATGTAATTTTACTTATAAAAAAATCACCAAGTAATTTTTATGGTAGACTTTGTGCCAAATTTCTTCGTATTTTTCAAGGGACAAACTCTGCCCCAAAGTCCAAGTTATAATAATAACTAAAAGAAAAATGCTATCGGCATTAAGGCCAATAAATCAAACAAAGAAGACGGGTACTTAAAAGAAGTGGACCTAAAGTTCTTGGGGACAAAGAACCATTCAACTTGTTGGTTGAAACAATTAATTAATTATTTCCTCTCTCTCCAACTTAATTCGGCCACCGACTCGACGACAAAAGCCTTTCTTACAACCTTAAAAAAATGTCCACCCGAAACAAGAATCCAAATTGGCACCATACCCCTCTTTGTTCATACAGATCCAGATCTAGTGCCTCCAAATGGCGTTACTAGAATTATTGGCTGAGCGTGGACAATTGCATTGTAATACCCTATTCCAGATATGTTAAAAAAATTTAAGTAATTTAATTAACTATTTATATCAACAAGATACATATTTCTTGCAAGCATCTTTTTTTAGCACACTTTTTTGGCAAACATGTTGAGAAAGCTTTAATGATGTGTATTTTTTTAAGAATAATTTTAATGATGTGTATGAGTGAGAATAAAATACGATCGAAAAAATTCGTGTTGGTATGTAAAAATAGTCCGGAGTATTACTTATATATAATATTCCAAATTATAATGATATAAGAAGACAAATCTAATGGGAGAAATTTTCAAAATTAGCTCAGTGAACATGACAAAAATTAAAATTATCTATGCTAAAATCGATGTGGTTACTGATAGGATTTTCGAATAGATAATTTTGCTAAAAGTCGGGGAGGAAAATTAATGAGATCAAATTCTTTTAAAAAAATATTAAATTCAAATCTTACATATATTAAAACATAATTAGAAGAGTCATATCTAGATAATATCTTGACAATATAAAAAAATTTATCCGAAAAGTTGGGAATGAAAAGTTTTACGGTTTAATTCAACACAGTTCATACATAAATTAGTTAGTAAATAATATCAGATAGTTTAAGAACATACCCGCGATATGCAGAATGAGGAACATGTATATATTTTTTCGGTACACCACTTGGTATCTAACCTAGACCTGACCACGAATCGAATTGGGTCGAATTCGAATCGAATTGGTTCGAATTCGAATTAATCAAAACTTTAAACCGTATTCTATTCGTCCAAAGTCGAATCGAATACGAATTATGATTATTCGAATTCGAATTGAATTCAAATTATTTTGTTAATTCTAATATTGAATAAAAAAATTAAAAACAACCAAATTTTTTGAAAACTTTCAAAATTTTCGTAATATTTTTTAAAAAATTCAAAAATTTTGAATTTTTTTGATGTATTTCAAAATTAAGGTTTAATATTAAACATTTTTGAGAAAAAGAAACAAATTAAAGATTGGACTTGCATTTAATGTACCAAATTAAATTACCTACGTATCTCTTGCTCTACTTGATGACATAATTAGATAGAAAAATAAGTACTTCTTGGTACTTTTTAAAAATATATATATAATATGGACGAATTTATACGAATTAGACTCGAATCGAATTAGATATTCGAATTCGAATTCAATTCTCCGATTTGACGAATTGTAAAAATCTTAAACCTTATTCAATTCGTCTCTTGACGAATTCGAATCGAATTTTGGACGAATCGAATTGTGAACGAATCAAATTGAATTGAGAACGAATCGAATCGAATCGACTCACGAATCGGATTCTAACAATGGCCAGGTCTAATCTAACCCTTCTTAACAATTATTTAATAGGGCTATATCTCAAAAATCCAACTTAAAATTTATTAAGTTATAATAATTCTTTTCGTCAATCGAGAATAATATATATTATTATATATATAACGCCAACTGTAACACGTGCTTGTTCTAGTAGCTGCGGCCAACTTGCTGGGAGCTTTTTTGGTGCTTTTTAAATTCATTTTTCTTTATCAACAAGGGTTGGCTTAAAAAAGTAAATTCATACACTATTATATTACCATCCTTAAATTTGAAAACGTCCTTGTCACACTAATATATAATAGTTTGAGTATTAGGTCTCCCATATAGATTTTAAACGTTGATGTGATTTTTTCTTCGTTCATTAAAAAAAGGCCAACTGTAACACAACAATAGTGGAAGATCCCTTTATTTTTGAAGCGATTCCAATAATGGGATTTGGGATACCAGGCAGATTCATTTGACCAGCCAGCGAACCAACCAACCAACCAACCTGACACTATAACAGCCGATTCTATCGCCAAAATAAGTGCAATGTCCAATCTCTGAAGATTATTCCAAGTACCCGCTTCCCGCTATTTATGGCCAAGCCAAGAACATAGACTAAAATAGATTCCAAATCCATTTCTTTGCTAATCTTGGGGAGAGAGGGAACCTTCTTCGTGGGTTATATATTAGAGGGAGGTTGTTTGTTCTTGGCCATCTCATAAGGAAAAAGATGGCGGGTTCCCTGGAAGTTGAATTCGAAGTTCCTTATGAGAAGAAGAACGGTCTTTCGGGCAACGGTATTAAAGGTTTGTTTTATAACGCTTCTTTCCATGAACTATGTTCTGTTTTGTTGTTGATCTGTAATAATTAAATTCTCTTTCCATTTGCCTTCTGGCTTAATGCGAAAATGCATTTAATAGTAGTATATATCACCTTATATTGATGAGAGAATTAATTAATCCCGAGGCTGTCTTCGAGAAGAAGACGAACATGAGATTCTCGTTGCATCTTTCTTGTCTCTTGACATGGATTTGCATATATAAATAAATACCTATATAAATAAATTAATTAATTCCGGAACATCAGACCTGTTGCCTGGATCGTGCCCGGCTTGGCTGGTTTTTTTCATCCTAAACTGGTCTCTCCTCGACCAGTTTCGGATGATAAGAGATTTGAATAGTTACGATATACAAACTTTCAGACTTTTAAGTGTCAGGTTTGACTTTGGAGAAATTGATGAAAGGAGAGAAGGGTCGTTGGCCTGCATATTGAAAAAAAACAAAAGCTTTACACAGCCATATTTTTGTTCGAAATACATGGTATCTGGATATTTACTGGCCTTCGAGCCACGAAAGGGCCGAGAAGTTATCTTTATTGATTTTATTCCCACACCATCCATTCTTACAAGCTACGTATAATTGACAAAATTTCATGGTTCTGCAGGAGCCGATGAAGAGGACTTGGTCGATGACAACCCAATTGAGGAAGTGAGGCTTACAGTTCCGATCACGGATGATCCGACAGAGCCTGTCTTGACATTCCGTACATGGGTTCTCGGGATCGCGTCATGTCTGCTGCTATCTTTCGTGAACCAGTTCTTCGGGTACAGGACCAACCAGCTGTCCGTGACCTCGGTATCAGCGCAGATCGTCGTGCTCCCCCTCGGCAGGCTGATGGCCGCGACTCTGCCGACGGGACAGATCCGAGTTCCATTGACGAGATGGTCGTTTTCGTTGAATCCGGGGCCCTTCAATATGAAAGAGCACGTGCTCATCACGATATTCGCGGGTTGCGGTGCAGGAGGTGTGTATGCTGTTCATATCCTGACCTCTGTGAAGGCTTTCTACCAAAGGCCAATTCACCCTGCTGCTGCAATGTTGCTAGTGCAGACCACTCAGGTACCTACCACGAATTTCGATTTCAATCATTTTCGAGTTTCATCAATCTAACAATAGTAATTCACTGGACCAACTTTGCAACTGTTCGATTTATATCTAGTTTGATGTCCAAAATGGCATGTTTTCCCTTTTATTTGGACATCTGGTTCTATTATGAAATTGGCATGTTTTCCCTTTTATCAGAAGATGCTTCCTTATGTTCAGCTGATTCGAATTTATCGAAAAAAATGATCTCTAACTACTCTACATGGCAATCGATTTCAGTTGCTTGGATACGGATGGGCTGGTTTGTTCAGGAAATATCTTGTTGATTCTCCTTACATGTGGTGGCCTGCAAATCTGGTCCAGGTTTCTCTGTTTAGGTACATTTTCCTGATGACCAATTTCTTATGATTAATTGATTTGGGCATTGACCATTCTTACCAACTTGTAGGGCCTTGCATGAGAAGGAAAGGAGGCTAAGAGGAGAAGTCACAAGGCTGCAATTCTTTACCATTGTTTTCGTTGCAAGCTTCGCTTACTACGTCATTCCCGGCTACCTATTCCCGACGATATCAGCCTTCTCCGTTGCCTGTTTTATATGGAAGAAGTCCATAACAGCGCAACAGATTGGTTCAGGCATGAGCGGCCTTGGAGTTGGCTCCTTCGGCTTCGATTGGTCCACCGTTGCAGGATTCTTGGGCAGCCCTCTGGCTTCTCCGTTCTATGCCATCGCAAATGTCATGGTCGGTTTCTTCGTGTTCGTCTACATCATCGTTCCCGCTGCTTATTGGACGAACACATATGACGCGAAGAAGTTCCCAATCTTTTCATCTCACACCTTTGACAGCACTGGTAAAGAGTACAACATAACCCGCATTCTGAACACCAAGAATCTGGACATCAACATGGACGCCTACAACAACTACAGCAAGCTTCACCTCAGCGTGTTGTTCGCCCTGGTTTACGGATTAAGCTTCGCAGCCCTGACGGCTACCATCGCTCATGTTGCTCTTTTCGAGGGGAGGTAAGTTGCATTGCTAGTAGCAAGGCTTCGTTAGTACCGTTCGATACAAATATTCTAATGTCTTCGCTTATGTTGTGAAACAGTTCGATATGGAAAATGTGGAAGAAGGCGAAAAGCGGGTTGAAGGACAACAACCATGATGTTCATACCAGGATAATGAAGAAGAACTATCCAGTGGTGCCTCAATGGTGGTTCGTAGTTGTATTAGTGATCAGTGCAGCTCTTGCACTTGCTGCCATTGAAGGATTTGGAAAGCAGCTCCAACTTCCTTGGTGGGGACTCGCATTAGCATGCTTCCTCGCATTCTTCTTCACCTTGCCAATCGGAGTGATTCAGGCCACAACCAACGTGGTAAGTACCGTGCTGACGAATGCAGTCGTCCTTAAATCGAATGCAGCCTGTCCGGGATCGATTAATCTTCGATGAAAGTAATTGGAACCTACTTATGTTGCAGCAAATGGGACTAAACGTGATCACCGAAATGGTTATCGGATACATGTATCCAGGCAAGCCTCTTGCCAATGTGGCCTTCAAGACCTACGGCTACATCAGCATGTCACAGGCACTTGGCTTTGTTGCCGATTTCAAATTAGGCCATTACATGAAAATCCCTCCCCGGGCGATGTTCCTTGTTCAGGTTGGTTCGTTTAATTTTGTTAAAACCAATTTCTTCCGAAGAACAATATGTTTTCTTACAATGTTTACACCTTTTCACGGACTTGCAGCTGGTCGGAACATTGGTTGCCTCGACGACCTACTTTGCGACAGCGTGGTACCTCCTCACGGGTGTCGAGAACATCTGCCGCCCTGAACTTTTGCCAGAAGGTAGCCCGTGGACCTGCCCGGGAGATGACGTGTTCTACCATGCTTCCATCATATGGGGAGTAATAGGACCACTCAGGATGTTCACCAAGCAAGGGCTCTACCCTCAGATCAACTACTTTTTCTTGATAGGATTGCTAGCACCAATCCCTGTTTGGTTCTTCTCTCGCAAGTTCCCTCAGAAGAAGTGGATCAGGCTCATCAACTTCCCCCTCATCTTTGGCGCCACGGCGAGCATGCCGCCCGCCAAGCCCGTGCACTTTCTCACGTGGGGCACCGTCGGATTCATCTTTAACTACTACATCTACAACAGGCACAAGGGATGGTGGGCAAAGCATAATTATATCATGTCGGCCGCCCTGGACGCGGGAGTGGCGTTCATGGGGATCCTCGTCTTCTTCGCGCTGCAGACCTACGACATCTATGGCCCAACGTGGTGGGGCGCGGCCTCTGATACGGGCTTCTGCTCGTTGGCTTCGTGCCCCACCGCACCCGGAGTCATCAACCCCAAGTGCCAGGGTGCTAGCATCTGAGAGCAACACAATGGCTGATCATCTACTATACATAGATGGTGATAGAATCAAATGGGATGAATTGGTATTTATTTCAAGGAGGTGCAAAGTTCAACGATTATCAAATTGTTAAAGATCTAGCTGGATTAGCTCTAGTGTTAATTGCCAGGCTAAGTTCTTAGCTCTAGTGTTACTTTGCATTGGTATATGATGGATCACAGGCTGGTGTACAGATCAAGTTCTTATTCTCAGTGTGGTCATAGATGACCGTTCTTTGTTTCATAGTTTTTGGACCCGACTGTTTTGAACGATTGCATGTAATTGATAATAAAATATTTGCAAGTAATTGATATTCCAATTTGAGCATGAGATTGGTTTCTACCAAAAAAAATTTTTGAGTATGAGATTGGTGGATTTGGAGATGATAGATTATAGATTTGGTCAAATGACAATTTAATAATTTCTAGAATTATGGATATGGTCTCTAACTTTCTTTGTTTCATAGTTTTTGGACCCGACCGGTCTGATCCATGTAATTGATAATAAAATATTTACAAGTAATTAATAGGTCAATTTGAGTATGAGATCGGTTGATTTGGAAATGGTAGATTTTAGTTTTTGTCAAATGATAATTTAATTTCTAAAATTCTGGATATTATGCTATTTTAGCGGTGACTCATAAAAAAAGCAGCTAGAATTTGGGTCAAGAGACTAATTAATTTTTTTATTAGATCACTTGGTATCTGAACATTACTGTGTCGACTGATGTAGATTCGAATCATTTGAGACCGTAACAGAATTTTCTAACAAATATTTAATAGTACTACATTCTTGAATACTCAAACTCAATAACTCTCAATTAATATGATGTAGACTACGCATTGACTAAACAATACTACAATATCAATAAAAAATCAGTTGCTCTAAAAATTAATAAGTTCCCTTGTTTGGCAAACAACTATATGGTATCCTTAAAATCAATTGGCTCAAAATAATAGAAAAATGTAATGGCAAAATTTAAGGAATTTATTTCAAAAATATTACTTATCTAGCATTTTCAAGATGATCTAATATCTTTTGTCATTTGTAGGAAAATTGTTATGGTTAACAGCGACAGATATAATGCACTTTGTTCACTATTAGTATAGTTTTTTGATGGATAATAAACCTTTTAAGTATTAAAAAAAATGGTATCCAATTTTTTTTGGGGGGGTAATATGGTATCCAATTTAATTACCAAGTATGACCCCGCATAGAAAATAAATATAAATAAAAATAAAGTAAAGCAATTACACCGTAATCTCAACCAATAAGAAGACGCCAAGTCAATACAATAAGATTTTGGGCAGACGACCGAAACATAACGCAAGCAAAGGTCGGAAAGACAGAAGTACAGAATAGAACACAGAAACAGAAGACAAAGAGAGGAGAAGAAGAAGAAGAAGGAATCAGGTGTCCTAAAACTCGATTCTTCTTGAACTCCTTAACTGGGTCCCCTGTTTTTTTTCTCTCTTTGATTTTTGGGAGGGTCCACATCCAGCTTCGGTCCCAAAGGTAGTTGCTTTCTCGATCGATCTCCATTGTTTGGAAGAAATAAAAGAGACCCTTTTTTCACTAGTTGGTGGGTGTGTTTTTTTTTTTCATTCGTTGTGGGATTGTTTGGATCTCTTGTTCTGGGTCAATTACGGTTGTGGGTTTTCGTTGATTTGTGTCTTTTCCAAGTTTTTTAATTGGGGATTGGTTTTTGAGGTTTTATTAAAGTATTGATCTTTCGCTTGTAGAGATGGGAATTGGGGTGAAAGAGCTATGCTTTGTGGTGCTTATGGCTGTCTTGTGGAGTTCGAGGGAGGTATTGGGGATTCGATTCGTGATAGACAGGGAAGAATGCTTCTCTCACGATGTTAAGTACGAAGGAGATACTGTTCACGTCTCCTTCGTGGTCATCAAGTCGGACTCTACTTGGCATTACAGCGACAATGGCGCTGATCTTGTGGTAATGCTTCTCATCTTAGTTCTTCATGTGGTTGTGCTCTTGTTTCTTTAATCCTCGAATATGTTCGATGCCAACCAGAGTCTCTCTTATCCGAGCATACACATTCCTTGCTATTTGATGCCTCTATTATAGGACTTGTAATCGTGTTGTGAAGGGCATCGCTTGCTGAACAGTTCGCAAACGCTGCGATTCTTAAGACTTAGCGGTTGTTTGATTACTTGTCGTGAACTACAATTTCCAGAAGAGATCTTTAGTTTCTATGTGTAACTCGTTTATATGTATAGGAAATCGTTGCAATCATTATGCTTCCATCGACCGTCACTTCATTGAACGTCTCTAGCATGCAGAAGCAGATCAATCGTGTACTTGGGATCTTCTTCTGCATTAATGCTATGACATTTCTGCTCATACCAGACCACTAATTGCTGGATCTTTTAAATGCTAGGTAAAAGGGCCCAATGATGATCAGCTGTACGATATTCGTGACAAGACAAGTGACAAGTTTGAGTTCATGGCTCGTCATAAAGGAGTGCACAAGTTCTGCTTCACTAACAAGTCTCCTTATCATGAAACTGTTGACTTCGATGTCTATGTTGGCCACTTCTCATACTACGATGAGCATGCAAAAGATGGTAAGCCGGTTGCTGAATGATTTGTTAAGTGTTGAGATACGGTGTACCTTTTGTGAATGTTCTGCACTGTTTCCAGAACATTTTAATCCGTTGTTGGAGCAAATCTCAAAGCTAGAGGAAGCCCTTTACAACATTCAATTCGAGCAGCATTGGTTGGAGGCACAGACCGAACGCCAAGCGATAGGTATGTGTTTAGTTAATCTTGTTCTCCCATTTGAGATTGATGTATTATTTGAAAAATCGATCCACCTCACATTTATTTGTAAAGATATATTTTTGCATTTTGCTTTCCAATGAATGGGAAGATAAATGAACCGGCGGGATTGGGATCCCAAATTCACGAAACTTTCCGGCCTCTCTCATATTTGAGTGCAACCACAACTTCTCTCTGTGTAAATATAGAGCATGAAAGATGGTTTATAAGTAGTTACTGAATCCGTGTGGATAACTAGAATAATGAACTTGACCCTTTGATCAACTTGCTTGATCTTTATCTCGAGTCCGATTCCTGCAATCATATATTTCCTTTGAGAGTTCGGCCACATGAACTGTACCGAGGCCATATTGTTGCTCTGTGGCTGTTTTTTTGGCCCATGTTCTTTGAATAATGCTTTAGTCTAATCGTTGTTCTCGGTGATGCAGTAAATGATGCAATGAGCAAGAGGGCGATTCACAAGGCTTTCTATGAATCCGCAGCACTAATCGGCGCAAGTGCCCTCCAGGTTTACCTACTCCGCCGCCTTTTTGAAAGGAAGCTCGGCATCTCGAGAGTTTAGATTCAATTACTTGGCGAGTTACACCATCTCTAGTTTTCCTTCCCTCAACCCGTTGATGGGCTCTTGTTAGATAGGATTAAGCATAAATGCTAGGGACCATTTAATCTCAGAACTCTCTTTTCCCTCTCTGTTTTGACTATTAACGGATATGATAAACTAAGACCATATGTCTGTGAGAAGTTATTTCTTCGAGTTTGAAACAGCTTTCAAGAGGAAATCTAGATCAAGTATTGTTATATTTCACAAAATGAACCCGTCTGCAGAAAAGAAAACGCGTCTTGAAAGCTCTACACCTCATAAGATAAGACCAAAGGGCAAAAGAGCAGATGAAAGCCACTTAATACATACAACAAATGCGTATACAATTCCTCCATTACAGTTTCGACAAACAGAAAAGTAAAATTGTAGCAGTGTTCATCGGCAAACCGCTGCTTCTATCTGGATATGTTGTTGTGACCACTATATAAACGTTGCATGCACTTGGGCGGAAGCTGTTGCGTGGAAGCTGATGCGGATGTTATCAAGATTCAACTGCTGGACTATGAATGCAGCAAAACCATTTTTTCTGAACATCAGAATAACACTGTCATGAGAAAGACAGCAATAGATTCATCGTTACTACAACGCGAGCAGAAAGAATATGGCCTTCTCCATACGCACACCATGTTGTTGCGGGTTCTGCTTAAAGGGGTTAAAACTCGGGGTTATATGATAGAAAGTGCAAATTCACTTGACCACCTCCGAGTGTGTTTTCGCATGATCTCTCTATTTCATGGATATGGCAAAGCAATTTTCAACTGGTAGTGAAGGGGGGTAATGATAAAAAGGGAAACATAAAACTTACAGCCTGAGGTTTGCCAGGATCTACTCCCGGCCTCGTGTGATGATGATCCACCTTTCCAGGTGAATCAGGTTTGCCACCTGTTTTCTTCTCATCTCTAGCTTTGTTAAAGATCACAGTAAACCCCTCGGCTGAAGCTGGATCATTGACATCCCATTCACCGAATTTCGGCAACGGTCGACCTGCGTCATGCTTGAAATAAACACAAGAAAAACATTCCCATCAACAACTGAACATGAGGTCAAAGGCTATTCCCTACTGGCTGTTCACGTCATGGTTTAAGGTGTACAAATTCAACAGCAAGTTGTGTCAAAGATAGAAGTCGAACTAGTAACTATCACCTCTTTCCAGTTTATTCGGAACAGCACATCTTGTGCGCTATCCAAATTTCTATTTCGTCTATTTTCCAATGACCATGTAAAAGACACACATGAACTCCAGATATTTTGGTCACTAAAATAGTAAAAACTTCTACGATGATCAGACTATAACCACTGCAAGCAACAAAAGACAAAACACCACCATGGGCATCTGACCTTAACAATTTTGATCAGAAAGTGAATGAGAGAGAGAGCATCATTGGTTAAAACGCATATTCCTCGACCAACAAGTTTCAATTATTAGAACTGTGGGTAGGCAAACAAATATGCCGGCTGCCCTATAGAATCCTATGAACTCGTGTTCTTCCTTTGGCACCTCACAACACAAATCCCCTACTTTTTCAAGATCAAAAGCTGTGCTAAATATGGAATGAGGTAGTAGTACCATAAACAAATGAAAAACAACGAGCTGCAAATCATTTCCGTTTTCCTCTCTAGTATTAACACAACCAAGCAAAATTAACCTAGTCAACATCATGCACCTTAAAGCAAACTAGTAATCTCCCAAACGCTAACATCCTTTCAAAGTTCAACAATGATCCTTATATCTTCTCTTTACAATTCATGTCGGTATGTTTAACTAAATTCTTACACATGGACTCTAAAATAACTGTCGGCTAACTCCTACGCTATGCCAATAGCTACTGAGCTCCGAATCATGAAGTTACTGCTCTCAAAGTTCCCTGATTATCTAGCCTTCTCACAGCCAACCAACACCAAGGATCAGATTGCAATAACCATTAAGATAATCATCCACCTTCACATTGACACTCCCAAAACAGTCCATTACTTCCATTTTTCTTCCCCTATTAATAAAAACATTCCACCCATAAGCTAACCAGAAAGATTCCAAGCTTTTGCTAAATAAGCTTCGCATGATAACCAAAAGTATATTCCACCAATTAAATCATGCCTATGCCCTAGTAACAACAAGTTCTTGTCAAAATAAACAACAAATTGATCAAACCAACCCTACCAAGTGAACTCAAAGAGATCAAATCAATAACAATTCCAGGACCAAAAAGAAAAACCCAGTTCAAAAATACAAATTAGAAATCAACTCATCAAATCAACCCAGACAGGAAATGAAATAATATCCCAAAACAGCAATAAATGATCAAATTTTCATCACAAAGATGCAACCTTTAACAACAACAAATTAATTAATATTATAACAAAACGAGATAGAAACATACCGACATGAATTGTAGAGAGAGAGAGGCTAGGGAGACCTTTCGCTGGGTAAAGAAAAACGACTAATCAGAGAGAGAGAGAGAGAGAGAGGAGAGACAGAGAGAGAGTTTCCTTTTTTAGAGGGAGTATGTCTCTTTGGGCCTAAATATTGGGCTTGTCTTGTCATGAGAATCTTTTTGTTGGAGCTGGTTGTTAACGGCGACGGGGGAGGTCTGGCGTCGAAGTTGGGAACGGAGAAGTGAGCTGGCAAACGGCGTTGGGAGAGTGGGACTCTGCTGGGCTACACGGAGGCAACCAGAACAATGTCTAGCTGGCAATGTTTCTTGGCTTCATCATAGCATAACACATTGATTACCGCCGAACTATTAGATTAATTACGGACAGATACTTGGATTAATTGATTAGTGAGTTGTTCTAGTTTAACCAAATTTTGGGTTCGAGTTTTTGGATATATTCAGGTTCGACTCGGTGCCGACTTTTAAAATGAGGCAAAATATTATCTAAAAAATATTTAATATTATTATATTTTGAAAATTCATATTCGAAATTTCTTAATTAAATTAAAATACTGCTTATCCGTTAATATGAGGGGGTTAGATTGGTATTCTGCGGCTCAATATTGATGCCCTTGTATTCCTGGACCAACTATGGTATTCAAAATTGCGGCTCAATATTTTTTTTTATTCCTAAAAAAGACAAAACATATAAATCAATTGATGAAATTTTGTTTTTGAACATAAAAAAATTAAAAATATCAACATTTGGTAGAGAAAATAACCACAACATTAAACCTAATTTGAATTAAAACACAGGAGCCGTTGGGACAAAACAAAGCAACCGACTCAAATTAGATCCAGGGGTAGATCCGTCCATCTACAACCACAAAAAACTTCAAAAAACAGCTAAGCAAAATCTCTATACTTAAAGAACCTCCCACTCCACATCTCCCCCCTCAAAATTTGAAATCCTCAACGGTCCTGCAATTTTGAAAAAAACGCTCTCTTTCTTTCTCTCTCTAGAAAGAAGAAGAAGCCCAAGTGGTCGGAATGAGACCGGCGGCGGCAGAAGCGGGGGAGACCCGGTTCCTCGGCTCCATAACGAAGTCGTCTCTCCGGAGCCTCCTCCCGGCGGCGACGAGGTCCATCTCCTCCTTCAAGAGGCGCAACCCGGACCCCAAACTCAACCCTAAGACCCGCAAGTCGATGACCGCCTACTCCTCCGAGAACACTCCGCCTCCCGATCCCAACGTCCGGATAGACGACGACCCATCTCCTCTCTTCCCTCAGAAACCCCCTCTCCAGGTTCGCCTTCCGAATTTGGTAGGAAAGATCTCGCCTTTTTGTTGGTTTTTGTCCTAAAGATCGTTGCTTTTTGCCTATTCAGGTGGAGGTCGCGCAGCCTAATAGCCGGATCGGGGTGCTTGAAGATGGATTGGACCCGTCGGTTAAGGTTTGCGTTGTCTCCAAGCTTGAAGAGTGCTTTGTTTCTATTTTAGGACTAGTTCAGTAGATTTGGTCTCTTCTTTGTTTGAGTTTTGGTTTTTGTTTGAAAGGTTGTGGTGAGAATTAGGCCTTTAAAGGAGCACGAGAAGGACGGGCTCGGGGCAGTAACGAAGGTCTCTTCAGATTCCTTATCTGTAGAGGACAGGAGGTTTACCTTCGATTCGGTCCTTGATTCGAGCTCAAATCAGGTCAATTGTAGCTTTGTTGAAATGTTATAGCTTTTGTCTTTCCTTCTTTTCCTGTTGATACTAAAAGTTTGTGGTTAATTGAACAGGAACATGTCTTTGACGCTGTTGGGATCCCACTGGTTAAAAGCGCTTTGACCGGGTACAATGCTTCCATCTTGTCGTACGGGCAGGTAATTAGTCTCTTTTATGTTTACATCAGTTCATGGCTTCAGTTTCAGTCATTGGTAGGATAATAGGATTAATGGACTCAAAGTCATGACTACTAGACTAGCATACACAGAGATCTACTTTTGAAATTGTGACATGCTTCTGGATGAAATGAGAATTTCAAGTTGAAGGAGTAACATTAGGTGATAACTCGAATGCTGTTGGACCCCGAAAAATAAGATCTCTATTCGAATCGGCGTTTCATGAATCCTGTTGGACCTGATGACCTGATTCTTTAACCACTGATCTTCACCTAAGGATTAAGCAGGCCTTTCTGTACTTCATCCCACAAAAAACATTTGAAATTGGCTCTCTTCCTCTAGATTAGTTTGTATCGCCTGATAGGGGGGAATCATGTTCCTTTCTTCAGTATTACTTCTGGTACCAGTTGTCATCATCCATTCTAACAATATTGACTCCAAATAGAGTGGAAGTGGAAAATCATACACGATGTGGGGCCCTCCAAGTGCTATGGTTGAGGATCCTGCACCTTGCAGTCAACAAGGCATTGCCCCTCGCATGTTCCAAATGTTGTTCTCGGAGATCAAGGGAGTACGTTACACTATCTGGATTCATAGCATTGAGTTTTAACTGGTGCAAAGTTGTAGTTCCTGATTTGCTTCTTTTTTTGCTCCCTTAACGCCAGAATCAAGAGAACTCTGAGGGGAAGCGGATAAATTACCAGTGCAGATGCTCTTTTCTTGAGGTTGTTCTTCCTTAAAGTTTTTCATCGTGATTGATGCATGACAAAGCTTGAGTACGGACAACCTGATTGATGTAGTTTATTTGTAAATACAGATATACAATGAAGAAGTTAGGGACTTGCTCAATCCAGTGCAAAGAAACCTTGAGGTGAAGATTTTGCATCTAATCAGTTAATGCCTACATTTTCTACACTTTTGAATAATTGAATCTAAAATTGATATTGATTGTGAATCTGTTAATGTGTCAGATTGTGGAAGATCCCAAAAGTGGACTGCGTGTGGAGAACTTGACAGAGGAGTATGTAGATAGCTTTGAGGATGTCACACAAATCCTTATTAAGGTATGCTGGAGATCCCCTGTTCTTGTTATTTATCTGGTATGGAAATTGATGACATTTCCTTAACAACTATCGTTTTACATGCTATGTCGTGCAGGGTCTGTCAAGCAGGAAAGTTGGAGCTACAAGCACAAATTCTAAGAGCTCTAGGTCTCATGTAATTTTTACTTTGATCATTGAATCCTGGTGCAAGGTAGGGTCAAGAAACACAAGGACCTTTTTTTGTAGTCTAAGATGTTTTCTTATTGGTGTCCAAGAACCTAGCTTGGATAAATAAATTTCTCTTATGCATCTGTTCACATTCACCAATACACGCAAGATGGATGTACTACGATGCTGAGTGTATTTTTTTTAATAATCTGACAGAATGGAGTTCATCATCATAGTGATTTGACATTTACGGTTTTCATTCGCATCACTTATGCAAGTTGCTTTGACAACAGGGAAGTTCATCAACATGCTTTGGTAGTTCGAAGATTAGCAAAGTCTCCCTTGTTGATCTTGCTGGGATGGAGAGAAATAAGGTTGATGATGCAAATAAAGAACTAGCTAAGGAAGGGAAATACGTAAAGAAGTCCTTGTCGCACCTTGGGTAGGACTGCATCACTTATTCTACTCTGTTCAATTCTGTTTATGGTGATATCTTGATTGTGGACATAATTTTTTTTTTTTCATGAATGAAACTTTTAGTTGATTATTCTTGTCCTTGTGGATGTAGGCTCCTGGTGAACGTTCTTTCGAAACGAAATCAGCTGGGAAGTTTGGGAGATTTGCCTTATGAAGAATCCTGTTTAACACACTTGATGCGAGAGTCTCTGGGTGGAAACGCGAAGCTTGCAGTGGTCTGCAGCATCTCCCCAGGCACAAGGTAATGCTACTGCAACTCATTACCTGTTGTTGGAACCACTCTTGGTGGTTTTAGTAATTTGATTTTGAGGTTTATTTGCAACTTTCTGTCTTTCCTTCTCTGAAGCTATAGACATGCTTTTGGATGCAGAAATAATGCTGAGACGCTGAGGACATTGAGATTCGGGCAGCGGGTTAAATACATAAAAAATGAGCCAGTAATCAATGTAATATCAGAGGATGATGTCAATGATTTGAGTGATCGAATTCGTCAATTGAAGGTACTTAATTCTTGTAAATGTTGAAGCGACTTCGTTTGTAAGTGTTTGCCAGACTATCGATTTGTACTTTACTGTTCTACAGGACGAGCTTATAAGAGCAAAATCCGATGTGCCTTCGGCTGGAAGGAAAAATGGGTATTTCAGAGGAAAAAATGCACGTGAGAGCTTGAATCAATTGAGAGTAAGTCTAAATAGATCGCTGATCCTACCGGGCATTGATAATGATTCAGACAACGAAGTAAATGTTGGTGAGGATGACGTGAGGGAACTGCATCAGCAGCTTCACAAGCTGCAAAATCCACGTGGAGATGGAAGAGATTTGTCTGAAAACAGAGACTCCACCCACTTTTCTTCAGTAGAGGAGAATTTTGAGATAGATCAGATGAGTGAAGGTGAAGTGGATGGATCTGAAGATATCAGCCTGGAGAAATATGTTGACTGTTTCTCATCGGATTACGATCTTTTAGGTGGTGCCAATGAGGCAAGAGCTGTTGATCCTGCACTTGAGAGCAGGATCTCTATAAACTTAGGCCAGCAATCTGATGTCCCACTGGAGCCAACCTTGTCCGAGTCTCCCAAAATCGGAAATGCCAGGAAAAGCATGGTTGAGAGTACAAACTTGAAGTCTCACATGTTGCTGGAGTCAGTGAAGCAAAGCGAACGTGTAAAATCATCATCTCTCCGCTCAAGCAAGATTCTCGCAGGCCATACTGACTCCCTGGCAGCCAGTATTCAAAAAGGGTTGGAGATCATCGGCAATCATCACCAGAACCCTGCACTGAATAGATCTTCAGTTTCCTTTTCCTTCGGGCACTTGGCAATGAAGCCTTGTCCTGAAATACCTGAAGACTCGGAGTTCTCCGATAGACCAACTGCTTCTTCACTTTGTGCTGCTTGTCATAGAGAAATGGTCTCTAGCTCTGCCAACATTCGCGAAAGCTTGAAGACATCAAAGGTAGTGAAGTTACAATGTCTGCAGTTCATGTATCTTGTATCTGCCACATTATTTTTACTCCCTCATCCTCGTTCCTCTTTTCAGAATCTAAGCAATAAATCGGAAGATAAGGAACTTGAAAACATTTGCAAGGAGCAAGCTGCCAGAATCGAGCAGCTACAGCTTCTGGTACTTTGCGTCGAGTCCCTTTTACCCAATTCACTTATACGCTATGAACTTGGGTCCACTTTACTTATGATTCTGAACGTCTGCAGGTAGAACAATATAAGACCGAGAGAGAACAATTCTCCTTGGGACCGGATCAGGGGGCGACCAGCTGCCAGAATCAAATGATACTGGGCCAAGAATCCAAGACTGAGGCTTGTTCTCTGGTAATTTTGGTGTAATCGTGAAGAATTTCCTCTAGTGGTTTCACTTCTCATTTGCATTTTGTTTTGCACAGCTCTTTGAGGCAGGTGAGAACTGTGAAGTAAAGGAAATACAAGAAGTGCTCGACTGTGAGAACAAGGACATGATCACAGGTTTTGATGCCAATGAGAAAGAATCCCTTCTTCAAGAAATTGAGGGTTTGAAAACCAAGTTGAAGTTTTACACCGACGAGGCTGCAAATAAACCTATTGAGAAGCTCAGGTCCTCCTTGTTGGCACAATCTATTCAGCTAAGAAAGAGTGTTGACACTAGGCCTAGTACATTGGAAGAATTTGAGAAGGAGAGACAAAGATGGACAGAGATGGAGAGCGATTGGATCTCCTTTACCGACGGCCTGAGGGTGGATCTCGAGGCTAGTCGCCGACAGACGGAAGAGGTGGAGATGGAACTGAAATCAGAGAAGAAATGCAGCGAGGAGTTGGATGATGCACTCAGCAGGTCCATTCTCGGGCATGCCAGAATGGTGGAACACTATGCAGAGCTGCAAGAGAAGTTCAATGACTTGGTCGGGAAGCACCGTGCTATGATGGAAGGTGTAGCAGAGATCAAGAGGGCAGCAGCGAAGGCAGGAACGAAGAGTGGGAACCGCTTTGCAAAAGCTGTTGCCAACGAGCTCTCTGCCACAAGGATGGAGAAGGAAAGAGAGAGGGACTTCCTAAGAAAGGAAAACAAAACTCTCAAAACCCAACTCAGAGACACTGCCGAAGCCGTTCATGCTGCTGGAGAACTCCTTGTCAGGCTGCGAGAATCAGAGCAAGCTGCTTCGGCTGCTGAGGTAAGTCACTACACATCCTTCACATGGTTCTTATCTAATTTTCCTTTGCCGTTGTACTAACTTAATTCCCTTGGTAATATCATCTCGCAGGAGAACCTGAACCAGCTCAAGGAAGAGAATGAGAAGCTGAAGAAACAGATAGAAAAGGTAAAGAGAAAGCACAAGATGGAGATCATCACAATGAAACAGTACATGGCGGAAAGCAAGCTCCCGGGATCCGCTCTGCAGCCAATGTACCAGGAAGAAGAAGACACTGAAGTGCCACAGAGCACCTTGCCATACGATGATGATCAGGCATGGAGGGCTGAGTTTGGTCCTATCTACTAAGAGCACCATTACTGACCAACAACTTTTGTTTTAAGAGACCCTACTTGGGTCTGTGCCAAAATCTCACATGTTTGCCATTGTTAGGTCAATTTAGCTGTTGTAATGCTGCCAGTCTCTTTCTCCATGCTTTCTACATTCTTTCCAGATGTGTTTAGCTTTTATGCTAATGACTGAGAGGACATATCTGCCATGTGATGTGAGTTCTATGTTCTGCCAAGTACAATTTCTAAATGAAAATAAATGTTTGGTTGCCATTGTTCTTTTAGTAGTATTTGAATATTAATTAACCAGTTAATCAAAGTTTGAGCCGTATACAACATTTGAATGATGTCAAAGCTCCATCGATTGATGTTATAAAAATTAAATACAGAATTTGTTAAGAGTTGTTAGTCACGCATCCTGAGAATGAACCCTTCAAATAAAATGTAATCAAATTTTACTACCTGCTCTGCTCTTTGATGGACCAAAGTCCTTATATTTTACACGAGGTGACCATTGCTAATAATCTATCATGAACTCACACTGCATCCCAGTCCCTTGGCCAAGGGACCGTAAACAATACAGCATAAACTAAGCCATTGAGTGGACGGTACAATTTTTTTTTAATATAAGTAAAATGTTATTGCTCCTGAAATCCCACCAAGATGATAGTTACATCATCCGTATATCGAGTGGACGGTACATTAGTTTTGTTACAACATTTGGAACCACCGAAACCATATGGCGCTTACAAGGTTTTTGCATATGTAATGAATGTATCGGTTGAGCTAACACTTCTTTTGTGTGACAGTTTGAGATATTATTCCTGATATATTTTTATCAATTTTTTATTTTTTCAGACATTGTTTTTCTTCTCAAACAGAAATGATTTATTTTTTTCACTATTTTTTTCGTGGAATATTAATATACAAAAATATCAATAATTCTCTATAATTTGATTTACAAATAAATCTAGAACACATCATGTGTCAAGTGTTTTGCCTCAAGGGTTGAAAAATGTTCGAAGCGTAACAGGTTATTGGGCCTGGATTGGATCGTTGTGGAAAAACATGGTTTTAAAAGACTACTCCGATCCAGGATTTATCTCATCTTCTAAGTTAATCGATTGGACCGAAGTTTTTTAAATACAAAATATATATTATTTGTGATAATTAGCATTAAAATAACAATTAGTTATAAATGTTGACTAATTTATAATGTACAAACATTAAAATCATAATTTCATCATTTATTCTAATAAAATTTAAAAATATCTTTTTTCAAGTATTTAAAATTATAATTATTGCCATAATAGAGAACACCTTACTTTTTCGTAAAATAAACAAAAAAATTCATTTTATGATCATGTGATTTAACTCTTTGTTAACTATGTATGTTTTGCTTTATTTTTTCTTTATTGGGACAGAGAATTACCATATTGACACTATGGTGACATGGATTTTCCAAAATGATATTTCTAGTGACAAATTTCTGACTATGATTAATTTTTTTTTCCAATTTGTGTTCGTGTGGATGGACACTTTACTTTTCTCTCTCCTTTTTGTGTTGAAATGGTAAGTACTAAGTAGGATCCACCCAAACTATGCGAGAGTCTTACCAACTCCTTAAGCGAAAGTTCTGCTACCAGTGGATGAGGTCTGGAGGAAGTTTAGGCAATTAATTGTTGTCATGCCAGAGCAAACGAGAAGGGTGAAAAATGATAAGTCTCAAACGTGACTATCCACATTCGCACTAGATGAAAAAAAAATTAATTATAGTCATCAATTTGTCACTGTTATTTTTGAAAATCGTTGTCAAAAAAAAATGTCAATTTCAAGAATTTCTATACCGAAATTGAAAAAAAATGAAACCGCATAGTACTTAGTTAAAAAATAGAGTACCAAAGTGAACTTTGCTTAGAAATAAAAGATATGGCCGTTGTGTCATGTGGGGATTTTTTTGGGGCTAAAAATACTTTAGTGCCCTGTGGTATTTGAAATTGACACTTTGTACCTAGTGTTTTCAAAATTGCCAAAAAAAACCTTGTGTTTATGAAACACAACCATTTCTAAAATAAAATACTGTTGGAGATGACATTGCAAAACAGTGGCAGTGACATGGAACGTATGACCCAAAAAAACTAACGTGAATTATAATAAAATTTTGATTTAAAAAAAATAACTTTTTTCCTCTTCGCGTCCAAGTGGAGGTGCGTGAATGGCGTGCTGCTATCCTCGTCTCAGCTCTTGTCATCACCAGCTAAGGCCCCTAAATGATCGCATCTCTTCTCGAGAAAGAGGGCTTGCCCTACCGGACTCTAGCCTGGCAGTTTCCACCGCCTGTCCAGGGGCGTTGCGCGAATCGACGACCCGTGCAGTGCTATAGCTAACGCGTTAGAATATTTTTTAGAATTCTCCTGGGAATTTTTAATTGAGTAGACAAAGCTATTTAAATTGAGACCAACACAGGCTAAGGAGAGTAAGCCAGCTCCAGAAACCACAGACCCAGTTGGTGTAATCGTCGAAACCCTAGAATTTGGGGATTTTTCTCCAACGAGGGAGAGAGAGTTCCAGCTAGGGAGAGGGGGATGCTGGGGATGGGAGAATTGAGAATAGAGAGTACAATGACAGTCTGTTTGGAAAGGCTTAAAAATGGGAAATAGAATTTTTTTCCGGAGTTTAAAAAAATTGATAGCCAGGAATCGTCTTGAACACAAAACCAAACGTTAATCCAGTTGATAAAGAGACGGTCAAAATTGAGATCTAGCGAAGAACTCTCAAGTTGCTTCACAGCCATGGAAGATCTCGTTGATGAGGTGGATGCGAGGAGGAACAAAGTTATTTAAAAAATTTTATTTTTTATTAAAATACACAAGCTTTTTTTTTTGTTTATATTCCATGTCACTACGCCATGTCATCTCTGGCAATATTTTAGTTTAGAAATGGCTCTGTTTTTGAATCACAAGGTAGTTCTTTGACTATTTTGAAAACACAGGGTGTAAAATGTCCATTTTAAATAACATAGAGTACTAAAGTGTTTTTAATTTTTTTTTCCAGTGTGGATGTTATTGTAGACAAAGTTGATTGTCAAAAAAAAATATTGTAGACAAAGTGATTCGTTCTTTTTGTGTGTGTAAGTGGTGAGTGTTATACACTCATACATTCATAAGAAAGAAATTACAAGAGAGTGCTACAAAATGTTCCAGTACAAAGACTATCCTGCAGAAGTAAAGAAAAACAATCTGGAGGAGGACTATCCAAAACATGAAAACCCAAATCAAAAGAGAGAGCGAAGTTGGAAAGCCAATCGGCCACCCTATTGCCCTCCCGAAAATAGCGAAGGACCTCAGTATGCTACTGACGGCGGATAAGGTTACGACAACTAATCACAAGGGAGGAGAGCGGGTGTTCCACCGTTATACCCTCGGTAAGACTCTTCGCAGCCAGAAGCGAATCAGTCTCCACAAACACCTGCTTGTATCCCCACCTCCAAGCAAGCTGCAAACCCCTCCAAATCGCCCATAACTCTGACGTTAACGAGTAGCAGAACCCTGTGTTGCTGATGAAACCAACACACCAACACCCTCTAGAATCTCGGATCACACCACCTCCACCCGCTAATCTTGGATTTCCTTTAGAAGCCCCATCCGTGTTCAACTTGAACCAACCTGCCCTTGGGGGAGACCACACCACCAACTATTCGACTCGACAAGCTGGACCAGCAGGAGTACAAGGGGAAGCTGTCCAAGCCGAGGCAAATTCCTTAGCCTGGAATCGTATGGCCTCCACCTTATCACGCTGCCAAGGTGTGCCATCATCAGAATCATCCCTCTCAAACACAAAGGCATTACGCCACTTCCAAATCCACCAGCAAGCCACAGCAAATACAGCATTCCATCTTGCCCCACCCGTCAGGTCTACCCGGAAACAAACGTTCTCCGCGAATCACAGATTAGCTTCCACATCAAAAAAAGCATGAACAAACCGTGAAGGCAGCAATTCCCTCCAGATGGGACTCGACTCCCTGCAATCTCGGAGAAGATGTAATAGCGTTTCAGGGGCATTACCACACCTAGGGCAGGTCTGGACATCAGAGAAGTGTCTTCTAGAACGCTCAACATTTGTTATCAAACGGCCCCGAAGACAAGTCCAAATGAACACACGAGTTCTGGGACCTCCAATCGCCAACACTGCTTCCACGTAAGCTCTGAGACACCGAGGATGCTGGCCCCCTTGAGAAGACAAGTCCGAGTGATTCGTTCTTTTTTGAGTGGAAGACAAAGTGATTTGTCCGAAATTGCTTTTGTGAGATTAGTAAATCGAGAAAGCTCCAAAACACACACAGTAGCTGCTTTGGGTTTATACTTTATACGATAATAAAGAAAAGAATACCTAGCTTCCTTGTTGCTTTTACTTTTTTTGGCAAAAAAAAGTGAAATGTCTCTCTATCGTTATTAAAGTGAACAACTGTCTAATCCTTTTACCCTTCAAAAAAAAACTGTCTAATCCTTTTTCCAAGTTGAATCATTGTACAAATCCAACAGTTTTATTAAAAATAATTACAGAAATTATTTTTAAAATAAAATATAAAAATTTCATTGAATATACTTGTTACCGTCTCCATACTCTCAACCTCGCCGGCATAGAGAAAATCCTCTAGACGGTCTCCCAATCTCCTGGGAGGTTCAGAACCAATACACCAGGACCCGAAAACAATTTGATATTGTTTTTTTTATTGCGCTGATGCTTAGTTAAAAAAATGTTAAATAACAGAGTACTAAAGTAAATTCTGCGCTGAAATAAAAGATATGGCCGGTGCAATTGTGTGGATGCTATCTTGGTGACAAAGTGATTCGTTCGGAATTGCTTTTATGACACTAGTAAATTGAGAAAGTTCCAACACACATACTGGCTGTTTTTTTTTGGAAAATAAATATATAAATTAAAGGGAAAAAAATTACATCCTTGAAAGCATTCTACCCTCATAACCTAACAAATGTCCCTCAAACTCATTATTGCAATCGCTAGTAAAGTTGTGAAATCTTCTCTTTTAAAGTTGCGAACGTCGTCCTTAGTAAAATTTTATCGTGGTAAAATCTAGTAGAAAAAACCTGTGAGAGAAAAAGAATACCTCGACAAGGTCGAAATCCGCCTTAACGTTCATATCGCTATACGATATCCCACACCATTTGAAACAGACCTAGTAAAAGATAGATCCCTGATATCATCTACCTTAACCTCCATTGGAGGTTCTCCAAATACAAAAAGATCAATCGGCTAAGTAAAACCTGCATCAGCTAACATATCCGCACCACAATTTGTCTCTCGATAAGTGTGACCAACCAACACGTTTCAATCACACTTGAGTTCTTTTGAGTTTTACGATAAAGAAATGCACTTCCAAGTTGTTTTTATTTATTTAGCAGAAAATAAAACTTGCTATTTGTTCCCAAAGTTTTCCCCTCGTCAAACTCACCGGAAGAAGCAACTATGGGATTTACGGGTCCACTGCACCAACACCAACTGAAACAAACATAATAAATTAGCCCGGAAATTTCTATCAGTATTGTATTGTGTTTTAAATCACGAGATACTAAGACAAAAATAAGTGTAAGGTATCAAAGTGAAACTTTCCATGGGCCACATAAGGTGGCCTGCGTTAAAAGAAAGTCGGAATCAAAAAAAGAAAAGTGGGAATCAATAATTGAAGACCAAGTTTCTTTTTTATACACTTCAAGAAAGAATCGACACACAAACTGATAAAACTAGAATAAAATGGCAAAAGGGTGTATCTGTATCTTCTCATTAAGTAACACACGTCAACATATACATATTACAAGATTTAACAGAGAAGTAAACAACAGAAACACTAGCCGACATAAAATATGCCAGTAGTACCAACACCAAAGCATGTTGCACTACCACTGGAATCAGCCAAAGTCGTAGAGGGGAATTGGCGTCGAGTGCACGAACACGATCTGGAACGTCAGATTAATTCATCAGGATCTCTTGGATTTTGGAGGTGCGATGGGTGTGGAGAGGAGATTAAAGATGGGAATTGTTATGGGTGTTTTCTCTGCTCATCTATTTTCCACGAGGGGTGTGCAGAACTTGCACATGAGACCAAGCTCTTCTTGCACCCCTGCCCGCTCTTCCTCCATACTTCAACTTGCTTCAGGTGCGATTCTTGCTCCCGGATCCTCCAAAACGTTTTCGCATACAGATGTGTGCGATGCAAGTTTCACAGATGTTTAGAGTGCACAGCTCGGGCCGCAATTTGCGTCCGAGAGAGACAGAAAGAGCAGGTTCTACATTGTTGTCATCATCACCCTCTGCAACCACTCCCCGCGGAACCCGACTTCTTGTTGCCTTGTCAGATCTGTAACGTGCCTTGCTCACTTGGACCAACCTGGGGTTGTAAACCATGCAAGTTTTATCTTCACAAGCCTTGCCTTGACCTTCTCCCTGAAATGGTACAAACCAATCTTGGTTCCAGAATAGCCTCTTGGGTTCTGAACACTGTTGGAGAAACATGTATGGATTGTCGCAAACACATGGGTCCGAGATTGGTTTTCCTTAGAGCTGGAAAGAAAAGAGTTGAATACCTGTGTGTTAGTTGTTGTCTTATACGCAAAATGATTGACGAGTCTTCTTTCAAGGTTCCAAAAGTCATCAACCATTTCTTTCATCCATGCCCTGATCTAAGGCTTATATTTTCGCCTTTATCCTCAACTTGTAATGCTTGTTTTCTAAGTCCCTCTCACTTTTCCTATCATTGCGATAGCTGTGACTTCTTCTTGTGTCCGGATTGTGCTCAACTTTCCCAGCTAGCTAGCCATGAAAATGAAGCCATCCAGCTGGTTCAACATTTCTGCCATTGGCACCCCTTGAAGCTCTTTTCGGGTTCACAAGACACTGACCAAATATGCAGCTTGTGTGAAAGATTATGTTCTGAACCATATTACAGTTGCATCAAGCTATGTCACTTCTCCGTCCATAAGTCCTGCATGGATTCTTTAACTCACAAGACAAGACACCTCCTACTTGAACCAACAGTTGTTCTACGTCATGTTCCTTCTTTTAAGTGTACAACTTGCAACCGTCATATTTCCGGGTTGACCTATTATTGCAAGGAACGCAAGTGCAAGTTCTGTGTCAAATGTGTCTTGTGGCCGGAGAATGTACTCGGGGATGACGGAAGATTCAAAAGTGTACTTCATTGGCATCAATTGAGTCTCTGTGAAATCAGAATAGAAGAGAAAGGGCGAAGATGCTTTTTGTGCAAGGAATTCTGCCTCGCTTGGAGTTTGTGCTACAAGTGTAGTGAGTGTGATATGTTTTTCCACAAATCATGTGCTGAATTACCTATGGAACTTGATCATCCGATACATCCGCGACACCGTCTTACTCTTACATATAGGTCTTCTCCAAATCAAAATGCAATTATGACATGTAACTTGTGTCTCAGAAATCTTTCAGGAAGTTTTCCTCTCATTGAGTGGATCTACCAGTGTGGCTATTGCCATTTTCAGTTAGATACTCAATGTGCTTCTTCTTGTCTACCATCTCTGGAGTACAAAGGACACAACCACCGTCTTTGTGTGGTGGTCAACATGCATGGGAACAGAAACTGCCAAGCATGTGGTAGATCCTGCAAAGGCTTTTGTACAGTTCGTTGTGTAGATAAAAAATGCGAGTTCGATCTTCATCTTCAATGTGGTCCGTTACCTGTTATGCTCAAGCATGTTTGTCATGTTCATTCTCTCATATTGAAAGACTACTATGTTGAGGACAACGGCTCAGATGAATTTGCTTGTCACGTATGTGAAGAAGAACGAGATCCACGACTCCGAGTCTATTGTTGCTCGCAAGGCTGCCTAATGATTTGCGACATAAAGTGTCTGCTATATGAGGTGCGTTTCTTGGACTCTTACACTAGATTGAAGTAAATAGTCCATCATAGAAAGAAATTCAAGCATTCGATTTGAATATATGACTGTTATTATATGTTTACTGTATTCAATTTATTCAGGTTCTGTCATTGCTTCGCGGCAAGCAGGGAGAACTGGAATTGACAACACCATTCCCACAAGTTCCATGCAGAGTAATCTGCAACAAGCCATACTTTGTAGATACGATGTCGCATTATACATTTGAGGGTGCTCGAGGTGGGAATCGAAAGATCGAGCAAGTTTTCTCGATGAAAGATTTTGTTGATTCTCTTCCTGGATTTGGTCTCAAGGAGAAGCAAACTTTTGAAGAAGAAAATAAGCCAAATGACGAGGAAGTCAATAACTATTCATTTTCTTGGAAGGCCTTGTCACGCTTTGCA